>CAWUFW010008393.1:0-600000 GCA_963921515.1 Calotriton arnoldi
ACTGAATGCAATGGGCCGCCAGGCAACTCGATTGGTCCACGTTGCGGCACCAGCCGCATTAGGCACAGCCTGCGACTGGACCGCGACGACATTGAATGCAATGGCCGGCCGGGGCACCGATCAGTCCATTGCAGTACAACGCGTACAGGGGTACAACGCGTACCCGCACACATTGAATGCAATGGGCCGGCCGGGTGCACCGATCGGTCCATTGCAGTACAACGCGTACAGGGGTACAACGCGTACCCGCACACATTGAATGCAATGGGCCGGCCGGGGGCACCGATCGGTCCATTGCAGTACAACGCGTACAGGGGTACAACGCGTACCCGCACACATTGAATGCAATGGGCCGGCCGGGGCACCGATCGGTCCATTGCAGTACAACGCGTACAGGGGTACAACGCGTACCCGCACACATTGAATGCAATGGGCCGGCCGGGGGCACCGATCGGTCCATTGCTGTTCAACGCATCACTGTACATGTGACTGGCATATGTCAGCATGCCTGTCTCAGATGGACATATGCCAGCCACAGATAGCTCCCAGGGAGTGAGGGGCACACCTACATCACGACAGCCTGTCCAAACTTTATCATAAGGCATGTAAGGCTGCATTTCCTATTGTGTGTATGTTGGTGTACATGTTGTCCTGTGGGTGTCACCTGTGGGCAGCCACCCCCAGGCTGTGCACGTGTTCATGGGGACAGGATCCTGGGTGTTACGTGTACATGACCACTGTGATGTGCAACTGTTCATATCTGTGCATGTGCCATGGTCACATTTCACGGTGGTGTATGTGTATGTCATGTCACATACCCCGTGAGTCCCATGTGGGACCGTATGTTTGAGCCAGGGTGTCCCAGTGGCACAATAGTGATGGTCCTCCACAGTCTGTGTGCATGTAGTGTTTACAATGTCTCTGATTTCATGTGCACAATGGGAGACAGTCTCCACATCCACGTTGTGTGTGCATGGACTTTGATGTTGTGCGTGTATGTGTCACAGACGTCCATGTCTGTCCTGCCATGGCAAGTGGGACCACTACCTGTGGGGGTCATGGTTGTTTTGCTGTGGTGTATACATGATACTCCATGTAATGCCAGTGTCCATGTGGCAATACAGGGTCCCTGGGAATGTACCTGTCGTTGAGCTGTGGTGCCTGGGGCACATCTGTCCTCACATGTCACTGTGGGGGTGATTGTGACACGGCAGCAGGAGATGGGAACTGTGACATGGCCTCATGATATCCAATGGGCCAACCTGGGACTAATTGATGCCACTTGTTGGACCGTGTTGACAGATGTTGGCCATGTATGTACCATACATGTCCTTACGGAACTGCACACTTCATGTAGTTGTGCCTCATAATGATGTATGTTGGGATATTGAGTGTGTTCAATGCCGCATATGTGGGGTGACTGACAATCTTGCTTACTTCTCCTCTGCACTGCAGGGCTCCTGCTGTCCATCGACCATTCCCAGACCTGGCAACGATGGTGGAACGGGACAGCATCCGACGGTACCGCTTCACCAGGCAGCTGATTGAGGATTTGGCAGTGCAGTTGTCCCCACATTTGCAGCCTGGCTGGCCGTATCCTACAGCGCTGACCCCCAAGGTGAAGGTGATGGCAGCCCTACACTTCTTTGCCACCGGTACCTTCCAACATACTGTGGCGACTGCTGGTGGGATGTCACAGACCATGTTGAGCCGTGTGCTCCGTGATGTTTTGGCGGCAATGTTGCTATTCCTGAACCGGTACATCTATTTCCCTAGACTGTGACGACTCACTGACGTGAAGAGTGACTTTTATGCCCTAGGGAGGATGCTGCATGTCATTGGCTCCATTGATGGGACACATGTGGCTTTGGTACCACCACAGGCCCAGGAGCAGGCCTACAGGAACCGCAAGCACTACCACTCGGTCAATGCACTGGTGGTGTGTCTTGCAGACATGACCATCACACACGTGTGTGCCCGTTTCCCTGGTTCAGCACACAATGCCTTTGTGATGAGGAGTAGTCGCATCCCCAGGATGATGGCACAGATGCAGAACCAGCGTGCCTGGCTTGTCGGTGTGTACTGACTTTGTGCCATTGTGTGTGATCTGATCTGTAGTATTCCGCCCACTTTTCCAAGTCAGCTAATGTGCACTTGTCTGTCCGTAGGTGACTCGGGATACCCCAACATGCCGTGGTTGCTGACACCCCTCAGGAACCCTGTGACACCAGCCCAGATGCGCTACAATGAGGCACATGGTCGGACCAGGAGAGTGATTGAGCGGACATTTGGTCTCCTGAAGAGCCGCTTCCGCTGCCTGGACAAGACCGGAGGGTCCCTCCCATATGCCCCTGCGAAAGTGTGCAAGATTATCATCGTCTGCTGCATGCTCCACAACCTGGCAGTGCGGAAGGAGTTGCCTCTCATCCAGGATGACAATGACCAACATCCGCCACCTGTGGAGGATCCTGGCCTGGACCACGATGCCAGTGACGATGATGATGATGATGATGAGGGTGATGTCCGCACACAGCTCATCACCAACTTCTTTAGCTGAATGTGAGTATCCTGAGGTGTCATGTCAATGATGTGAGTTGGCATGATATGTGTAGGTGGTGCTCTGGTGCTGTTGGAGTGTGTCCATGGGCTACTTGACTGGATGTGTGTTGCGATGTGTGCTTACAGGTGGGCTGTACTCCCCAACAGTGTTGACATGCTAACTTGGTTCTGGGTGGGTATCTTGCAACATGTATTGTGCATGAGTTTTGCTGTTCTGTCCTGTACTCCATTGCTTTTGACTGTGTGTCATTTCTGTCCTTCACAGGGTACTTTCAGATTTGTTTGGTCAACTGTGTCCACCGACGACGTGATTGCACTTCCAGGGTGGTAGCTGTTGTGTCCCTACAGGTGATGTGCGCAACACCCATGGACTTCCTTCCGTCTACAGTTGTTGACTGTGTGCCCGCTGCCAGGTGGGATTACCTTGCATCTGTAGTGGTTACGACATGTTGCAACTGTGTAATAAACCTGTGCTTCACTTTGTGATGTGCGTTGTCTGTGGTCACACATTTGACTGCCATTTGCTTACTGCACCTGTGGGCTACTTGACTACAACTGGGAATGGGTGTGGTGTCTGTGCATTGCACCGTCTTCCCTGGCAACATCAGTGTAGGCAATGAGTCAGATGGCCTAGGTGTGTATGTGTTGTGTAGCCCTGGTGGTGTGTCTCCCTCATATGTGTCACGTTGCCTTTACTCACATGCCTGTGTTGTACTTGCTGTTGCAGTTCGCATACACAGTGTAATTTTGCAGTTCATCATCCCCATAACAGCACCCACGTTGGAATCCCAACAGAGACAAGTATGGTGTATTAGTGTGTTTATTGTGATACATTTGTGTGAATAGTGCATAGGATGGGTAGTGCTGTACATAAATCTTGCAATCAGAAGTTCCTAGGTGAATTGAAAGTCCTGGTAGACAGAATCCCCAGTATCGGGGCCACAGTTGTCTGACACATTGGTCCAACTTGTACTCCCCATGCAATGTGTGGGAGTAGTGTTGCCGTCAACAGGGTGAACAGTCTGTGCACAAAGGTGAACATCCAGAACAGGTTCAGGCTTCCTGGGAGTTGCGCTTGGCCATCGGCCTCTCACTTGCCCCTCTTCGGACGACCCCTCTTCTTGGGGGGCCCTCAAGTACAGGCTGCTGCGGTGCAGGGGACTCTCCGCCAGAGTCATCCTCCCTCCCTGTGGCAGTTGCAGTTTGGGCAGCACCAGATGTTGTTGGCACACAGGGAGGTGTGGACTGGTTGCTGTTCATCTGGCGGAGGCATTGTAAAATGTCCCTGTGCACCGCCGTCATCTCATGCAGTGCATCCCACTTGGACTCCACGCGGGACATGTGTGAGTCCACGCGGGACATGTGTGACTCCACGTGGGACATGTGAGAGTCCAAGCGGGCATGATGGGCAGCCTGCTGCTGTTTCATGTCTCTGAGGAGCCCCACTACCTGGCTGAGGTCTCCGGTGCTGGACTGGTACGCATCAGCTATGCGTACCAGTTGTGGGTCATCATGCACACCAGCAACCTCTGCAAGCAGCGACCTCTGTCTCCCACCCCTCCCACCACCCCTGCTGACATGTGCAGTGCATGCAGTGGCACGCACAGATGACTCTGGTCCACCTTGGAGGTTGGTGGTGGTGGTGGTGTCCATGGCCCCAGGTTGGTCCAGGGTCCCTGTGCTGGTGTTGCTCCTTGTTCTGTCCATGTCGGCAGGGATGGTATTTGTGTTGACAGTCGTTGGAGGGGTGGGTGCAGGGGGTGCAGGGGGTGCAGCTGGTGGTCCTGCTGGTGCTGCAGCTGGTGGTCCTGCTGGTGCTGCATGTAGACTTGCACCGGATGTGCCAGGTTGGTCTTCTTCGTCCGAGGAGGGCAGAGGCTGTACGACACCAGTGAGCTCCGCATCCTCTTGAGCCTGGGACTGGGACTCCTCAGCGTCTGCTGCTGCTGTGTCCCCATCATCACCTGTTTTTGGGAGACAGCCACAATGTATGTTATGTTTCTGCAGGCATCAATGGTTGACACACATGACAGTTGTGACTGTGCCTCTGGGTGCGGGCCTGTACATTGCATTGTCCTAAGTCATCACAGTCAGGGGTTGATATTGGTGTGGCACATTGTCCTGCATTATTTGGGCATTTCTATGTATTTGTTGGGGTGTGAACATGGTCTGCATTGGTTGTGTTTGGTTGACAGCCGGCCCTCCTTCCCACCCACCCAGCCAGTCAGTTATCCCACCATGGACTGTGCTTGCATTGCAGGGAGTGGAAGTTGTCTCTCAGGATGTCAGTCAGTGGTGTCCTGCTGTTTGTTGGTGCACAGTTGCCAGCAGGGCCTTGTGCTCCCCAAAGCAGTAGCCAGTGTCAGCCATCTTGTGAGTCCTTCTCCACTCCCTGTGATGTGAGCATGGTTCAGGGTGGTGTTGATGGGACAGTTGTGGGGGTGACCAATATCAGTGACTGCCACTCCCATCATGCTATTGCCTCCACCCCCCTTCCCAGCATGCCCATGCTTCCTTCCTTTTGACTCTGCTTCCCTGTGGGGTGGGCTGGCTGTGCCGACAGGATGGCTGGGAGTGTTGTCCTGGCAGTTGTTTGGCTAAAAGTCCCAAGAGTGTCCCTGTGCTTCACACAACATAACCCAGGGTGGTGGTTCTTTGTGGGATCTTGAGTTAGGATGGGAGGCATTGCATTCTACCAGGTGGGTTCTGTGGAGTTTGTGTTGAGGGGGTGTGAGGGGAGGTGCTTGTGACTATGGTTAGTGCTGCAAGTCCTCCTTCCCACCCAGCCAGCCAGATATCCCACCATGGAAAGTGCTTGCATTGCAGGGAGTGGAAGTTGTCTCTCAGGATGTCAGTCAGTGGTGTCCTGCTGTTTGTTGGTGCACAGTTGCCAGCAGGGCCTTGTGCTCCCCACAGCAGTAGCCAGTGTCAGCCATCTTGTGAGTCCTTCTCCACTCCCTGTGATGTGAGTATGGTTCAGGGTGGTGTTGATGGGCCAGTTGTGAGGGTGACCAATATCTGTGACTGCCACTCCCTTCATGCTATTGCCTCCACCCCACTTGCCAGCATTCCCAAACTTACTTGCTTTTGTGGGGAGTTCAGTATGTGTGGGTGTGTGAGCAATGGCAAGATGGCTGACAGTGGTGTCCTGCTGTTGGTTGGTGTGCAGTTCCCAGCATGCCCTTGTGCTCCCCACGACACAGCAACAGTGTCAGACATCTTTGATGGGCCTTTCCACTCTCTGTGGGATGTGCATGCGTGAGTGTGAGCTTGCTGGGCCATGTGGTGGGGGATGTAGAGCTGTGACTACGACTCCCATCATGCTATTGCCTCCACCCCCTTCCCAGCATGCCCATGCTTCCTTCCTTTTGACTCTGCTTCCCTGTGGGGTGGGCTGGCTGTGCTGACAGGATGGCTGGGAGTGTTGTCCTGGCAGTTGTTTGGCTAAAAGTCCCAAGAGTGTCCCTGTGCTTCACACAACATAACCCAGGGTGGTGGTTCTTTGTGGGATATTGAGTTAGGATGTGAGGCATTGCATTCTACCAGGTGGGTTCTGTGGAGTTTGTGTTGAGGGGGGTGTGAGGGGAGGTGCTTGTGACTATGGTCAGTGCTGCAAGTCCTCCTTCCCACCCAGCCAGCCAGATATCCCACCATGGAACGTGCTTGCATTGCAGGGAGTGGAAGTTGTCTCTCAGGATGTCAGTCAGTGGTGTCCTGCTGTTTGTTGGTGCACAGTTCCCAGCAGGGCCTTGTGCTCCCCACAGCAGTTGCCAGTGTCAGCCATCTTGTGAGTCCTTCTCCACTCCCTGTGATGTGCGCATGGTTCATGGTGGTGTTGATGGGACAATTGTGGGGGGCAATATGTGTGACTGCGACTCCCATGATGCTATTGGCTACACTGACTTGGCCAGCATACACAGAATTCCTTCCTTTGAGTGGTCTTCACTGTGTGTTGGTGTTGTTGTGGTGGCTACATGTCTGGATGTGTTTGTTAGTTCTATTTGTGCCACTGCCTAGCTGTAGTTGTAGTTGTGTTTGTACATGTGATGGCACAGTTGGATGTAACTTTTTTGATGGCATGTGTTGTGTTTATCTGACTGACATACACATTTTGGGATGATTCTGTTCTGGTTGCTGTGTAATTGCTATGAGTGCATGGTTTGACTCTCCCTTGACAGTGATGTGTGTGTGTTTTGTGGCAGAATATTGTGTACATTTGTTGTGTACTCACCAGGCTCTGGGATGTTCTCTAGTCCATATACGCTCACTGGCGGAAGGATGGCCCGCACCTTCTCCTCCCAGGGCCTGAGGTATATTGGCTTGGCAGGAGGGCCACTGCCGGTGTATTGGCTGATGATGTAGTCTTTCTTGAGCAGGTCCCGTACCCTCCTGCGCACGTCATACCACCTGTTCTGGATGTCGCTCTTTGTGCGCAGACATGGTGATTGTGCGTTCACCCTGTTGATGATCCTCTCCCACATCTTGGTTTTCTGGGAGATGGGGGTCTGTTGGACCAGTGTGCCAAACAGCTGTGGCTCTACCCTGAGGATCTCGTCTACCATGACTTCCAATTCACAATCTAGGAACTTGTGATTCTTCTTGGGGGGCATGGTGATGGGTGGTGATGGTGAGTGATGTGTGTGTTGGTGTGCAGGTGAGGGTGTGTGAGTGTGTGTTTTGCTGGGTGTATGTGAGGTAGGTATTTGTTGGTGTGCTGATGGTGTGTGGCTTGTGTGAGGGATGAGCTGTGGGTGTGTGGTTGCTGTCTCTTGGGTGCTGGCAGTGGAATGGCATTTGCAAAGGATCATGGTTGTGATTTGTGTCCTTTATATGGGTGGAGTTGTGGGTGTGTCTTTGTTCTCTGTCCCCACCCCCCCAGTATTTATTGGCTTTGTAATTGCTTGTTTGGCCTTTTTTGTGTGATTTTTCCTTTGTACTGTCTGTGCATGTTGGAAACGTTCTTGTGACCGAGTCGGACCCTGCATTTGCCTCGTACGGTGTTCTCCGTTTCATTCACGCTGTGTTTGTGCAGTTTTCTATGCTGCGTACGCGTCGGTCGCGGTGTTTTGTGTTGTTTCGGCTCGGTTTTGTATGCGTGTCGGTCGTACGGCTTGTCCTCCGTCCGACTCGGTCGTGGTTTTCGCGCCTTGCATCGTACTTTGCGGTTTGGAGTTCGCGTGTACGTTTCGGTCGGATTTGTTCCGGGTGCGTGTCGGTCGGTTGGATTCGCGTGTTTTTCCGGCCGGATTGCTGTTTTCCGTGCGGCTCGGTCGTTCGGCTTGGGTTCGGTACGTGTCGGTCGGATTTTGCACGCCTTGCATCGTACTTGGCGTGTCGGGCACCACAGGTACGTGTCGGTCGGTATAATTTCCGGCTCCGAGTCGGTCGGTGCTTTTTCCGGCCCGAATCGGAATCGACCCCGAAGTGCTACAGTCACATGTGTACAATCTATGTGGTCCCCTAACCCCCTGCAGACTACTGATTCACTCCTGCAAAAATCCAGGTAGTAGCCTTGTAGTTCAGCAATCACAGTGTCAATCTCTGTCCACTCCTACTATCATCCTGACAGAACCATGTCGTTATCTAATCACTGTGCTAAAACACAAGCACTTGTAAACTCACCCTGCTGTCCAATAGCAGCACTCTAACTATCCAGTCACTGTCCATGCACTTGTACAATGACTCAGGTATTAAGACACCCAGTGCTACAGTCAAATGTGCACAATCTATGCAGTCTCCTAACCCCCTGCAGACTACTGATTCATTCCTGCAATAACCCAGGTAGTAGCCATGTAGTTCAGCAATCACAGTGTCAATCTCTGTCCACTCCTACTATTAAATCCTGACAGAACCATGTCGTTATCTAATCACTGTGCTGAAACACAAGCACTTATAAACTCACCCTGCTGTCAAGTACCAGCACTCTAACTATCCAGTCACTGTTCATGCACTTGTACAGTGCCTCAGGCATTAAGACATGCAGCGCTACAGTCACATGTGTACAATCTATGTGGTCTCCTAACCCCCTGCAGACTACTGATTCACTCTTAAAAAATCCAGGTAGTAGCCATGTAGTTCAGCAATCACAGTGTCAATCTCTGTCCACTACTACTATCATCTTGACAGAACCATGTCGTTATCTAATCACTGTGCTGAAAGACAAGCACTTATAAACTCGCCCTGCTGTCAAGTACCAGCACTCTAACTATCCAGTCACTGTCCATGCACTTGTACAATGCCTCAGGCATTAAGACATGCAGTGCTACAGTCACATGTGCACAACCTATGCGGTCCCCTAACCCCCTGCAGACTACTGATTCACTCCTGTAAAAATCCAGGTAGTAGGCATGTAGTTCAGCAATCACAGTGTCAATCTCTGTCCACTCCTACTATCATCCTGACAGAACCATGTCGTTATCTAATCACTGTGCTAAAACACAAGCACTTAGAAACTCACCCTGTGTCAAATAGCAGCACTCTATCCAGTCACTGTCCATGCACTTGTACAATGACTCGGGTATTAAGACACCCAGTGCTACAGTCAAATGTGCACAATCTATGCAGTCTCCTAACCCCCTGCAGACTACTGATTCACTCCTGCAATAACCCAGGTAGTAGCTATGTAGTTCAGCAATCACAGTGTCAATCTCTGTCCACTCCTACTATCATCCTGACAGAACCATGTCGTTATCTAATCACTGTGCTGAAACACAAGCACTTATAAACTCACCCTGCTGTCAAGTACCAGCACTCTAACTATCCAGTCATTGTACTTGCACTTGTACAATGCCTCAGGCATTAAGACATGAAGTGCTACAGTCACATTTGTACAATCTATGTGGTCCCCTAACCCCCTGCAGACTACTGATTCACTCCTGCAAAAATCCAGGTAGTAGCCTTGTAGTTCAGCAATCACAGTGTCAATCTCTGTCCACTCCTACTATCATCCTGACAGAACCATGTCGTTAACTATCACTGTGCTAAAACACAAGCACTTATAAACTCACCCTGCTGTCCACTAGCAGCACTCTAACTATCCAGTCACTGTCCATGTACTTGTACAATGACTCAGGTATTAAGACACCCAGTGCTACAGTCAAATGTGCACAATCTATGCAGTCTCCTAACCCCCTGCAGACTACTGATTCACTCCTGCAATAACCCAGGTAGTAGCCATGTAGTTTAGCAATCACAGTGTCAATCTCTGTCCACTCCAACTATCATCCTGACAGAACCATGTCGTTATCTAATCACTGTGCTGAAACACAAGCACTTATAAACTCAGCCTGCTGTCAAGTACCAGCACTCTAACTATCCAGTCATTGTCCTTGCACTTGTACAATGCCTCAGGCATTAAGACATGAAGTGCTACAGTCACATGTGTACAATCTATGTGGTCCCCTAACCCCCTGCAGACTACTGATTCACTCCTGCAAAAATCCAGGTAGTAGCCTTGTAGTTCAGCAATCACAGTGTCAATCTCTGTCCACTCCTACTATCATCCTGACAGAACCATGTCGTTATCTAATCACTGTGCTAAAACACAAGCACTTGTAAACTCACCCTGCTGTCCAATAGCAGCACTCTAACTATCCAGTCACTGTCCATGCACTTGTACAATGACTCAGGTATTAAGACACCCAGTGCTACAGTCAAATGTGCACAATCTATGCAGTCTCCTAACCCCCTGCAAACTACTGATTCACTCCTGAAATAACCCAGGTAGTAGCCATGTAGTTCAGCAATCACAGTGTCATTCTCTGTCCACTCCTACTATTAAATCCTGACAGAACCATGTTGTTATCTAATCACTGTGCTGAAACACTTATAAACTCACCCTGCTGTCAAGTACCAGCACTCTAACTATCCAGTCACTGTTCATGCACTTGTACAATGCCTCAGGCATTAAGACATGCAGTGCTACAGTCACATGTGCACAACCTATGCGGTCCCCTAACCCCCTGAAGACTACTGATTCACTCCTGCCAAAATCCAGGTAGTAGCCATGCAAGTCAGCAATCACACTGTCACTCTCTGTCCACTCCTGCAATTATCCTGACAGAACCATGTCCTTATATAATCTCTGTGCCGAAACACAAGCACTTATAAACTCACTCTGCTGTGAACTACCAGCACTCTACCTATCTAGTCACTGTCCATGCACTTGTACAATGCCTCAGGCATTAAGAGACACAGTGGTACAGTGAAATGTGCACAATGTATGTGGTCCCCTAACCCCCTGCAGACTACTGATTCACTCCTGCAAAAATCCAGGTAGTAGGCATGCAAGTCAGCAATCACACTGTAACTCTCTGTCCACTCCTGCAATCATCCTGACAGAACCATGTCCTTATATAATCTCTGTGCCGAAACACAAGCACTTATAAACTCACCCTGCTGTCAACTACCAGCACTCTAACTATCCAGTCACTGTCCATGCACTTTTTCAATGACTCAGGCATTAAGACACGCAGTGCTACAGTCACATGTGCACAATCTATGCGGTCCCCTAACCCCCTGCAGACTACAGATTCACTCCTGCAAAAATCCAGGTAGGAGCCATGTAGTTCAGCAATCACAGTGTCAATCTCTGTCCACTCCTGCAATCATCCTGACAGAACCAGGTCCTTATCTAATCACTGTACGAAAACTGAAGCATTTATAAATTCACCATTCTCTTTTGTTGCACTACTCTAATGATCCAGTCAGTACCCATGTACTCATGTAATGACCCAGGTACTAATACATCTAGTATTACAATCATCTATCCACTATTGATGCAGTCCTCTAAACACATAAACACTACTTATTTAGTTCTACAATTATCCAGTTAGTATCTGTGTCTTGCAGTAAATGGATTGTGATTTTAAAACAAAGGGGCCGATTCCGATCTCGGTCGGAGGCGCACCCAATACCATTCGGTCGGGAAAAAAGCCATGCGAATGCCTGTTTCCCGACCGATCCGTACAGCACACCGAACGAGTAAGTACGATGCGCACAACAGCACAGAATCCGACCGAGCCGTACTCACCCAATCCAGGTCCTGTACTCCGACCGAGGCGAATCCGGAAACGCAGAATCGAGTCGCACGGAAGGGAAAATGCAGCTCCGTCCGGTCGAACAAGTACGATGCGCTTCCCGTACGCGCCGAACCCGTCGCTACGCACGGCACGTCAAAGCATCCTGGAGAGGTGCACATAAGCTCCGATTCGCGCCACAACACAATACACGGCTACGAGGCGAACACGCCAGCGACGAGGACGAAGCGACGAGGACGACGCGAAGCAACGAGAAGGACGAACGACACGAACCAATCATGCATCCCTTCGTCCCGATCATACCAATATTCTACATTTACTACCGGAACAGGCACGGACGCGTACGGCGCAGAAGGTAAGTCAGACACCAACCACAAAACACATACAACACGTACACGACACATCACACACACACAGAGGGATGCAGAATATACTTACACCAGCAACAGCAGCACCATAGGGGCGGGATGCCCATCACCAATGCCACATATGCACACAGGGGCCTGAATGCGCACCACCACCCCTACCCAGGGGGCTGGATGCCTACCACTACTACCACCCTCACCCAGGGGGGCTGGATGCCTACCACTACTACCACCCTTAGCCAGGGGGGCTGGATGCCTACCACTACTACCACCCTCACCCAGGGGGGCTGGATGCCTACCACTACTACCACCCTCACCCAGGGGGCTGGATGCCTTCCACTACTACCACCCTTAGCCAGGGGGGCTGGATGCCTACCACTACTACCACCCTTAGCCAGGGGGCTGGATGCCTACTACCACCCTCACCCAGGGGGCTGGATGCCTACCACCACCCTTAGCCAGGGGGGCTGGATGCCTACCACCACCCTTAGCCAGGGGGGCTGGATGCCTACCACTACTACCACCCTTAGCCAGGGGGGCTGGATGCCTACCACTACTACCACCCTCACCCAGGGGGGCTGGATGCCTACCACCACCCTTAGCCAGAATGGGGGCTGGATGCCTACCACCACCCTTAGCCAGGGGGGCTGGATGCCTACCACTACTACCACCCTTAGCCAGGGGGGCTGGATGCCTACCACTACTACCACCCTCACCCAGGGGGGCTGGATGCCTACCACTACTACCACCCTTAGCCAGGGGGCTGGATGCCTACCACTACTACCACCCTTAGCCAGGGGGGGCTGGATGCCTACTACCACCCTCACCCAGGGGGGGCTGGATGCCTACCACCACCCTTAGCCAGGGGGGGCTGGATGCCTACCACCACCCTTAGCCAGGGGGGGCTGGATGCCTACCACTACTACCACCCTTAGCCAGGGGGGGCTGGATGCCTACCACTACTACCACCCTCACCCAGGGGGGCTGGATGCCTACCACTACTACCACCCTCACCCAGGGGGGCTGGATGCCTACCACCACCCTTAGCCAGGGGGCTGGATGCCTACCACCACCCTTAGCCAGGGGGGCTGGATGCCTACCACTACTACCACCCTTAGCCAGGGGGGCTGGATGCCTACCACTACTACCACCCTTAGCCAGGGGGCTGGATGCCTACCACTACTACCACCCTTAGCCAGGGGGGCTGGATGCCTACCACTACTACCACCCTCACCCAGGGGGGCTGGATGCCTACCACTACTACCACCCTTAGCCAGGGGGCTGGATGCCTACCACTACTACCACCCTTAGCCAGGGGGCTGGATGCCTACCACTACTACCACCCTCACCCAGGGGGCTGGATGCCTACCACCACCCTTAGCCAGGGGGCTGGATGCCTACCACTACTACCACCCTTAGTCAGGGGGCTGGATGCCTACCACTACTACCACCCTTAGCCAGGGGGGCTGGATGCCTACCACTACTACCACCCTTAGCCAGGGGGCTGGATGCCTACCACTACTACCACCCTTAGCCAGGGGGCTGGATGCCTACCACTACTACCACCCTCACCCAGGGGGCTGGATGCCTACCACTACTACCACCCTTAGCCAGGGGGCTGGATGCCTACCACTACTACTACCCTTAGCCAGGGGGGGCTGGATGCCTACTACCACCCTCACCCAGGGGGGGCTGGATGCCTACCACCACCCTTAGCCAGGGGGGCTGGATGCCTACCACCACCCTTAGCCAGGGGGGCTGGATGCCTACCACTACTACCACCCTTAGCCAGGGGGCTGGATGCCTACCACTACTACCACCCTCACCCAGGGGGGCTGGATGCCTACCACTACTACCACCCTCACCCAGGGGGCTGGATGCCTACCACCCCCTTAGCCAGGGGGCTGGATGCCTACCACCACCCTTAGCCGGGGGGCTGGATGCCTACCACTACTACCACCCTTAGCCAGGGGGGCTGGATGCCTACCACTACTACCACCCTTAGCCAGGGGGGTGGATGCCTACCACTACTACCACCCTCACCCAGGGGGGCTGGATGCCTACCACCACCCTTAGCCAGGGGGGGCTGGATGCCTACTACCACCCTTAGCCAGCGGGGGCTGGATGCCTACCACCACCCTTAGCCAGGGGGGGCTGGATGCCTACCACCACCCTTAGCCAGGGGGGGCTGGATGCCTACCACTACTACCACCCTTAGCCAGGGGGGCTGGATGCCTACCACTACTACCACCCTTAGCCAGGGGGCTGGATGCCTACTACCACCCTCACCCAGGGGGCTGGATGCCTACCACTACTACCACCCTCACCCAGGGGGCTGGATGCCTACCACCACTACCACCCCCACTCATAGGATGGACAATGCATGACACAACCAGCACACCACAACATAGGGAATGCAAGAAAAAGACATCCCCCAACACCATGACAAGCGTGTGTAGACTGTGTCAAATGCCTACAACACCGAACATGACTTTGAACATACAATGTGACCCCCTAGCACATGTGCCACACATATATGTGTGTGGCCCCCACAATGCAAGCAGGCCATGACCATTGTGGCAATGGGGTCCAAACCCCCATCATCACAGTGACCAAAATGTAAGTGTGGGGTCCATAGCTGAAGCACCTTTTGAACATTGTGGCAATGGAGTCTAAACCCCCATCATCACTGTGACCAAAATGTAAGTGTGGGGTCCATAGCTGAAGCACCTTTTGAACATTGTGGCAATGGGGTCTAAACCCCCATCATCACAGTGACCAAAAGGTAAGTGTGGGGTCCATAGCTGAAGCACATTTTGAACAGTGTGGCAATGGGGTCTAAACCCCCATCATCACAGTGACCAAAATGTAAGTGTGGGGTCCATAGCTGAAGCACCTTTTGAACATTGTGGCAATGGGGTCTAAACCCCCATCATCACTGTGACCAAAAGGTAAGTGTGGGGTCCATAACTGAAGCACATTTTGAACAGTGTGGCAATGGGGTCCAAACCCCCATCATCACAGTGACCAAAATGTAAGTGTGGGGTCCATAGCTGAAGCACCTTTTGAACATTGTGGCAATGGGGTCTAAACCCCCATCATCACAGTGACCAAAAGGTAAGTGTGGGGTCAATAGCTGAAGCACATTTTGAACAGTGTGGCAATGGGGTCTAAACCCCCATCATCACAGTGACCAAAAGGTAAGTGTTGACAAAGAAAGAGCTGCAACTGCCAAACTGCATGGATGATTCCTGGTCACAGAACAAAAACACATCAGTGGCAAAGTAGTGTATGTGTCCCATTGCAACATAAATTGGGTGAGCCAAATACTGCAGTGCAAATAAGACATACCTTTGGCCATGCGCAGACAAACAACACCCATGGGGGCTGACACTGTCAACATTCATCAATGACACAATGACAGAAGTGACCATCAGAATGCAGACCCACATATTTGCACCAATGGGCACACAAATGCAGATACCCTGTGGAGACTGCAGATGTGAGGTGAACAGATACCATACCATGGCAGCAATGGGACACACAAACCATGATCATTGTGCTGACCGATGACCTAGGAGTCCCAGGGACAGCAGGGGAAACCCACCAAACTACATACAGCCAATGGCACACCCAAGATATGCCAATGCAGTGGTGCAGATGCACAAACACAAACAGGCAGACCCACACTGCACATCATACACAACAGGTGAGGGGGGTGCCAGTGTCCCCAGGCAACCACACAACACATGAGGAGGCCTGAATACCAATCATACAGATGTGCATACAGTGCCACACAAAGGTAACTCATGGATCCAAATCCCCTATGTGGGCAAGCAGGCATTGTCAGATGAGAGGGAGCACAAATCACACATGTCACACAGGCACGTAGGAACAGCAACTGACACAGCAAGACACAGACACACCACAGCACCACCCCCAGGGCCCCCACAATGTGGTGACCCTGGGCTGCATTACAATCCCACTGTGATGACAAAGCTAAATGTGGTTCACACTGTGAACCACAGTCATGTGTCCTGAGCAACAAACTACCATCACACCTACACAAGCACAAATCAATCAGCATGGCCAGTAAGCCAAGGCCAACATGGAGGCAGGGGCCTAGCCGGGCAACAACTCTCATCTGCACACACTCAATACCGCACCCCTCGACCTCCAACAATGTGCAGCAGTGAAGCACACATGCACTGGTGACATTGCACATGCACCCATGACTATTCCAGGGTGGTGGGTGGGAACCAAGGTGCAGAAACACATCACACATGGCCACTCAACAAGACTCCTGAATGTCTGACACACTGCACACTACGCTGTACATGGACATGACGGCAATACCACACCAACCAATGGGATCCCAGCCACAGTCACACACCAATGAAGAAGCCAAGGTCACCCACAAAGAACACACATAGACAACAACCAACATTGCAGCCCGGACCCTGAGGAGTGCCAGCAGTCACACACACAACGTCTCACAATCACTGAAAGATAACACAAACTGGAAATCACATGACAGGGGCAAACAACAAGTGCCAAGGGGAAACCTGACTGTGACCCATCTGCGTCTGCACACAAACTCAGCCCTGACAGCAAACACACCTATGGGTGACACCCTGATGACCAGTAATTTGCCATGCACCCACATCACAGAGAACCCAGGGAGAAGACTTTGGGGGAACATAGGTCAACTCAGCAAGCATCACAAACAGGTACAACACTAGGGAACACAGCATGCACAGCTAAACGGAAGTGAACACACAGACATGCACATACAACACACACCTTGGGCGCAGGCAATGTCACAGGAGTACACACTGCCATGAGGGGACTCCACTCCTGTGTGAGGAAAGCTGTGCCATATGTTGCCTCAGTAGGGCCCCATCATGTCAGCTGAGCACTTGGTCACACAATCAACAATTAGCACCAAATGAGGGCTCCCGTCACATCAGCCTGGTCATGGAAGTGCGAACGGAATCATCAGCACAGATCCAACACACTTGTATAGCAATGTTGCACTGACTACACGGAAGAGTCCTTCCCCATTGATGCCCAAACCTGCATGTCCAGTGGAGATGGCCACACGGTCAGAGAAGTAGACGAATTGAACAATGGCAGGCACAACAGATGTGCAGGGGTGGAAGCCACAGATGTGAAATAGCTAATCTAAGTAGGAAATCCCATTGCCAAATACTGAACACATGACACCCTCAGATGCTGCTATGGATGACATGGATACACCACAGGATAGGACACATTCCCCCTGGACCACATGGGTTCCTGCACAGTAACACTTCATTATCATGAGACCAAATATCACCATCACTGCAGCAAGGGCATGGTTAGCATCATCAACAACATGTACATCAGAAGCATAAGCACTAGAGAACAGAAAGTTGCTTTATTCAGCATATGTGTGGAATGAAAACAAAGTCCAGAAAAAACACAAAGGCCAATGGCCAGTCCATTGTCAAAGTCCAAACTTGGTGACAGTGGCAGATGTCACCCTACGCATGCCTGCACAAAACCAGGGACAATCCACTAGGAGGGGCAACCGGGGGGCAGGCCAGGCACCGCAGGGACAGGATCAGGGCTCACCAGGAGGAAGCAGGGAAGGGGTGGTGGGTGCTGGAGAGCCACTGACAACTGCAGTGGAGGTGTCTGACATGGTGTGTGCCGGCACAACTGGGGGCATGACTCAGATGTTGTGGGTGCCGGCACGACTGCAGTGGACCCTGCAGATGGAGTGGACAGATCCGCCACTGCAGTGCCCAAGTCAGACAGGGTGGTAGTGGACTCCACTGCAGTGCCTACCACCAGGGGAGGAGAATGGGGAACAGGCAAGGTGGGCTGGACAGAGGGGGAGGACACCCTCACCACATCAGTGGCACAGACAAGCGCAGCGGGGGGTGTGGTGCCGGGAGAGCAAGTGGCAGGGGAGAAGGCCGGATCCTCTTGGGGATGGTATATCTGTGGGTGGGGGAACCTGGGGCAGGGTGTGGTGGGGGCACCTGTGGAGTGGGGGCCTGAGGGATGGAGGAAGGAGACCTGGTGCCTGAGCTGCAGGGCGGCGGCGGGGTCTTGCTCTTACGACTCCGGGGGACTTGCGGATGGGGGCCTCAGTCTGTCTGCGCCTGGGGGAGGGTGTCCGGGGGCGAGGGGCACTCTGCTCCGTGTGGGTGGGCTTCCTCTTCCCCCTGGATGCTGGAGCAGCTGGATCGGAGGGGAAGAGGCCGAGGTCACTGAGGAAGAGGCGCTGGGTCTTTGGGGTTGCAGGTGAGGCAAGGGAGGGTGTTTTGGAGGGAGAGGCAACTGAGGACTGCGCAGTGCTCGTGGATGCGTGTGTGTGTTCCAGGGCCCCATCCCCTGTGAGTCTGGTTTCAGTCCCCTGACTGTGCGTGCGTGTGCGTTTTGTTTGTGGCGTGTGTGTCTGTGTGCTGGATGTGTGTGTGCTGGTGTGTGCCTGTGCCGGTGTGTGTGTGCTTGGGATGGGTAAGGTGCTGGGGAGTGTGGATGGAGCAGAGGCAGGAGGTGTGAGGGACTGTCTGAGGAGGGACACTGCTGCCGTCAGGGAGGAGTCCATGGACCTATTGCCCCTCTGTAGGTCAGACATGCCTGATGAGATGCCCTCCATGAATGACACCAGCTGAGTCAACAGAGCGGTGTGCGCATGGAGGACACTCAGCATGGCTGTCTGCCCTACATGGAGCTGGCGAAGGAGGTACACAGACTTCTCAATCAGGGCAGCAGGGGACACAGGGGCAGGGGGTGCGGTGCCTGGCCCACAGGAGACACGCTCCCGAACATGGGAGCCTCCATGGACCTGGGGAATGGGAGCCGATGGGAGGGCGGTGGTGGTGCTGGTGGTGGCGGGGACAACAACACTAGCTGGGGTGTGGTGGCTGCTGACACCCGCCTCCATAAGGGAGTCATCCTCCGAGTTGCTCTGGTCCTCAGCTGAGGTGGATGGTGCTGAGGACTCCTCGGTGTGGCTCCCCTCGCCCTCCGTGCCACTGGGTCCCTCCGACCACTCCTCGGCTGCTGACCCAGTCTGGCTCTCCGGCTCCTCCTGGTCCGTGGAGCTGTCCCCTTCCGTGGCCGTGGATGTATCTGCAAACAATGGGGAAACAGACAGACATCAGTCACCTGCACCAAACGCACACACCACTGTGAGCACAGCACATTACAGAGCAAGCCCTGGCATCATTAGTTGTACATTGCTAAAAGTGCCCTAACTGAACAGGAGAAGCCAATTGTCAGTCTGATGCCAACCATGGCACTCACATCCCACATGGCCTTGCACCCATCTGTCTGGTGTCTGTTGGATTGCAACACCCCAGTGTGGACACATGCACCAACTACACAGTAGTTGGACAGTGCAGAGGACATGGTGTAGCATGTGGACATGCACACATCACAACTCTTGCCACTGAGTCAGTACAGGTTTCCGGATGAAAGGGATGCCCAGAGTCAAATAGGAAATGCATGTGATGCATACCAGCGACAGACACCAAGATGCACCCATGTCCTGATAGCCATCGCCACAATGGTGTGCATTTAGCACATGTCACTCCCCTGCAGGATCACCAATAAGTAGACACATGCCATGGCGGAGGCATGACTGCTAAGTCATACATCACTGTCTCAGTGATGTATGACTTGGCAGCCAGACAACAACACTCTGCACTGTGTCACAATAGTAGGTCATGGGGAATGCAAGTCCTGGAGCTGCACAAGTGCACATCATCCCCCACACAACACATCATCTTAACCCTCATCTGTCCAGGTCATACCGATTGGACATGTGGGAGACCTGTGACACTACCCTCTGAACCTGAGCCCCTCACAATCTGCTGTGAATGGGGAACAGCTGCCTGAACTTCACATTCGCATACCCCAGTCTGCACGGGCAGCTGATCAAACACCTATGTGACACACAAGTATCGTCTCCTATGGTCACATCTCCAGTGGCATGCTGAGCCCCTACCAAGAAACACCCCAGCAGTCCTGGCAACTAATCCACAGCACACTGACACAGAGGCAGACACCTGAGGGGTCAAATCACTGCGCACAATGTGTCAGCTGATACACGGGAGTGGGAGTACAGAGTGCATTGCATGGCCTGGAGTAGGCATGACTGTCCTGCCCCACATGAATGAGGGATGAGCCCTGGACAGTGGATAGCTGGCTATGTATGTGTGACACACGTAATCTGCACACTCCTGGGGCCCAAACATTGTTCCCACCCGCTGCATGGGCGTGTGCCACATACCCCAGGCACATGTGGTGGCTCAGCTCAGCAAGTGGACCGCATATCAAAGCAACACGCAGATTACATGTCCGAACACAGGTGTTGTGTGAACAATGGACCCACCCATGATGCCCACAACAGAGTTAGGGAAACAGATGCTGTCCCCCACCTTTAGTGAAGCAAACTGCAAGGACACAGTCCCAAGTGACACAATTCCCTGAATGTAAGGGCCACACCTGGGTATCAGATGAGGAGTGGGCAGTGCACAATAGAGGGACATGGCTCCTGGACAACATGACTGCTGCACTGTGGCAGTTGAACCAGGCCAGAGGAGGGCACAAAGCATGTAATACAGAGTTCACAGTGCAGTCTTTGACTCACCCCTCCTTGCTGCTGTCTGGCCTTCAGCTGCCCATCCAGGTCTGGAAACACCACCGCCAGGATCTGGAGCATGTGGGGGGTCAGGGTCCGTGTTCCGCCCCTCCTGCGAGGAGGCGACAGCTTCAGCTGGACCCGTGCAATCCTCCGGGTCCAGCCCCGAAGGTCCTGCCACCTCTCCTGGCAGTTGCGGATCCGGCGCTTGTAGACCCCCACGGACCGGACAGCCCGGACGATGTCCTTCCAGATCTCCTGCTTCCGATGGGCATTAACCTGTCAGGATGACAAAGTGAAAACGCCATTACTACACATGCAACATATCCGTGCATGACACAGTTGTATATACATGTCTCAATCACAGGGGCACATGATGTACACAGGCAGTGCAAAGATGCCCATGGACAGTTTGCCAGACGTCACCACATGGTATCATTGCATGGGAAGTAAAACCTTGTTCAAATGCACTGTCACTGCACCATACCTGTCCAGTGCATATCACTACACACTATGGGGGGTGACAACTACTCAGTGAGCCTGCTAGCCAGTGGCGTGCAGACTTTCAGCCTTGCTAGTCAGACAAAATGCACATTCAGAAAGGCAGTGCACAGAACACTCACCTGCTCCCCTGGTGTCCCATACAGCTTGCTGTACTGTGGAAGTAGGCTGTCCAGCAGGGCCTGGTTCTCCTCAAGGCTGAAGGCTTGGGCTCTCTCCACAGTACGTGCCATTGCAGGGTCCAGAGGGGCAGAGACAGCAGCAGTGCAGTGGCAGATGTCGTCCTGGAGCATGTAGTACAGGCAAGTGAGCTCTCAGGGGAACAGCCAGCAATATATATGTGCTGGAGAGGCAGATACTGTCCCTTGTGTCCAAAGTGATAGGTCCAAGTCGTTTGCATCTTCTGAATCTGGCCAATCCATGGAATAGCAGCACCAATACACGCCCACAGCATCCTTCAAATCTTCAACTTCATGACATACATGATTTTGCAACATTGTTGTGGGTGACCAACTGAATTTCCAGCAACCGACTCGCTCGAAATTCGAAAACGCGTCCGTTGCCAGGCAAGGCCATTGTCAATGGGTGCGCACCGATCGGTCCATTGCGGTACAACGCGTACAGGGGCACAACGCGTACCCGCACACATTGAATGCTATGGGCCGGCCGGGGCACCGATCGGTCCATTGCAGTACAATGCGTACAGGGGTACAACGCGTACCCGCACACATTGAATGCAATGGGCCGGCCGGGGCACCGATCAGTCCATTGCAGTACAACGCGTACAGGGGTACAACGCGTACCCGCACACATTGAATGCAATGAGCCGGCCGGGGGCACCGATCGGTCCATTGCAGTACAACGCGTACAGGGGCACAACGCATACCCGCACACATTGAATGCAATGGGCCGGCCGGGGCACCGATCGGTCCATTGCAGTACAACGCTGCACAGGGGTACAATGCGTACCCGCACACATTGAATGCAATGGGCCGGCCGGGGGCACCGATCGGTCCATTGCAGTACAACGCGTACAGGGGTACAACGCGCACCCGCACACATTGAATGCAATGGGCCGGCCGGGGCACCGATCGGTCCATTGCTGATCAACGCGTACAGGGGTACAACGCGTACTCGCGACACATTGAATGCAATGGGCCGGCCAGGGGCACCGATCGGTCCATTGCAGTACAACCCGTACAGGGGTACAACACGTACCCGCACACATTGAATGCAATGGGCCGGCCGGGGGCACCGATTGGTCCATTGCTGATCAACGCATACAGGGGTACAACGCTGCACTCGCACACATTGAATGCAATGGGCCGGCCGGGGCACCGATCGGTCCATTGCAGTACAACGCGTACAGGGTACAACGCTGCATCCGACACATTGAATGCAATGGGCCGGCCGGGGCACCGATCGGTCCATTGCAGTACAACGCATACAGGGGTACAATGCGTACCCGCACACATTGAATGCAATGGGCCGGCCGGGGCACCGATCGGTCCATTGCTGATCAACGCGTACAGGGGTACAACGCGCACCCGCACACATTGAATGCAATGGGCCGGCCGGGGCACCGATCGGTCCATTGCAGTACAACGCGTACAGGGGTACAACGCGTACCCGCACACATTGAATGCAATGGGCCGGCCGGGGGCACCGATCGGTCCATTGCAGTACAACGCGTACAGGGGTACAATGCGTACCCGCACACATTGAATGCAATGGGCCGGCCGGGGGCACCGATCGGTCCATTGCTGTTCAACGCATCCCTGTACAAGTGACTGGCATATGTCACCATGCCTGTCTCAGATGGACATATGCCAGCCACAGATAGCTCCCAGGGAGTGAGGGGCACACCTACAACACGACAGCCTGTCCAAACTGTATCATAAGGCATGTAAGGCTGCATTTCCTATTGTGTGTATGTTGGTGTACATGTTGTCCTGTGGGTGTCACCTGGGGCAGCCACCCCCAGGCTGTGCACGTGTTCATGGGGAAAGGATCCTGGGTGTTACGTGTACATGACCACTGTGATGTGCAACTGTTCATATCTGTGCATGTGCCATGGTCACATTTCACGGTGGTGTATGTGTATGTCATGTCACATACCCCGTGAGTCCCATGTGGGACGGTATGTTTGAGCCAGGGTGTCCCAGTGGCACAATAGTGATGGTCCTCCACAGTCTGTGTGCATGTAGTGTTTACAATGTCTCTGATTTCATGTGCACAATGGGAGACAGTCTCCACATCCACGTTGTGTGTGCATGGACTTTGATGTTGTGCGTGTGTGTGTCACAGACGTCCATGTCTGTCCTGCCGTGGCAAGTGGGACCACTACCTGTGGGGGTCATAGTTGTTTTGCTGTGGTGTATACATGATACTCCATGTAATGCCAGTGTCCATGTGGAAATACAGGGTCCCTGGGAATGTACCTGTCGTTGAGCTGTGATGCCTGGGGCACATCTGTCCTCACATGTCACTGTGGGGGGTGATTGTGACACGGCAGCAGGATATGGGAACTGTGACACGGCCTCATGATATCCAATGGGCCAACCTGGGACTAATTGATGCCACTTGTTGGACCGTGATGACAGATGTTGGCCATGTATGTACCATACATGTCCTTACGGAACTGCACACTTCATGTAGTTGTGCCTCATAATGATGTATGTTGGGATATTGAGTGTGTTCAATGCCGCATATGTGGGCTGACTGACAATCTTGCTTACTTCTCCTCTGCACTGCAGGGCTCCTGCTGTCCATCGACCATTCCCAGACCTGGCAACGATGGTGGAACGGGACAGCATCCTACGGTACCGCTTCACCAGGCAGCTGATTGAGGATTTGGCAGTGCAGTTGTCCCCACATTTGCAGCCTGGCCGGCCGTATCCTACAGCGCTGACCCCCAAGGTGAAGGTGATGGCAGCCCTACACTTCTTTGCCACCGGTACCTTCCAACATACTGTGGCGACTGCTGGTGGGATGTCACAGACCATGTTGAGCCGTGTGCTCCGCGATGTTTTGGCGGCAATGTTGCTATTCCTGAACCGGTACATCTATTTCCCTAGACTTCGACGACTCACTGACGTGAAGAGTGACTTTTATGCCCTGGGGAGGATGCCGCATGTCATTGGGTCCATTGATGGGACACATGTGGCTTTGGTACCACCACAGGCCCAGGAGCAGTCCTACAGGAACCGCAAGCACTACCACTCGGTCAATGCACTGGTGGTGTGTCTTGCAGATATGACCATCACACACGTGTGTGCCCGTTTCCCTGGTTCAGCACACGATGCCTTTGTGATGAGGAGTAGTCGCATCCCCAGGATGATGGCACAGATGCAGAACCAGCGTGCCTGGCTTGTCGGTGTGTACTGACTTTGTGCCATTGTGTGTGATCTGATCTGTAGTATTCCGCCCACTTTTCCAAGTCAGCTAATGTGCACTTGTCTGTCCGTAGGTGACTTGGGATACCCCAACATGCCGTGGTTGCTGACACCCCTCAGGAACCCTGTGACACCAGCCCAGATGCGCTACAATGAGGCACATGGTCGGACCAGGAGAGTGATTGAGCGGACATTTGGTCTCCTGAAGAGCCGCTTCCGCTGCCTGGACAAGACCGGAGGGTCCCTCCCATATGCCCCTGCGAAAGTGTGCAAGATTATCATCGTCTGCTGCATGCTCCACAACCTGGCAGTGCGGAAGGAGTTGCCTCTCATCCAGGATGACAATGACCAACATCCGCCACCTGTGGAGGATCCTGGCCTGGACCACGATGCCAGTGACGATGATGATGATGATGATGATGAGGGTGATGTCCGCACACATCTCATCACCAACTTCTTTAGCTGAATGTGAGTATCCTGAGGTGTCATGTCAATGATGTGAGTTGGCATGATATGTGTAGGTGGTGCTCTGGTGCTGTTGGAGTGTGTCCATGGGCTATTTGACTGGATGTGTGTTGCGATGTGTGCTTACAGGTGGGCTGTACTCCCCAACAGTGTTGACATGCTAACTTGGTTCTGGGTGGGTATCTTGTAACATGTATTGTGCATGAGTTTTGCTGTTCTGTCCTGTTCTCCATTGCTTTTGACTGTGTGTCATTTCTGTCCTTCAAAGGGTACTTTCAGATTCGTTTGGTCAACTGTGTCCACCGACGACGTGATTGCACTTCCAGGGTGGTAGCTGTTGTGTCCCTACAGGTGATGTGCGCCACACCCATGGACTTCCTTCTGTCTACAGTTGTTGACTGTGTGCCCGCTGCTAGGTGGGATTACCTTGCATCTGTAGTGGTTACGACATGTTGCAACTGTGTAATAAACCTGTGCTTCACTTTGTGATGTGCGTTGTCTGTGGTCACACATTTGACTGCCATTTGCTTACTGCACCTGTGGGCTACTTGACTACAACTGGGAATGGGTGTGGTGTCTGTGCATTGCACCGTCTTCCCTGGCAACATCAGTGTAGGCAATGAGTCAGATGGCCTAGGTGTGTATGTGTTGTGTAGCCCTGGTGGTGTGTCTCACTCATATGTGTCACGTTGCCTTTACTCACATGCCTGTGTTGTACTTGCTGTTGCAGTTCGCATACACAGTGTAATTTTGCAGTTCATCATCCCCATAACAGCACCCACGTTGGAATCACAACAGAGGCAAGTATGGTGTATTAGTGTGTTTATTGTGATACATTTGTGTGAATAGTGCATAGGATGGGTAGTGCTGTACATAAATCTTGCAATCAGAAGTTCCTAGGTGAATTGAAAGTCCTGGTAGACAAAATCCCCAGTATCGGGGCCACAGTTGTCTGAGACATTGGTCCAACTTGTACTCCCCATGCAATGTGTGGGAGTAGTGTTGCCGTCAACAGGGTGAACAGTCTGTGCACAAAGGTGAACATCCAGAACAGGTTCAGGCTTCCTGGGAGTTGCGCTTGGCCATCGGCCTCTCACTTGCCCCTCTTCGGACGACCCCTCTTCTTGGGGGCCCCTCAAGTACAGGCTGCTGCGGTGCAGGGGACTCTCCGCCAGAGTCATCCTCCCTCCCTGTGGCAGTTGCAGTTTGGGCAGCACCAGATGTTGTTGGCACACAGGGAGGTGTGGACTGGTTGCTGTTCATCTGGCGGAGGCATTGTAAAATGTCCCTGTGCACCGCCGTCATCTCATGCAGTGCATCCCACTTGGACTCCACGCGGGACATGTGTGAGTCCACGCGGGACATGTGTGACTCCACGTGGGACATGTGAGAGTCCAAGCGGGCATGATGGGCAGCCTGCTGCTGTTTCATGTCTCTGAGGAGCCCCACTACCTGGCTGAGGTCTCCGGTGCTGGACTGGTACGCATCAGCTATGCGTACCAGTTGTGGGTCATCATGCACACCAGCAACCTCTGCAAGCAGCGACCTCTGTCTCCCACCCCTCCCACCACCCCTGCTGACATGTGCAGTGCGTGCAGTGGCACGCACAGATGACCCTGGTCCACCTTGGGGGTTGGTGGTGGTGGTGGTGTCCATGGCCCCAGGTTGGTCCAGGGTCCCTGTGCTGGTGTTGCTCCTTGTTCTGTCCATGTCGGCAGGGATGGTATTTGTGGTGACAGTCGTTGGAGGGGTGGGTGCAGGGGGTGCAGCTGGTGGTCCTGCTGGTGCTGCAGCTGGTGGTGCTGCTGGTGCTGCATGTAGACTTGCACCGGATGTGCCAGGTTGGTCTTCTTCGTCCGAGGAGGGCAGAGGCTGTACAACACCAGTGAGCTCCGCATCCTCTTGAGCCTGGGACTGGGACTCCTCAGCGTCTGCTGCTGTGTCCCCATCATCACCTGTTTTTGGGAGACACACACAATGTATGTTATGTTTCTGCAGGCATCAATGGTTGACACACCTGACAGTTGTGACTGTGCCTCTGGGTGCGGGCCTGTACATTGCATTGTCCTAAGTCGTCACAGTCAGGGGTTGATTTTGGTGTGGCACATTGTCCTGCATTATTTGGGCATTTCTATGTATTTGTTGGGGTGTGAACATGGTCTGCATTGGTTGTATTTGGTTGACAGCCGGCCCTCCTTCCCACCCACCCAGCCAGTCAGTTATCCCACCATGGACTGTGCTTGCATTGCAGGGAGTGGAAGTTGTCTCTCAGGATGTCAGTCAGTGGTGTCCTGCTGTTTGTTGGTGCACAGTTCCCAGCAGGGCCTTGTGCTCCCCGCAGCAGTAGCCAGTGTCAGCCATCTTGTGAGTCCTTCTCCACTCCCTGTGATGTGAGCATGGTTCAGGGTGGTGTTGATGGGCCAGTTGTGAGGGTGACCAATATCTGTGACTGCCACTCCCATCATGCTATTGCCTCCACCCCCCTTCCCAGCATGCCCATCCTTCCTTCCTTTTGACTCTGCTTCCCTGTGGGGTGGGGTGCCTGTGCTGACAGGATGGCTGGGAGTGTTGTCCTGGCAGTTGTTTGGCTAAACGTCCCAAGAGTGTCCCTGTGCTTCACACAACATAACCCAGGGTGGTGGTTCTTTGTGGGATCTTGAGTTAGGATGGGAGGCATTGCATTCTACCAGGTGGGTTCTGTGGAGTTTGTGTTTAGGGGTGTGTGAGGGAGGTGCTTGTGACTATGGTCAGTGCTGCGAGTCCTCCTTTCCACCCAGCCAGCCAGATATCCCACCATGGAACGTGCTTGCATTGCAGGAGTGGAAGTTGTCTCTGAGGATGTCAGTCAGTGGTGTCCTGCTGTTTGTTGGTGCACAGTTCCCAGCAGGGCCTTGTGCTCCCCGCAGCAGTAGCCAGTGTCAGCCATCTTGTGAGTCCTTCTCCCCTCCCTGTGATGTGAGCATGGTTCAGGGTGGTGTTGATGGGCCAGTTGTGAGGGTGACCAATATCTGTAACTGCCACTCCCATCATGCTATTGCCTCCACCCCCCTTCCCAGCATGCCCATCCTTCCTTCCTTTTGACTCTGCTTCCCTGTGGGGTGGGGTGCCTGTGCTGACAGGATGGCTGGGAGTGTTGTCCTGGCAGTTGTTTGGCTAAACGTCCCAAGAGTGTCCCTGTGCTTCACACAACATAACCCAGGGTGGTGGTTCTTTGTGGGATCTTGAGTTAGGATGGGAGGCATTGCATTCTACCAGGTGGGTTCTGTGGAGTTTGTGTTGAGGGGGTGTGTGAGGGGAGGTGCTTGTGACTATGGTCAGTGCTGCGAGTCCTCCTTCCCACCCAGCCAGCCAGATATCCCACCATGGAACGTGCTTGCATTGCAGGGAGTGGAAGTTGTCTCTCAGGATGTCAGTCAGTGGTGTCCTGCTGTTTGTTGGTGCACAGTTCCCAGCAGGGCCTTGTGCTCCCCGCAGCAGTAGCCAGTGTCAGCCATCTTGTGAGTCCTTCTCCACTCCCTGTGATGTGAGCATGGTTCAGGGTGGTGTTGATGGGACAGTTGTGGGGGTGACCAATATCTGTGACTGCCACTCCCATCATGCTATTGCCTCCACCCCACTTGCCAGCATTCCCATACTTACTTGCTTTTGTGGGGAGTTCAGTGTCTGTGGGTGTGAGGGCAATGGCAAGATGGCTGACAGTGGTGTCCTGCTGTTGGTTGGTGTGCAGTTCCCAGCATGCCCTTGTGCTCCCCACAGCAGTAGCCAGTGTCAGCCATCTTGTGGCTCCTTCTCCACTCCCTGTGATGTGAGCATGGTTCAGGGTGGTGTTGATGGGCCAGTTGTGTGGGTGACCAATATCTGTGACTGCCACTCCCATCATGCTATTGCCTCCACCCCACTTCCCAGCATTCCCATACTTACTTGCTTTTGTGGGGAGTTCAGTATGTGTGGGTGTGAGAGCAATGGCAAGATGGCTGACAGTGGTGTCCTGCTGTTGGTTGGTGTGCAGTTCCCAGCATGCCCTTGTGCTCCCCACGACACAGCAACAGTGTCAGACATCTTTGATGGGCCTTTCCACTCTCTGTGGGATGTGCATGCGTGAGTGTGAGCTTGCTGGGCCATGTGGTGGGGGATGTAGAGCTGTGACTACGACTCCCATCATGCTATTGCCTCCACCCCCTTCCCAGCATGCCCATGCTTCCTTCCTTTGACTCTGCTTCCCTGTGGGGTGGGCTGGCTGTGCTGACAGGATGGCTGGGAGTGTTGTCCTGGCAGTTGTTTGGCTAAACGTCCCAAGAGTGTCCCTGTGCTTCACACAACATTACCCAAGGTGGAGGTTCTTTGTGGGATCTTGAGTTAGGATGTGAGGCATTGCATTCTCCCAGGTGGGTTCTGTGGAGTTTGTGTTGAGGGGGGTGTGAGGGGAGGTGCTTGTGACTATGGTCAGTGCTGCGAGTCCTCCTTCCCACCCAGCCAGCCAGATATCCCACCATGGAACGTGCTTCCATTGCAGGGAGTTGAAGTTGTCTCTCAGGATGTCAGTCAGTGGTGTCCTGCTGTTGGTTGTTGCACAGTTGCCAGCAGGGCCTTGTGCTCCCCACAGCAGTAGCCAGTGTCAGCCATCTTGTGAGTCCTTTTCCACTCCCTGTGATGTGCATGGTTCATGGTGGTGTTGATGGGACAGTTGTGGGGGGGGGCAATATGTGTGACTACGACTCCCATGATGCTATTGGCTACACTGACTTGGCCAGCATACACAGAATTCCTTCCTTTTCAGTGGTCTTCACTGTGTGTTGGTTTTGTTGTGGTGGCTACATGTCTGGATGTGTTTGTTAGTTCTATTTGTGCCACTGCCTAGCTGTAGTTGTAGTTGTGTTTGTACATGTGATGGCACGGTTGGATGTAACGTTTTTGATGGCATGTGTTGTGTTTATCTGACTGACATACACATTTTGGGATGATTCTGTTCTGGTTGCTGTGTAATTGCTATGAGTGCATTGTTTGACTCTCCCCTTGACAGTGATGTGTGTGTGTTTTGTGGCAGAATATTGTGTACATTTGTTGTGTACTCACCAGGCTCTGGGATGTTCTCTAGTCCATATACGCTCACTGGCGGAAGGATGGCCCGCACCTTCTCCTCCCAGGGCCTGAGGTATACTGGCTTGGCAGGAGGGCCACTGCCGGTGTATTGGCTGAGGAGGTAGTCTTTCTTGAGCAGCTCCCGGACCCTCCTGCGCATGTCATACCACCTGTTCTGGATGTCGGTCTTTGTGCGCAGACATGGTGATTGTGCGTTCATCCTGTTGATGATCCTCTCCCACATCTTGGTTTTCTGGGAGATGGGGGTCTGTTGGACCAGTGTGCCAAACAGATGTGGCTCTACCCTGAGGATCTCGTCTACCAGGACTTCCAATTCACAATCTAGGAACTTGTGATTCTTCTTGGGGGGCATGGTGATGGGTGGTGATGGTGAGTGATGTGTGTGTTGGTGTGCAGGTGAGGGTGAGTGAGTGTGTGTTTTGCTGGGTGTATGTGAGGTAGGTATTTGTTGGTGTGCTGATGGTGTGTGGCTTGTGTGAGGGATGAGCTGTGGGTGTGTGGTTGCTGTCTCTTGGGTGCTGGCAGTGGAATGGCATTTGCAAAGGATCATGGTTGTGATTTGTGTCCTTTATATGGGTGGAGTTGTGGGTGTGTCTTTGTTCTCTGTCCCCACCCCCAGTATTTATTGGCTTTGTAATTGCTTGTTTGGCCTTTTTTGTGTGATTTTTCCTTTGTACTGTCTGTGCATGTTGGAAACGTTCTTGTGACCGAGTCGGACTCTGCATTTGTCTCGTACGGTGTTCTCCGTTTCGTTCACGCTGTGTTTGTGCAGTTTTCTATGCTGCGTACGCGTCGGTCGCGGTGTTTTGTGTTGCTTCGGCTCGGTTTTGTATGCGTGTCGGTCGTGCGGCTTGTCCTCCGTCCGACTCAGTCGTGGTTTCGCGCCTTGCATCGTACTTTGCGGTTTGGAGTTCGCGTGTACGTTTCGGTCGGATTTGTTCCGGGTGCGTGTCGGTCGGTTCGATTCGCGTGTTTTCCGGCCGGATTGCTGTTTTCCGTGCGGCTCGGTCGTTCGGCTTGGGTTCTGTACGTGTCGGTCAGATTTTGCACACTTTGCATCGTACTTGGCGTGTCGGGCGCCACAGGTACGTGTCGGTCGGTATAATTTCCGGCTCCGAGTCGGTCGGTGCTTTTTCCGGCCCGAATCGGAATCGACCCCAAAGTGTTTAAATGGTTTTTATACACAACGTGTTTGTTTAGTAATACAATAGTATATTTTATAAATTTATTTTAATAATGTCATATATATATTTTTTTTAACAGGTATTGTTCATCATCATTAAAAAAACCTTACCATGACTAGAATAACACAAAAGAGGAAACAACAAAAAAAGGACTATTATTTGAAGAAAACACAACAGCAAAAATTAGATGAACTACAACATGTGGGAAAAAGAAAAAGTCTTGTAGTAAGAGAACAAAAGAATTTATTAAAAACTTTCAAAGGCTAGAAACAGTGTGCACAATGTGGAAAGTAGAAAGAATGCCTCAACAACAAAAAAGAATAAGAAGAAAAAAGGCAAAAATAATGGGAAATCACGTTCTAAAGAAACAATGTATGGTAAAAGGAGAAAAAATCTATTTGCTGAAATAAGGAAAAGAATGTTTTACAAAAGAGTTGTCTTTAATTTGTTAAAAGATGTGAAGAAATATAAAAAAAGATCAGCATTTTATAAAAAGAAGAAACAGATTGAAACTATTGTTGAGAAGGCTTTTGATTTAAAAAGGAAATTATTCATTTTAATTTTAAACAGAATTCGATCACTAGATAAGCCAATACATTTTATGAAGGCCAAAAGTAAAAAGAAGAGAGTAATTAACAGAACTAACTTTTGTGATATTTTTTTGGGTGAATGGAAACACAGTTCAAGTTCAGAGCCTTTTTTAATGAATAGAGTTATTTTCAAACCAATACATTATTGCTTGCAGTTGATACCAGTGGCCGAGCTTATGAGGTTAGAAATGGTTGTCCAATTGAAAAAGAGAAGATGGTTCCCAGAAATGTAGAAGAAGTGATAGCTGATGAAGTTCTAGTGAGACGTACTAAAGCCCCAGTGTATACTTGGGATTGTAGTAGTATTTGCAGTATACGACAGGAATCTATTGATATTTTACGGAATATTTTACGAGTCTATAGTAAAAAAGTGTTAAACAAAAGATTAAGATGTTGCAAGGACTAGATCCTTGCAGAGTGTGAAAAAATACTGGTTTGCAAGGTCATTCTCTGGCTTGTCTTTCTAGAAAAGTATGTCAAAGTGTTTTTCATCATTTTAGAATGTTAGCAGTACATCATTCTCAAATGCGGAAGTTAGTGAGAAGATTGTATTACGCAAAAAGTCCAGCAATAATTTTAAATGACTTAAACAGTGCTCTTTTGCATGGGTCAGTATCAGATGTAAAAAAGTTTGTGATGAAATAGAGTTTCGTTACTTTGGTCCTGAAGAAGAGAGTGGACAAAGTGAGACATTGATAGAAGTAGGTGTTGAAGAAAATGTGGAAAATAGCAGTACAGAGAAGTTTGAAGAACAAATTACAAAGTTTAAGTTAATTTCGTGTGAAAGGCCAAATTATACTTGTATTTGTTGTCGACGAACTCACTATAAAAATCAGACTAGGACTGTTGATCTGTATTTAAAAAGTGAAAGAGAAAATAATGATAAGTGGAAGGAATTTGCAACTTATTTGTTGGTAGAGGATTGCTTTGATTTGGGTACTGATCAACGTATTTGTAAATATTGTTATAACAAATTAGACGATAATAAAATGCCTGCTAGAGCTGTCCATACTAATCTAGAGTTGGTAACTATTCCTCCAGAACTGATAGATTTAAACACATATGAGTCTATTCTGATTCAATGTGTGCACCCATTTCAGGCTATTGTTCGTATGGAGCCTAAAACAGGTAAATTGCCTCCTACAGATTTACAGAGAGGATTGAAAGGTAGAGTTGTATATTTACCACTAGATTTAAAGAAAAATATTGAAACTATTGGTGTAGAGAATGTAGAAAGTGAACCACTAGTTATTCTAATTAATGGTGTTCCTACTAAGAGTAAGAAAATCTGGCAGGAATTAGTGGATGTCAGGAAAGTGCAAAAGGCAACATTATATCTTATAAAAACAATGATTACTACAAAAATGTGTATGTGGAAGAAGAAGAAATACTTTTAGGAGATGATAGTGAAATGTCAAGTGGTCAAATTGAGAAAGTGGACATGTCCAAAAGTGAAGAAATTTATGAACATTATAGTGTACATCCACTTCATTCGAAAGAAGTGATGGGGAATACTATTGAATTATTCCAAATGAAGAAAGCGAAGGGGACTCCCATGAGTGTTTGGGAAAAAAGTTTGGAAGCTCATTGTTTTCCCCAGCTGTTCCCAACTGGAAAAGGTGGACGATATGATGAACGATCAGTACAGATTCCTGCATCAGAATATCGGCCAACAAGATTGTATGCAGAAGATCCAAGATTTCGACAATGTATCCCATATATATTTCATCTTTTGTTTGAGAGTGACTTGTCTGGACTTTCATATGCAGTCAACCACATATTAAAAACAGGAGTACATCTTCACAATGTTTCTGCAAAGGAATTTATGGATAAAGTACATCAGAGAGACGATCATTTAGAATCTCAACTGATTAATTTGATGGCATGTGAGCGTGGTACTAATGAGTATTGGTATCGTCGTCATGGAGAACTTAAATGCATGCTAAGGAACTTAGGAACTCCTACGTGGTTTGTTACCCTAAGCTGTGCTGAATACGCTTGGGATGATTTACTTGAATTTCTTCAAGAAGCAAATTCAAATATTAAAAATATTGAATACAAGACACCTGGAGAATTGTGTTCTTTGGATCCTGTAAATGTATGCAGATATTTCAATCATAGGTTTGAAGCTATGATGTCTTTTATCTGCAATAAAAAGAATCCTCCTCTTGGAGAAGTTATTGATTTCTTTTGGAGAAAGGAGTATCAAGCTAGAGGTGCTCCTCATATACATATGCTTTTATGGATCAAGGATGCACCCAAATTTGGAACTGATTCGGATGACACTGTTTTATCTTTTATTGAAGATCATGTTACATGTGCTATACCAAAAAGAACAGAAGAAAACACCTTAAGGCAACAAGTGTTACGATTCCAAAGTCATCGATGTGGCAAATACTGTCGACGGAAATACAAGTCGAAGGAAAAGTTTTATACCAAATGTCGTTTTGGATTTCCACGTCCAGTAATATCCAAAGGAAGAGTAAACAGTTTCATGTCAGCAGTGAGACATACCATCACTAGAAAATCACCCAAAAATACTTACAATTTGAAAAGAAGTGAAGAATCAAAGTATATCAATGATTATAATCCAGTTATTCTCTCGATGTGGAATGCTAATATGGATATCCAGTATGTTGCAGATAATTCCATTGCTGTTGCTCTGTATGTAACATCATACATAACAAAATCAGAAAAGACGGAGTTGAAAGAAATGTGGGAAGAAATTTCTCACGAGAAGAGTCTTAGTAAGAAATTGTACAGTTTTAGTTTGAAGATGTTATCCCATTGAGAGATTGGAGCGTACGAATGCTCGGATCGGTTGTCATCTGCAAGTTTATATTCAAAGTCAAGAGCAATCATTTGGGTGATTCTAGGTCTTGCTGCAACGCGAAATCGAGTACTTAAATCTATACAAGAAATCGAATATTTAGCAGTAAATGAACCGGAAAGCACAGATATTGTCAAAACAAACATGTTGGATACATACTATCCAAATAGAAGTCGTCATCTTGAAAACATATGTCTCTATGAAGTGCTGCAATATTACAGTTTTAAGAGAAATACTACAGAAAACATAAATGAAGGAAAATATGCAGTGATTGGTTCAGAAGGATGTTTGGTGAAACAAAGTAAAGGAAATCTGATTAATCATAGGAAACTGAGTTGTGATACTCCTTATAGAAGAGAATTTTACTATTTAGCACTTTTGCAACTCTTCAAGCCTTGGCGTATGGAATTGGAATTACTTGGAGATTTTCAGTGCTATGAAGATTCTTTCAATGCATGTAAAGATAGCATTGAATGCACAGTTTTTGCAAATTATCTCAAAATGTTAAATGAAGAAATTGATCAAGAAGCTACTATTGCAGCTGAGATTGCTAGAGACAGTTCTCAAGACAGTCAAAGTTCTGCTCTACTGAGTCAAGATCCACTAGGACAACCAATTCTTGAAAATGAAGCAGCAATCGCCATGAGTGAAGTGGAAACAGCAATGCATCAAGCTCAAGAAGATATTATGGACTTAGGAAACTTGGAAGAACAACTAAATATTGAACAGAAAGAAATATATCAGCAAGTGAGACAACATATCGACCATGGTTTTCTTCATGAAAAGAAAGAATGCACATGCACATCATTTCATCCTATCCGAATGTATGTCAGTGGTCATGCTGGTACAGGAAAAAGTTTCTTAATTAAAGTTTTGACCAGTTATCTACAGAAAACAACTGACTCACATTTGTCTGGTGTTGTAACTGCTCCAACTGGGTTGGCAGCACACAACATTAAAGGAATTACATTACATCGTTTACTAATGCTACCTCTAGAGCATGAAAATAAATTGGAATATCACAAGCTATCTGGAGAAGCTTGTTATGAAGTTTCAAGAGTGCTAAAGAAAATGAAACTTCTGATTATTGATGAGGTGAGCATGGTCTCAAACTTAATGCTTGCCTTTGTGCATTTAAGAATGCAGCAAATTCTAAAAACAGAATACGATGTCTTATTTGGAGGAAAACATGTGATAGTTTTTGGTGATCTACTGCAACTTACTCCAGTAAAAGGGCAACCAGTATTTAAAACGCTTGTGCATGAAGACACCAGAAAGTCTTTGGGAAGTGTTGGAAACGTTAACATTTGGTCATATTTTGAATACAAAGAACTCATTAAAAATATGAGACAGGCAAATGATGTTGATTATGGAACCATTCTTCAAGATATAAGAATTGGAGTATTGACAGAACATGGCAAACAAGCTTTGCAAAGTCGGCTACTTACAAACTTGTTTCCAAATGAAAATATAGTTCCTGAAAAAATATATAAAAAAATTGCAGAAAATAAATCTATAATCTGCCTAATGCCAACACTGCGAGAGTGTTCCACATTCAATGAAGAACTTTTAAAGCTGGAAAATGAACAAATAATAAAAATGGAAGCCATTGATAAAATAGAACATGAAGGAATTACTATTATTTTGACGGAAAAATTAAAAACAAAATTGGATTCTTTAGAAAAATCTATATCTAAAACTGCTGGTTTAGAAAAGAATTTATATCTATGTGTAAACTGTCGGGTAATTTTACGGCATAATTTGGATGTGGAAAAAGGTTTAGTAAATGGTGCAATGGATAAAGTTGTTGATTTTGTTAATTATCAAAATAGAGATGGAATTAAATTTTTGAAAATCAAATTTGATCAAATTGAAGAAGTAAAACAAATTGGTCGTTGTTTGGTTCGTTTTTTGCTTGTTAAAGATTTGAATGTTCGTAGAAAACAGTTTCCTCTTTCTTTGGCATATGCGGTGACTATTCATAAATCTCAAGGTTTAAGTGTAGACAGTGCTTTGGTAAACATTGGAAGTACAGTATTTAAAGAGGGTATGGCATATGTTGCTTTGTCCCGAGTCAGAACTTTATCTGGATTGCATTTGATTGATTTTGATGACAGAAAGATTAGTGCAGATGCAAATTGTGTAAGAGAGTATAATCGGTTAAGAAGACTGTATGCTCCCAATTTAGGGGAATATCCTATATATGAAAAGCGTGTAGTAGGTCGAAAAAGAAGATATGAGAATATCTGTAGTGAAGTTAAAGAGAAGAAAAAAAATCAAAATAATGTTGAGATTCCAAGCAAAAAGAAAAAGGACACTATTGAAGAGATTGTCGGATATCAGTTAGAAAATAGTTCAGGTATCAACTGCTATGCTAATGTAGTGGTAAATGTTGTATTTTTTCTAGAAAATCTGCAACAGCAAATGATGGAGAATCGAGAAAAAAGGTTTTGTTCTGTGTTGCATTCTATTTTTGAAAAATTGAGAACTGATAAAAGTAAAATCCAAAGTGTTTCTGATATTTGGAATCTTCTGGATATATGTTCTGGTTCTATGCAATTTACACAGAATGTGCAACAAGATGCTCAGGAATTTCTAATGTATATGCTTGCAGTATTGGAAGATGAAGGAATACAAATTGAAAATCTGTTTGGACTTCGTTATAAATGGGAATATGAATGTGAACATTGTAGATTTACTTCTACCACTAACATAGACACTGAAAGATTTATATATTTGACAATACCAGACTGTAAAACAGTGTCTTTCAACAAATTAGTTAAAGCAGCAAATCAAAACATGGAGTGTAGCCAATGCAAATCAGAAATGTTATCAACATTATTTATACAAAGATTTGTATAATATATAATTTTAATGATACGTTGTACAGCTGATGGAAGAAAATTGGAAACATTAATAAAAAAATTTGTAGCAAGTCAACTATCAATATCAGGAAGAACTTTTGTAGCAGTAGCGATTATTTTCCACGATGGTCCTTCTACAACATCTGGACATTACACTGTCTATTTGAAATGCAATAAAGGATGGACATATTGTAATGATGCTCATTTGGTTTTTAGATATCGTTTGCCTAACGAATGACCAAATTCATACCTAATATTTTTAAAGCCAAAGTTCTAAGAACATAATTCGGCCTATTGGGAATATGTTAATATGTATTAATACCACTACTTTGGACAATTTCAGTATAAAGGATTTTAGGAATATCATTTGGCCTAGAGGAAAGATATTAATATGAATTAAGCAGTTTTTCTGGGATATTCTGACAGCAAATATTTTAAAGAACATCATTTAGAGTATATGGAAATTATAAAGAATTGTTGATTGAATTATTGTTTCTGTTCTTTCATATTGTACTGACAAAATTCTCTTAGAAAGAAGCATTTTATATATGTGAGATTTGTATTATATGCTATGTTATTTTTATGCAATGTGCAGAGATAGTTGACTATGTTGAAAATATTTTTGACAGAGATTTCTTTTTTTTTTTTAAACAATCTTATTGATTGTTTTTTTTGCCCGCTGTTATGTGATGAGTAACATTGAAATCACTGTTTATAGTGAAATTCAATATATTCTGAGAACAGCAAAAAGGCAAATTAAATAATTTATATAATGCTAAAATTATGTTGTGTTGTAAAAATTATAATATTATATATTATAACTGTGTTTTTCTTCTCTTTTACAGATCCTAATTCTAAAGTTCAAACGTTTTTAAACTTTAAAATATAAAAAACAACTGCAAAAAAATTTACAATATTTTGATATCTACTACTGTAAAGGTAAGGTTAAGTAATCCAAACACTATCCATACACTACTACACTCACCTGTGCAATATTCATACACACCTTTAAACACCTACTCACTGCTTATTAATGTCTAAAATACCTCAGGTACTAACCATACAGTCCACCAATCACTCTGTTACTGGTAATGCAGTTTTTCAGTCATTTACTACTAGCATGTACTAATTCAATACCTCTGTCAATACCCAAGCAGTTATGCATTTCCTCAGGTGATCTCCTTGCAATACTCTAATCATTCAGCAGAACTATGTCCTTATCTAATCACTATACCAAAATACAAGCACTTATAAACTCACCCTGCTGTCAACTACCAGCACTCTAACTATGCAGTCTAGGTATCCTCCTGTCTAACCCATGCACTTCTCCAATCACTTATCCACCACTATCTACTTATCCTATTACCCTCCCAATACCTAAGCACTTATAAATTTACCATGCACTCTGTTTGCAGCACTGTAATCATTATAGTTACTAGTCATGCACTGATGGAATAGTCTAACCAGTAACACAAGTACACCTACAATAATCTGAGCACAATGCATGCAGACCTTTAACCAGGTACATACTATTTGTACACTCCTGTAAATATCCAGGTAGTACCCATACAGTCTAGGAATCTTCCTGTCAGTCCCATGCACTTCTCCAATCACCCATCCACCACTATCTACTTATCCTATCACTTTGTCAATACCTAAGCACTTATAAATTCACCATGCACTCTGTTTGCAGCACAGTAATCGTTTTAGTTACTAGTTATGTACTTATGGAATGGCCTAGCCAATAACACAAGTACAGGTGCAATATTCTGTGCAGTATGCATGTAGACCTCTAACCAGACACATACTATTGATACACTCTTGCAAATGCCCAGTTAATACCCATGCAGCCTCGGAATCCTTCTGTCAGTCCCATGCACTTTTTCAATCACCCCTCCAGCACAATCTACTTATCCTATCACTCCACCAATACCTAAGCACTTATAACTTGATCATGCACTCTGTTTGCAGCACAGTAATCATTTTAGTTACTAGTTATGTACTTATGGAATGGCCTAGCCACTAACACAATAACACCTACAATATTCTGTGCACAATGCATGCAGACCTCTAACCAGATACATACTATTGGTACACTACACTAAATACCCACTTACTACCCATGCAGCCTAGCAATCCTCCTGCCAGTCCCATGCACTTCTCCAATCACATCTCCAGCACTATCTACTTATCCTATTACTTTGCTAATACCTAAGCATTTATAAATTCACCATGCACTCTGTTTGCACCACTGTAATCATTCCAGTTACTAGTCATTCTCCTTATGGAATGGCCTAGCCACTAACACAAGTACACCTACAATATTCTATGCACTATGCATGCAGACCTCTAACCAGGTACATACTATTGATACACTCTTGCAAATACCCACTTAGTACCCATGTAGCGAAGCAATCCGCCTGTCACTCCCATGCACTTCCTCAATCACCCATCCAGCACTATCTTTTTATCCTATCACTCCGCCAATACCTAAGCACTTATAACTTGACCATGCACTCTGTTTACAGCACCGTAATCATTGCAATTACTAGTGATGTACTTATGGAGTGGACTAGCCACTAACACAAGTAAACCTACAATATTCTGTGCACAATGCATGCAGACCTCTAACCAGATACATACTATTGGTACACTACACTAAATACCCAAGTAGTACCCATGCAGCCTAGGAATCCTCCTGTAGTCCCATGCACTTCTCCAATCACTTATTCACCACTATCTACTTATCCTGTCACTGTGCCGATGCCTAAACACTTATAAATTCAGCAGGCACTCTGTTTACAGCACTGTAATCATACTAGTTTCTAGTCATGTATTTATAGAATGGCCTAGCCATTAACACAAGTACACCTACAATATTCTGTGCACTATGTATGCAGACCTCTAACCACATACATACTGTTGGAACACTCTTGTAAATACTAAGGTACTACCCATGCAGCCTAGGATTGCTCCTGTCAGTCCCATGCACTTCCTCAATCAATCATCCAGCACTATCTTCTTATCCTATCACTCCGCCAATACCTAAGCACTAATAAATTGACCATGCACTCTGTTTGCAGCACTGTAATAATTCCAATTAGTAGTGATGTACTTATGGAATGGCCTAGCCACTAACACAAGTACACCTACAATATTCTATGCACTATGCTTGCAGACCTCTAACCAGGTACATACTATTGGAACACTCTTGTAAATACTAAGGTACTACCCATGCAGCCTAGGAATCCTCCTGTCAATCCCATGCACTTCTCCAATCACCCATCCAGCACTATCTTCTTATCCTATCACTCCGCCAATACCTAAGCACTTATAAATTGACCATGTACTCGGTTTGCATCACTGTAATCATTCCAATTACTAGTGATGTACTTATGGAGTGACCTAGCCACTAACACAAGTACACCTACAATATTCTGTGCACAATGCATGCAGACCTCTAACCAGATACATACTATTGGTACACTACACTAAATACCCAAGTAGTACCCATGCAGCCTAGGAGTCCTCCTGTCAGTCCCATGCACTTCTCCAATCACCCATCCAGTACTATCTACTTATCCTATCACTCCGCCAATACCTAAACACTTATAAATTCACCAGGCACTCTGTTTACAGCACTGTAATCATACTAGTTACTAGTCATGTATTTATAGAATGGCCTAGCCACTAACACAAGTACACCTACAATATTCTGTGCACTATGCATGCAGACCTCTAAGCACATACATACTATTGGAACACTTTTGTAAATACTAAGGTACTACTCATGCAGCCTAGGATTCCTCCTGTCACTCCCATGCACTTCCTCAATCAGCCATCCAGCACTATCTTCTTATCCCATCACTCCGCCAATACCTAAGCACTTATAAATTGACCATGCACTCTGTTTGCAGCACTGTAATCATTCCAATGACTAGTGATGTACTTATGGAATGGCCTAACAACTAACACAAGTACACCTACAATATTCTGTGCAATATGCATGCAGACCTCTAACCAGGTACATAGTATTGATACACTCTTGCAAATACCCACTAAGTACCCATGCAGCCTATCAATCCTCCTGTCAGTCCCATGCACTTCTCCAATCACACCTCTAGCACTATCTACTTATCCTATCACTTTGCTAATACCTAAGCACTTATAAAATCACCATGCACTCTGTTTGCAGCACTGTAATCATTCCAGTTATTAGTCATGTACTTATGGAATGGCCTAGTCACTAACTAAAGTACACCTACAACATTCTATGCACTATGCATGCAGACCTCTAACCAGGTACATACTATTGGAACACTCTTGTAAATACTAAGGTACTACCCATGCAGCCTAGGAATCCTCCTGTCAGTCCCATGCACTTCTCCAATCACCCATCCAGCACTATCTACTTATGCAATCACTTTACCAATACCTAAGCACTTATAAATTCACCATGTACTTATAGAGTGCCCTAGCCACTAACACAAGTACACCTACAACATTCTATGCACTATGCATGCAGACATCTAACCACATACATACTATTGGAAAAGTCTTGTAAATACTAAGGTACTACCCATGCAGCCTACGATTCCTCCTGTCACTCCCATGCACTTCCTCAATCACCCATCCAGCATTGTCTTCTTATCCCATCACTCTGCCAATACCTAAGCACTCATAACTTGACCATGCACTCTGTTTGCAGCACTGTAATCATTATAGTTACTAGTCATGTACTTATGGAATGGCCTAGCCATTAACACAAGTATACCTACAATATTTTGTGCACAATGCATGCAGATCTCTAACCAGGTACATACTATTGGTACACTCCTGTAAATACCCTGTTAGTACCCATGCAACCTAGGAATTCTCCTGTCAGTCCCATGCACTTCTTCAATCACCCATCCAGCACTATATACTTATCCAATCACTCCGCCAATACCAAAGCACTTATAAATTCAACATTCACTCTGTTTGCAGCACTGTAATTATTGCAGTTACTAGTCATGTTCTTATAGGATGGCCTAGCCACTAACACAAGTACACCTACAATATTCTGTGCAGTATGCATACAGAGCTCTAACCAGATACATACTATTGGTACCCTCCTGTAAATACCCAGGTAGTACCCATGAAGCCTAGGAATCCTCCTGTCAGTCCCATGCACTTCTCCAATCACTTATCCACCACTATCTACTTATTCTATCACTCCGCCAATACCTAAGCACTTATAAATTCAACATGCACTCTGTTTGCAGCACTGTAAGCATTCCAATTACTAGTCATGTACTTATAGAATGGCCTAGCCACTAATACAAGTACACCTACAATATTCTGTGCACAATGCATATAGACCTCTAACCAGGTACATACTATTGATACACTCTTGTAAGTACCCAGTTAGTACTCATGCAGTCTAGGAATCCTCTTGTCTGTCCCATGTACTTCTCCTATCACCAATCCAGCACTATGTACTTATCCTATCACTCCACCAATACCTTAGCACTTACAGACTCAACCTGCTCTGAACTTGCAGCACTCTAAGTATCCACTCACTATCTATGTACTTGAACAGTGACTCAAGCATTAACACATGCAGTACTACATTCAAAGGTCCACAATCTATGCAGTCACCTAACCCCCTCCACACTACTGATTCACTTCTGCAATTACCCAAGTACTAGCCATGCAGTTCAAAAATTGCACTGTCACTCTCCGCCCATTCCTTCAATCATCCTGACAGAACCATGTCCTTATCTAATTACTGTGCCAAAACACAAACACTTATAAACTCACCATGCTCTCAACTTGCAGCACTGTAAGTATCCAGTCACTATCCATGTATTTGTACAATCACTCAAACACTAAGACATGCAGTGCTACAATCAAATGTGCACCATGTATGCAGTCCCCTAAGCACCTCCAATCTAATATCCTCCTCATACGTTAGAAATATTCTTGTGCAATCATGCAGGCGCTAGTGATGCATTCATATAATCACCATTCACTACTAATGCATTCTTTCAGTCAATCATGCTCTACAGATATACTCAAGCAAACTTACCATGCAATTATTTTTCTTTTTTAACCAGATAAGGTAGTTCTGAGAAGAATTTTTTTTTCTTCTTTTTTCTTTTATTTTTTTTTGTGTTTTTTGAACAATTTTGAATTTTTTGGGGTGTTTTTTTAAAAACTGAACAAAAAAGGAACGAAGTAAACAGTTAACTTTTGGAATTAATTATCATTCCAACAACAAAAAAACAAAACAAAAAAATTAACAACGGTGGTTTCGCTGGGCAGCACAAACAGCATCCACCGACTGCTCGCCATAACACATGACCTTCTTGCACTTAATGCAGTGCTGCTCCAGGAAGGCGAATTCAGGCCTAAAGTTCAAAGGAGGTATAGATGACGACGCTCCTGAGGTGCTTGCAACACCTGGTGCTGGATTTTCTGCTGCTCGTCTTAGTTCTTCCCGAGCAAGATTACGGGGATGGGTAGTGCGCAGGTGCTCGTACATGCTAGCTGTGCCGCATGAATATTTTTTGTCGCTGCCTCTTGACAGGACCCTCTGACACAGCTTGCACGTCACTTTCCTTGCATTTACTTTCTTCTCTCCAGCAGGAAAAGTAAAAAAACTTCCATACAACTGATTTCGGTCTTTTCTTTGGTGGTGCCTCCTCCAACACTTCTTCATCTGAAGAAAGGTGAACTTCCTGCTGCTCAGATGCCATTGCAACTGTTCAGTTTTTAAGCAACACCAAAAAAAATCAAATAAGTTCTGGTAGGAGAAGAGATGTTTCTCTTAAGCTGCTCCAACAAGAATGATTAAAATGGGTGGGGTCCTTCAACTGTTACAGTGGGAAATATCAGAAACCAATCAAATCCTTTTTTTTAAGGTCACATGGGAATCGCGCACCCAGGGCGCACGGAGAACGCACCCGACGCGACTCCGCGAAAATATTTTTAACAATAATATGTATATTACGAGTAGAAATATATTATTTTTATAAATAGTTTAGATAATCTCTTGCCCTGATATGTACATTAAAGTTACATACATATAGTTTTACAGTATAAAAACTTTTACGGGAATCGCGCACCCAGCGCGCACGGAGAACGTACCCGACGCGACTCCGCGAAAATATATTTAAGAATAATATAAGTTTAATACAAGTAGAAATATATCAGTTTTATGAATAGTTTAGATAATCTCTTGCCCTGATATGTACATTAAAGTTACATAGATATAGTTTTACAATATAAAACTTTTACGGGAGTCGCGCACCCAGCGTGTCCCAGCACGTATATAACATCACGCGGGTCCCGCCACCGTGCAGACGTCGCGTACCGTAATGCGCACATGACGCGAATACGAGGGAGCAGAAGTCGCGTACCTGTCGCATACCTATCGCGCACGTTATGTTATACGTATATGACGTAACACGAACCCACGCACCCGTCGCAGACCGTACGCGGATCCGTCACGACTTTTCCAATATGGCGGCTGGAATACGCGCACCCGCCGTATTCGGTGCGCGTTGGGTGCGCGACTCCCAAATTTTTTTGAAAAAAAACAACTATATTTTAAAAGACAAATGACATTACATAATTATATTAAAATAAAAAAATAAAACAAAATAATTACAGAATAATACAGTTTCAATTTAAAAAAAAATAAAAATTGCAATTTTCAGAAAAGTATATAATATTGTTTAATAAATATTAAATTTACAAATTAACAATTAAAAAGCTCAATTTTTTTAAAAACATACGTATAAGGATCATTATACTTAAAAATTTGCATTTAAAAAACCTTTGAAATTCGCTGAAAAAACCATAGGTTTCAGAGAAGTTATAGTTAGAAATTAGCATTTAAAAAACCTTAGAAATTCACTGAAAAAACCATAGGTTTCAGAAACGTTATAGTTAGTTGGACATTTCACTCGTACAAAACCATAGAAATTCCCCGTTATAGTTAGTTCAGCTAACTATAACTCGCGCCCCCGCAATGCACTGCTGATGACGTCACATATTACATCATTCATGACATGGTCAGTGACATCACTGATGACATCACTGATGACATCTCAAATGACATCACTGATGACATCACTGATGACATCATCCACGTAATAATCTGATACACCTCCTCAAACTCTAATATAACCTTTGATACACCCACTCTAAAATGCAGACTACCATTTTCGAAACCATAGTCACACCAATACCAGTTACTACATACCCACTCACTGATTCCTAGGTCTACACACATGTCCACTCATTCATCCATACAGTTACTCATACATGCAGTCACTCATCAATACAGCACTATCATATGCACTCATACACCTATACAGACACTCACACACCACCACTCACCCATTGAGTTACTCACACTCCTAGTCAGTCATGCAAAGAATCAATCACACTCCCATTTACTCACCTATACAGTTATACACACACCACCTCACTTATTCTGACAGATACTAACACATACTTACTCTTTTAAGTAATCTCTGAAACAAGTAGAGACTCATCCATATATGCCACTCCCACAATCACTCAGTCTCACATATAGATATTTATATACACCATCACTCACATATACTGCCTTTTACATATGTAGTTACTCACATATGTACCACTGAGATATCCATTCACTCACCAACACACCCATACACACATTCACCCACCCATACAGCTGTTTCCACATGCACTCTTGAACCCATACACCCAGTGAATGAACCACTCACACATCTATGCAGAGAGTCACACACCTCCAACCCACCCACACACACACTCAGTCCCTCATACAAATACTCAAGCAAACAATCAATAGCCCATATAGACACTCATGTAGTTACTGACCAACCCATGTAGCAGCTTACACAACAACAGACAGACTGATACAGACATTCACACAGTTTAGTCACTAACCCATGCATTCAGTAAGACACGTTTAATGAGTCACTTATACAATTAGTTACATACCTCCTAAATCCTCCATCCAGACACTTATACACCCACTCATTCTTTAATACACCTTGCCATATATATAAAACATATTTAAACTTTACAGAAACACACAGTCACTGGATGATGTCATCAGTGATGTCATCAGTGATGTCATTTGAGATGTCATCAGTGATGTCATCAGTGATGTCACTGACCATGCCATGAATGATGTAATATGTGACGTCATGAGCAGTGCATTGCGGGGGCGCAAGTTATAGTTAACTGAGCTAACTATAACAGTGGAATTTCTATGGTTTTGTACGAGTGAAATGTCCAGCTAACTATAACGTCCCTGAAACCTATGGTTTTTTCAGTGAATTTCTAAGGTTTTTTAAATGCTAATTTCTAACTATAACGTCTGTAAAACCTATGGTTTTTTCAGTGAATTTCTAAGGTTTTTTAAATGCTAAATTCTAACTATAACGTCTGTAAAACCTATGGTTTTTCAGTGAATTTGTAAGGTTTTTTAAATGCTAATTTCTAACTATAACGTCTGTAAAACCTATGGTTTTTTCAGTGAATTTGATTTTTTTTAAATATTAAACTAGTATTCTGCTATTTGTCATTAGTACTATTTTTTCTCACTTTTCCACTACAGAAAAGAAAATAAACTGTAAAACTGTTGTGTAATGTAATATATTTCACAAATTACACTGTTACTTTTAAATAATACAACATAACAACATTTTCAAAACATATTTTTCTCCCTTTTTCTGCTGTTATCAGATTCTACTTAACTTAACTATTCACAGTGATGTCAGTGTAGTATCATCATAAACAGCTGGGAAAAAAACAATCAACTAGATTGTTAAAAAAACAAATGACTAACTCTTACAACCACAATAACAAATCAACACAAATAACACATCCAATACTATTTCCAATTTTTAAATGTTACCTTTACTGTGTACTTTCTCTTGACATTTTTCCTCAAGGCCAAATAATGTGTGGATTATTTTTTTAAATCATCCAGTATCAATTCCTTAAAGCATCTTCCCATTTTCCCTCTAGGCCGAATAATGTATCTAAAATTTTTTTTTCAGAAGTATCAAGTATGAGTTGGGTAATTCATAAGACAATCTCGGTTTAATTTCCAAGTGTGTATCGTTGCAGTGACTCCAACCATTTTTGCATTTCAAATATACAGTATAATGTCCACATGTGGTAGTACCTCCAGCATGGAAAACAATAGCCAGTGTTGTGAAAGTTCTTCCAGAAATAGATACTTGACTAGCAAGAAAATTTTTAATTTTCGTTTCCACTTTTCTTCCATTTGGTCTACAGCGTTGTAGCATTAAAATTACATATTTTCCATATCTTTCTAGGCATAATGTAGATAACATTTCTGATTGACAACGAGAACATTTCATATCATGATTTGCTTCTTTTACTAATTTCGGAAAAGGTACAGATTTGCAGTCAGGTATTGTTAAATATAGAAATCGTTCTCTGTCAACTATAGTACTAGAAGTTAATGAACACTGTTCACATTTGTGATCCCATTTGTAACTGAGTCCAAATAAACTCTCAATCTGGATTCCTTCATCTTCTAATACTCCAAGCATAACCATCAGAAACTCTTGTGCATCTTGTTGTATATTAGGACTGAACGTTAAAGATCCAGTACATGTATCCAAGAGTTATCGAATACCAGAAGCAGTATGGATCTTACTTCTGTCAGTTCTCAATTGTTCAAATGAAGTATAAAGTGCAGAACATAATCTTTTTCCTGACTTTCCATAATTTCACCATACAGATCTTCTAGATAAAATATAACGTTTAGAATAACATTACCATAGCAGTTGACACCAGAAGCATTTTCTAATTGGTATCCCACAACATCATCACTTGTTTCTATTTTCTGTTTCTTTGCATCTTTTCTTTTCTCTTGAATTTTTTTCTGCTTTTCAACCACACTTGATTCATCAACATGTTTGCGTTTTGAACACACAGCACGTTTTTCATAAATAGGATATTCACCCAAAGTTGGTGCATAAAGTCTTCTTAAACGATTATATTCTCTTACACAATTTACATCAGCACTAACCTTGTTTTCATCGAAATCAATTAAATACAAACCAGACAATGTTCTAACTCGAGATAATGCAACGTATGCCATTCCCTCTTTAAACACAGTTCTTCCAACATTTACTAAAGCATTATCTACACTTAAACCTTGACATTTATGAATGGTTATTGCATATGCTAAACAGAAAGGAAACTGTTTTCTATGAACATACAAGTCTTTTACCAGCAAAAAACGTACAGCACAACACCCAATTTGTTTCACCTCTGCAATCTGATCAAATTTAATTTTCAAGAATTCAATTGCATTTCTGTTTTGATATTTTACAAATTCAACAACTTTCCCTATTGCTCCATTCACTAAACCTTGTTCTATATTAAGCCTGGGCGTAGTTTGCGTAGTAGCACTTTACGTAGCTACATGAAGTACATTTTCAACTACACGTAGCTATGCACATTGCGTAACTGTGTGCTTGACTACACTGTACAAAAATTGTCAAAAGCATCTTGTACAGTGCAAGTTAAGATAAAATAAATATCTCTGTCTTTATATGCTAAAAATGCATATAGTTACTACACAAAAGTGAAAACGATAAATTAACAAGCAGTGAGAGAGGTGATGATTTTGGGATCCTCCCTAACCTAGGGAGAGAACCAAGCAGATGCCTTGAAAACAAAAAACACATCTTTTGAACCATTCAGTGGTGGTCCCATCCTCTTAGGACCACCCCAAGCACAGTTATTGGCAAAAATACAATCCCAACCAAAGGCCCTGCAAAGCATTATGGGACGAGATTAGCAGTGGGCAGTGAATATTATAGTAGCCAATATCAAAATAATTCTACAAAGAGCTGCAGTTCCACTAGTCGTTACTAGATGTCCCTCACGAGTCAAATGCAAAGCTTCATGAAAGGGTTTCAATGCTTTTGCATTTGACTCGTGAGGGACATCTTGTAACGACTAGTGGAACTGCAGCTTGATGTATTAATAATTTCAATGCTTTTGCATTTGACTCGTGAGGGACATCTAGTAACGACTAGTTGAACTGCAGCTCTTTGTAGAATTATTTTGATATTGGACACTATAATATTCACTGCCCACTGCTAATCTTGTCCCATAATGCTTTGCAGGCCTTTAGTTGGGATTGTATTTTTGCCCATAACTGTGCTTGGGGTGGTCCTAGGAGGAAGGGACCACCATTGAATCGTTCACATGATATGCTTTTTGTGTTCAAGGCATCTGCTTGGTCCTCCCCTAGGTTAGGGGGACTCAAAATCATCACCTCTCTCATTGCTTGATATTTGATTGTCAAAGTTCATTTTTGTGAATTGGTTATATGCTTTTTAGCATTGAAAATTGCTTTATCAAAGCATTTGAAGGTGTTTATTTTACTGCTGCTACGCTACGTCAATTAGCACAGTTATTTACTCTGCTACGTGCAATTTGCGTAGTGCGTAGTAGCACAAACTTTGCATGCTCCGTGAGCGTAGCGAAGTATTATGCCCAGGGTTATTCTATATTCAAGTTACGCCTCAAAATTACCCCACAGTTTATACATACATCTAAAAAAATTCTAAGCCAGCAGTTTTTGATACAGACTTTTCCAAAGAATCCAATTTAGTCTGTAGTTTATTTGAAAGAAGAATTGTTATTCCTTGATGCTCGATTTTATCATTAGCTTCAATGTGAACTATTTCTTGATTTTCCAATTTCAGAAGCTCTTGATTAAATGTATAACACTCTTCCAGTGTAGGCATTAAGCAAAGTATTGACTTTTTTCTGCAATGTTCTTGTACAGTACTCCTGCTGGTGTGTTTTCAGTTGTAAACAAGTTCTTTAGTAGACGACTTTGTAAAGCTTGTTTACCATGTTTGCTTAGAACACCAAATCTTACATCTTTCAGAATATTTCCATAATCTTCATCACTTGCTTGTCGCATATTCTGAGTGAGTTCTTTATATTCAAAATGTAACCAGAGATTCACATTTCCAATACTTCTCAAAGATTTCCTAGTGTCTTCCATGTAGAAGAGTTTTAAAGACTGGTTCTCCTTTTACAGGAGTTAGTTGTAGCAGATCTCCAAATACAATTAAATGTTTTCCCCCAAAGAGAACGTCGTAATCTGTTTTTAATACCTGTTGCATTCTTAAATGCACGAAAGCAAGCATTTAAGTTTGAGACCATGCTCACCTCATCAATAATTAAAAGTTTCATCTTCTTCAGCACTCTTGACACTTCATAAGAAGCTTCTCCAGACAACTTCTGATATTCTAATTTATTATCATGCTCAACTGGTAACATTAGTAATCTATGCAAAGTAATTCCTTTAACATTGTGCGCAGCTAATCCAGTTGGAGCTGTTACTACACAAGATAAATGTGAACCAGTAGTTTTTTTAAGATAACTGGTCAAAACTTTAATTAAAAAACTTTTACCCGTTCCAGCTTGACCACTGATGTACATCAGAATAGGTTTAAATGATGAACATACACATTCTTTTTTATCATGCAACAAACCATGTTCTATCTGTTCTCTCACTTGGACATATATTTCTTTCTGTTCAATATTTACTTGTTCTTCTAACTTTTCCAATGTAATATTCTCCTCTTGTGCTTGTTGCATTGCAATTTCCACTTCATGCATAGCAATCGCTGCTTCATTTTCCACTATTGGTTGTCCAAGTGGATCTTGACTACATGGACCAGAACTTTGACTATCTTGCGAACTTTCATTTGCAACTTCAGCTGTAATAGTCTTTTCCTGTTCAACTTCATCATTCAACATTTTTAAATATGTAGGGAAAATTGAACATGCAATGCTATCTTTACATGCATTAAAAGAATCTTCGTAGCAGTCGAAATCTCCAAGTAATTCACTTTCGGTACGCCATGGTTTGAATAGTTGGAGAAGTGCTAAATAGTAAAATTCTCGCTTGTCTTGAGTTTCACAACTGAGGGGCCGATTCCGATTCAGGCCGGAAATCTCTCCGACCGAGCCGGACCCGGAGAGATTTCCGACCGAATCGGACCCTAGCAGTCCGACCAAACGAGTACGATGCGTTCGCATGCTATCGGACTCGATTCGGTCGGACTCCCATTGAAGTCAATGGGAGCTTGTCGTACAACGCGTACGCGGGCTCCCATTGACTCAATGGGTGCGAGGCGAAGGGCGCCCCCTACAGCGGGTACGCGTTGAAGCGGGTCGCGCCGTACATGCACTGTGTGCGACTCGCGCGGCTAGGCGTACAGGGGGGTCCGACACGGACCCCCAAAGTGCGGCTCCAACTGCTCTTTCGAGCCGGACGTCGTGAGTCGGTCGGACTGCTCGCGGCGCGCATTGTACTTACCCGGCCGGGGAACGTCTCCATTGCGCGGTGCGAGTCGTGTCCGTGCGAGTCGGTCGGAGCGGTTGGGTCCCGAGAACGAGTCGGTCGGCGATTTCGCGTACGCTCGCATCGTACTCGCTCGCCCGGACGCATGTCCGACTCGGTCGGGAAACAGGGCTCCGAATCGGATCCGGTAATGCCGAGTCCGATTCGGAGCCCTACCGGCCAAGATCGGAATCGGCCCCTGAGTTTCTTGTGGTTGATAAGGTTACCTTTTGTGTGTTTTACTAAACATCCAAGACATCCAAGTACTGCATATTTTCCTTGTTTTAAATTCTGTTTAACATTTCTTTTGAAGCTGTAATGTTGAAGTACTTCATACAGACATAGCTGTTCCAGATGTCGACTCCTTTTCGGATAGTATGTATCCAACATATTAGTTTTAAGAATTTCTGTACTGTCTGGTTCATTTGCTGCCAAGTATTCAATTTCTTCTAATGATTTCAACACTCTATTTCGTGAGCAGGCATGACCTAAACTTACCCAAATGATCCCTTGTGATTTTGAATATAAACTTGAAGAGGACAAGCAGTCTGAACATTCATACGATCCAATTTCTCTGTGGGAAAGCATTTTAGTAAAGCTGTACAATGTTTTGCTAAGGCTTTTCTCTTGTGCAATTTCTTCCCACATTTGTTTCATCTCGGTTTTTTCTGATTTCGTTATATATGATGTAATGTAGCGTGCAACAGCAATTGAGTTATCTGCAACATACTGGAAGTCCATATTTGCATTCCACATTTTTAAAATAACCGGATTGTACTCATTAATATACTTTGACAGTTCTATTCTTTTCAAGTTGTAGGTATTCTTTGGATATTTGCGAGTTATTGTGTGCCTTACAGAAGAAAGAAAAGAATTTACTCTTCCTTTAGAAATTACTGGACATGGAAATCCAAACCGACACTTGGTATAACATTTTCCTTTAGACTTGTATTTTCGTGGGCAGTACTTTCCACATCGGTGACTTTGGAAACGTAAAACTTGCTGTCTCAAGCTTCTATCTCCTCCTTCTCTTGGAATCTCACATGTCACATACTGTTCAATGAAAGACAATACTATTTCATCTGAATCAGTTCCAAATTTAGGTGCATCCTTGATCCACAATAGCATATGTATATGAGGAGCACCTCTCGCTTGGTACTCCTTTCTCCAAAAGAAATCGGTAACTTCTCCAAGAGGTGGATTCTTTTTATTGCAGATGAAACACATCATAGCTTGAAACCTATGATTAAAATATCTGCACACATTTACAGGATCCAAAGCACACAGTTCTCCAGGTGTCTTCATTTCAACATTCTTTATATTGGAATTTGCTTCTCGTAGAAATTCAAGCAAATCTTCCCATGCATACTCTGCACAGCTAAGTGTCACAAACCATGTTGGTGTACCTAAGTTCCGTAACATACACTTCAGTTCTCCATGACGACGATACCAATACTCATTTGTTCCTCGTTGACATGCCATCAAATTAATTAACTGTGCTTCTAAATTTTCATCTGTTTGTTGAACTTTCTCCACAAATTCTTTCGCTGAAAGAAGTGATTGATGAACTCCAGTTTTCAGTATGTGGTTCACTGCATAGGACAGAGAAGACAGATCACTTTCAAACAAAAGGTGAAATATATATATACTATACTGCCGGAATCTAGGATCTTCAGTGTATAATCTTGTTGAGCGATATTCTGAAGCTGGAATACGTACACGTCGGTCATCATATCGTCCACCTTCTCCAGTAGGAAACAGCTGTGGAAAACAACGAGCTTCTAAGCTTTTCTCCCATACACTCATTGGAGTTCCCTTTGCTTTTTTCATTTGAAATAACTCAATACTGTTTCCTATTACTTCTTTTGAATGTAGAGGACATATTGTGTAATGTTCATAAATCTCTTCACTCCTTGACTTCTCCACTTTCTCTATTTCACCACTTGAAATTTCAGATTCATCTTCCAAACTTATTACCTGTTGTTCCACATTTACACTTTTATAATAAATATTATTCTCCACAAGATATAACGTAGCCTTTTGAAGTTTTTTAACATCCACAAATTCTTGCCATATTTTCCGACTCTTTGTTGGTACTCCATTTACTAGAATGACTACTGCTTCATTTTCATCTTTGTCTCCACCAACAATTTCAATATTTTTCTTAAAATCCAAAGGTAAGTACACTACTCTTCCTTTCAGCCCTCTTTGTAAGTCTGTTGGTGGCAGTTTACCTGTTTTAGGCTCCATGCGAATTATAGTTTGAAATGGATCAACAGATTGAATTAGAACTGACTCATATGTATTCAAATCTGCCAGTTCCTCCGGAATAGCTACTAATTCTAACTTATTATGTACTGCTCTAGCGGGCATTTTGTTCTTTTCTAATTTGTTATAACAATATTTAAAAATACGTTGATCACTGCCTAACTCAAATTGACCTTCCACTAACAAGTAAGTTGCAAATTCTTTCCATTTATCATTATTCTTCTTTTCAGATTTCAAATACAAATCAACATTCCTAGTTTGAATTTTATAATTAGTACGTCGACAACAAACACAAACATAGTTTGGAATTTGAGAGCACACTATGGTAAACTTTCCAATTTCTTCTTCAAACTGATCAATTATAATCACTTTCCCATCTTCTTCAACATCTGTAATTGTCAAACTTTCACTTTCTATACACTGCTCTTCTGAACCAAAATATCGGAACTGAATATCATCACACTTTTTTGTACATCTGAATAAAGAACCGTGTAAAAGAGCTGTATTTAGTTCACCTAAACATAATGCAGGACTTTTTACATAGTACAGTTTCCTTACAAACTTACGCATTTCTGAATGGTGTACTGCTAACATCCTTAAGTGATGAAAAACACTTTTACACACTTTTCTTGAAAGACAAGCCAGAGAATGCCCATGTTTCTCAGTATATTTTCTTACATTACAAGGATCAAGTGTTTGTAACAACCTAATCTTCTGTTTTACACTTTTCTGTGTATATTCTCGTAACAAATTTCGCATTATATCAATAGATTCCTGTTGAATACTACAAATACTGCTACACCCCACTTATACACAGGAGCTTGTGTGTGTTTCCCTTGCACTTCTTCAGCTATTAACTGTTCTGCACTAATAGTAACCATTTCCTCTTTTGTAACAGGACAACCATTCTGAACTTCGTAGCAACGACCTCCAGTATCAACTGCAAATGGTAAACTATTTTCTTGGAAATAACTCTCTTCGTTAAAAAAAGGTTCACTATTAGATGTATATTTCCATTTTCCACTGAAGATTTTACAAAAGTTGCTTCTGTTCACAGGTCTTTTTTTTTTACTTTTGTTTTTCAGAATCTTCATTGTTTTATCCAACACTTTCATCCTCTTCAAAATGAAAATTAATATTTTTTGTTTTAACTTAAAAGAAGTATCCACTATGCTTTCAACACGCTGTTTCTGTTTCAATTGCAGCACTTTCTTTTTATATTTGCGGCATCCTTTTATTAAATTCTGAATTACTCTATTTCGAAAAACTCTTTGACGAATTTCTTGAAATTGTTTTTGTCTACGGGTAACAAATACTCTTTCCTTATCATGTTTTTTTCTTTCAATTTGAAGTCGAAGTCTGCTTCTCCTTACTTGAATTTTTTTATTTTTCCTTTGTGTGACGTTATTTTCATTAAATGTTCATAGTACTTTTTTTAGAAATTGTCTAGTGTTTTTACCAGAAGAAACTATTTTTGTAGTACTCTCATTTTCTTGTAATGCAAATTTTTGACTTTTCTTTAAGTAGATTGCCTTTTTGTTTTTCCTTTTTTTTTCAGTTCTTCTAGGCATTTTCAATTTTTAATCCAAACAAAATAATTTTCTGCGAATGAAAAAAAAGTAGGCCTGGGCGGTAAATTCCGTTCCGCTCGCGGAATTTGCGGAATTTGGGTAATTTCGCGTTCTGCGGAGAACGCGGAATTACCCAAAATTCCGGGATCCGCGGCTTCGCGGAATTTTTTGCTTGTTCGCGCTTTCAAAATGCGTGTTCGCGAGATATTTCTCCCCGAGCACGCAAACAGCGTTCGCGAACAGGAAAAAGCATCGCGAACGGGCGGAACAAGCAATTCCGCGTCTTCGCAGAACTTTTGCGTGCTCGCAGAGATTTTTTACCGTTTTGCGGAGCTTTGCGTAGCGCGACTACGCAGATTCCGCCCACCCCTAAAAAAAAGTTTCAATTATTTGTTATATCTGTTCAATAAGTCAAAATAATCACATACAATTATATAAGTTCCAGTGGCAGCTTGCAGAGGAAATGCTGCATGGTACTGGAGCGGAATAAGGGAACAGTAGGGTGGCAGGTAGTGTCATCCGACATACAGCACGTATTTATTGAATTATTTAGATTCACCTTCCCATTTTATATGTGACTCCACTACCTCCTACTTTTCCCCTCGCCCCCCGCCCCCTCACCGTCCTATGCACCCCACCATCCCACGCCACTTTCTCTGCAACCCACTACAGATAACTTTGTAGATACTATTTTGTAAAATTGTTATCTGTATACTTAGAGTGATATTCTCAAATAAATGGCACATGTAAACATTACCCTTATTAGTTTAACACTTCTATCGGCAACTTAGCAAGCATAACACTGCACCATATTAGCAAAAATATGGTACAGGCTTACATTTCATTGTGGATGTACATAAGCAAGTAGAGATCAACTGTTAGACAGCAACAAAAACCACCGACATGGAGATGGAGAGGGGGAAAGATTAAGGGACATATTTACAAGGAGCCATCGCTGAATTAACAGCACTTTATCGCAGCCAAACTCGTGATAAATTTACCCCCCCATTCACAAGCCGGTGTTAACAGCCCACAGCACCAGTATACCCGCGATAGCAGCCTCAAAAAACATCGCCACAGACGACCCTCGCAAATATCGCTAATGAGATGCAGAGTAGGCGTTCCCGTGACAAAAGCCGAGACAACAGCACACCTCAACATTCACAACGACCAGCCACATCCCCGATAAAAACACAAAACGGGCGATAAGGCGCGTTAGCACCAGGAAATTTACACCTGCTGTGACCTGGTGTAAAGTTGGACGGCAGCCAGCACCACAAAAGGAAGCACAGCCTAGGGCCACATCCGAAGGGCAACAGATGCCATGGAGCAACTCATCATGCGGCCCGGACACCCAACAGGGCCACAACACCCACCGCCAACACCCCAGGACCCCATCCCATACCCGGAACACCCCCACCCCCCGGCACCACCCCCAACACTGGACTAAGAAATTGCACACCAACACCACCAACCCCAAAACAAACATCTTGCCTCATGTCGCACAAGCAGCAAAATAAACATACATGCGTGACCAGAAAATGGAGAATCAGTCATACACCAATGCAACCACCAACACAAAACACCACACAAACAAAAGCAGAAACAACCCCAAGGATGAGTCCTAGCTGCTCCCACTGGACAATCCGTAGCACACAGCCCGGTAGACCAAATCCAAGACAAGATGGTGTGCCATGCGCGCAACAAATGAAACAGAGGGAGCGAGCGAGGGAGAGAGACGGAGTGAGATAGCACAAGCAGCGCAAGTACGCACGGGCACCTGGCTCCACATGCCAACATATGTGTGTGCATCGCCATCCGTACACCATGAGCCCAAGGCCGTGTCCCAATCTCAGCGCCAAAGCCACATCACATTCCCAAAACGAAAGTAGTAGTGAGACAAACATTAGGGATGAAAGCACCATTGTCCCAATGCAGAAGCCGGGAGGACACCTGCACCTCTGACCTTGGTCCCGAACGCGCCTGGAACACCCTGATAGAGATACAATGGCAGATGGGGACGACTCCCACACCACGCATTCCGCAAATAAACCATCCAACTTATCCACAGCCCACACATAGAAGCCCCTGCCTGTGGTACCCCCGCATGGGAAGGCCTTGACACCCACGGAAACAGCAACCCATGTCCCACAACGTTGCACACACATTCAAATTATTGCTCAGAGCTGTGGCATATCCTCCACACAACAGCCGCAGTCCAAAAGAGTGCCTGTTCACGGGACGCACCAACGCAATGGCAGGCCATACCGGGCACATGCACAACACCCGTCACGTGGAACAGTACCGTGCACGTATGCTGCATTTACTGGGCGCACTGCCACTGGCAGTGCTGCGGATCAGTTACAGGCTCAGCTTCCGCATTTCCCACATCACCTGCGTCCAGCCCTGGTTCCACTGCCGAACATGCACATTCGAGTGTCCCATGGATCTCTGCCTATCCAACACAACTGTTGATGAATTGGACTATGACTTGTGTTTGCGCCCCCTGTTGGATCACGAACAGGAGTGTGACCGAGACAGCCGTGCATGGGATGCCTTGACATACTGTGTATGTATTGGTAGTTGTGCATGGGAGATGGCACAATTTCTCGTCTGTAGTGACCACATCGAGGCGCTTCCCTATTGGGCTGTGTTGCGCATCGGTGACACGGCGTGGGCTGAGCACACCTGCCCGGACCACCTAATGGATTGGCTCACCCTGGTATTCCTTGAACACGACAACGATGTACTATTGGAACACATTGCACATGAAGCTGCACGGGCATTCATGGACGAGTAACTACGTACCTGCAGCCACATCCTATTGCCACCCACAGCACAAGGCCCAACAACTTGTTGCACAGTGGGGATTGCTCACATATCCCACCAAAACAGAGCACACGTCTCCCATCGGTCGGGCTCTGGATGCATGTGCGTGGAATAATGCGTGTGCACACACACCTGTCCAAGGCGATGCAGGTCCATGGTCCGAGCAACACAGCGTCGTTTCGCAACGTTGCCAATTGGGACACACTGCTGGGTGAGAGCACACACATAGCTATGTAGCACGACATGCGAACCTGTCGGACCCTCACACCTGATCACTGTCGGCAGAGCAGACAATTGCCGCACCCCGGAGGCAGAGCACCATGCAGACCCCACGTACCGTCAGTCGTGCCCCCTCACACGGGGCACTGTGCAGACGCCAAACAACACATGACTCGTCCAGCAAGGCAAGGTGGGCTGTGAGCGTTGCCATATGTGATCAATATTGTCCATTTGAGCCACAACATCATCTGCCCCTCGACATGTACCCATGCTGCGTGTAGGTGTCTTAAGCATGTCCGTGCCTGTTGTGGCCATTGCCTTGTCCGTACTGACACGCACATGCCAATAAAGCCTATGCCACTCCACTGGTGTCTAACTGTGAAGTGTGCTGTAAAGATTGTCCACTTGTGTGCCACAATGAGCCTCGTCCCAACACAGGGAAGAACTGACTGTTGCATGTGCAATGGGGGTGTATCCCTTTGGCAAGCTCCACCTCTGTGAGCCAGACATGGTTTTTGCATAGGTGCTGGACGACATCTGATGCAGCCCCATCACCTACGCAGTCTGATGTGTCAGGGGCACACAGCCATGCAGCCATCACCCCGCCATACACACCGCACACAGAACCCGTATGAGGGGAGTTTTGTACCACATTGCCTTCATTGCTGATGTTCTGTGATTGCTATGTGTGTGGGCTGCATTGTGGGTGAATTGCCCCTGCAGCTCTGATTTCGTGTAGCCTTCTCCCCTTGAGACGGGGTGCCTTTGGATTGTGTGCTTTTCGGGGCCTGTTTTGCTTTTGACTTGGGTGATGTGTGCTTGCGGACTTATTTTGTGGCCTGATGCATTGTTGGTCTGCTGCGTGTATTGTAAGGCATGGGTTGTGGTTGCACGCGGTCACGTCGGAGTGTGACCTGCTCCTTTGAGGATGTGATCCGCACTTTGCTCCGTCCATATCGCTTCGTGGGCCATGTCATTTTCTTTGTGCAGCTCCTATGCTATCTGAAATGCAATGTTACTTGCATAGTCAGTGTGGGTCACGGATCTGCTGGTTTGCTGGATTCAGCATATGTGCAAGGGTAGGTCAGTGATGTCATCAGTGATGTCACTGACCATGTGATGAATGATGTAATATGTGACATCATCAGCAGTGCATTGCGGGGGTGCGAGTTATAGTTAGCTCAACTAACTATAACTGGCGAATTTCTCTGGTTTTGTACTAGTGAAATGTCCAACTAACTATAACGTCCCTGAAACCTATGGTTTTTTCAGTGAATTTCAAAGGTTTTTTAAATGATCATTTCTAACTATAACGTCCCTGAAACCTATGGTTTTTTCAGTGAATTTCAAAGGTTTTTTAAATGCTAATTTCTAACTATAACGTCCCTGAAACCTATGGTTTTTTCAGTGAATGTCAAAGGTTTTTTAAATGCTAATTTCTAACTATAACATCCCTGAAACCTATGGTTTTTTCAGTGAATTTCTAAGGTTTTTTAAATGCTAATTTCTATCTATAACGTCCCTGAAACCTGTGATTTTTTTCAGTGAATTTCTAAGGTTTTTTAATTTCTAACTACACCTAGATAGGTAAGACATGTGCAGAAAGAGAAAGAAAGGCACAGAAAGAAGCAAGAGAAGTGCAGAAAAAAGCAAGAGAAGTACAGCTAAAGGCAAAAAAGTGCAGAAAAAAGCAAGAGAGGTGCAAAAAGCGGAAGAAAGGTGCAGAAAGAAGCAGGTGAAGTGATGAAAGAGGCAGGAGAGTTCCAGAGAGAAGCAAGAGAAGTGCGGAAAGAAGCAAGAGAGGCACAGAAAGAAGCAAGAGAGTTGCAAAAAGAAGAAAGTGAGGTGCAGAAAGAGGAAGAAAGGTGCAGAAAGAGGCAAGTGAGGTGCAGAAAGAGGCGAGCGAGGTGCAGAAAGAGGCAAGAGAGGTCCAGAATGAGGAAGAAAGGTGCAGAAAGAGGCAAGAAAAATGCAGAAAAAGGAAGAAAGGTACAGAAAGAAACAAGAGAAGCGCAGAAAGAAGCAAGAGAGGTGCAGAAAGAAGAGAGTGAGGTGCAGAAAGAGGCAAGACAGGTGCAGCAAGAGGCAAGAGAAGTGCAGAAAGAGGCAAGAGAGGTGCAGAAAGAGGCAAGAGTGGAGTAGAAAGCCAAGAGAGGTGCAGATAGAGGCAAGAGAGGTAAAGAAAGAGTCAAGAGAGGTACAGAAAGAGGCAAGAGAGGTGTAGAAAGAGACAAGACTGGTGCAGAAAGAGGCAAGAGATGTGCAGAAAGAGGCAAGAGAGGTGCAGAAAGAGGCAAGACAGATGCATAAAGAGGCAAGAGGGGTGCAGAAATAAGAGAGTGAGCTGCAGAAAGAGGGAAGAAAGGTGTAGAAAGAGGCAAGAAAGGTGCAGAAAGAGGCAAGAGAGGTGCAGAAAGAGGCAAGAGGTGTAGAAAGAGTCAAGAGAGGTACAGAAAGAGGAAGAAAGGTGCAGAAAGAAGCAAGTGAGCTGCAGAAAGAGGCAAGAGAAGAGCAAAAGAGTCAAGAGAGGTGCATCAAGAGGCGAGAGGTGCAGAAAGAGGAAGAAATGTTCAGAAAGAGGCAAGAGAGGTGCAGAAAGAGGCAGGAGAGGTGCAGAAAGAAGAGAGTGAGTTGCAGAAAGAGGCAAGAGAGGTGCAGAAAGAGAGGTACAGAAAGAAGCAAGAGAGGTACAGAAAGAAGAGAGTGAGCTTCAGAAAGAACCAAGAGAAGTGCAGAAAGAGGCATTAGAGGTGCAGAAAGAGGCAAGAGAGGTGCAGAAAGGGGCAAGAGAGGTGCAGAAAGAAGAGAGTGAGCTTCATAAAGAACCAAGAGAAGTGCAGAAAGAGGCATTAGAGGTGCAGAAAGAGGCAAGAGAGGTGCAGAAAGAGGCAAGAGAGGGGTAGAAAGAAGAGAGTGAGCTACAGAAAGAGGCAAGAGAGGTGCAGAAAGAGGCAAGAGAGGTAAAGAAAGAGGCAAGAGAGGTACAGAAAGAGGCAAGAGAGGTGTAGAAAGAGACAAGACTGGTGCAGAAAGAGGCAAGAGATGTGCAGAAAGAGGCAAGAGAGGTGCAGAAAGAGGCAAGAGAGGTGCATAAAGAGGCAAGAGGGGTGCAGAAAGAAGAGAGTGAGCTGCAGAAAGAGGGAAGAAAGGTATAGAAAGAGGCAAGAGAGGTGCAGAAAGAGGCAAAAGAGGTGCAGAAAGAGGCTAGAGAGGTGCAGAAAGAGGTAAGAGGTGTAGAAAGAGTCAAGAGAGGTACAGAAAGAGGAAGAAAGGTGCAGAAAGAAGCAAGTGAGCTGCAGAAAGAGGCAAGAGAAGAGCAAAAAGAGTCAAGAGAGGTGCATCAAGAGGCGAGAGGTGCAGAAAGAGGAAGAAATGTTCAGAAAGAGGCAAGAGAGGTGCAGAAAGAGGCAGGAGAGGTGCAGAAAGAAGAGAGTGAGTTGCAGAAAGAGGCAAGAGAGGTGCAGAAAGAGGCAAGAGAGGTACAGAAAGAAGCAAGAGAGGTACAGAAAGAAGAGAGTGAACTGCAGAAAGAACCAAGAGAAGTGCAGAAAGAGGCATTAGAGGTGCAGAAAGAGGCAAGAGAGGTGCAGAAAGAGGCAAGAGAGGTGCAGAAAGAAGAGAGTGAGCTGCAGAAAGAGGGAAGAGAGGTGCAGAAATAAGCAAGAGAAGTGCAGACAGAGGCAAGAGAGGTGCAAAAAGAGGCGAGAGGTGCAGAAAGAGGCAAGAGAGGTGCAGAAAGAAGAGAGGTACAGAAAGAGGCAAGAGAGGTGCAGAAAGAGGCAAGAGAGGTAAAGAAAGATGCAAGAGAGGTGTAAAAGAGGCAAGAGTGGTACAGAAAGGGAAGAGATATGCAGAAAGAGGCAAGAGAGGTGCAGAAAGAGGCAAGAGAGGTGCAAAAGAGGCAAGAGAGGTACAGATAGAAGAGAGTGAGCTACAGAATGAGGGCAGAGAGGTGCAGAAAGAGGCAAGAGAGGTGCAGAAAGAAGAGAGTGAGCTGCAGAAAGAGGCAAGAGAGGTGCAGAAAAAGGCAAGAGACATGCAGAAAGAGACAAGAGACAACTAGATTGCTAACATTCTATATTTATTACAAAAGTGTGGCACGCCTGACGTCATCTTGATGTAATCAAAACTGTAATACCTAAAGCATTTCCTTTAGAAATTATAGAAATGAGAGGGCCTTATTTGCATAGAAATTATGGTTAGTGCTCTAAAAACCTAAAATGAGGACATATTTTCTGAGTTCTCAAATAGCGACAAAGCACTTTTAAATTATTTGTTATCTTTATGTTTTTTTATCCAGTTGACCACTTGATTAAATGTTACGCTTAGGGGAGAGAATGTGGTGTTACTTCCAGAGCTGCAGACCTTGCAACTGAGGAACCAAGTTGGAGTTTCTGCTTCAGCTCGACATTCTGTGATTCTGGTCAAATAACTTAATCTCCCCAAGCCTACAACCAAAATGAGTTTGTTCTTGTATGATGTGACCAATGCTCATGTAAAGCACTCCGATATCTGACCAGCCTGCACTATATAAAACTGCAAAAAAACAAAGGATAAAAAGTGTTTTCCACACTTCTGTCATTGGGCTATACGTGGGCTACATCTGGGTGATATTTGTGCTACATTTGGGCTCCTTTTTCTCTGGTGGCCATCTTGGAAGACTTCAATTAAATTCATTAAACTTTATTCGATCTGATTTAGAAAACATAGATCATAAAAGTGTACATAAAAACAGTAAATCCTCTTTCTTAATACAATACAGTGAGAATTAATTAAAACCAGTAGGTAAAAACTGGTGTTACAAAGCCCGGTTCAGAGCAACTTCAGGTTAACAGAATAGTAAAGATCAATGTTTCGCAAGATCAATCTCATGTACTTTGTGCAAAATACGCAATAAGGGGTCCAAGTAAGAGCAACGCCCCAATACCTGACCAGTCTGCACTATATAAAACTGCAAAAAACAAAAAATAAAAAGTGTTTTGCACACTTCTGTCATTAGGCAATATGTGGGCTACATCTGGGTGATATTTGTGCTACATTTGGGCTCTTTTTCTCTGGTGGCCATCTTGGAAGACTTATTTGTTATCAAGTTTCCTCATTTCCTCATTTACTGCAATCTCCTCAGTAGGAAATGCTTTCAGTTTTTACTTTGATTCCATCAAGAAGGCATTCAGATGTGTCACACATTTGCCATAAATTCAGAATGTTAGCACTCTAGTTGCTCATTAGATCACTGTAGTAAAGCTACTGCTCACCAGGGAGTTAACTGGAAGTCTACTGCTGGTATTGAAAGTGATTGTTTCAGTCTGCATGTCAGATTTGAGATCTCACTTAAAACAAGCCCTAATTTTTCTTTCTGCAGCACTAACCATAATTTCTATGACAAAATTAACCCCCTCATTTTGTTCCTTTTTAAATTAAATGTTTTAAGTGTTTGTAATATCCTTCCATCTCTCCTTTTTCCATTCCTTCCTCTTTTCTCCTTATGTCCTTTGCCCTTTGTTTCTTTCTATTCTTTCCCTATCATTCTACCTTCTAGAATCCTTCTATGCTCTGTTTCATTCTATCCCTGCACTTCGCCTTCAGCGGCTGCCTTCGCTGTGGGTTCCATTACTTTTTATCTTAATTGTATCCAGCTTGGAATAAAGAATACAGCATCGACTTCATACTCCGCCTGCCTCGCATTTCTTCCGATGCTACATTTCTGATACCAGGATTGGGGCAGAGAAAAGAAAAGTAACATTTCCATCTCGCCCACACCGCTTCCTACTTTAGGACTCCTGCGACGCCAGCGGCTTTCCGATTGAACTCATTTGCTTCATTCTGCTGTACCACGGAACCCACAGACTTTCAGGTGTGTTTATTTTCTTTTATTGCCATTTTTCACGTTTTCGGCCTCCGCAGGCTTCAACTGTTTTTCTTGAGCTCGTGCCAGCGCATTTTTCAACTCTGAGCTCGCGTGTTTCTCTATGACGCCTTAGCCTTGCCTGCCTCAACGTTTCCACGGCAACCGGCCCTACAGCCTTCTGACTGACGCTGCTTCCCAGTCATTGTGACGTTTCTTTATGATGCCTCTTGCTGTATTCACTCTTTCTGGAGCCCAGCATCTGCATTATGACATCACAGTCAGCCTGGCAAAGCAGATTCCTATTGTTTCTTTCTGCTATTTTACGCTGATTGTCATTAGAGCTCTGCTCAGCTTAAGAGGCATTCCTGTATTAGCATTCTACTATTATTACTGGGCTGTGGGAGTTTCGCTACAGCCGTGCTTTACAGCTTCTAAAAAGTACTTGTTCTTTAGAGTGGTTGTGGGAGTTCCACTCCAACTACTTTTTCGACGTACTTTACAGCTTCTAACTAAGTATTTGTGATTCAAAGTGGTTGTGGGAATTCCGCTCCAACTACTTTTTCAACTACTTTTTCGGCCTGTACAGCCTCTAGCAGTGAACTTTGTTTCTAGGTGGTTGTGGGAGCTCTCCTCCAACTACCTTTTTCTACACACTTGCTTCCTCCTGCATCATTTGACATCCTCATTACGGGAGCTACTCTTACTTTTGTCATGTCGTCTACCGACAATGCTTTGCATCCTCCTCCATTCCTGCAAAAACCAGGCAAACCTAAGATCCTTTGGAAACAATGGATTCATATTTTTGAAAACTACCTTATAGGTATTGATGGTTTGGAATATTCTCCAGCAAGGAAGAATGCACTTCTCTACAATCATCTGGGTGTTGCTGCACCAAAGATCTTTGATAATGTACCTACTTTTCCATGACCTGCTGGTGATGGCACTTGGAATGTTTATCTTGAAGCCAAAGAAAGACTTAAAAAACAGTTCTCTGAAGAACCAAATGTCCTTTTGGAAAGACACAGTTTCTTCAAACGCAAACAAGGCAGCGACGAATCAGTCAAAGAATATGTTGCTGCTCTACGTGTTCTTGCTTCTACTTGCGATTTCATGGGTTCCACAGACACTTGCATCCAAGACCAATTCACTTTAACTGCTTTTAAAAAAAAATGCAAGAACGTCTTCTTAATTGTCGTAACCCTTCTCTTTCAGAGGTTGTTGATATTGGAAAGAGTATCAAACGTTCTATCATTTCTTCCCAAGCATTATCAGGTCAAGAAGGTCATTCTCCCATATCCTATGTTTCAGAAAACTCAGATTTATCTACTCCTATTTCTGCCATCAGAGTTAACAAGGAAAGTGTTAACAAAGAAGGATCTAAACGCTTTTGCTATCGTTGTGGCTCTAAAAACCACATTGGTAATTTTCCTTCTTGCCCTGCCTTGGGAAGAAAATGCACTAAATGTAAAAAGACGGGGCATTTTCAAGGAGTTTGCAGATCTCAACGCACCTCTCAAAATGTTAGAATCCACAATGTTGCACTGCAGACTCCCTCTATTTCTTCCTAAAATTCCTCTGTCTCTGACTGCACCAATAATTTTTCAAATCTCCTTCTCTCCATTGACGAATCTTTGAGTTCCATAGAATGTGAACATCCTCTTTGCCAAGCTCTCATTAACGACAAACCCTTAGAAGTCATGGCTGACTCGGGAGCTCCCATTACTGTATTAGCAGACACCACCTTTAATACCTTATGGAATAATTCCATTACACTTTAAGCTCCCGACATATTTCCCAAAGCTTTTGGTGAGAAGGACATTGATCTTCTTGGTTTCTTTGTTGGTTCTTTACAAGTTTTGGGAAGATCCACCCAAACCAAGATCTACGGAGCAGTCAAGGGCAGAGATTTGGTAGGCTGGGAAGATCTAGCCAAATTGGGTATAATTTTAAAACCAGGTCATAAGAATCCTATTGTTTTAGGAGACCCTCCTCTTCTTTCCATTGACAACTACAATCTTAATGATAGTGACCTTCTCACCTTGCTCAAAAACAATTTTCCTTCTGTTTTTAGCAATAGCATTGGCACCATCAAAGGATTTGAGCATGTCATTAGACTTAAGACCAATGCCACACCTGTCACTCACAAGGTCAGATCCATTCCCATTAATGTCAAACCTGATCTTAAAAAACTATTTGAGTCCTTGACCAAAGATGGCATTATTATTACTACTGATTCCTCCGAATAGGTTTCTCCCATTGTTCTCGCAAAAAAAAAGAATGGAGATCTTCATCTCTGTGTTGACCTCAGGTCTTTAAACCGCAATATTATTGTTGATTGCCATCCCCTTCCCCATATTCAAGAAATGCTTTCCAACATTGGCCATTCTAAATACTTTTCCACCATTGATCTACATTCAGCCTACCATCAGATAGCCTTGAGTACTGAGTCTCAAGAACTCACCACCTTTGTCACTCCCTTTGGAGCGTACAAGTACTTAAGGCTACCTTTTGGTTTGGCTTCCGCAGCCTCAGTGTTTCAGAAGGCCATGATGTTCTTTTTAAAGACATTTCCCACGTTCAAGCATTTCAAGATGACATTCTCATTTTTACTGAAACTAAAGAAGCTCATTTAGACACCTTATATAAAGTTTTCTCCATTCTCAATGCCAGAAGTGTTACCATTCAACCAGAAAAATGTAAATTTTTGGTTGAACAAATCGACTATTTGGGACATACTATTACCCCGGAGGGCATTAAACCAAAATTTTGCAACATTGAGGCCATCATTAAAGCTCCTCCTCCTCCTGACAAAGATGCTCTAAGGTCCTTTTTGGGTCTCTGCGAATATTATGCTCGCTTTGTACCTGACTACTCTTCCTATGTTCAACCTATGAGATCACTTCTCAAAAAAGGCACAACTTTTGTTTGGACCGATGACGTTAACACTGCTTTCACACATATCAAAAAATTGGTTATCAATGCTCCTGCATTAAGTCCTTTTGTTCCAGGTCACCAGTGTATTGTTACAGTTGATGCCAGCCTAAAAGGTCTTGGTGCTGTTTTTGGTCAGCAAATTCACAACAAGGATCACACTGTCGCTTTCGCCTCAAGAAGTTTATCCGATGCTGAGTCCAAATACAGCACAATAGAAAGGGAAGCTTTGGCTTGTGTCTGGGCTGTTACCAAATTTAAAACCTACCTTTGGGGCAGCCATTTTGTCATCTACACTGATCATAAACCCCTCGTCTACCTACTGCACGGCGACGGTTTAGGCAAAGCTTCTGCCTGCTTGGTACGCCTTCTCTCCAAACTACAAGAATACAATTTTGTTATTAAATACATTCAAGGCGGCAGAAACTTCAGAGCTGATTGCCTTTCTTGTTTGCCATTGCCCTCAACTGATGATTCTGTTGACGATTTTGATTGTGTTGTAGCTACCGTCGATGCCTCTTCTTCCTCCAATGGTATCATCTCCGAGAAAGAATGAACAAAACTAGAAACAAGGTGACGGACTGATTGATTTGCACTTCACTGTTTTTCTGCTGCCCTGTCAGGCTGGTTGTGCACAATACTCCGGCACCTGTCACCTTTTAGTGCCTCTGATCACAGATTCATTCGAAAATTTTAACAAATGGAGGTGCACCAAACATAATGAAAAGAGTCCAGATTATTTTCTTTCTGTTCGTCTTTTATTTCAAATTCAATACTTTTGCATAATGACAGCCAACGCGTTTCGTTCCTCAAAACACAAAGGTTCTTAGAACTTCATCAGGGCTCGTTAGTACTAGAGAAATATGTATATCTCGTACAGTATTTTGATACTAATCAGATCCGTCTCCGGATAATGTGCAATGAAAGTCCTATTTGATCAATCTTTGGTTCACAGTAATGGAAGTTAAAATTTGAGTGATACTAGACGTTCCTAAATAGGACCACCTTGAAAGCAGTCACGTATCCTTCGTCTCCTCAGTCCGACATCAAAACGGTGCACCTCCATTTGTTAAAATCTCCGAGAAAGAATGGCTTGATGCTTCTTCCCTTGATCCTACTCTTAAAAAGGTATGTGACTTTATTGTCAAAGGTTGGCCTCCCATTCGCAATTTGTCTCAAGATTTGAAACCTTTCGCACAAATTTCCTCTGAGTTATCTCTTGAAAATGATCTCTGCATTAGAAATGGCTGTTTTGTTCCTCCTTTTTCTCTAAGAAATAAGCTCATTTCCATTGCACATGATGGACACTTAGGTGTCACTGCTACATGTAAAAAACTCAGAGAAAATTATTGGTGGCCCTCCTTGAATTCTCAAGTCTCCTCCTTTATTGATTTGTGTCCTGAATGTATTGTTTCTGACAAACATTGGAGAACCACACAGAATCCTCTTCACCCGGTCTCTCTACCAGATAGTCCCTGGGTGAAAGTTGCCTTGGATTTTGCTGGTCCTTTCAATCTTTTGCCTAGCTCTTCAAAGTTTTTATTGGTACTAATTGACTACTACTCCAAATGGATTTACTTTTCATTTGTGGATTCTGCTTCCACCCAATCTGTTCTACAATTTCTTAAAAAATGTTTTCTCCCTAGAAGGCCCTCCAAGGGAGTTAGACACCGACAACGGCACTCACTTTGTCTCCACTGCTATGAAAAACTTCCTGGCAAGTTTTGATATCAAACATCTGCAAGTTGCCTTGTATAGCCCTTCTGCCAATGGATTAGTGGAAAGAGCAAATCGCTTTCTCAAGGAAGGCATTCAAACTGCTCTTTCCTCACATTTAGATTACAAGTTCTTTCTTAAAGACAAAGTGAATGCCTACCATAATTCCCCTCATTCTACCACTGGTTACACCCCTTTTGAATTGTTGAGGGGTAGAAAATGTCGTTCCAAACTTCTACCCTCTTGGTTGGAGCGACACTCTGTTATTCCTGGCACTTCCAATCTCCCTTGAGATTCCATTCTACGCCACATGGTTTCCTCAGCACAAAATAGACAGAAACTTCACTATGATAATCTCAAACATGTTCACGACAAAGAATTCACTGTCGGTGCTTGGGTTCTTATCAAGAAACCATTTGGTGTCAAAAAGGGTGAATCTTCTTTTACTTCTCCTTGCAAAATTGAAAAGGTTAGCCTAAGTGCTTGTTTGTTGCAAGATAGGGGGTGGTGGAACAAGGTAGGCTTGTTCCCATTTCTGACTTACAAGCTGACATTCACAGGAAAACTGCAGTACCATGTCTCTCTGATGATTCCATTTTGTTTGAGAAAACTGCTGTACCATCTCTTTCTGATGATTCTATTTTGTTTGAGCCTGTTGAAACATCTCACGCTTCTGTGTCACATTCTGATGTACATTCTCATATGAATGAACTTCATTCTCAATTGAATGTTTCTAATGCTTCTTCTCCCATTGTTAATGCTCCTTCATCTGTTTCTTCTGTTTCACCAGTAAGAAGAATTTGCAGATTACCACAACGTTATAAAGATTTTATTATGTCTTAATTTGTTTGTAAAAGAAAGGGAGATGTTGTAATATCCTTCCATTTCTCCTTTTTCCATTCCTTCCTCTTTTCTCCTTATTTCCTTTGCCCTTTGTTTCTTTCTATTCTTTCCCTATTATTCTACCTTCTAGAATCCTTCTACGCTCTGTTTCATTCTATCCCTGCACTTCGCCTTCAGCGGCTGCCTTCGCTGTGGGTTCCGTTACTTTGTATCTTAATTGTATCCAGCTTGGAATAAAGAATACAGCATCGACTTCATACTCCGCCTGCCTCGCATTTCTTCCGATGCTACAGTGTTACCAGTTTATTCCAATCAAGATGACTTCAGGTGTGCCATAATTTTGTCATAAGTAAGACTGTTAGTGCTCTAGTTGTTCTTTAGAACACTCTGGGAAGCTGCAGTAGAACACAAAGGAATCAACTGACAGGCTGCTCCTGTTGAAATATAACAGGAAGATATTTGAGATCTCACTTAAAACATGTCCTAATTTTTCTTTCTACAGCATTAACCATAATTTCTATGTCAAAATGAACCCCATCATTTTGTTCCTTTTTAAATTAAATGTTTTAAGTGTTACCAGTTTATTCCAATCAAGATGGCTTCAGGTGTGCCATACTTTTGTCATAAGTAAGGCTGTTAGCGCTCTAGTTGTTCTTTAGAACACTCTGGAAAGCTGCAGTAGAACACAAAGGAATCAACTGACAGTCTCTGCCCTTGTTGGATGTACATGTTTTACTGAGAATGTCAGACTTTATTCTCACATGACTGAGAAAGATAATGTGAATTTACAGAAAATATGCTCTCATTTTAGCTTCTAGAGCACCTTCCAAACTTCTATGGGACAAGCATGAGAAAATAGTTTTCTCTCAAACATGATTCATGATATCCCAGCAGAAGGTTTTTCACAGGGTAAAATCACCTTAGAACACAACACAATTCCTAAAATTAGTATGGTGCCATCAACAAATGAATTCTAATGTAACTAAAGTCTGTTATCACCCTTTATAATTCTCCTTTTGTGACCCTCAAAATCTTCTATTCACTACAATGCATTTCAATGGGGTGCTATCATGTATATTGGTCCCAAGATGGCTGCCAGCAATTCCAGGATTAAGTGCTGACAGCCAATCAGATCTCACAATGAGATGTGTGGTTAGGCTGCGCCCAGATACCGATATTTTTTTAATTTTTTTATTTCTTAGAAACTACTGAACGGATTGACACCATTTAAAAAAAAGGTCGCTTTCTGAACCAAGAGCTACCTTTTTGCCAAATTTGGTGTAATTCCGTTCAGCAGTTCGGGCTGTAGCTGTGTCTAAAGTTCCTATGGAAATTAACATCAGGGAAAATGTGTTTTGGGACCCCCCTTTTTTCTCGGCCCCTGCTTGACGAATCACCCCACAACTTTAAAGACAGGAGCTGACCGGAGCGGGCCATTAGTTTTGAAAATTTTGCGAAGATTCGTCAAACGGCGCCAAAGATATTGGCAAAAGAAAAATCGGTTTTTTAATAGAAACAAGGTCCTAACTATAACTACCTACTGGCGACCGCCAGTAGGTAAAAAAAAAAGAAAAAAAAATATATATATATATATATATCTTTTTTTAAAACTCTTTTTATTGAACATGTGCTCAATCGACAGTACTGTGACAGAGAAAACAGTGCACAATGCTGTAAATCATTAGGCCGAAAACACAATATCTGCGTAAATAAAGTAAATAACATAGTATGACTTGTATCAGTAGTCAGTGGCCAATTCCCCCCAAACATAACTGGATCACAGGGAAGGTACACTTTCAATGTCCACAACTCCATAGCCATTCCCATGCCCCAGTAACCCTGCCATCCTCCCTTACCTTTTGCCATTTGCGAGGGCAACCCCTGCTAAGATACACAGTGTGCTCCACCCTCCGAAACAACCAAGGTCCGCTTCCCAATCTCCTACACGGACGGCTCCCCACATTCGCACAATATTGCGCTTAGCCACTGTTGATGCTAAAGACAGCCATATATTGTGATAACAAGGTCAGGTTACCTCACCGGTGATGTTAAGGAGGTGCCATTTGACCTCTAAGGGGACCACTACCATAACCCAGGCCAATATTCATGTGACCTCTTCCCAATAGCCTTGAATTATGGGGCAGCCGCACACCCCATGAAAAAAGGTTCCCTCCTGCCAGCATTCCCTTACGCAAAGAGAGGTGGCAGCTCACCCAATTCGGTGCAGCAATGTTCTGGAATTGTATGTCCTATGTAAGATCTTTAGTTGGACTAAATGAAAACAAGTTCTTATTGCCACCTCCCTGGGACCCTGAATGGCCTCAAACCAGTCGTAATCATCAAGTGTGCCTAGGTACCTCTCCCATGCTGCCCTCAATGTCACCAAAGGATCCAGGGAATTACACACCAATTTCCTATAAATGGTTGTGATTGCTTTTTCTGTCAGGGGATTAGTTAGTAGGCAGTCCTCCAGTGGGGCTGCCTCAAGACAAATGTTCTCCTTCCCGGATGTGTCCCAGCAAAGCATGCCCTACCTGCAAATGCCAGAACCGTTTCAAGTCTCCCAATTCATACTCTTTTGTAGAACCTCGAAGGACACAAATGCGTCCCCTCCACAGATCGGCCAACCATTCCAGGCCAATCAACCCCCATTTTGTGAAGCCTTTCAGTCCTCCCACTTCACATAAAAGATTACTGTCCCATAGTGAAGTCATTTCAGTCAGCTTACCCTCCCAGCCCAAATACTTGGTGGCCTCTCTCCACACCCTCCCCACAGTCTGAGTTTGGGTAGGTAGGGTACGCTTGAGCTTTCTTTGATACAGAATAGGGGTGTAGCCCCTTATGCCCATGGCCATTCTGTCTACTCAATAAGCAGGTTCCTCACAGTTTGCATATACTCAATCATTGACTGCCACTAGCTGGGTGGCCCAGTAATATTTAAGAATGTCATGCATTGCTTGACCTCCCTCATAAATGCCCTTTTGCAACTTACTCAGGGCTATATGTGAAGTGCCACCATCCCATAACAGGTGACGTATTTCGCTGTCTATCTTTTGAAAGAAATCTGGTGGGATCTTAAAGGGTGTATTGTGGAGGATGTACAGGAGGCGCAGGAGAGTCATCATTTTAAATAGGGCATCCTGGCCCATTAGGGAGAGCTGGAGTGTCCGCCAATGTGGAGTGTCCATACGGAAGCGGTTTAACTGTGGGAAAAGATTCCTGTCAAGGAAGGCATGGGACTCCCTCGTGACATATAAGCCCTGATATTTAAAGCCATGTAATTCCACCGGGACCGTGCATCTCGAGGGCAACCGCGGTGTCCTTCCCGCCAGTGGGAATATTAAGGACTTTTCCAAATTGATTTGATATCCAGAGTGATCTCCGAATACTTGATAGATTTGTAGGATTCTGTCAATCGAGAAAGGTGACTTTGTGAAATATAACAAAACATCATCGCATAGAGGAAGATTCTCTCGTCCCATTCCTGATTAACTGGAAAACACCATATAAGGGGGTCATGGCAAACACAGGCAGCCAAGGGCTCAAGTGCCAGTGTAAAGAGCATAGGGGACAACAGACATCCCTGTCTCGTGCTTTTCTGGAGGGCAAAGACTTGTGACACTGTGTTATTGATGCGTACGCGCACTAGAGGGCCCACATACAGGAGCCTGACCCAGCTAATAAACTTGGGTCCAAAGCCCAGCCTTTCCAGCGTGGTGAATAAATAATTCCATTGCACGCTGTCAAATGCCATTTTAGTGTCTAAGGACAGCTACGGCACTGGTTCGGCAAAGGAGGCCCCAGTTACATACAGTACTCCATATAGATGTCAGAGATTTAGGCGCGTCCCCCTATGCGACATAAAGGCAGTTTGGTCCGGATGGACCACTTTTGCAATTACCATCTGCAATCTGAATGCAAGGCCTTTGCCAGGACCTTATTCTCAAGGTTGAGCAGGGAGATGAGTCTATAAGACCCACACTCAGTTGCTGGTTTGCACTTCTTAGGAATGAGGACCACAATGGCAGTTCTTTGGTCCTCCGGGGTACACCATTCTTTTTGTGCACCCTGAAAAATATTCCAGAGGTGCTCCCCAATTTTATCAGTCATGCATTTATCTAATTCTATTGGGAGGCCATTCAGCCCCATCGGTTTCCCTGACTGCAAGGTTTCTATTGCCACATTTATTTCTTCTACCATCAAGTCTTGTCTTGATGTGATTTGGTCATCATCTGTGAGCTTTGGAAGGGCCAGGTCTTTCAGAAAGTCAGTCCAGTCTTCACCTGACATAGTGGTCGTAGCGGTATAGAGGGCCTCATAATAGGTAGCAAATGTCTCAGCAATGGCCTCACCCATCGTTTTTAATGTCCCTTTAGTGTCAAGGATCTCCAGGACCCAGTTCCAATCCCGGTTTCAACTCTCTAGCCATGCAAGCAGCTTATTGGCTTTGTCCCCGGCATCATGCAGATGATGCTGGGTAGCCAATGCACGGGCGCGTGCACTGTCTTCCATCAGCGCCCTCAGCTCATGCTGCTTCAGATGCAATTGATGGTGTAGTGAGGGAGAGACTGACTCCCCATTTACCAGGTGAGTCTTCAAGTGAGCACATTCACGCACCAGAGCCTTGCACTTCAGTTCCTTAGTCCCCCAATCAAGGCCTGTGCCTGGCCTAGAATCACCACCTTAAATGCCTCTCACAGCATGCAGGCTTAATCAACCTGTTGTATTCCGCTTTAGGTGTCCGTATATATGTTTTCCTGAAACATGTCCTTATATAGGCACAATTCGCATTGCCCTTATATAGGCATAGATTCCCAGTCCTTATTTAGGCATTAGCCGTGCACTCCAAATACAGGCATGGTCACCGACATCCGTCCACCCTAACGTCACAACGAGTTCTTAGAAACCAGACCCTTAAGCTCTCGGGAGTTCCCTAGCACAGGATTATTGATTTCTCCAAGAACTCATCTATTATGTATGAACCGTTATACCTTAAGGGTTCATTCCTGACGTCTTCCTCTGTCCGACTTCACGTCAATGCTAACATTCCAAGGCACCTATCAGGTATAAATATACCTTCCCTTGCCCAAGCAAGTTAGATGAGACCTCAACTTCAGAGGAGCCCGTATCCCGGCCTGACGCACTGAGAAGACGCTGTCATCCCTGCTCGCAGAGAATCCAGCTTCCAGTGATCTGACTCCCTTCGCGGGGTGTTGGAGTTCGAGTCCGGAAAGAGATTCCCACCTCTCTCATTCTCAAGGTATGGAGCTGACTAGAACCTAGAGGGACTCTTGGCATACTAGACTTAACATACTCTTAGTATACTATACTAGAGAATACTTCGCCTACTTCTTACCTTTCCCTACACCTAGATTAGGTTAGGTACATTGGGGTAGAACTAGCTTAGAGATGCATCGTATGAGTACTCGCATTTTTAGCTCATGTTATTTATGTACGTGAATATATGCTAAAAGATAATGCTCGCGCAGTATTATTTATTTCTACTGCTTATGCTGTACATTATTTATCTTGCATACTGTCTTGTGATCATAACAGTACATATCTCTTACACGAGAAACAAGACTGTTCAATAAAACCTCTTTATTGAAACACCCGTCTTTCCTTTCTGTGTAACTCCTAAGAAATTAAGCATGCACGATTGACTGAGTGAAACTGTTATCTATTGTTTCCACGATTCTGAGACGTGTTCCGATTCTAAAGGGAAACAAAGTAGTCATGTGTTTGCGGTTGCCAGAAACTACTCCCTTCTTTTTTTCAAGGAGTTTCTAGTGGCCTCTGAGCTAGCTGGCACAAGTAATTAAGTTTAATATACTCGATAGGGACATACCGACCTCAGTCCTATGTCAAGCCTATAGGTTATATTATTCCAATGCGCAGAGCCTATTAGGGAAATAGGAACTACACTACATGGCACCCAAACATTTGGTAAGGCAGTAATTTAACGCTAGATACTGAGTAACCCAGTCGTGCTTTTCTCTCAGAGACCCCTACTCACATACTCCATAAGATGTCTGGAGTGGGTAGGGTTAAATATCCACCAAAACTAAATAGGACAAAAACCCTATATATTAGTTGTTTGGTTTGTTCAACGTTGAAGGATACAGTGTTCCAAAATATTGTGCACCTTATCTTTTGTTTCCTTGAAACTTGTTCTACATTTTTCAAAAAACAAATGTCCACACGCGGGGACAATGACACCGGGAACGGTGTGGCTGCGGCTCAACCAGTCGTAACAGTTTTTAACTTTAAAGGTTTAAATGAAACCGAGGAGGGTGTTATAGACATCCATCCAAACTTAAGAAGAGCCATCACTCTAAAACTTATAAAACATGGCCTACCACCAAGAGGCGGTAGAGCAGTTTTCGTGATAGAGGCACACAAATCTTTTCAGACAGAGTTATTCTATTCATGGATAGTATTTCCTGAATCAAATTCAGTAACAAAACTGTTTCACTTCTACAAAGAAGATGAACCACCAGAGGAATATGTTCCTTTCGAGGATATTGAAATTCCACTAACATACCAGGAGCATCAGCTCTGGTTTAAAGGCGCCCTAAAACATCACAAAAACATTACCAGGCTCGGTCCACTAGGTAGACCAGGAGCAACATGGCCGATTTTAGCCGAGCTACACACCTCATCCTGACATCGATATAATGTCAGACGAGGAATTACTTACTCAACTTACAGAGTTAATAAAAATTTACAGACAATTAGTCCAATATGTCATGCGGACTTTCACAGTCCAACCACCATTGACCATTCCAAATCAAACCCCTCAATAGGGGAATACACTAAAAATTACACCACAGACTCTATACGCAGTCATGGGTAAAATGCCCACAAAACGTGAGCAAATTCCATTCTGGATAGCTCAAAAATTACTCAAATAGAAGCAGTATTTCCTAATACTAGCCCTTATGAGAAACACAGAATCCTAACAATCTGTTTACCAATGGGGATCACACCACAACTGGAAGACTGCACCACTTGGGGCTCAGTCTTTGCTGCCATCTATACTAAAACACATGGTATTCCATCAATTGCAGTAATACCTGATGTCCTGAAACAAATTCAAAACGAATACGGGGCAGAGCCTGCTCTGAATTTAGGTATGAAATTACTGAAAAATTTCGACCAGGTCTCAACAATAATATTATCTAATATTAAAGGGGAGGCAGCAGCAGTGGCGACTGCCAACGATTAAGGGAATTCGATGTTACAGAACATCAAACAGAACTACCCAGAATAATAGAACAATCTTATGCAGAATTAGGCAGAGATAGTTTGGGTGGAAGACCATTGAAGCCAAAACTATCTGAGAATCCTGAGAAGGACTCTATTAAACAAACTCCTACATCTTCTAAAAAGAAGTGGGAAACTAATAAACAAAACTCAAACGAGAAACGTTCTCAATCCCGAGGTAGGTCTCCTCAAAATGAGCCCTCTGAAAGGAGGTATAACCTCAGGAATAGGGATAATTTAAGAAAATCTGAGAGGTATCAAGATACTGATACACGTTCCTCTCGTACCATTCAGATATCATCACAGACATCGGAAAGAAGAGGACGGTCAGAACATAAAGAAGAACGCGTGAAATCGAAAGACGACAAACACGTTCCAAAAAATAAATCAAAACCTCAATTTTCAAAAAAGAAGGTAGGAGGTCTGAAGATCAGACATGCCGAGAATACTGAGAACACAACTCAAGAACGGAGAATGGGCTCAGACAATGCTGGACAGTGCAGCAAAAGTCACAATAGCTCGCCAGAACCTGAAAGAACTTCTGGAGATAGTGGACTTGAATGAGTACATCACAGTAGAGACTGTAGACACCAGGGTTAGTACTCCACAAAAGTTATATGAAATAACACTCCGAATGGAGGGAGACATACCAAGAAAGGTAAATACAGACCCACGGGGTGTTTTCTTAGTGTGGAATTGGCGCCTCGTAAGTGTACGCTGTTCTTGTGTGGACTATCTGTGCGGTGCAGAGGTGAGGGATATGAACACCCTAAACCCTCAGCCGAGAACCTAACGGGGTCCCTATATACAAATACTACGATCCTATGCACACGCTGTGTAGTGTTATAATCCCATTATATTGTCATTTATAAATTCGGTGCACACTAATAAAACACAACATTCATGTGAAAATTAAACTTCGTTTGATATTCCTTTGTCCTTTATTGCTAGTAAGATCGCCCAGCCAACACGTGTTTCGTCGTAGGTGATATCCCAAACGACTTAAGAAGTCGTTTGGAATATCACCCACGACGAAACACGTGTTGGCTGGGCGATCTTACTAAGCAATAAAGGACAAAGGAATATCAAACGAAGTTTAACTTTCACATGAATGTTGTGTTTTATTAGTGTGCACCGAATTTATAAATGACAATATAATGGGATTATAACACTACACAGCGTGTGCATAGGATCGTAGTATTTATACCAAGAAAGGTGAAAACACTCTTTTGGGAAGAACTTTCAAGGGGTTATGATATACTTCTAGCAGAAAAAGACTGGCCACCACAATTTGTCAGGGAGTACCCACATGGTGAGGACATTATAATGCCTGCCTTCTCCAACCATATTCCAATTCATCTAAAATATACTTATGCCAGGAAATGGGCAATTGCCCAGGCTCCAGCATTATATAAAAATCATTTAGGATGGGATGAGGACTCACCTCACCATAAAATACATCTAAAAATGAACCTACTGCACAAAGGCAGTACCCAATAAAGCAAGAAGCTAAAAAACAAGTCAGGGAGATCTTAGATCAACTTGAATACCAAGGGGTGATTGAAACATGCACCTCTTCAATGAACAATCCTTTGTTTCCTGTCTCCAAACCAGACAATACATATCGTCTAGTTTTGGATTACAGACACTTAAACACTTGTTCTAAAACATTTGCAGTGCAAAATACACATAGTACAGCATTAATGAATAACATTGTGCGTAAAAAATATTAAACCACATTGGACATTTCAAATGGTTTCTTTTGTCAAAACATAGCACCTGAAAGCAGGTATTTAACAGCTTTCTCAATAATGGGGACCCAGTGTCAAATTTGTCGACTCCCACAAGTGTTCAAGAACAGCCCGGGGTTATTCTCAGCGAGGGTAACGGAGTTACTACAAATTTATGATAATGAGGCATTGTCATATGTCGATGACATCTATCTGACTGACGATGACCTGGATAGGCACTTGAACAGGGTGAGTACCATTATATTGGGCTTCGCCTCTGAGTGCTATAAGTTCAACTTTAAAAAATCCAGAATTGCCCATCTCAATGTCCTTTTCCTAGGATATGAGCTTTCAAGTGAAGGAAAGAGCTTGGCAGCTAACTTTTTAGAAATGTGTGCGCTGCTCCAACCTCCAAAAACGCTGAAAAATTTACAATCTATCCTGGGTTTTCTAAATTTTGGAAGAACTTACATTCTAAATTACGCAGAAAGGGTTAAACCTCTCTACGAGTTAATCAAACCTGATTTTTCAATCAAAAATTGGACACAGGAACACACAGAAATCTTGCGTTCACTCCAAGCTAACATGTTAGCAGCAAATCACTTACAAACACGCGTAAGTAAACGCAACTTAGTGATCCGAATAATCTCGGGTCAATGCGGATTCACCTACTTAACATTTAATGAGGGTGAAAAAGTACCAATTGCATACAAATCTCATTTGTATACACAAGCAGAAATGCGCTTCACTTCAACTGAAAAAATACTGACAGCAGTTCAAACCGCTGTAGCAAAAGAAAGAGCTCTAGCCCAAGGGAAACGCATTATTGTCGTAACCCCAGTACCAGCCTTAGAGGCGGTTACAAAAGCGAGCATTCCAAATGCTAAAGCATTACATCCTAGATGGATACAATGGGTTAATTCTCTTGCTGCAACAGATGTTGAATATGTTTTTGATCCTGATTTAAAAACACAAGCGTTCCTGCAATATGAACATGAATGTCCTCTGCCCACTGAAATTCTGCCTCTCGATCAGTATGAATTCATAATTTACACTGACGGATCCGCACAACCCGCTACAGGGAGTAAGCAAGCTTACAGTGCAGCGTGCGCAATCATTAAAGGTCGCATGCGCGATGGTAACTTCAGACCAATGGTCACAAAAACTCAAACTCTAGGAGAATGTACAGCTCAGCGAGCTGAACTACAAGCATTCAAACTGGCACTTGAAAGTACAGATCGCAAATTCCCCACACTCATAGTGTGCGATTCTTTCTACTGTGTTCAGTCGTATAATGAATGTATACAAAATTGGCTTGAAAATGGGTTCAAAGATGCAAAAGGTGGCTCAATAAAGCATAAAACGCTTTGGGAACAAGTAGTTCAGTTAAAAAATGAACTACCAAAGGCTCACGTGATACATACACTGAGTCATCAACGTGATGGCGTTCACGTTGCAGGGAATTCATTGGCTGACGAAGCCACAAAGGGGGCTGTTCAGACGGCTTCCGTAGCTGCGATCACTCGTTCAAAGACAAGAATAGACAGTGAGATATTGTTGGCTGCCAATGCTACGAGCAAAGGCAGTGGTGCAGCGTTACCAAAAAAGTTTCCACTCAAGTACTCTTATGTAATTGATGTGAACAACGTTCCTTTTGCTCGAATCCCTGGAGTGGGGGATAGGGTAATTCTGATCCTAGCAGCGCATGAAGGGATAGCCTCTGCTCATGCAGGTGTTTCTGCAACAGTATCTTTACTAAAACAAAGATATTGGTGGCCTGGCACTAGGAAACAGACCAAAAACTATGTTTTGGAATGTGAAATATGCCAACAGATGAAAATCTCCACAGTGAAACGTCCTGCGCAGACACCCCTGTTAATTTCAGACAAACCATTAGCTTGTGTTTACCTGGACCACTGCGGTCCCTTGCAAAGGGACGGTAACTATAAATATATAATGGTCTCAGTGGATTCTTGCTCTAGGTTCCTATGGATATGGCCTCAGCGCTCGGCTGACGCTCGAACTGTTATAAAAGATTTGCGAGTCTTTATCGGCACATACGCAATAGGCACGCTACATTCTGACCAGGGCCCTGCGTTTAGCTCTTGGGCTTACAAAGAAGCCATGGCCAGTCTGGGCGTTGCATTGCGGTACTCCTCTCCGTTTCATCCTGAGGGAAATTCTGTTGTGGAAAGGAAAAACCGGGACATAAAGCAATCTATAACAGCTAGGGTATTAGGTTCGGGTGATGGGTGGGTCAAACATCTTTATGGGGTCCAACGCTCATTAAACAATTTGCCAAGAAGTTCTCTAGGGGGGGTCACTCCATATGAGGTCCTATTTGGGACAAGAATGTGGGTTCCTGATCTCAAATAAACCCTTTGATATCAAAGATCGTTTGGCTGTTTTACAGGATCTAAATGAACTAAGATCGAAACAAAGCAACGTGTTCCTGCAGCCAACCACCACTGGGGAAAAACCGGCAGTCCCAGCAAGGCCTGTCTGGATTCCAAAAGTTGGGGATCTAGTCAGAGAGAAGATTGCGGACAAGAAGGAATTTGGACCTTCTTACAGACAACCAGTACCTGTCCTAGCCGTACACGGAACAAGAACAGTACTTCTGCCGCCACTTGCTGGAAAAAAGGAGAAAAGATTTGTGTCCATCGACCTCATCAAACCACAGTATGTGGCCAATACTAAATAGTAGGCCTCGTGGACTCTGACCTAGTAGCAGACGCACTCCTCTCGCTACTATCCAAGAGGTTCAGACTGAAAGACTGATAACCATCGAGAATTCAGCAGTAACAGATGAAGGCCTGAGCAACAATGCTATGGAACTCATCCCTCTTGAAACTCAAGTAACAGTTCGTCCAAATACACCTGTCTACACCAATGTAACAAGTGATCAACTGTTTCCAGCGATTTCAACAAATCCTGATGCAATTCCAACAATTGACAGAACTGCTTCTGGCTATTTCATTAACTTTGATACGTTTTCTGAGGATCTGAGTGAGCCTGAAACGACGCCAGCATCAAAACTTTCAAACAGCAAGTACAAGACTTTTTTCATTTTCTGAAAAAGACTTATCTGGTTTCACCATGGATTGAACTCTGGATCATTTCTGGTATATTTTTCTTTCTGCTTTGGCTAGCTTTGGTTATGACTATCAGCGTGCTTATAAATGGCAGATACATCCGTTTGGACATTGAAAGTAAACATGTAAACTTACTTTTGAAACCACACAAATCATCCCATCGTGAAACAAGAGACTTGTCTGCAGTGAACATCACAGCCGTTCCTATACAGGATGGTATAGTGTGGGACAAAACAGATTTCGATATCTTTGGCCCTACGGAACTTTTGAACATTCCACATTTATTTAAGATTTCACTAAGTGATTTTGTTTCATCTAGTACCTATTCTGATGATTGGGACTTTGAGACTGTAAATAATATGATGTTTGACCTAGAAAGGTATGCTGCATTTTCTAATAATGAATATTTAGAGGGTTCATCAGACTATGAACAGCTGTATTGCTATAACCACTAAGGTCATCATTTTTTGCATAAATCTGCAACACCTAGAAATGTGTTTATGTTTAACCAATGGGAGCATTGTCCTACACCACCAAAAGGTAGTTCAAAAACGTTTGCTAAAAAGTTTCCTTATTTTTCAGGGTATAATACATCTGACCCAGAAACATTTTAGTATAAAAATGTGAACAAAACAGGACAGAAAATGATGTTAACAAATACAAAACAGATTTACTCTGCAGCATTTATTGCCCAACTGTCTAGACATGGATTCGACTTATGGAAAGACACAATAAACACAAAATCTGTCTGGGGTTCTAAAGATTGGCAAGTGCAGGGGATAGAAGCTTTGTTTAGAGCATGTATCATCCCTCAGCAAATAATGTTTTTGAATGACACTGTGCAACAAACGTCTTGCCTTGGGTTAGCCAAGATCAAAGACATGAAAACACCTTCTGTACCAACACCTGCCAGTAATAACAATACACAGGCAGCGGTTACAGTTGACCAAATATTACAACTCAACAGAACAAATCCTGATTGGAGAAAATGGTTGATCTGGCCCAAAGACACAAACATCTGTCAAGAAAGATTCCTGACTAAAACACAGGGCTTTACTATTCATAGGCCAGACCCACGATATGTCCAAAGACAACATCCGGGGGTAGTAACAACATACAGTGTAGGAAAATTATGCCTCGACTGGCTACAAAAATCTACACTGGAGGATGTGAAACAACACTTATATTTACTTAAAGACGACGCAGACCTTAGGGAATTCTTGCTAGGACCAAGAAAACCGCGTCAAAAACGTTTCATATATGCCGGCATCTATGCTGCTTATAATGAAGCATGGAAGGTGTCACAGGTAGAGGCCGCAGAACGAATACGTGAACTTGATCGTATCAACTTAGAGAAAACTCTCTCTGTGGTCGACAATGGGTTAACAACTTTGTCATCCAGAATTTATTCATTGGACAACATTGTATCCTCTGCTATTGACATACTGGAACAAGATTTAGCCATGTTACAACAAGGCCAATCTCAGTTACGTTCTATTATGTTGTTAGGCTGGACGCTGCAATCTTTCCGAGCGGGCTATGTGCCTTGGCGTTTTAGCAACACGTCAGCTCTGTTTGCAGAATACAATCTGACTGATAAACAGATCGAACTGGCACAAAGAGGAGCAAAGTATACAGTGCTGAGCATTGAAAAACTGGAAAAATTACCATTCACAGTGGCAGAAAAACCAGCTAGAGAATGGCTTATTCATGGCAAAATCACTCTGCCTGTCACTACTTTTCAGTTTCAGTATTGCCTCAAACAAATGCAAGCAGGCAAATATGAAAGGTTGGGTAAAGAATTCATTAAGACATCCTGGAATTTACCATACACATACAGATGTTGGAGTGGGGATCGTGAAGTGTTTCTTAGCGGTACACACTGTGAAAGGGCACTAAGCGGTTCACTAATTTGTCAGGACATTTCTTTACACGGGGCTTGTAATGGTTCTGTGGCAAATTTGTCCTGCCACCAGCAGGGTACACCAGCTGCTGTGATTAATCCAACGTTTAGCCAACTTTCTAATGGGAGTTACCTCATGTTGAATGATCAGAGTTTCTGCAGGCATCCCATATCTGGTAACGGTCGACTCCAGGGTCACTTGCTGTATGCAAGTATTGTTTGCCCCAATAGACACAGTCAGGGATTCGCCTTTATGGCCTTCGTTGAATGTCTCTTTTATACTATTTGATACTTTAAGCAGAATGAAAGCCATGCTTATACAACAAACAGTGCCTCTGACCTCGGCCAAAGAAATCTATGATTTGCAAGTAGCAAGGACTTCGGCTGAGATACAGGCTTTAATTCGTACAAACTGCCCTATACATTTCGTAGAAATGATGGGACGTATCTTTAACATGTCTGATACGAGCGGAATTGTACATGTATTTAAGACCATCTGTTCCGGACTATTAGCACCTTTCCAGGCAGTCCTCGGAATCATCCCAAACTTCGCACATTCGGTGTTTGGTGGTGTGCCATTAATTCTAGCACTTGTTGCAGGAATCCTATTTCTATTCCTACTATTGCGCTATGGCAATCCTATTCGCCAACATCACTCCGAGCGATGTGGAGAAAGCTCTCCTTGAACGAAAGTGCCGTGAGCGAATAGTACAGCTTTTGGGCATGCCTCATCTACGGGAACTTAATACAACATGGTTCCTGTCATTCAGACCAATCTGGCAAGATTGCATCTTACCTGTTCTACGCTGCCTGTTTTGCGGTGAAGAATGCGTGCTAGACACCTGCCTAACACTCCCATCAGTCATACCAACGGATATCGATACTCTGCTGGACCCGATAACGGCCCATGCTCTGTGTTGTCCCCAGAGGCTTCCAATCCTGATGACGGCATTCATTGAGATCTCACAGACGCTTCCTGCAGCTGCTGAGGTACGAGATGGATCAACAGGCACGCAGGTAACAACGGACGCGAACATTGCATCTACTGCTGAAGGCGATGTTTCTCATCTCTGTGCAATTAACCTTTTGAACGAGGTGTTCCAAATGTCACCAACTTCGGTAGACGATATTTTGGCTACGGAAATAGATGATTTCATGTTTACACCAGACCCATAAACTCGCTTTGATTCGGCTCACAGTGTACCAGGGACGCAATGAATTTGGCCTTCATATTTTCAAAACTTGGAACTTTTCCCAGAATTGAACTTTTTCTTTTTTAAATTTTTGAAATTACATGGCAAAAAACAATTTGCTTACGGTAAAACTATTCTTAAAAAACGGACTTCTTTGAATACTTCCAGGGACACCTTGTCACCTTACTTGTCTAACATTTCATTTAATACTGTGAGATGCAATGGCTTTGATTTTTGAAAACTTGTCAACCATTTCATCAGATGTATATATTTCTGTTTATTCATTCATGTAGCATTTATTTCCGTTATATGCTTAGAATGAAAATGATGCTTTAAAATGTACAGTACCTATTGCATTCAACGGTTTATTTTAAACTTCTTTTAATATGCTTTTAGAAATGTTTTTAGTAACATGTGGTACTCAATTTAATGTTTAGCACTTAATGTTTAGCATTTAGTATTATCGTTCATTCGAAAGTGGAGTGGGAGTTGTATTCCGCTTTAGGTGTCCGTATATAGGTTTTCCTGAAACATGTCCTTATATAGGCACAATTCGCATTGCCCTTATATAGGCATAGATTCCCAGTCCTTATTTAGGCATTAGCCGTGCACTCCAAATACAGGCATGGTCACCTAACGTCACAACGAGTTCTTAGAAACCAGACCCTTAAGCTCTCGGGAGTTCCCCTAGCACAGGATTATTGATTTCTCCAAGAACTCATCTATTATGTATGAACCGTTATACCTTAAGGGTTCATTCCTGACGTCTTCCTCTGTCCGACTTCACGTCAATGCTAATATTCCAAGGCACCTATCAGGTATAAATATATCTTCCCTTGCCCAAGCAAGTTAGAGGAGACCTCGACTTCAGAGGAGCCCGTATCCCGGCCTGACGCACTGAGAAGACGCTGTCATCCCTGCTCGCAGAGAATCCAGCTTCCAGTGATCTGACTCCCTTCACGGGGTGTTGGAGTTCGAGTCCGGAAAGAGATTCCCACCTCTCTCATTCTCAAGGTATGGAGCTGACTAGAACATAGAGGGACTCTTGGCATACTAGACTTAACATACTCTTAGCATACTATACTAGAGAATACTTCGCCTACTTCTTACCTTTCCCTACACCTAGATTAGGTTAGGTACATTGGGGTAGAACTAGCTTAGAGACGCATCGTATGAGTACTCGCATTTTTAGCTCATGTTATTTATGTACGTGAATATATGCTAAAAGATAATGCTAGCGCAGTATTATTTATTTCTATTGCTTACGCTGTACATTATTTATCTTGCATACTGTCTTGTGATCATAACAGCACATATCTCTTACACGAGAAACAAGACTGTTCAATAAAACCTCTTTATTGAAACGCCCGTCTTTCCTTTCTGTGTAACTCTGTAGAAACTAAGCATGCACGATTGACTGAGCGAAACTGTTATCTATTGTTTCCACGATTCTGAGACGTGTTCCGATTCTAAAGGGAAATAAAGTAGTCATGTTTTTGCGGTTGCCAGAAACTACTCCCTTCTTGTTTTCAAGGAGTTTCTAGTGGCCTCTGAGCTAGCTGGCACAAGTAATTAAGTTTAATATACTCAATAGGGACATACCGACCTCAGTCCTATGTCAAGCCTATAGGTTATATTATTCCAATGCGCAGAGCCTATTAGGGAAATAGGAACTACACTACAAACCGACCCCCTATTTTCCTTAAAATAGTGGTCAGCTCGGTTTGTTATACTAGATTCAAATGTTTTGTCTTTCAAATGTCACAGATCAACCCTAGGGGCAGCACGAAGCTCGTATCCAGGCTATCAAAGCTGCGCCTCCACCAGCGAATGATCAGAGATACCCCATGCTTTGTGCGTAGCGGCCCTAAAATTACCTACATCGAAAGTTAGGGTGAGGAGATAGTCCAGGCATGCTAGACTACCATGTGCTGCAGACAGGTGCTTGTAGTGTCTTGCCCCTGGCTGATGTTCACACCAGATATCAGCCAGTCCAACATAAAGTGCCGCAATGGGCCAGGGACCTTTCCCAACAAGGCCCTCTCACTTCTATCCAGCTCCAGGTCTACCACGTCGTTCATGTCTCCCCCAAAACCAAAGTCCCGGATGGTAGCTCAAAGAGCAGAGGACCCAACGGGGGAACGTCAGTGTATGCAGTTCGGGGGGTATACATACAGAGCAGACATTCAGAGTAAGCCCCTCCCATGTCCCTGTCACTGCCACATATCTGCCCAGGGGGTCGGTCCATGTCTGAGCGGGGGTAAAGGGCACGTATTTCTTGCATAGGATACCAACCCCCCTAGAGCCAGCGGAGTAACCGGCGTGTGCTAACAGAGTATATCCAAACCTATCTAGGGCCTAAGTGTTTTGCGCTGTGGTGTTCCCATTGGGTTTTAGGAAGGTTACCAATGTGATCTCATGAGACCCAAAAACGGACCTCTGCTCACCTCCCCCTGTGTTTTCTGCCAGAGGATTCACATCTAGCGGATAATACTGCAATCAAGCACACAGAATACAGTTAAATGCACATACAATGCAACAATTTGAACCCCAGCTAAGCAGCCCCCTACCCAGCTACCCTGCTATGTAGGCTCTGAACTGCCCACATCCCCAACCTGCAGAGTGCCTGTCGCCCTAACTGTGTCATGCAAGAAACAAACAAGGGGTTGGCCAGCTCTGCAGGGTATGACCTATGGATTAAACTTAGAGCATTATTATTGTAGCCCCTCAGCAACCGTACAGTGAATCCATATCCTGAGGCACAGCCATATAACAGTGAGCCTAATGTTATGTTATGTTAGGAAACTTTTAAAGCGCACGAATACCAATGGTGTCTTGGCGCTATCTGATTAGGCTGGTGGGTGGAGGCTAGATGTTAAAGAGCTAAGTTTTTATCTCCTTCCTGAATGCTGTTAATGACAAAATAGCTCTGAGGTGGGATGGGAGGCTATTCCAGAGTTTGATTTTATTGAGGACTATACCTCTGCCACCCCAATGTAACTTCTTGAATGTAGGAACCACTAAAAGATTGGCATTGTCTGATCTAAGTTCTCTGTTGGGCTTGTATCTTTTGAAAGCTAACCTGAGAGAGTCTGGTCCTGAGTTGTGCAGTCCTTTGTGGGTGAAGCAGAGGGCTTTGAATTTAGCCCTACTGTGCATGGGGAGCCAGTGCAACTTGCGAAGTCCCTGCTTAATGGGGTGGCATTTGGGCAGATCGAAAATGAGCCTTGCTGCTGCATTTTGGACTAGTTGTAGTCGACTCATATGTTTTTCTAAAACGGTAAGATACAGACTGTTACAATAGTCCAGCCTGGGAAGAACAAGGAGAGTTATCAGTGTTTTTCTGTGGCTGTCAGGGAAGAAAGGAAGGATTTTTCTTATCATTTTTAAAATATAGTAAGCTGCAGATGTGACAGCAGATATTTGCGCGCTCATATTGAGGTTGTCATCAATAATGATGCCCAAATTCTTCGCCTTAGTGATGGGGTGGGGGGGTTGGGGCAGATTGTCAGGCCACCCTATGGAGGACCAAGCTGGGGAGGGGTTGCCAAACACCATCATCTCGGTTTTTCCAGCTTCAGGCAATGTTCACTCATCCAGCTGCTGATTGCGTTGATGCAGTTACTGCATATTAGGGGGCCTGATGAGTCATTATGAGCTGCTGCAATTATTAACTGAGTGTCGTCAGCATATGGTTACCTCCAAGTTAAAACTTCTTATAAGAGGGGCCAGATTCGCTACATACATGTTAAAAAGAGTGGGGCTAAGGGACGACCCCTGGGGAACTCCACAAGGCAAAGAGAAGGGTGGGGAGTTACATTTCCCCAATGCAACTGTTTGCGTTCCGTCTCTGAGAAAGGAGGCAAGAAGCTCGAGCGCGAGCCCCTTGACTCCTGTCCCTTTTAGACAGCCAATGAGTGTGGTGTGATCAACGGTATCGAAGGCCGCAGATAGGTCCAATAAGATCATAACTGCTGAACCTCCACCATCTACTGCCTTCCTCACTTCCTCCATTGCCTTGACCAAGGCGGTTTCTGTACTATGCCCTGGCCGGAAGCCGTGCTGGAAGGTATCAAGGAGCTGATTATCGAAAATATATTTGGATAGCTCCAGGTTCATTATCTTCTCACAGATTTTAGCCGGCAGGGGTAGGCGAGCGATAGGCCGATAATTGGCTGTGTCGTTAATCATTAGATTAGATTTTTTTAAGAGTGGAAGGATAGAGGCCTGTTTCCAGGCAAAGGGGAATGTCCCAGTGGTGAACATAGTATTAAAAGTCTGGGCTAGGTTCCTAGCGATGATGTCAGGGACCATCTTCAAAATTTTTACTGGGCAGGGATTATAAGGAGAGCCTGATTTGGATTGCAAGAGTAGGGGGCTCACCTGATCTAATGAGGTGGCAGAGAAGTGTGTGAAGGAGCATTCACCTAACCTATCCCAAGTAAGGGTTCCCAGAGGCCGAGGGTCACACTTGTCAAAGTCCAAAAATATATAATTTACTTTCTCTTTGAAGGCGGTAGCGAGGCCATCGTAAAAGGATTGACTGTCTGAGGGATTAACTTTATTTGGGATAGTTGTAAGTCTCTGAACAACTTGGAAAAGTTCTTTGGACGAGTTGGAGGACTTATCGATTGCCTGGGCAAAAAAACTGCTCTTTTCCTTCTTGATGAGATCCTTATATGAGGTAAGAGCCTTCTTATATGCCAGTCTCATCTGGTCGTCGTAATTTTTCTCCAAATCCTTTCTTGCCTTCTGCAGGCTTGTTTTTCGTGCCTCAAAGCCTCTGAGAACCAAAGAGCAGAAGGTTCCTTCTTAAAAGAACGCTAATACTTTTGACAGAGATAATCGGACCCTACCCCAAACCACTGTAATATCTAATAGTCACTAGGCCCAGGGGGAAAATTCCCCCTGTTAACATGAAAAAATCCCTTATAGCCTCTCACACTATCCACACATAGGTAAGTAGGTAGCAAGAAATCTGTGCACCTCATTTGAGAGTCCTTCGGTGCAGGTTCCTTGACTCACCTCCCCAGAAGATGAGCAGCTGCTTTGTCCGATGATCCCTCCACTGAGCACCCCAAGTCCCCCAACCATTCCTCCGACCAGCAGTATGCCAGTCCTCCAGCCACTACCAGGTCTTCTCAGGCGACCCCAAATGCCATGTTTTACACTCCGCAATCTCCCTCAGTATAGCAGGCTAGAGCATCATGTACTTGAGGTCTCCTGCCCTGAGTTCCTTCTTCACCTCCTCGAAGCTCCGCCTCTGTCGTTGGACCTGCAAGGTAAAGTCTGTGAAGAAGCAAATAACGGTGTTTTCATAGTGAGGATCTCCATGTGAACACGCCGCCTGGAGAATCGTGTCTTTATCTTGGTAGTTGAAGATCCTGCCGATGATTGTCCATTGGGGGGCACTCGGCTTGGGTGGAGGAATTGGCGCCCTGTGGGCTCTCTCAATGGAGAAGAATTTAGACAGGCGTTTGGGACAGAGAGTGTTAACAATATGGTCCTCTAGTAAAAAATCCAACTAGGGCCCGCGGCCCCCTCCGGTACCCCCACCATCCTGATGTTGTTCCTCCTTGCTCTCCATTCTTGATCCTCAAGCTTCACCACCATTGCAGTGGTTTGTTGCATAAGAGACTGCACCTGGAACTCCAGTCTCTTTATGGTGGATTTGAGCATAGTAATGTGTGATTCCATGGTTTTCACCTTTTCACTAATTTCTTGAGGTCAGCTCGCAAGAGATTGACATCAACTGTCACAGTGTCTAGCTTCGGCTCCAGTGTGCTTTTTCAAGTCCTGAATCGCCACTATAATGGCCCCCATCAGTGGCTCCTTGGGCTTCACCATTCAGCGCTAACTGGGGGGAGTATAGGGCCCACAGCCAGGTTAAGAGCCAAGCCTCCTTTACACTTCTCAGTCAGCCCCAGAAGCAGCATTACTGGGCAGATACAGTGGGTCCCCAATCTGGCAAAGGACTTCTGAGCTAAAGCCCTTCAAGGGACCGGGGGGGGAACAATATTAGTCACAGACATTTACTGATCATCTCCCCACTTTTGTGCATGCAGTATGGTCAGAGGGGCCAGGTGACTACAGCCCAGTCAGTGTCCAACAGCCCTCCAGAGGCCCTGGTCATCCAGCTCGTCATTCCATCCCCTGCCGGCAACTCCGAGCAGTGGCCTCCAGTGCCAGACCATAGGCCTCACTGGGCACAACAGTACAAGCAGTGGACGGCAAGTGAGTGATGCACAGGAGGGGAGCCCGTGTAAAGAAAGCCCAGTACTCCCCCATGTAGCTGCACTTCTTCCCCCCGGGCCCAGACTCTCAACCTTGATCTGCACAGTGCGAATCCCGCCACTGGATTATTGTAACGGCTTATACATAAATCTCCAGGTTAAATTACTTGGGAAGCCCCAAGGGGTGCAGAATGCAGCCGCCAGATTCATCCTGGATATTTGTAAATATCAGCCGATATCTGCAGGCATTCAGGATCTTCATTGGTTCCCGGTGCGACAGCGAATTAAATTTAAGGCGCTCTGTGTGGCTCATAAGGCCTTGCACGGAGAAGGACCAAAATTTCTATGGAAGGCTTTTAGCTCGTACACTCCTAGTTGAAATCTTCGTTCGGCTAAGGCTAGATTGGTTACAACCATAAGAGTTAAAAAAGTGAGCTGGGGAGGAAGGAGTTTCATTAGCAGTACAGCCAGGCTGTGGAACTCTCTTCCATTACATCTCAGGACTATACCTACCATTCTTGCCTTTAGAAAGGAACTCAAGACTTGGCTGTTTAGAAATTAGCTATACCTTGGCACAGTACGTTCATGTTCCTGAAAGCGCCAAGACACCCACGGGTATACACGCGCTATACAAGTTTCTATAACGTAACATAACACTGCATCCACCGCCACTTACCCAGCGGACGTTCCAAACAGGCCTCGGCTCAATCGCAGGGTGCGAGTCTCACCCTCCTCAGCATGAAACTGAGCCTTTCCACAGTGCCTGCAATGCTTTCAGGAACCACCAGAGGCTGGTTCCGTCTCGTTTTGGAGGTCCAGGCCAAGGGAGGCAAGCAATCACAGCCACAGCCAACCTCCGGGCCCAGTCTGCACCCAGGTCTCCACCGCGTGCTCCCCAGTCTGCACAGCCCGCTCAGCGCAGGTGGTCTCTGGCCTACTACAAGGGCACCAAACAGCAGTCCAAGGGCCACAGGCGCTCCAGTCCACACAGCGGGCCTCAGATTGCCACAGCATTACAGAGAATTGTATGGATGGTGGGGTTTTTATCGGCAGTTGCCGCAAAGCTTAGTTAGTGTGTAGCCATCTTTGCTGGTGCCAGGCCACGCCCCTTGCCCTCTATATATATTTAATATTGAAAAAACTAGTATTGGAATAAACCTTATATGCTGTATGTAGGTATACAGAGTACACCTTCACAAATGTCTTTGTTTATTTGCTTATGTGATCTGTTCCCATCTGTTGGTTGGACTCATTTGACCAAAATCCAATTCACAGCCTTTTTACAGGAGAAAGACCATGCATTCAAACAGCCACAAATATAAAACTGGACAAATCAATATTATTGAGTATCCTGTGCAACAAAACCCTCCTTTTCTGGTTGGATCCCCTTCATTTCCAACATGTTACATTTCAATAATCAAGTTATATAGGTGCATTTTTATTAGGGCTCATTTTCCTTTGAAATTATTCATGGTGTGTCTTCTTTATTTCTTTAGCTTTCTTCCAGGGTTGTTGGATTTTCCTTCAAATGGATTACAAGAAGGTTGATGTGGTGCTGTGGTCTCCGTAATGAATACAGGGGTATAAATGGAGCAATAGTTGATACTGAGATGTCGTACTTCATCCTTGAATCAGAAAAGAGGAAAAATCTCTACAAATAGAGAATTTATGTGAGATGGAGCGCGTGAAGTGTGGGTGAGGTTGGGTGAGGCTGGGATGGTGTTCTAATGGAGTTTTTGGAGGATATACCCTGGGCATCAATGGGCACAGGTACAAGAGTATTCCACAGGGCACAAATAACCTAAAGTGGATACATTGAGGTATATGCGATGGTGCCCTGTATACAAAGGAAATAGGACGTTATGGAAATGGCGTAATTGTCACAGTTAACAACGTTGTCACAATGTCCTGAATAACCGCAAAAATGGAAAATAGGTCTGAAAGATGGATTTTAAAGAGACTTAGTATAAAAATATGAGTTTCAACATGCTTTGAAAGAAGTATGTATATAGTAATATGTGTAGGGCAATGTTCAGAATGTTTTTTTTTACATATTACTTTTGGATGTGTTGGTGGCCATTGAATGTCTGCTTTTGTTTTCTGTTTTTGCGTCACGTCCGCGGGGATCTCGTCGTAGTCGCGAAGATCCCCAAAAACTGAAGGAAAAAAACCCTTTAGAAAAAAACGTCACAATATTCGGGTACTAGGGTGGCTCTGACAAGCATTGCAATGGTTGTGTGTATATGGCTGCGATACATAAGACCGGATGCAGAGTTTTCAGGTTACTTAAAAACACCCTGTTGCTTTCATCTGTAAAGTGCACTCCAACATTTCTATAAATTTCATGCATGTCAAAAAGCAGATTGTTGTTATAGATACAGGCTATGCAATGGTCTCTGAGGAATGCAGAAGTTTTATAAACATGTTTCCTGGCTTTGTCAATCTGTGGACAGAATTGATTTGACCACTTCCATTTCTGTCTTTGGCATATATTAGAGTATACCAAGACAGTGTGAGGGAAAGCGACATCAGTTTCGCAAAGGTTTCTTTCATCAGAATTTCCAGCTCTACCCCAGTCAATGTGCCTAGGGCATTGCCACCACAGTGCACATTCATGAGCTTGAGAATCCATAATGGATTTAACCGAAGCCAGCAACTGATGAAACTTTAACCCTCTCTGGCCAAAGCAAGTAATCTGCACATTTGGGCAAACCCAAGTCCCTGTCAATACCTCTCTTTTTGCAGCCTCTTTAGCCCAATAGAAATAGCTGTGGCCCACAATCCATACTGTAAGCATTTTGAAGTGAAGGAGCAATAGTAGTAAGGAGAAGGCTGGAGCTCAATGAGGTAGTTTACAAAAGGAAAAGCAGTTAAAATGGAGCGTTTTTTTGTTGGAAAAAAAAGATATATTTCATTGGATGCTGTCAGCATGAAAGTAAATAAAATTAGGTAGTGTGTTGGATGCCTTAGCAAGAAGTCTTATTATTGGCTGTTGTTTAAGAAAAGAAATGAAATACAGACATGGCTATGCTTTTGAATCTGTGAAGTAAAGCACGCCTGTTGTATCTTAGTTGGTAGCAGCATGTTCCTTCTAGACTGTGCTGTGAACTTGTGACCTACGGATTCCACTGGGTTGCTAGGTACACTGAGCTAAGACTGTATTGGGGGGGGGTGTTATAGAGACAGAACATTTTTTTTAAAGTTGAGGAGTTATGAAACTGGCAAGTTTTAATTTCCAACTCAGGACTATGTAATAAACTGCTGTGTAGTATTTAAATTTCAGAAAAATGAAGCTAGATATAGCTTTGAACTCCCGTTTTTTTGTGATTTCTGGGCGATGATTGCGAAACCATCGCGAAAACGTGCCGACAGGAACCTCATTTTGAAAAAGAGGAAAAGGGTTAACAGATGCTAACCATTCACAAGTGGAGATGCAGTAGTCTAAAATGAAAGACACGATTTCATTTGCTGCATTTCTCATGATGATACAGTGGACAGTTGAAGAGGTTGCCATTTTAGAGCTGCTTTGTATGAGAGTGGTGTACCATTCTTGTGCTTAGTTTTTACAAATCTTAACAGTGTCAAAACTATCCAGAAAGAGCTAAAACAACAATATAATCTACAAACTCAATTCACTGGTATGTATATAACTTTGTAATTATTTTAAAAATGTACATTAGAAATGAAGATGTATATGGGAGTTTGATTAAAAGGAGTATCACAGTGATGTAAAAAAATAAGTGAGATGAACTGTATCTATTAGAGGGCATGTGTTTAACAGGTTAGTGGTGAATGTTTTGGGAAGTAAGAGAAAAATGAATTAGTGCCTCTTTATTACATTGTGTATTTTATTGAAAAATAACAGTATAGTCTTGGGGAAAGTTGCAATGAGGAACTAATAATGTTTTAAATGTCTAAACATGATGTGCAGAATAGATACACATGTTATTTGCATTCTGGGAGTTGAAGTACTTTTAGTAACATTATTAAATAGGAATAGTGTAGTGAGAAATAAAAGATGAGAACATGTTGTCCACTTGTATATGAATTCAAAAGAAGTAATACTTGTTAGGTATGTATTGGGGAGTGTTTGTCAATGTGGTTTTTAACTTATATGACCACTTTGCATATGCTTAGATGGTGAGATATGGTTCTTGTGATTGCAGATAGCTATATATACGGTGGGACTTTTGAGTTTAATTAAAGATGGAAAGAGGTATATATTTTTGGAAAGATGGCTTGAAGGTGTACATCTATGAAGAAATTGCACGTATGTTTACAAGGTGATCTATGTTCAGTAAGGCTGGTGAAAATTTCATGTATATGGTCCGGGTTGTGTTTTTTTTCAAACATGGTTAGTTTAAAATTGAGGAGGATTAATAGTAGAGAGTGCCTCGGGAGTTCTTGTGCTAGCTTCATTTCGAGTGTAACTTTTGTTTGAGATATGCTGAATATATGTTTTAGAAGCAGAATAAGTATTTGTGAAATGATGTAGGTATGCAATTCGCAAAAGGTTTTGTGCTTCGAAAAATTTCAAAATTTTGTTTTCCGTTTTAGAAACTTAATGATGCATGTGCACGCTCAGTAACAAAGCAATGTATGTTTCTAGAGAGCCATGTATGCAATTATATATCAAGTGTGATACCTAGATTTTACTCACACATAGCTCAGAAGAAAAGCATATATACAGTAAAAACAGGTATTTTGATACTGACAGAAGGAGATAACCAATGAGTCAGAGATATAGTGACAACTTTTATGTATCTGACAGCAATGAAACTTTCACAGTCAGTCAGGAAGTATTCAGGCCCTCATGCAATCACCCAGCCACTACTCAGGCAGTCATCAAATCAGTGATTCACTATCCATGGAGTTATTCAATTACCCAGACACTACACATGTACTCTTGCAATCAGGCAGGCAGAAATTATGTAGTCATTGAACTATACAGGCACTACCTATACATTCATCTAATCACCTAGGTACTAACTATTGACTTAAGAAATTAACAAGGCTGGAACTATGCAATCATTATAACATTTGCGCTGAACCTATGCAGCTATCTAAACACCCACTTATAACCCATGCAGTCATTGAAATACTGAGGCACACGCGTGCACTGATGAAACACTCGGGCACTACTTATTCACTCATCTAATTACATAGAGAGTACCATTGTAGTAAACCTATCACCCATCAGGTACCTATGCAGTCATTTAATTACTGAGGCAATAGTCTTGCACTAATACAGTCACCCCAGCAGTACACTTACTTTCATCCGATCTCTCAAGCTTTAACAATGGAATCATGCACAGTCACTAAGACACTAGTCATGCACTCATCTACTTAGCCAGGCATTACTGATGCACTTATTCAATTCTCCAGGCACTAACCATGTAGTTATCTAAACATCCAGGCACTACCTGTTCACTCAACCAAAACAAATGGACAGCATCCAATCACTGAAACACTATTCATCCACTCATTCAATAGGCTAGGTGCTATGCATGGGCTTAAACAATCATGTGTGCACTATCCATGCACTCTATAAATCACCTATATACTCTGTATGCACTCTTGCAATCATCCAGGAACTAGTACTGCTCTCATTTAATCATCCCAACAGTATCTTTGCATGTATCAAATTATTGAAGCATTAGTCACTCACTTGTCTAATCATTTAGGCTCTACTCATGCACTCATCCAAACACCCAGAAACTGGTGGTATACTCATGCAAACACGCAGGCAGTAAGTATGCAGATATGGAATGACCCATGGAGTTATGACGTGGTCAGGGAATCATCTACACACTATTTGTATCCTCAGGGAATCACCTGGGCACTACCTATGCACTCATTCAATCATCCAGGGAGTATTGATGTATTCAACCACAAACCAATGTTTTTCAAAGTTTTGCTGAGGAATATGTAGTCCTTTAGACCCATGTGGGGAATCATATATGCAACCTGTCACACAATCTTTGCAAGCACTCAGAAGAATTAGCAAAGTATATGGTTGGATATAGATTAATATGCAGATTTTTATATTCAGCGTTTCCCAAAATTTAAATCTGATACATTTAAGTAGAAAAGTACTGAGACACTAAATTCACCAGTTGCAGAGTGGTAGAGAGGCATGCAAATAGCTCTTATGGTGTTTTTTGGATTTACAGTGTTGAGATACTGTATGTACTTCTACACTTGGGTAATGCGGCGCAGAGCCGAAAGCCATTTGTCTGTGTGGGCTGCATTACTTTCAAAGCACGAGGATGCGTCATATTTACAACAATATGATGGATCCCTGTACTCTCCCCTGCGCTGGCACCCAACTGGGTGTCATGCTCCAATGTAGGCACCCTTGCAGCATGGTGCAAGGGTGCCTATGTTGCCGGATGATTGTTTTTGTGCAGGAAGGCACAAGTCATGTGATGTTCGCAGATTGTGCAATGCACTAGTTTTGCAGCAGTTTTTAACTCCCCATGAGTTTGGGTAACAATGGGTAGTTTGATGGGTGTTTTGTAGTTATGTTTTATTCATGAGTTCAGATGTTGAGTTATTTTTTTAACAGTTTTTTTATAAATGTGTAGTTAAAATAAAGTTACACCAATATGTTACTAAATAGCTAGACTCAAACTGTGTAAATATGTCTATATATCTGTTTTACACTTTGTCATTTGTATTTGTGACTACTGATGTCATTGCGACCTCCGGTGTTGCAGTGAAGAAGGAAAATGCATTTTTGATTTAGTTATTTCGACAAATGAATACAAAGGGGAAAGTTAAATTAGTATTTTACTAAATAGCTACACTGAAACCTTACGTAAAATATGTCTATATATGTGTTTTACACTTTGTCAAAAACACCCAGTATTTGCAGTGTGTCCTTGGCAATTGCACTCATAGAATCAGACAGGCACAACCTGTGCAAACATCAAGGACGTCCTTTCTCCACCACTCTGCAAACGTGCCTCCTGGCCTAGTACTAGTTGGGGGATGAAGTCCCTTTGGCTATTGAGGGTATTTGTGGGCCAACTATCTCTCCTGTTACCTTCAGCAAGCCCCACACAGTCAGTTTGCTAAGAAGTCTTTGGAGGCCACGCCCCCTTTCTGCACCACTCTGCAAACACGTCTCCTGGCACACTACTGGTTGGGGAATAAAGTTCTCTTGTATGCTAAAGGACCTTGGGGACAAAGAAGCCCTCCTGGTACTTTCTGTAAGTCCTACACAGCGGGATTCATGAGATCTGGTCATAGGCCCCGCCCCCTTTCCACACCATTCTGCAAAAACCATTGCTACTTAAAATACCACGGAAAATTACTGAAAGAATAAAGGGTCCAGGTAAGTAATAGTTAGGAATTATCATTCAAAAAAACCTTAGAAATTCACTTAAAAAACCCAAAGGTTACAGGGCTGATATAGTTAGGAAATATAATTTTAAAAAACTTAGATATTTACTAAAAAAAACAAAGGTTACAGGGACGTTATACTTAGGCATAGATTTTACACACCCAAAACCAGAGAAATTCAGCAGTTATAGTTAGCTGAGCTAACTATAACTCACGCCCCTGCAATGCACTGCTTTAGGTGTAGAAAGCATGGGTTATGTGCCACATTAACCCTGTACCATGCACTTCACGGGTAGCGTAGTTTACATTAACAATCAACCACAGATATATGGGAAACCCTCATTGTATATGGTGTTCAATCTGTATATAACTGTTCAGTGAAAGCCAAGTTCCTGAAAATGCTGAAAGTCTGTTCCAAAAGGAATGCCTTACTATGGGCACTTTTTATCTGGATCAAACCCCTGTTGGTCATCGAACCTACATTGAGAAATGAAGTTGATATGAGTGAAGAAGTGGGTACTGTAAACAATATTGACTGTATGGAAAGAGTTTACCATGTACCAGACTGTTTGCAAAAAGGGAAACTCTCAAGAAAAAAACATCAGAGAGTATTAAAAAGTCTCTACTAAGAACAGTGTACACTCTATGAAACACTTTGCAAAAAACAGCTATTTGCTTAAAATAAGCAACGCCTGAAGGTGCTGAAGATCAGACTACATGCAGCCTTTATACTGTGGTGAAAACTTTGCAGCTAGCCCATCTTCTGAAGCAAAAGAAACATATGCACATAGCTCAATACCTGGTGGACACAGTCTTCTGTGTTAAGTAGTAATTGTCATGCGAAGATGATTCTGTCTAATCACTTAATTCGATTTGATTCAAAGAACTTTATTTGGCATATATAAACAGCCATAAAAGCAGATACAATGGTAAAAACAGATACAATAAATTAAAACCTATAAAAACGATCCACAAACCGTACTTAAGAATAAATAGATAACTTCATCCTTATTCCAAAAGAAACAATTATTAAACATCATATCTATTAATAATGCTTCAACACTTCATCATTTAAAAAATAATACTTTTTCTGCATTGATTGCTTTTAAAATAAAAAGTGCAACATTATAACAGACCCCACTATCATTCAGGTCAAGCATAAACTTCAGGACAACAATATGCAATCTAATATTTCGTGCTACCAGAAGGGGTTATAAATATTAACGCCTAATATTTTAATAAAAATCACAAAATAGCATAAAGTGAATTGTACTTTGCTTGCTCAACCCATCACAGGGACAAGGAATCATATCTTTGCAAGATTTCATAGTAGGGAAGGCCACCAAGGGATGGACAATCCCAAATCTAAATTTAGTTAATACAAAACGGTGCAGTGAATTTGTGACCCCGGAAAAATAGATTTGGCAACCCTCCTCCAACGAAATTGACATATAAAGTGTGACAGTTGGCTTTGCCCCTCCAGACCTCATTTGGTATACCCTTCTGTCATTCATAAAGATATCTTTAATAGACAATTTAGTTAGTGAGGTCACCTGGGAGGGGTTAAACCGAACTAACATCTTAAACAGACTACTATAGATAGAATAAAAGCCAGGAGATGCACAAAGTGTTTTCCAAGGACAAGCAATATAAAAGGATTGATTTAGTAAAACTTGTCTCGTCCTTAACTCATATGGAGCGACAGAGCAGCAGAGTGCGTAGTGTAATCAGGTCTGCTAAATATTGTAGCCCAACCTCCCTATGAACAATCTCTGTAGAGGCAGAGATGGGTAGGCATAATAAACGCTAGCGGAAACAATTTTCCGCAACCTGCAAAGCTTTGATATAAAAAAAACAAAAAAAAACATCCCCATAGGAGGCGATAGCAACAACTCTAGCCTTGTATATCGCTACCATATCTCTGATTGGGCGACTACCCAATTTTGCTGAGAACCTAAAGATGCCATGAACACTTTTGCTCATTTTGGCTCTGAAATTGGTTATTTTACGTGACCATGATCCATTACTTGCTAAAGTAATACCCAAATAGCAAAAGGTATTGACAGTTGCTACTTGGGTACTATCAATCTGAAAAGATTTTTTGGGGCTTGTCCCTACAGATAATGGTATATGTGTTGGTTTTATTAACTACCAATTTCCTCACAGAAATAAATTCCCCAAAAGTATTCAATAATCTCTATAAGCCCACCGTGGTCCTTGACAGTAAAACAGCGTCGTCCACATATATTAGCACTCTGCTCAGACTACTTGTAGGACCTGGTGAACCTAGAAATTTGAGGTTTGCAGAGGATTCTTTATAAGAAAACATTGGGGGATCCACACAAGCTACACCTCCCTGGACTCCCCCGGGTGTCTAGTTTTCAGAAATATCTGGGTTTGGTAAGTTTCCCTAGATGGCCGCCTTAGCCCGGGACCAAACATGCAGGTGCCCCTTTGCAAAACCAGGTTGTTTTGTGATGCATAATTTTGATGTCTCCACAATACGTTTTGGGCCCTTCCCTGTCGCGGGTACTTGGCCCACCCACACAAGTGAGGCACCATTTTTATCGGGAGACCGGGGGAAATGCTGGGTGGTAGGAATTTTGTGTCGGCCTGGTGATCCCACAACTTTACCACACAGAAATGTGAGGAAAATGTGAATTTTTTAAGCTAAATTTGAGGTTTGCAAGGGATTCTGGGTAAGAAAACATTGGGGGATCCATGCAAGCTACACCCCCCTAGACTCCCCCGGATGTCTAGTTTCCAGAAATGTCTGGGTGTGGTAGGTTTCCCTAGATGGCCGCCTAGCCCAGGACTAAAAACACAGGTGCCCCCTTGCAAAACCAGGTCGTTTTGTGATGCATAATTTTGACGTTTCCACAATAAATTTTGGGCCCTTCCCTGTCGCAGGTACTTGGCTCACCCACACAAGTGATGTACCATTTTTATCAGGAGTCCTGGGGGATTGCTGGGTGGTAGGAAATTTGTGTCAGCCTGGTGATCCACAGCTTTACCACACAGACATGTGAGGAAAATGTCATTTTTTTAAGCTAAATTTGAGGTTTGGAGGGGATTTTAGGTAAGAAACCATTGGGGGATCCATGCAAGCTACACCTCCCTGGACTCCCCCGGGAGTCTAGATTTCAGAAATGTCTGGGTTTGATAGGTTTCCCTAGAAGGCCGCCTAGCCAGGGACCAAAAACGCAGGTGGCCCCTTGCAAAAACCAGTCGATTTTGTCATAGATAGGTGGCACCTGTGTTTTTGGGAAACCTACCAAACCCAGACATTTCTGAAAACTAGACACCCAGGGGAGTCTAGTGATGCGTGGCTTGTATGGATCCCCCAAAGTTTCCTTACCCAGAATCCCCTGCACACCTCGAATTTATCTAAAAAGTCAAATTTTCCTCATATTTCTGTGTGAGAAAGTTGTGAGATCACCACGCTGGCAAACAGTTCCCACCACCCACCACCCAGCGTTCCTCTCAGGCCCTCGATAAAAATGATATCTCACTCGTGGGGGTGCCCAAAGCAGTGTTAGCCTACAAACATATGAAAAACAAACTGCCCTTCTGGACCCACTTTGGTGCCCCCTCAGTTTTTCATTTTAGAAGTTTTTAGATTCTTTGCTTTGGGCACCCACACAAGTGAGGTATAATTTTTTTCAAGAGGGAAATGCTGGGTGGTGGGAAATTTGTGCCAATGCAGTGATCCAACAAATTGTCCACACCAAAATGTGAGGAAAGCGTGAATTGTTAGCTAAATTTTAGGTTTGTACTCTGGGTAATAAAACGATGGAAGATCCACACAATCCACACCACCAGCCAAGCACCATCCAAGCATATTACCAGCCAAGCGCCATCCATGCATTCCACCAGCCAAGCGCCATCTACGCACAACACCAGCCAAGCACCATCCAAGCACATCGCCAACCAAGTGACAGTCCACGCACACCGCCAGACATGTGACATCCACGCAGACCGCTAGCCAAGCACCAGTCCACGCCCACCACCAGCCAAGCGCAAATCCACACACACTGCCAGCTAAGCACAAGTCCACACACACCGCCAGCAAAATGCAGGTTCACACACAGCCAGCCAAATGCCAGTAAACAGAAACCAGCAACCGAACTCCAGTTTTCACACACACACAGAAACTTTCGCTAGTATCTAGTAGTTTTCTGCCCCCCTTGGGAGCAGGTGTGCCTAAAAATATCGCTGATCTGCCCCAAGGGGGGCAGAAGCAGCCAAAATGTGTTCACAAAAATGGGGAGCAAACCTTGCCTCAGAGGCTGCTCCCTGAATATGCCCAGAAACATATCTGTTGTGCTTAGTGGGCTTTCTGCCCCCTGAGGGGCAGAAAAGCAATGAAAGCAATGAAACTGAAACGAGCCGATTGGCTCATTTCAGTTTCAGTTTCATATGTAATGATGTCATGATCATTGCATATGAAAACAAAATACCTCGGAAGCTTGGGGAAGCTCTTCTCCTCCTCCCGAGGCCAAAAAAAAAAAAAAAGGAAATCCATCTGCTGAAAATAGCAGAGGGATTCTGCGTTGGTGTCCCATGGATGTAACAGTTACGTCCATGGCACACCAGTGCTACAGCCATGGGCATAACCCTTATGTCCATGGCATGGAACAGGTTAATAATACCTTGCTCATCACTTTCGCCGAAGAATCTAAAAGCGATATTGGGCGATAGTTTTTTGGTTCAGATTTATTGCCCCTTTTTATAAATGGGTGTGATAATAGACATGCCCCATGATGATGGAATCTTATCAGTTGCGGCTATATTAAACACCCTGGTTAGAATAGGGCCCCACAAATAAATGTCCACTGGGACCGCACCGGGTCCCGGGGCTTTTCCCCCTGCACTTTCTTTCAGGGCTAACAAGACCTCATCTATCGTAATATTCAATGGTAGGGGAAGCCAACAACACTGTATCTCACTGTGTGTGCACCCTCTCGTCGCATCAGGCAGTTTGAAAATGTCTGAAAATTGGGCCACCCAGGTGTCACATGCAACGCAAGATAACATCTCTGGGAATGAGTCGCTCTTTAGGAATGGTGAGTTGACTGTGTCCCAGAAAAGTTTATTGTCTGAGGTATCTGCAGGCTGAGACAGTTTAAGCCATGCTGCCTCTTGAAGCTCTTTTTTCCTGGTACAAAATACTTTTTTAAAGTTAAATCGAAGGGTCTTAATCAACATATTGTCTCTAGGTTGACGGTGGAGGGTCATTTTCAGTTGTTGGGAGGCTGTGGTACATGCAGGATCGAACCAACATCTGCGTTGTCCTTGGAATGGATTACAAGAGCAGGTCAATATATCATTAATAGTACAGATGACGTTAGTAAAACTAGTAGGTAACTGACATGGGGTGACTACATAATCAAGACAATAGGAAATATCAGCGAAGCTCCTAGGAAATATATCATGCAGAAATCTGGAGGGGTCAACACCAGCTCACTTAATACGTACCCCATTTGGTCTAGTAGGTGTGATATTAATAATAGCACTAAATGGGACTTTGCTTTTCATTCCCCAGAAGAAAACCGTCAATATAAAACAATTATGGTCACTCAATGCCGACTGGAAGACGCTGGGAGTACTACACAAATTACTAGCATTGACAAAAATCAAAATATGATCAATGACAGTTGAAAAATTTCTTCCTGTAAAAGTTGGGATCAAGTTTCCATTATCTTCACAATCACATTTAAGTAACTTTAGGTCAAACTTAGTGATCATAGAATTCAGTGTGCCCCCATAGTCATTATGACGAAAATGTGCATATCCAGCCCCGTCCTGATTAATTACCCCTCAAACCCGAGTGGCAGACATGGGGCAAGTTTGAATGTTAAACTCCCCTACCCATATGAGTACAAAACTAGTATGAATAGAACGTAGAAATGTATCCAAGCCACAACTGACTGCAGAAACCACTTTGCTACGGGTGGAATCAAATACTTTTTTGTAAAAATTGGCCAATACCAAATCCCGCCCCTTTAAAAGTTATCCACAATATTTGTGAGTGTGGCCCAATTGTTATAGATTTCTTAACATTTACAGAGAGCTTATTCGAAATAAGGATCTTAAGCCCCCCTTTGGGCCTACCGGCAGGGGAGGGTTCAGCCTCAATCCAGTACGATGAAAAACCCTCAAAATAGATGGGGGCTAAACACCCTGTTTCCTGTATGCAAATTACATAAATTAGACCATTCAGGGGAGCCCTGTTTATTTGCTAGTGCTCTCACATTCCATGTTGCAATTTTATATTCTCCGCCAAAACCAAGACTGGGTTTAACAAAAGATGACATATTATTCTGTATACTGCTCGAACAGGTATTATACACAGTATTGTTCACCTGGTTGTAATAATTCAGTAACTAGACCATTGCCAAGCAGAGGTCCATCTGATGGATTTGTGCCTATGATGACCATACCAGTATCCACTTTCTTGTCCCCCAAAATGATAACATCATTCGCAAGAGAGGAACCCAAATTAAGTCAATCAGTATCCTGGAGGACACTCAGTGCTTGAAACCTGTTAGATACAGTCAGAGGCAAGCAAGGTGGAAAATTTAAACCTGCATAATTAGGCACATTACAGATATCCCTATCTAAAGACTGGGTGTGATGTAGGTGCCTATAAAAGAAACCCAGAGGCTGAAGGCACATATTCGAATCCATCTGAAATGGAGGTATTGCCCTAACTAAAACTTCCCTCGCCCAAATAGGATTCCAGAACTTGATAATAATACAGTCGTCTTTAAGGCTCTTCCTAAAGGGGCCAACCCATCTCACTCTCCTGGTTAATAAGATTTGTTGCGCTCTCCCCACTGGATACTGACAATTCCTATGGAGCCAGTGTATCACTCTATTTCTTCAAAGATTCATGGGTTTGTTTTTGACCTGGCCACAAGAGGGGAACATTAACTAGAACAGCCACATAGGGGCAGCATGCTGGGAGAAGATTTATCGTAACATGATCCCCTGCAGAATTTATACCATTATCACCCACTGGGTTTAAATTTATAGGCTGCGACTCAGAATGGGGTATATGGCTTAGTGTCAAATCACCTTAGTTACTGGGGCTAGCTGCTGAATAGACCGCATATTGTCCACGGGAACAGGTGCACATGCGGAGTCCCTACGGGTTGGTCCAGTAACAGAGCTAACCCCAAGGGGCCTCTCCGCATAATGATTGGTTACCCCGGTATTAGATTCTAATAGCTGTAAAAACATCTGAGTCCTCAACAACGCTGGAAAAATGAGACCCCTCTTGCTGCAATTCATGTGTTGTGGGCAAAACAAGAGCAGTAATAGATGTCCCAACCCCCTCTACGCCCAGGAAAAGACATTGTTCCGCCATGTCTATTTCTTTGGAAATTACATTGACCGCCCACACTAGAAATGAATCGATTGTGGTGCGGGGGTATTGGATGCTGAGGAAACATTAGGAGGCTTACGCTTGCCCATATTATCTTGTATAGACCAAAACGCCAGTTGGTCAAAAAAAGCAAAGTGCTTTGATCCTGCTCAGCAGCCAAGTAACCAACCCGGCCCCTGTGCAGTTCAATTTAATAGGTAATGTTCAAAATAAAACAATCCCAGCAGATCTTCACATCAGATGTAGATTTCCATACAAACAACGAAAAGGCTTCCAATGATAATGGAAATGGAATTGTGTATCTGTCAAGGAAAAGTCAGTCAACACGTATTTCGTCATTAGGTTTGTAGTACCATGACTTCATCAGGGCTGAAAATCCAACAGATAAAAATAATCAAAACCCATGTAACAAAGAATATGAGAAAAAGAAAAGACAACTACCCAAGGTATTCCACACCCGAATATTATGTGATTAGTCCGAAGAAATATTTATATATGAGTGTATTCCCAAGGAGCTTCACGTATTATCAGATTTGTCCTTCTATGAAAGAAGTACACCACATAACAGTGATAAACAGCAAAGCATAAAATTGAAAGGGAGAGAGGAGAACAAGAAATGAAACTGTATCACATCCTGTTATGTGAAAGAGTCACACCTCTGGTGCCTGATTCCAGAACAAAAAAAGTATGTTTATCCACAAATACCTGTACAGATTAGCGACTTGCATCTAATAGAAGAAATAGATGATATGGCTAAGCAGCGTCTAAGTTCCTGGTCAAAACGGCATATGTGTAGTTTAAGTAAAAAAGAAAGTTGATATCACAGTCACCTCAAAAAATAGAACCAGTGCTGAAACAAGTATGTAATAAAATCTTGTAAAATCCTCATTCTAAAGTGAGCCAGGACCTACTTCAAGGATTAAGAGCCATAATATGACCAAATATAATCAAATCTTAGGTGATAATATGTAAATCAAACCTCTTAGTCTCCTGGCGTTTTAGACTAATTGCAGGCTTATAATGCGTCAAAATGTAACCGAGTACTGTAAAGAAAACCATATAAAGGGATCCATAACATAATCACAATATTACGTACTCAAAAACCGGGCATAGCCCGTAATGACACAAATACAAAGTATAATTAAACAATCACTAGGAACGCCATCCATAAGAAAAAACAAGTCCCAAACACTCATAACATCGAAACTACCCTGCGTTCGGTAAAGACCTACGGTGTACTTAGAAAGAGAACCCCCGCATACCTAAAATTAAATTGATTCCAAGTCCCGGAAACTTTCACAGCAACACAATAGTATTGATCGGAGAGTACTCCCATACACACGTAAAAACGGCGTGGACTGCGGTTGCCATATTGGAGTAAGTATTTATACATGTGCATTCCCAGTCCAGAGAATTGAAAGGCCCTGGTGGGACGGCCATCTTAGAACAGTACAGTATGCTGGTTCGAAATATAATACGAGACAAAATCCCAAACGCCATATGTACTCAAAAGAACAAAATATGAACCGAGCAACATATTAATAGTTCAAGTATAGAGAGATGAAACAGAGGTTGTGATATGTTAATTATGTAAATTATCCTTGTTCAGCACACAATTAACCATTGCCATATTTGAAAGGCCCTAGTGTGACGGCCCTAGTGTGACGGCCCACTAAGTTTTCTGAGCCTCTCGCTCCAAAAAAGTAAGGTTGTCACGAACAAAACCCCTCCTTTTTTCTTTATCACGATCAATTAACATATCTAGCTCATGGGACTCATTTGGAGCGAGAGGCTCTGAAAACCTTGCGGGACAATAAAGACCTCATTATCAGGGAAGCTGATAAAGGAGGCAATATTGTTCTAATGAACAAAATTGATTATGACAATGAAGTACTCTCCCAGCTTAGCAATCAGACCTTTTACATGAGATTAGACAGGAATCCCATACCTCAGATAACGTTGTACATCAACAGTGAACTTAGGAGGTGGAAAGATGTAGGACTTTTGAGTCACAAAAAATATCTGTATCTTTTGATTGACCGTCCACCGATAGTGGCTAGAATTGGGGGACCCACTGAGAGACTCTCTCAATTTGTTGATGTCTTCATGAGACCATTAGTTATGAATTTACCATCATACATACAAGATACTAAACATATTCTCAATTTGCTGTCAGATGTTACATGGGAATGATCTTGGTAACTATGGATGTTGTCTCCCCTTACACCAACATAGAACATGAGTTAGGACTGGTTGCTCTAAGGCACTTTTTGAATTGCAGGCCCATTGAATATCTTGAGCACACAGGGATGTTAATGCAAATTATGACAATTCTACTTGAAAACAATGTGTTTCTTTATAATGATATATTATACAAACAGTTACACAGCACTGCTATGGGTTCTAGATTCGCTCCGTCCTTTGCCAATCTCTTTATGGGATGGTTTGATGCGGAGCGGATCTGGGGACCTAGAGGAGCGGAATGGATGGAACATGTACACTATTGGGGGAGATATATAGACAATTGTCTACTGATTTGGACGGGTGCTGTACATCAACTACAACAATTTTTTGTTTGTGTATCTGAACTCTAATGACTGCAATCTATCATTCACACAACAATATAGTCAGGAAAGTATTGTTTTCTTGGATGTAGAGCTATACCTTGACAACAACAAGATTTGAAGTCATATGTACAGGAAGGAAACCTCATGTAATGCTTTATTACATGCATCCAGTAGGCATCCTAAATCACAGATAAATGCAATTCCATACGGAGAGATGGTCATGGATCGCAGGAATTGCAGAGAGGACATTGATTTCAACAGGACCCTGGTGGACATAGAGCCAAGATTGAGCCATAGAGGTTATGGCACACACATAAGTAGTCGAGCCTCTAATTGTGTACGACATTTGACAAGGAGAGAAACACTGAAATCTAGGAAGAAGATTAAGGCTGGTGCTTTTGAAAAAGTGAGATTGATTACTAACTACCATCCTAAGATTGATAAACTATATACTACACTTCAGAGGTATTGGCATATACTGACCTCTGATAGATCTCTTGTTCCATTTTTGACAGCACGTCCTAGTGTAACATTCAGGAGAGTTCAAACACTTGCTAACTTAATTAGCCCAAGTTACCCTCAACCATTGAAACGCGGTAATTGGCGACTGGGTCAAAGGAAAGGTTTCCGCAAATGTGGACACTGTAATGTAAAAAGAACAATTGATGGACAGAATGCAGAACAATGTCATACATTCACCCCAGTACAGAGATCTGGGCCTGAATCCATCGTATTTTTGCTCACCATGCCATTCCAGTTTGGACCCAGCCATATGCAAATCAGTCTTGACCCTGCGCCCAATGGGAACAGTCCAGCCCGAACTGCCAGGCCAGGTCCTCCCTGGACTGGAAACAAGCATCCTAGGACCGGTTTTGGGCTTTCAGACCTCATCAGCCAGGATAGCTTGACTCCAGTGGCATGGAGAGCACGGGACGCACGTCTGGGCATACCCATCCCACTCGGGGTGACAAATGCAAAAAGAACAATTGATGGACAGAATGCAGAACAATGTCATACATTCACCCCAGTACAGAGATCAGGGCCTAAATCCATCGTTTTTTTGCTCACCATGCCATTCCAGTTTGGACCCAGCCATATGCAAATCAGTCTTGACCCTGCGCCCAATGGGAACAGTCCAGCCCAAACTGCCAGGCCAGGTCCTCCCTGGACTGGAAACAAGCATCCTAGGACCGGTTTCGGGTTTTCAGCCCTCATCAGCCAGGATAGCTTGACTCCAGTGGCATGGAGAGCACGGGAACCACGTCTGGGCATACCCGTCCCACTCGGGGTGACAAATGCAAAAACCATTGATGGACAGAATGCAGAACAATGTCATACATTCACCCCAGTACAGAGATCTGGGCCTAAATCCATCGTTTTTTTTGCTCACCATGCCATTCCAGTTTGGACCCAGTCATATGCAAATCAGTTTTGACCCTGCGCCCAATGGGAACAGTCCAGCCCGAACTGCCAGGCCAGGTCCTCCCTGGACTGGAAACAAGCATCCTAGGACCGGTTTCGGGCTTTCAGCCCTCATCAGCCAGGATAGCTTGACTCCAGTGGCATGGAGAGCACGGGACCCACGTCTGGGCATACCCGTCCCACTCGGGGTGACAAATGCAAAAAGATCAATTGATGGACAGAATGCAGAACAATGTCATACATTCACCCCAGTACAGAGATCAGGGCCTAAATCCATCGTTTTTTTGCTCACCATGCCATTCCAGTTTGGACACAGCCATATGCAAATCAGTCTTGACCCTGCGCCCAATGGGAACAGTCCAGCCCAAACTGCCAGGCCAGGTCCACCCTGGACTGGAAACAAGCATCCTAGGACCGGTTTCGGGCTTTCAGCCCTCATCAGCCAGGATAGCTTGACTCAAGTGGCATGAAGAGCACGGGACCCACGTCTGGGCATACCCGTCCCACTCGGGGTAACAAATGCAAAAAGAACATTTGATGGACAGAATGCAGAACAATGACATACATTCACCCCAGTACAGAGATCTGGGCCTAAATCCATAGTTTTTTTGCTCACCATGCCATTCCAGTTTGGACACAGCCATATGCAAATCAGTCTTGACCCTGCGCCCAATGGGAACAGTCCAGCCCGAACTGCCAGGCCAGGTCCTCCCTGGACTGGAAACAAGCATCCTAGTGACCGGTTTCGGGCTTTCAGCCCTCATCAGCCAGGATAGCTTGACTCCAGTGGCATGGAGAGCACGGGACCCACGCCTGGGCATACCCGTCCCACTCAGGGTGACAAATGCAAAAAGAACAATTGATGGACAGAATGCAGAACAATGTCATACATTCACCCCAGTACAGAGATCTGGGCCTGTAATGTATGCAGATGGGCACAGGACAAGATGACAAAATTCAGTTACAACAATACAGGTGACTACAATATCCCAATGTACATCAATTGTGATACTAAATTTGTTGTCTATTTGATAGTTTGCACATGTAAAAAATGTATGTGGGGAGCACAATACGACCATTGAAGATGCGTATAGCTGAACACTTCAGAGCTGAAAAACAACGATCTCAAATACCCTACTGTGATGCATGTTACTGAGATGTCGTTCCAGAAAAATGTTCATAGACTGAGCTTTCATGGTATTGATCATGTGAAAACTGATGTTAGAGGTGGAAACAGAGAATTGAGACTCAGACGCTGTGAAGCTACATGGATTATGAAGCTACGGGCTGTGGAATTGGGACTTAATATTGATAATGAGATGCAATATTTTTATGGGGATTCATTTCATGATTGAGTTGAATGAACAGCCATGATTTACAATTTGTTTATGTAACTACTGCCCCTATATGAGACAGGGATGGGATTGTGACTTTCCCTTTATTTTGTGTGTTATGTAAAAATTGGAAATACGAACTGTTAGGTCTGGAATTGACCATCTATGACCCCGTTTGTATTGGGATTATGTAACTGTAGAAATATTGGGTGCTTTTGGGATGGAGTGATGTTTAGATATGGTTTCTATTATCTTTCCCTTCCTTTTACCTTTTCTAAATTTTACCTTGCTCGTACTTTTTGCATGCCTAATATGGTGTTTTTTCCTTATTGGTTGGTTTTTGATCCTTTTCTCATAATTTTACTAAAAAGTCTTTAACGGGGGTGTGTCCAAGATGGCAGCGGTGTAGGTCGCACATCTTGGAGCTCCGCCGGTTCCTAGGCCCAGAAGCACCCCAGCGAGGGAGTTTGGTGCCCGGATAAACCGGGAGAGACTGCATGTCAGTTGGCAGCAGAAGGAGGCAAACTGAGGACTGAAGACGGCCGTGGAGCGGGATAGACGCGGCTCCGATGGCGGAGCGGGCTCGAACCGAGAGACGCGAGGGGCCTGATTCGGCGGCTCTCTGGAGAGGGGCGTGCTGCGGCGGGCCTCCTTGAATCGAGGGCCAGTCCGAGTCACGGATCGGGCTTCGGCGAAGCGGTGGAGGACCGTGGGCCCCTTTTGATAGCTGTGAGATGCGGTGGGCGACGACGCTGGGGTGTAGAGGCGGGGGAGCGGCCCATCGCTCACTGCGGTGCAGGGGGGAGCCTGCACTCGCCACTGTCTCTCCCCCATCCCAGCCTACAGTCCGGTCCTGGCATGCGTGGAGGTCCCGGATCCTTACCGTCGCTCTCCCCTGTGGTGCTGCACTTTCCCTGCCTGCCAGTGGCCCCGGAGAGTGACCCAGCTGAGTGTTGGACCTACGGGCCAGAGTCCGAGGTGAGGGCGCGAATTGGCGGCCTTCTGCGGCCCGCGGCTACAATTCTTTGGAGTACGGCTGACCTCCGCCCCCCCTCCGGGGCCTGTGATAGTGCGAGAGACGTTTGCTCACGCAGGGACTCCCTGGTGGTGTTCGCAAAATGGGTGTGTTGCGAACCCTCCGAGGCTTGGGACCTGAGCCCACACAGGATTTCCATAAGGCCCGCTGAGGCCAGTGCATTGGGGGTGAGCGGTGGCAGACCTTGGCAGCTCACTGGATCCCCCATACAGCTGGAGACGTACCTAGGGACCTGCATCAGACCGGCCGCCCCTCTCCCCCTCCCCCTTTGGGACCACAACATTAGAACTAGAGGCGAGGGCCCTGAAATACGGCCTTCTGCGGCCCACTGGTGGTGAGCCGGCCCGCCTCGCCTTGGCTGCGCACTGGTGCCCGGAGTTGCCCCCTCCCTGCTGTGGGTGGCGATTGAGTCGGAGACCGGCCTGACCCACGTCAGATTCCCCAGCGGAACTCGCAGAAGGTGGTCCTTGGGGGGAGTGGGACAGTTGCTTCACAGCGTGGAAATACACTTTAGCGAGAATGTCCACCCACCTCCAGACGAAGAAATACTCCTCTGTAAAGGACATGCTTGCCCGCTCGAACACGAAGAAGGCAGACGCAATGCGGGTAACTGAAGACCAGGGGGGGAACTCAGATAAGGCCAGTGGCGAGGAGGGGGGCCGGGAGGAGCCCCCGCTCATTCAGGAATCCATGGAACGCCTGTTCAGCACTCTTCGAGATGACTTTACGGAGTTCAAATGCGACACTGCCTCAGACATTAAGGGAATTAGGCAAGATGTCGCTGGCTGGACTTGGTGGAGCTGAATTACGACGCTAGGGAGGAGGAGATGGAGGATCACCGCAGGGAAGATTTGGAGCTCTGGGACCAGAATTCGGAACTGCGCTATCAGATGGAAGACCTAGAGAACCGATCTAGATGCTCCAACATACGTATTAAGGGAGTGCCGGCTCGGGCCGTCCCGTCTGACTTGGAGGGATTTGTGATCCGGCTTTTTAAACACGTGACACCCTCTCTGCTGGATCAGGAGATAGTCTTGGACCGCACCGCACCGGGCCAGCCTCAAGACATACTTACATGCCTGCACTACTACAAACAGAAGGAGGCAATAATGGTGGCAACCAGAGACATGAGTTATATCAAATTCGAGGGCTTCAAGGTTGGGCTGTTTCAAGTTCTGGCCCAACAACGCAGCAGCGTCGCAGGGCCCTAAAGCCACTAACCGACCTTCTCTGAGCCCAAGAGATTCACTACAGGTGGGGGCACCCTTTTCGACTGCAGTTTGTGTGGAAGGAGGAGGCCCGGTCGGTTAGCACCTTAGCTGATGCATGTGCATTACCAGAGATGCCGGACCTGCGTCAGGCTACCCCCCCCCCGAGGTCACAGTCCCGCGAACCCTCGGAGGCCTACGGGGAGCCATGCGCTATATCAAGAAAGTATTAATAATAATAATAATGAGAGATGGAGCTAAGGCGCTCTGTCAGACGGGGCCGAAAACACTGAATAAACTGACAGAAGCCGACAGCGAGAGGAACGTTCACCGCTCCTCCAGCACCTGCAGCAGGAGGGAGCCTCCGGGTCCCTGCCTGGTGACCATTGAAGACTCGGGCAGCTTTGTCTCCGCGGCCTCGATGCGATCAATGCCGACCTCCTGAACGAAAGCCGCTGGGACTCCCAACATTACAGCCATAGGGTCATACCGGTGGAGCTCACCGAAATAACCCGACCCAACTCCAACCGGCACTCCCAGCCGTGACATGGACCCCAAACCGTTGATTGAGATGACTCCCGGGTGGGAGAAGTTGGTAGACTTTTTGTTCTTGCTTATTTTTGTGCTTTAACTGTTATATTTTCCCCTTTCTATCCTCCCACATTGTTGATCTTAGCCCCGTTCAGGGGGGCATTGGCGGGGTGGCGGGCGGTTGAGCGAACGGGCAGCGGGGTGCGTAGTCATTACACATGGTGTCTATACTTAGCCTCAATGTTCAGGACTTCAATTCCCTGATGAAACGGCTGATGGTACTCTCATATCTTAAAGACACCAAGTGCAACATGTGCATGTTGGAAGAAACTCACCTAATCCAACAGGACTGGCGGCGGATGCGCTCCCGATGGTTTGACCATCAGTACTTCTCATCAGGTACTACCAAGAAAGACAAAGTTGCCATTCTGCACGTCACACACTTTGCGGGGAAGGTGGAGGGCATCTTAGTGGACATCCCGGGCCGGGTGTTGGCATTACACATACAGATACAGGGCACCAGGTACATGATGGCCACTATTTATGCCCCCAATGACAAACAGGAACTATTCCTCAGGGATGCCCTTGGGCAACTACGTTCTACTCCTGACAAGGAGATGGTGGTGGGGGGCGACTTCAATGTTACAATGAGCGGTCAACGGGACAGATCACACTCTCGGATGGGTCAGGACAGAAGCCTCACCATGGGTACCAAAGGCTGGCTGGCTGAAGCGGGTCTAATAAACATTTGGCAACAGACGCACCCCATGGAAGTAGACTACACATTCTGCTCGGCAGTGCACCAAACATATACACAAATAGACTACTTCCTCACCACACCAGGGATAACAAGAGCCACAACAGCTGCAGAAATAGGGGCAGCTGCCCTTTCCGATCATTCTCCTATCTGTCTACATTTTTGCCCTCCACTGCATCCATCGGCCTCCCATTGCTGGCGCCTCAACACAAAACTCCTCACATATGATAAAGTGCATACAGATACCTTAGGAGCACTGACCTCCTTCCTGGACCACAATGATAATGCCGACATGACAATTGCCACACTGTGGGAGACACTAAAGGTGGTTCTGCGGGGCCATTTTATTGGCATCGCAACAGGCTATAACAGGGAGCGGCGAGACAAGCGGAGTCAACTAGAAAGTCAGATTAAGGAATTAGAGACAGAACATGCCCGAATGGGAACCGTTATGGTGCGTCGACAATTGACGAATGCACGAAAACAGCTACGGGCCATAGATATGGGGAGGGCAGAGTACGCTCTGTTATGACTGCGTCAAAAATACTGTGCAGGGGGCAACAAGGCAGGCCGCATGTTAGCACATCGACTGCGGGCACAGGTGCTAGAACGACGGATACCCGAAATAAGTGGGGATGACGGTTCTGCTTACACCACAGACGAAGGCATTGCAGACTCCTTCGGAGCGTTCTATAGGGATCACTGACATAATATCATCAGTCAAAATATCGAGGTACCAGAATATCGTCGCCAAAATATCGATGGTCAAAATATCGACTTCCTATCTCCCTAAAGGTAAGTACCAAAATATCGAAACCAAAATATTGTTGTTAAAAATATAGTTATACAAAAATATCAATTTTTTTAATGTCTTAAAAATAATATAAAATTAATTAAATTATAAATATAATTAAATAAAACATAGTTACAATTTATTCAATTTAATTATAAAATGTTAAAAACATAATTTTAATTATAATTACATATATATCTAAATAAACCTGTAATATAAATATAAAAATTAATTTTCTATATAATAAATTAAATTATTACAATTATTATATTTTTTTAAAATAATATTTCACACAACATTAATTATACCAGTAGGGAAAACATTGCATAGCGTAGGGGATAAAATTACTATTCCCACTCCAACAAGTGTAACAGTAGTGAAAGCGTTGGATAGCGGGAAGGTACAAATTACTATTCCCACTCCAGTGAGTGCAACAGCAGGGAAAGTGTTGGATAGTGGGAGGGTAAAAATTACTATTCCCACTCCAATGAGTGTAACAGTAGGGAAAGTGTTGGATAGTGGGTGAGTAAAAATTACTATTCCCACTCCACCGAGTGCAACAGTAGGGAAAGTGTTGGATAGCAGGTGGGTAAAAATTACTATTCCCACTCCAGCGAGTGCAACAGTAGGGAAAGTGTTGGATAGCGGGTGGGAATAATTTACTATTCCCACTCCACCAAGTATAACAGTAGGGAAAGTGTTGGATAGCGTAGGGGATTAATTTAGTATTCCCACTCCTGCAGTATAATTAACATTAATTAACAATTAATTAATTTTAAATTTTTTTACCTCCCACCATATTCCCCTATAAACATCACCACCAATATTGTAAAAAATTAATAAATTAACATAATTAATTATCAATTAATTAATTAACTAATAACAATTAACAATAAAATAATTTCCATCAAATATAAATGAATTCACACAATTAACACTATAAAATAACTTAAAAAACATATTATATAAAAAATATTAAAAATGTTAATAAAAATTATATTACTTCCCACCCTACTCCCCTATCAACAATGAACCCACTCCTAAAAAAAGTACACAATTAACATATTAACACATTATTTATTAATAATTAATATCAAATTAATAACTAATTATTAACTTTTTTTAACACAATTAACATATTTACCAATATATTATTAATTATTATTAATACATTTATAATTAATTAGTAATTAAGGGGCTCATTACGATACCCGGCGTAAAAAATCCGCCAGGCATGGAAGCGGCAAAATCCGCCCGCACACACCGCCTGAACACCGACCACGCCATTATGAGTACACAAACCGAAAACCGCCATCGGCGGAAAAAGCACACAAAATACCGCCCGCCATCGTCCGAGTCGGAGTCAAACCGCCCGCCACGGACGGAAACACGCACGACAACACAAAACCGCCCGCCCACACGGCCGACACACCGCACGTGAAATTACGATCGCACCGCCATGAGCGCGGAAAAACCACAAATATACCGCCCGCCAGCGCAAACAACGCCGATGAGAATCGACACGGCAGAAGCCATGGCGCCCACGTACCTGCACAGAAACCATCCGCACACAAAACCAATAGCACACAACATGGCCAACAAGTCCACACAGCAAGGCACACACAAATACACAAGCACAGTACACATCCCGAAAACACCCCCCGGACAAACAAAAAATACAAAGGCCAGAACCCCAGACACAACACACCTGAAAACAACAGACCATGAGGACACACCCACATAGGTGAGTACAAAAGCAGCACTCCCACAGACCACAACCCCTTGCTACATTGCAAACCAGAGAGGAGAGGAGAGGACACAGTGACACAGCAAGGACAGCAGCACACCACAGAAACGCACACATCACAACCACCACCACCAAACACCGGCACCACAAACCCCCTGCACATTACACAACACACACCGCACCAGCACCACAAACACCATGGCACCACAAAGGATGCCCAAGTTCACGCCCATGGAGCTGACGGTCATGGTCGACGAGATCATCAAGGTGTACCCACAAATCTATGGGAACATGGTCCAGCACACACCACTAGCCACCAGAAACAGAATGTGGACCCGGATCGTAGACCAGGTCAATGCAGTCGGGACCCTGCCCAGGAACAGAACCGAGATAAACAAACGTTGGAATGACGTAAAGAGCCTGGTCAAGAAGAAGGAGGGCAAAAACAGAGAGCTGGCTGCCGTCACTGGTGGAGGGAATCCCGCGCTCTTTAAGACCTTCAAAGCGTGGGAGGAGAAGGTGCGAGTCGTAATCCATCCGGAGATCCTCGCCGGATTAGCAGGGGGAGTGGAGGCTGGTAAGTACAAACTAATGTATACTAGCACACCGCTATGTACTCACATGCGCAACCACCATGCCACAGCTCCCAGGGACAAACACCCCCATGTCCAGCACACAATACACAACACATCACACGCACATGCAACAGACACTACCACACACAGGCCAAACCGAACAACTGTAAGATGCGTGGGGACATGTGTACACTAAGCCAGCCACGTAACCACCAACAGGTCCCCAAATATGCCAGAAGCGCCACAACGAGCACCCACCACACCCATGTGTCCGCCACAGCTGCACTAACCGACAAGTAACAGGTAAGTGGCAGGAACACAAAGTGCAGTGGGTGGGACGGTGGACAGCCCAAGTACAACACACACCAGGCCCCAGTCCCACAGCACAGCAAGGAGGAGCATCCCCCACACCCCACAGCCACGTGTCAGCCACCGCAGTGCACAACGACAGCCGAAAGGCAGACATCACGGTCCACAGCAATCGGTGTCAGTGGGTGTACAGCCACCCCCACGACCCACTACACCCCCCCACCCCCACAGACCTGCAACATGGAGCACCCCCGCTTAGAGCCATGTGGCATCCAGTACAGTGCACGCACGAACAACTTGCAGGTGGGAAACTGGAAAGGGCTGGATTACTGGAGGCATGAGGACCATAACACCACCAACACATGGGACATGTCACGTAGCACACGGACACGCAGCACCGCCCACCGTCACGAACAAGTGAACAATGTGCACACGGACATGAACAGCAGACTCACACCCCACATGACCCATCACAGACATAGCAACACCCAAGGAGCCACGTCTGCATGCACAAGCCACACTGAATATAGTCCCACACGGCAGCCACAGTGCAACTCATCACACACAACCGAAACACCATTGAAGTCCTGTCCATGTAGCCCCCACTGCCTGTCAACCCCACACCCCACAACTACGCCTATGTAAGACAAACAACACTAGACGCAACAGAGCGGAACAACAGAAATGCACACGAACACCACTGAACCCATCAAACTCACAGACACACCATGCACATACAACATACCATCCATCCCATCCGTCAGCCCCAGTCACATGAAAGGCATGTCATCCGCACAGCTGCCACACATACAGCAGTCACGCTAAGACACATGCCCATGACCAACCATGTGCCAGAAGTCAATTAAGCGCACGACACACTGTGAGCAACAACACACAACATGGGCCACACCCCCCCGAGCACTGCAGTGATGCACATGGCACAGGGCAGCACGCACACCAAGGAGATGGGACAACTGCAATACGTTGGCTGGCACACAACTATCACTCACTCATAACGATGCGTCCAATGCCATGTCCAGTAACCACAACAGACAGCAAATATGCAGGGCATGTCAGGCATGCACACACCTCAGACCATGCACTGTCATGCTGCCACAACACATGTCACGTTCGGCACCCATGGCTCACAGCATGTACCCCAAAAGCATATCCCCTCCCAAATGCGAATCTGGGGCATGGCCCCCATGTTGCCATATGCGTTCCTAAGCGTTCCATTTGAACCCCAAAAGCATATCCCCTCCCAAATGCGAATCTGGGGCATGGCCCCCATGTTGCCATATGCGTTCCTAAGCGTTCCATTTGAACCCCAAAAGCATATCCCCTCCCAAATGCGAATCTGGGGCATGGCCCCCATGTTGCCATATGCGTTCCTAAGCGTTCCATTTGAACCCCAAAAGCATATTCCATCCCAAATGCGAATCTGGGGCATGGCCCCCATGTTGCCATATGCGTTCCTAAGCGTTCCATATGAACTCCAAAAGCAAAGTACAAACCAGACCCAGGATGGGCCAGGAGCCCGCATACACCAGAGTCACAATGAGTAGGGGCAAAGCAACACACCCATCGGCATGGCCAATCCGTCCCATGCCACATGTGCACAGCACACAGTCCCATTGCCTAGCACACACAACTACAGATGCCACAGCCACACACTCGCCTCCGGGAAACCCATGTACGAGATTGCACGAACTGCCAATGTCAGACGACTAATACATACTTCGCCAGGTGCAACACAATAACAAATCTCATTTTCTCCACAGGTGACGAACTGCTGGACGCTGGGGAGGAGACAGCAGCCAGCACAGCCAGCCTACAAGCCCCCAACGAGGACACACGGATCTGGAGGATCTGTCCACCTCTTCGGACACGGACCACCAAGCTGGCCCATCTGGCGTGGCAGGGCCCAGCCGCTCCCCAGGACTCCTCCTACCCACCAACCCATCATCCAGGGATGCTGAACAGTCCCAGTCCCCTGCTGCCACTGTCGTTGCGGCCACACCCACGGTCATTGCGGCCACTACCACTGCCGCAACCGCCACCATCGCCGCACCGACCACCACCGCCTCCACGACCACCACGTCTTCGCTGGCACCAGCCCCAGCGCAGGTGGTGGCCCGGCCGACTGGATCCACCCTGGGAGCCACAGCGAGGACCGTGGTGAGCAATGTGGCTAGTGGGCAGGCCGGTGGCAGCAGGACTGGTAGGAGGAGCAGGGTCAGGGAAACGCCAGCCTCCCCTGGGAGCCATGCCCTGCCTCAAATGGCCAGAGTCCTTGGGGCCTATGAAGAGGCCCAAGGACAATGGGCCAGGTCTGCTACTGACACGCGGGAGGTGCTGGGGGTGCTGAGGTCCATGGACGCCCATATGGGCCAATTCGTGTCCCGTATGGACCAACTCGTGGACCTCATGGGCCAGCTGGTGGTGGCGGTGGGGTCACAGGCAAGGCCAGCAACACCACCTCCGCCACCACCTGCTAGGGCGCAGGGTCGGCCAGCAGTGTCCACTTCCCCTGCGTCCACAGCCAGTGAGCACACCTCAACCAACACCAGCAGGTCGCCACCACACACCCCCTCCCAAACGTGGAAGGGGCCGTCCGAAGAGGAAACAGATCTCCCGGGAGGACTTCGCACGCTCCAGTCGCAAGTGAGGCAGCCAGCCAGCCTTCCGCCAGCCTTCCTTGACCAGCCACTGCATTGACTTGCTCTACGATCCCACTCCACACAGCCATCTGGATGGCATGTGTGTGTTGGACTATGGACATAGAACCAGTGGGTACACCCTGATCATCACGCAGCCATGACCGACAGCTCATTGTCACTGCACGCACCACTTTTGTTATCACCTTACACACAATCACATGTCACAGTTCGTAATAAATGCACCTTATTCACTAACTGCTGTTTGTGCCCTGTGTTTTATTTGTACGGAATACAACGGCCACCTTGGGCGGAAGGGCACCTGATGCGTGGCATGGCAATGGAATCCGGAGGAGCCTGTAGGGACCTAGGGGTGGGAGACAGAACAGGAGCACATTCAATGAGTGTGTCACACACCCATCACACAGTACATGTCAACAACTACAAGCAATGTACACACATCGCACAGAGCAATAGGGCACAATGCCACAGTCACCAACAGTGGCATACTACCCTGGCCATGGAGCGTTGACACACTGCACGCAGTGAACATACGGCCACCCTGACACAGCACACACACACCTGCACAGATACAGACACATCATCCGTCGTACATGGACACTCACCGTCAAGTGAAGTAGCGGGCGATGAGCTGCTGGCGCACATTCCCAGCTTCCTCCTCTCCGCTGTCCACCTCACTCGAGCTGTCCTGGTCTGCGGGCTGGGGCCCTGGTTGATCTCCGTCATCCACAATGAGGGGGATCTGCTTCCGAATGGCCAGATTGTGCAGCATGCAGCACGCCACCACTATCTGGCACACCTTCTGTGGGGAGTACGCCAGTGCACCCCGGTGCGGTCCAGGCACCTGAACCTGGACTTGAGGAGGCCAAAGGTACGCTCGACCACACGTCTGGTCCTCCCATGTGCCTCATTGTATCGATCGTCTGCTGGGGTGCGAGGATTCCTCAATGGACTGAGCAGCCATGCCCCATTCGGGTACGCAGAGTCACCTGGGTGTGAGGGACACAGAGAACCGTAGCTATTCCAACTGGACAGGGGACAGCATCGCACAACCAGCACGCTACACCACTCCACATACTCACCGACAATACAGGCACGATCCTGTTGCAGATTGGCCATCAGTCGTGGCAAGATGCTGTTGCGCATTATGTGTGCGTCATGGGCCGAGCCTGGAATCTTTGCACACACGTGGGTGATCACCATGTCCGCAAGGCACACCACTTGCACATTCAGGGAGTGCGTGTGCTTCCTGTTGCGGTACAGGTGCTCAGTGGCCTGTGGTGGAACAAGGCCAACATGAGTGCAGTCAATGGCTCCCACGACGTGTGGGATTCTGCCAAGGGCATAGAATGCACCCTTCACTGCCGCCAATTCACGAGCCCTGGGGAAGCGGATGTACCTGTTCCGGTACAGCATCATGGCTGCCAGTACATCCCTCAGCACCTTGCTGAACATGGGCTGGGACATCCCTCCTCCACTGCCCACTGTGTGCTGGAATGACCCAGTGGCGAAGAAATGCATGGCGGCCATCACCTTAGCCGTGGGGGTGACAGCAGTCGGATACACCCTGCGGGGACGGAGATGGGGCTCTAACATGGCACACAGTCGATGCAGAGTTGGCCTGTCCAGCCGAAACTTCCTGATTACCTCTGTATCGTCCATGTCCGCCAGCAATTGGTATGGGCGGTCAATGTTCGGTCTCCGCCTGGGTTAAATGGCAGAGGACACATGTCAAAGCAACACGGCACATAGCAATTTCGCATACACATCACTGACATGACTGAGCAAGCACATGAGCCACAGCCCAGCTGTCAAGCTGGGACGGCACGGCCACAATACACTTACACAGGTCTCCCAACAATGGCAATGGCAAGTGAGACATACCACTGCCATGTGCATGCACATGGGGATCTAGGCCCCAATGACTTGCGGGGCGTGCTGATGGGGACTGACTGCCTATTCGTCAAGCGGCAACGCCACGGCAACATGAGTGTCTGCTGAGCATGGAACTGCTTCCGAGGCTGGATGAGTATGGCACACGACGACGACGATGTGGGCACGGGCTGAGCGGCCAATACAAGTGGGACCTGTGGCACGAGGGGATATGAGACAGTAGTAGGTGTCAGCACTGCACCCTATGTACAGCACTGTACGGATCACAGCTCCCGAAACATTGACTGGTGTCCACATTGACAGCCCCATGCCAAGACGGCTGTGTGCTTGCTGTCACACGTCACAGGTGAGAGGTTACATTGCACGTGCCAGGTGGCAGTCGTACATAGTGGGAGCTGGCATGTGTGTGCATGTGTCTCCTGTTCAGGATCCACCAGATGGGCGCTGACTCTGTACTGACCATTGGACACAGCATGTTCCGTGGAAGGCTTGTGTGTGTGGGATGGTGGCACTGGATGTGCCTCCGTTGGGTGGGGGGCCATGCACAGGGCGGGTACGTCGATGATTGCGCATTGTTGGTCACGGTGGGTGCACCAGCTAAGATGTGTTGCCCTGTGTTCAATTCCTATGTCCGCATGATGATGGACTGTAGATGTGGGCAGACTACACATTGGTCGATGTGCTGTCTATATGCATGTGCCTTCACACCAGGCACAGCTGCCCCTGCACATGTGACCCCTGCTGGACTCGCTGCTGGGTCTGTGGAGCTGATGCACCTTCTGCGCGTGGGGCGGACAGCTCTCCTCACTTCCCTCATTGCGCATGTCATGACTTTGCCGCAGGTGACATGGATCATGGAGGGCCCACATGTACGCGTGGGTAGGCTACACATGATTGTACACTGGTCGCCACCCCCAGTCAGTGTTTCGAATGGGAAGGTTGTCGTGCTGGTGGTATGTTCGATGTGGCGGATGGGCGGGCCTAGGTGCGGGCTTACATTCCGGACATGGGGGTAGTTGGATTGGCGACTAGTTGCAGTGCACACGGGACACGTCTCTTCCTTTCCACATCTGAGTCATCCCTTGTACTAACTGACAGTGATACAGTCATCTTCGCCCCAGCCCTCATGTCCTCCCCTCGCTCCCCAATATGCATGCTCACCTGCGAGGCTAGCGCTTGCACAGGCAGCCCCAAGCTCGCACCAGAGAGGGCAAGGAGTGTATGTGTGGGTCCAGTTGCACGAGTGGGCTGTCTCAGGGTATGATGTGTGGCGGGACACCGTCCACCTGCGTGGTGCCCCAAATGGAGACCCGGCCTGCATGGACTATGCATCACAGTCTTCGCCTTCCGGATCCGCCACCTGCGACACCCAGTGCCTGTGGCTGCCCTTGCGGCCAGGCCGCGTCCGTCTGTGGCTGATGGCCCACACATTCACTCTTTGGCCTCTCTGGGGAGGGCTCGGGGGTGGTGGCGCACGCGCTTGCACTTAGTCGCAATGGCATGTGGCGTGGTTGGTATGATGGGCAATGGATGGGATGGTGCGAGCCACCTCCCGTGACGTCAGTGCTGCTCGTGCTGTGGTGCGTCCCCCTACACTTCCATCTGACTTGTGCCATGCTAGACGTTGAGGTTCTATTGCCTGCGTGATATGAGCAGGAGGAGCGCGAGGAGACCTCTCACACACCATGCTCCACTGCCATGCCGTGCCCTGTATCGCCTGTGCGGATTGACTATGTTGGGGTTACACCTGGTCGACTGGGGCTGTGTGTGCCTTGTCAAGGGGCATGGCGGGCGCACAACAGGATCCAGCTTGTCCACAGAGGGTGGGCTGAGGTGCGCCTGGTACCGCCTTGTACGTGTGCCCGGCTGCTGTGCACACACGTGTTCACTCCCCCGACAGGTGTCCTCTCACAATGCCCAGGGAAGCGGTGGTGTACTGTTCATGACCCCTCCCAACACGGCGTGCTCCAACTTGGCATGTGCGCATCTACCCGTCGCACCCACCCACCTGAGCACTGCGTCCATACGACTTCACACGACACATGTGTGTCTTCCACAGTAGTGCTACTCATTTGCGTTGACATCCAATACCAGTGGACTACATGGTCATGTCACGACTGCCGTGTACTTCACATACTCTCATCCTCTCTCATTCGTACTTGTGAAATGAGTCAGCGGAGACAGTTTTGGTTTCAAACATTATATTGAGTCTTCTGTCCTCTGTGATGCAGTATAGTGGACACTACTGGCAGCGGAATACATGTTGAGGATATACTGAGCATGATTACGAATGGGATAGGGTGTGGGGTTACATCTGCTTGGCCAAGGCTGTGCTAATGTACATTTACGTATAGCTGCGGAGCTGCGGACTTTGACACAGACGGTATACATGTAGCCTACCAGACCGCTCGGCATCATGGGCACAGTCCATCTCAGTTCCATGTGACAGGTTTGCTGCGGTTGTTCCTCATGCACGCGTGCATGTGAGATGACATCAGGGCATGTGCTTGCGTGCATGCAGCGGCGTGCCACTTGTTGTTGCACTGTGGTGGTTACTGGACATGTCACAGTCACTGGGGTCGTGTTGTTGTTGTATGCACTTGTCGTCCATGCAAAGGTCCTGGTATGGGATTCCCGGGGCGGGGGTGGGAGGGGTGCAGCACCCACAGACTCCAGGCGACCTATTCATGTCCACTGAGCGGTGTGTGTGTCCATGTGCGCTGGATCCATGTCGTGTCCTGGTTGTTCGTGCAGTTCCGTCCATGTGGGTGCGATGCACAGAGCCCATGCCACTGCCTCCCACGATGCATGCGGTGTTCGGGGATGTGATGGGGAACAGTGTGCATGTCCCGGTCATATCCGATGTCATGGCGATGTCGTTGATGGTGTGGTTACAGTTGCCGGTCGTTTGGTATGGCTGTTGTGGTGGTGACTGGCCAGTCCGTGCGGAAGCTGAGCATGGGTGCGGGGTTGGACTTCATAGGTCACTCGGGGAACCTGCGTTGTGGTCCGACGTATTTACAGGTTGACAGGTATGCGATGCCGTCCAGCAGGGCTTCCATGTCATTGGTGGTGTACATGTTTGCCAGCCAATGAAGCGGATGGTGGCTGTCAAGGTGTTGTTCGTAGGTTGTCCCTTGGAGGACCATGATGGGGCATGCTGGGTGACATTCGATGTAGCTGTTCTCGATGATCCGTCGTGTGGAGGCACAGTGGTTCCATTTCAGTGCGCGTGCGATGTTGGCCACATACGCCATGCCCCCATAGGCAGAGCAGGCCCTGTCGTGTGCGTCCAGAGGGAGGAGTAGTGGTAGCAGGTCCGCCTTCAGACATGCCGGGTTGGAGAGGCATATCTCGACGGGATGCTGGTAGGGACACCTCCGACAGTAGAAGACGGGCATGACGCAGCTGAACAATGTGATGCGGTAAGTCAGTCGGTAACTTACGTTCAGCAGGGACAGGAGATCGCATCCCAATGTATGTATCGTGTTGGTTTGGTACAGCTTGAGCTGTTCGGCGTAGTTGGGTAGGTGTGTTGCGGTTGCCATTTCGCAGCGGTTCGTAGAGGTGGCGTGCTCCGGCTGTGTGTGCAGTCTGCAATGTGCACGCTCCGGGGTTGCTGTGAGCTCTGTGTAGTCGTGGGGAGACAGGACTTGTGTTCTGTTGGCTTGTTTGGAGGACACGGGCCCTCTTCCCACATGCTTCTCAGACAGTTCAAGGTCAGTGCTGTGTGACTCCTTCCAATTAACTTGCATGTGGCCGACATGGGGGAGTGTTTTCTTCTTTCTTCCCCGTCCGTTGTGTGCTTCTGTGATATGCGCTATCTGCCGTGTGGTCGGTCTCCTCGGCATGCCTGTGTTGGTCTATTCTTGGACAATGGCTGTATTCACCGGCTTCTGTCGTAGGGCTGTGGTTTCGGAGTTGGAATGGAAGGTCATTCAGTGCTGTCTGCTCTCCCTTGTGTGGGCGGCAGGCTGCCTTTCCGCTCTGCGTTGGGCCTTGTGTGTGGATGTAATTCTTGGGCCACCTGTTGTCGGTCCCCGGGCTCTTTGGTGTTCCGTTTCATGTGTCTTGTTCATATGTGCAGGGTGGTATGGGTTTTTCAGTGTGGTACTGGCGTTCCTCTTCCCGAAGGGGCCCTGCTTCTCCTAGTTGGTGTTGCCGCCGCTGTGTGCTTCGCCATGTTTGTTACACTGGGCTGTGTCCTGCTGTTGCGTGACTTCACTGACATGTGTGCGTCGGTTGTGTGGCGTTGGGTGTTGTCCGTGAATTGGGCGTTGGGGACATGTCTGTGGCCGGCCTGTCACGTGTCATGTGCATTCGGGGTGGGGCTGATGTGTGTGCTGCTTGGTTGTGTCCCTGTGTCTGTGTGCGACGCATGCATGGCGCTGCGGTTGGCCTCTGCGTTGTGCGCATGTGTGGCGGCGTCATCGGCGCTTTGGGGCCGTGACGGGGTGGTTGGTTCCTAGTCCCAGGTGGTGTGTACACATGTGTTCTGCGATGTTAGGATTTGGCCTGTGTGTCATATGTGGATGCAATGGTGGATGTGTAGTGTGCACGCGCTGGTGGGGGGTTGTCCGCTTTTTCCGCCCTTGCACTGTGTGCGCTGTTTGCGTGCACTTGTTGTGTGTGTGCCTACCTGCGTCTCCGCGGTACGTTGCGTCCTTGGTGGTGCATCAGCAGAAGCATGGGAAGGGCCTGCAGTGCTGGATTCATGCCCGGGTGCCGCTTCTTCGTTGTCCGTGCTCTGCGTCCGTGTTTCCGCCTCTCTTTCACGTGCGGTGTCTCTTTGCCGTGGGAGCCGTTTGTTTGCGGCATCGTAATTTATGCGCCGGGCGGGACGTGTTTCGTCGGACGGTGTGTGTCAGTTGGGCTGCGCCGCTACGTGTGCGGGCGCACTTTGATGGCGGACGGTGTTGCTGGCTTGCCGGCGGTGTTTGGCCTGCTTTTCGCATCATAATTGGGCGGGCGTGTGGACTGCTGCGTGCCGGCGGTAACTGGTGGTTTTTGCATCCGCCAGCACGGCGGTTGTGCTTCCGCCCGCCATCGTAATGGGCCCCTAATTAATTAACTCAATTAACAATATAAATTATTAAATACAAAAATATTAATTAATTTATTTATTAATTAATTAATGTAAATGAAATTACTTCCCACCCTATTCCCCTATAAACCCACAACCCGCTACAGAATAAAATTACGCAAAAATTAATTAACATATAATTAATTCAAAAAATTCTTAATTAATATATTATTATTAAATTACTTCCCACCCTATTCCCCTATAAACCCACAACCTGCTACAGAACTAAAATACGCAAAAATAATTTAACATAAAATTCATTACTTTTAAAAATTCAAACATACATTACAAAAATAATATATACTTTTAACACATATACTAACATTTACAACACTAAAAAAAATCGATATTTTTAACAACGATATTATGACTGACAGTATTACTAACTTCGATATTATGACAATCAATATTTCTTACCTGCATTTCGATATTCTGACCACTATATTTTTGATAGTCGATATTCTGTCCACTCGATATTTAAAACTCGATATTTTGTCATATCGATATTTAAAATTCGATATTTAGACTCTGTACCGTTCTATAGGGCCCTTTCCACTGCCGATCCACTACAAGGAGTGGAGATAGAGACATATCTGTCCTGGGTCTATTCGTCTGAGGCGGAGGTGCCAGTGTACACTGCCTTAGAGAAGGACATCACAGTACAGGAAGTCCTCACTGCTATACATAAGCTGCAACCCCAGAAAGCACCCGGCCCGATAGATATGGAGGGGAATTCTATAAAACCTTTGCTGCCCAACTAGCACTGATACTCACACGCCCATTCAATTCAATTGACACACAGGGGACACTACCAGAAACAATGCACAAGGCCACCATCACAGTAATTCTCAAGCCAGGCAAAGAGCCCGAATAATTTGCATCCTACCGCCCTATTTCATTGCTGAACGTAGACGCAAAGATTTTCACTAGTGTGATGGCGCTCAAGCTGGCTCCATATGTCAAGTGATCATCGACCCAGACCAGGCCAGATTCATCCCGGAACGTGGGTGTAGTGATAATACAAAGAGGATATGCCATCTCATGGATAAAACGCAGCGCTCCCAGATGTCGGCATTAATGTTAACAATAGACGCAGAGAAAGCGTTTGACCGAGTACACTGGCCGTATCTCTATCGGGTACTTGAAGGCGTGGGCCTTGGCCCCCGATTCCGAGGTTGGGTGCAGGCGTGCTATGCAGCTCCGCAAGCTAACATCTGCGTTAACGGCGTACAGTCCTCCACCTTCCCCATAGGTTGCCCCCTGTCCCCCCTTCTATTTGCGCTCTAAATGGAGCCTTTCGCAGAACCTATAAGGGGAATCGCAAAAGTGACCAGGATTAAGATAGGAGGGAGGAAACATATGACATGCTCCTGACCCTCACAAAACCGTCTGACTCATTACCAGCCATTATGGCGGAGCTCTTGGAATTCGGACAGGCATCGGGTTTCAAAATCAACCCACAGTCCCTGATCCTAGATCTGATGTTGCAGGAACCTGAGCGAGGGCACCTCCGTGAACAGTTTCCGTTTCAGTGGGCAAATGGGGGAGTCCCATACTTGGGCTTACAAATATTTCCTACATTTAAACTTCTGCAGAATACAATTATGGGAGCTTACTGGCCATGGCTTGGTTAGACCTCACTAAATGGAAGCAGCAGAACTTACCATGGCTGGGGAGGCTGGCTACCGTCAAAATGACGCTACTTCCCAAGTTGATCTATGTGATGCAAACTCTACCCCTCCCGCCCCACACAAATTCTGGACTAGCTGCAGACCCTGATTTGGGACTTCATCTGGGAAGGCAAAAGGGCGAGAATGTCTAGGTCACGGGCCTTTTTTGCAGTGGCGGAGGGGGGTTTGGGGATCCCCAACATCAGTAAATACTATCAGGCCGCCCAATTGCGGTACATGGTGGAGTGGTCCCGCACGCTTACCAAAAAGACACTGGTACTTTATAGACCAAGCCATAGCGGGAATGCACATCTGGAAAGTGCTGTGGCTGCACAAGCCCCATAGACCGATGGGAGTATACATCTCCCCGGTCACGAGATCGCCATTGGGGTCTGGGACAGGGTGCAGCTGAGACAACCTCTCCACCCCGGTTTCCCCGGAGACCCCGTTAATAGGCAACCCGGACTTCTCCCCGGCACTGGAGGGCTCAGGCTTTAAGGTTTGGCAGTGCGCCAATTGTAAACGGGTGGGAGACCTATTTGATGCAGACGGGCTTATGGATTTTGCCAAACTACAGACATACTATCCACTCCCGAACTCGGCGAAATGGTAATACCTGGCAGTAGCACACTGGGTCACTCGATAGTGGATCCAGCCTCACGCCGGCAGACCCCTACTGCCTTTGAGAAGTGGCTCATTACTAGGAGCTCTGACAAGAAACTGCTTTCGGACATATACGCGTTCTCGACGCAGCCTGTGCGTCCCTTGCTCTCACCCGCCAGGGCTAGATGGGAAAAAGAATCCGAACGCCCCTTCTCTGACAAAGAGTGGAGTGATATCCTACATCGGGCACGAACATCTGCCCTCAATACCACTAGTAAAGAAACGCTACTCAAAATAGCTATTGGTATTACACACTGGCAAGAGTGGCTAAGTGGGATACTAGGAAGGGTTGGCTGTGTTGGCGACAATGCGGACAACAGGGCACACTCACACACCTCCTATGGCAGTGTCCCAAGATAGAAGAGTTCTGGGCAGGGGTCCTAGATGCCATTAACACGATGTTCGACACAGACATACCCAAATTCCCCAGTTACATATTGCTGGGCCTTCCTAACCCACTCACCTACCCGCTAAAATTACCCAGGGGCAAAGCCATCACACTCACCCTGGTGGCAGCTAAACAGCTTCTTCTAGCTCGATGGGGGACCGATACGATTCCCACGCATCAGGACTGGCTGCATAGAGTGTGGGAAGTTTTGGGGATGGAGAAGTTGACGGTAGTGGCTGCGCAGCATGTACCCCGGTTCGACAAGATGTGGCAATCATGTATAGCATACTTGGCAGATTAATTTCGCTAGCTAACATGCCCCCAATATTTACGGATTCTCGCCTGACAGCTACCGAACCTACCGCACACATCTAGACCGCAAATACCCTTTAAAGGCGCCAGCGCGCTAGGAAAGCGAAGCTCCCTACGCTGCCCACTCTTAACGCCCCCTTCCCTCTTTGTTATCTTATTCTTATAAATTCATTATTTTGTTTAATTTCTCTCCTTAAGTACTCACCTACTATTGAATACGCATCCAAATGTTCAGCCACCGGCCAAGGGTTGTAGGTGGTTTTTGTTGTATTCTGGTTGTCTTATAAACATCAATAAAAATGATTTAAACCAAAAAGTCTTTAACGCTTTGGTGTAAATACTTCGGTTGGTAGAATTTGGGCTTTTGCCCTTATAGTTAACGAACGAACCTTCTTTACTGTTTGAAGATGACCGCCATAATAGCGCCTTCTGTCCTAGTGACTGGGACCCAACATGTATGAATGGTTTTTCCAATATGACGTCCATGTACTATGTATATCCACTTTTTTATATAAGAACTTGTTGTACGTTGTTTGATATAGGTGTTGTTTTGCCATTGAAGTCCCTATTTCAGTTGGGTTATTACTGTTGTTGCACGAGTACACTTTACTCTCATAGATGGCCGTCACACTAGGGCCTTTCAAATATGGTGACAGTTAATTGTGTGCTGAACAAGGATAATTGACATAATTACATATCACGACCTCCGTTTCATTTCACTATACTTGAACTATTAGTACATTGCTCAGTTCATATTTTGGTCTTTTGAGTACATATGGCGTTTGGGATTTTGTCTCGTATTGTATATCGAATGAGCATACTGTACTGTTCTAAAATGGCCACCCCACTAGGGCCTTTCAATTCTCCGGACTGGGAACACACATGTGTAAATACTTTCTCCAATATGGCAACCGCAGTCCGCGCCATTTTTACGCGTGTACAGGAGTACTCTCCTATCGATACTATTGTGTTTCTGTGAAAGTTTCCGGGACTTGGAATCAATTTAGTTTTAGGTATGTGGGGGTTTTCTTTCTAAGTACACAGTAGGTCTTTACAGAACGCTGGGGAGTTTAGATGTTGTGAGTGTTTGGGACTCGTTTTTTCTTATGGATAGCTTTCCTAGTGATTGTTTAATTATACTTTGTATTTGTGTCATTACGGGCTATGCCCGGTTTTTGAGTACGTAATAATGTGATATGGTTTTCTTTACAGTACTCAGTTACATTTTGACGCACAATAAGCCTGCAATTAGTCTAATATTTCAAGAGACTAAGAGGTTTGATTTACATATTATCATGTAAGATTTGATTATATTTGGTCATATTATGGCTCTTAATCCTTGAAGTAGGTCCTGGCTCACATTAGATTGAGGTTTTTACAAGATTTTATTACATACTTATTTCTGCACTGGTTCTATTTTTTGAGGTGACTGTGAAATCAGCTTTCTTTCTTACTTTGATTACACGTATGCCATTTTGACCATGAATTTCGACGCTGCTTAGCCATATCATCTATTTCTTCTATTAGATGCAAGTCGCTATTCAGTACAGGTATTTGCGGATAAACATACTTTTTTGTTCTGGAATCAGGCACCGGAGGTGTGACTCTTTCACATAACGGGATGTGATACAGTTTCATTTCTTGTTCTCCTCTCTCCCTTTCAATTTTCTGCTTTGCTGTTTATCACTGTTATATGGTGCACTTCTTTCATAGAAGGACAATTCTGGGAATACACTCAAATATAAATATTTCTTCAGACTAATCACATTATATTCGGGTGTTGGATACCGTGGATATGTGAAGGCTTTTCTCTTTCTCAAATTCTTTGTTACATGGGTTTTGATTATTTTTATCTATTGGATTTTCAGCCCTGATGAAGTCATGGTACTACCTACCTAATGACGAAACACGTGTTGGCTGACTTTTCCTTGACGGATACACAATTCCATTTCCATTATCATTGTAAGCCTTTTCGTTGTTTGTATGGAAATCTACATCTGATGTGAAGAGTTGGTGGGATTGTTTACCCATTGACTCATACATGGATTAAGGTGGACTTACTACTTATATACCTTGTTTGGACATTGATGAATGATTTTACTATTTGAGTGCTCAGACTTTTCATTGGACATTTTTTGCCCCTTGTTTGAGGAGCTGATTTGGGTTGTTTGGTAACCGACCCTTGTCCTGAAGCACCAATTATAATGCGTATTCAATACTACTTTCCCTATACTTATTGCATAGCGCCTAGTGCTGTAGACCTGGTTACCACAATTTATTCAAAATAAAACAACTGTGTCATATCATGGGCCTAGCAGCTCCTGTAACGGAATCACTTAAAAATCAATATTGAGACACAACTTCTATTTCATAATTAGCGCAGGTCTAAAAACAAGTCTTGAAAGAATATTGTCCAACCCCAGTTCATTTCCAGGTGTAGCTATCCAGTGTAGCAAAGTCACTTCTATAGAATACACAGTACCTTCATCTCTTGTTTCCCTGGGGCAAATGTTCGAATGGTGGCCCAGCCTCTTCCGGGTAAGAACTGGGCCACCCTTGGCCTGGGCTTCGCCCGGGTGTGGCCTGCGCTCGTCCCACATAGCAGGAGTGGAAGAGGCGCTTTTTAGCGCAAAATGGAATACGGGTGAAGGCTGTTGCAGGGCCACCACCGGAGGCCCTGGAAATGCTGGGAGTTGGAGTCCCCCACAGGAAACAGCTGACCGATGTCCCGTGCGGCGGGAGTGTAAGAGGTGCTTTATAGCGCAAAACGGAACACAGGCGAAGGCTGTTGCAAGGCCACCTCCTGGGGCCCTGGGAATGCGGGAGTTGGAGTCCCCCACAAGAAACAGCTGACTGATCCTTCAAAGCTGCTTACAGTACTTAGTATGTAGTACATGGAATCTTCACCCTGCTGGAAACTTTTTCTGCAGTATCAAAAGTATTTGTGTGGATCATAATAAACACAAATCATCAACTGTCACCTACACACCAAGTTACTCTTCAAAACAAAGATTTATAAAGTGCTCAATACCTTTACACACCTATGATGCATTAGAAGCACATGCATTTTGTAAACAGTTACAATGCAGTAGCTGGAGACAGGCTGTACAAAATTAGGTAGAAAAGTAATATGGTAGTTACTTGCTACTATGTAAATTATAAAACAAACTAGCACACTCATTTGCTGATTTAATCAGTGAGGTCCTCAATGATGTCATTGAAATGTCATCAGTGTTGTCATAAATGATGTCAGAGAACATGTCATGAGTGATGTAACATATGTAACATGTGACATCATAGGCAGTGCATGGCGGGAGGCAAGTTATAGTTAGCTCTGCTAGCTACAACTGGTGAATTTCTGTGTTTTTTTTAGTTCAAGATGTTAATGTTTTCACTGGCAAAATTCACCTAATTATTACGCTACTTTAACCTCTGGTTTTTTCGGTGAATTTCTAGGTTTTTAAAAAAAATAGAAACTGATCTTTTATCGTACCTAACTATAACATTACTCTAACCTTTGTTTTTTCAGTGGATTTCTAAGGTTTTTTTTTTAACATAAAGTAATAATTGATTACCATACATAGAACCTTCGTACGTGTGCGGCTAGGGGTTGGCCACAGGACCTTATGCTTTGTAAAGGGGCGAGGGGCCATGTGGCCCTCCTCCTCAAGCCTAATTAAGCCCATTAGGCCCTGGAGATCCCAGGGCCTTATGTTTTTTTAAAGGGGAGGAGGGTCAAGCATCCCCCATCCCCGGGCCTTATTAGGAACTCGGGACCCTATCCTCTAGGAACTTTTTTTAATTATAGGGGAGGTGGGCTGCTCAATCCATCACTCCGAGCCTCTTTAGGCCCAGGGGATCCCATCCCTAGGGCTGTACATATAAGTTAAATGGGCAGGGAGCCACTAGGCCCCCTGCCTGAGCCTCTGTAGGCCCTGGGGATCCCATCCCCTGGGTCTGAACATGCAAGTTAAAAGGCAAGTGGGACTGCGTGGCCCCCCAAACTTTGTAAGGCCCTGGGGGCCCCATCCCCCACGCTGCTTGTTTCTTAACTGAAGAAGAGGGGGGCCATGCGGTCCCCCTCACCGAGGCATGTTAAGTCCTGGGAAACCCATCCCCCGGGCCATTTCTAAAAATAAAGGGGAGGGTGACCCCCCTCTCCGAGCTGTTATCGGCCCTGGGGACCCCATCCTTTGGGGTCACTTATTCAAATAAAGGGGATGGGGCTGCACAGCCCCTGTCCCTGAACCTTTATCAGCCCCAGACTCTGCATCCACCGGGCCCAGAACACTTAAAGGTGGGTGCCCTGGTGCCCACCCAAGGCACCCATCATATAACTATTGGTGCAGGGGGGAGCCACAAGGCCCTGTGAACCCAGCTGGCTACCCCCATGCAGCAGGAACCAGCATTGCTGCAGCCCAGAGGGAGCAGCTCCTAATGCTGCTCCTTCTGGGTGGGAGCAATATTTTGATCTGTTTCCCTGCCCACTTCAAAGTGGTGAGAGAAACAGATAAAAAAATGCAGCCCCAGTGGGCGGGAGCATTTTTAAAGCTCCTGCTGCTGGGAGCGGACTTGGTGTTTGCTCCCGCTTGGCCTCAAATTATAAAATGCTCCCGACAAGCGAGAGCAAACACAGGATTCCCTGCATCGCTATGTCCTGTAGGTGGACTCCCCGGTACATAGTTACTGAGACGGCCCTGGGGATGGGGTTCCCAGGGCTATTGTTGACTCAGGGAGGGGGACCATGTGCCCCCTCCCTTTTTACAGTAATTTTGGCCCCGGGCTGGACACACTGGGGCCTTTAGAGGCTAGGAGAGGGGGACCATGGTCTCTAGGGGAGGGGGACCATGGTCTCTAGGGGAGGGGGACCATGGTCTCCCTCCCCTTTTACCAAATTTCAGCCCCAGGTATAGGCACCCTGGGGCCTTTAATGGCTCGGGGAGGGGGTCATGTGGCCCCCCACCCATTTATTAAGAAAGTTGGCCCTACAGGATGGCGTCCAAGGGGCCTCTGGAGGCTCAGGGAGGGGGGGGCCTATAACTAATGAATGCAGCCCGGCTGGTGTTGCAGGGTGTTCTACATAGGAGCTGCTCTCCAACTAAATTTAGAAACTACCCAGAGTTCTCTGCTTCCTATTTTGCATTTTTTATTGGGCACTCCAAGCCTGAAAGGGTATTATTTTGACTTATACTGGGTGCTCCCTTGTGTCTGGACAAAGCTATACCTCTCTGAAGAGATCTAATGAGAGCGAAACACATGTCTGGGGTTGCTTTTATGCATTCCAGATTGGCTTGGATGGTATTTTACCAGTGCAAAGCTGTAATACGTGCCTGGAGTGGTAAAAGGCTTTGTCATTTTACAGCTCGGCATAGATGGCACTGTGCTAATCCTATGCTTAAAGACTTTGCTAGAAAAACAGACATTTGAGGAAGGCAGATTTAGAGGGTTGCTGGTGTTGCAGGGTGCTCTACATAGGATCTGATCTCCAACTAAATTTGGGAACTACCCAGAGTTCTCTGCTTCCTATTTTGCATATTTTATTCAGCACACTAAGCCTGAAAGGGTATTAGTTTGACTTATACTGAGTTCTCCCTTGTGTCTGGACAAAGCTATACCTCTCTGAAGAGCTCTGAGAGTGAAACACGTGTCAGGGGTTGCATTTATGCATTCCAGGTTGGCTTGGATTGTATTTTACCAATCCAAAGCTGTAATACTGTACCTCGAGTGGTAAAAGGCTTTGTCATTTTACAGCTCGGCATTGATGGCACTGTGTTAATCCTATGCTTAAAGACTTTGCTGTGTAAATGGCAAAAGACTTTGCCCCTTTCTAGCTCGGCGTGGATGGCACTGTGCTAATCCTATGCTTGAAAACTTTGCTAGAAAAACAGACATTTGAGGTGAGCAGATTTAGAGTGGCGCTGGTGTTGCAGGGTGCTCTACATAGGAGCTGCTCTCCAACTAAATTTGGGAACTACCCAGAATTCTCTGCTTCCTATTTTGCATTTTCTATTCGGCACTCCAAGCCTGAAAGGGTATTGTTTTGACTTATACTGGGTGCTCCCTTGTGTCTGGACAAAGCTATACCTCTCTAATGAGCTCTAATGAGAGCGAAACACGTGTCAGGGGTTGCTTTTATGCATTCCAGATTAGCTTGGATGGTATTTTTCCAGTGCAAAGCTGTAATACTGTGCCTGGAGTGGTAAAAGGCTTTTGTCATCCTACAGCTCAGGTGCTCTACTTAGGAGCTGCTCTCCACCTACCTATAACGTCCCGGTAACCTTTGATTTTTTTCAGTAAATTTCCAAGGTTTTTTAAATTCTAATTCCTAACTATAACGTCCCTGTAACATTTGGTTTTTTTTCAGTGAATTTCTATGGTTTTTTAAGAAGTAGTCGCATTTACAGAGTTCTGTGGAAAGGAGGTGGGGCCTCTGACCAGCTCTCAGGAATTCCGCTGTGTAAGACTTGCATGAGGCACCAGGAGGGCTTCTTGGCCCCCAAGGTCCCTCAGGAGTAAAGTGGACTACTTCATCCCCCAACGAGTAGTGTGACAGGAGGCACGTTTGCAGAGTGGTGGACAAAGGGGGGCGTGGCCTCTGAAGACCTCTTAGCAATCCCACTGTGTGGGAATTACTGGAGGTAACAGGAGGGGTAGTTGGCCCCTAAGGACATCCTTGGGGGGCAACTACCCCTCCTATTACCTCCAATAAGTCCCACACAGCAGGATTGGTAAGTTCTCATAGCAGGCCACGCCCCCTTTGCCCACCACTCTGCGAACCCTAGCATGCTCTTGGATGGGGATTGAAGTCCCCTTCGCTGCTGGGGGTCCTTAGGGGCCAACTAGCCTACCTCTTACCTCCAGTAAGCCCCACACAGTGGGATTGCTGAGAGGTGGACACAGGCCACGCCTCCTTTCTCCACCACTCTGCAAACGCGCCTCCTGGCGCGCTTTTGGTTGGGGGATGTAGTCCCCTTGCCTCCTGAAGGTCCCTGGGGCTAACTAGCCCTCCTGTTATCTCTAGTAAGCCCCACACAGCTGGATTGCTGAGAGTGGTCCAAAGCCATGCTCCCTTTTTACACCACTCTGCAAACGTGCCTCCTGGTGCACTGCTGCTCGGGTGATGGAGTCCACTTCAGTCCTGAGGTCCTCACGACACAAGAGGACCTCATCGCCCCACCAACAGTGCGCCAAGAGGTGCGTTTGCAGAGTGGTGTAAAAAGGGGCATGGCCTCGGACCACCTCTCAGCAATCCCACTGTGTGGGGCTTACTGGAGGTAAGAGATGGGCTAGTTGGCCCCTAAGGACCCTAAGAATTCAAGGGGACTTAATCCCCCAACCCAGAACGCACCAGGAGGTGCATTTGCAGAGTGGTGCAGGCTGTGTGCCCCCCTTCTCTTAATATTTTTAGGCCCTGGGGACCCCATTCCCCAGGGCCTGATCCATTTTTTTATTTTCTTTTTAAACGGGAAGGGGGCCATGCGGCCACCCCTCCCAAGGCCAATTTCGGCCCCGGGGGACCCCATCCCCCTGGGCATGGCCACTTCTATTTTTTTTTTTACTTTTCTTTTAAGGAGGGTGCCGCGTGGCCCCCCTCCTGAGGCCATTTTAAGCTCCGGGGACCCCATCCCCCGGGGCTTGGCCTCACTGTTGGGGACCGTGGGGGGAGCCCCAATGCCCCTGCGGTCCCAGCCGGCTACTCGCCTCCTGCGGGAGCCGGCATTGCTTTTGGACAGAGGGAGCTCCCTTTGCCCAAAAGCAATTTGCTTTGCTTCATAGAAGCGAGAGCAGGTTTCCTGCTCTTGCTTCCATGAAGCAAAGCAGTGTTTGCTATGACAGGGTGGGAGCAGTGCTCCCGCCCTGCCATAGCAAACTGCAATGTCCCGGGGGTGGGCACCCCGGGACATTGCCGGAGCTGGCACTGGGGGTAGGGTCCCCAGGGCCAAGGAGGGCTCCATGAGGGGGGCTGCACGCCCCCCCAACAAATTTAAAGCCCTGGGGAGGTGGTGGTCCCAGGGGCAGTGTGGGGGGCAGGAGCCCCCCACATCAATTTTTTTTAGAAAAACCCCTGGGAGGTGGCGGTTCCCTGGGCTTGGGGGGGCCCGCGAGGCCCCCCACCCAAAAATACTTAATGCCCTGGAGAGGTGGCGGTCCCTGGGGCAGCGCGTATTTTTTTATAAAAAGCCCCAGGGAGGTGGTGGTCCCTGGGGCTTGGGGAGGCCCGCGAGGCCCCCGCCCAAAAATACTTAATGCCCCAGGGTGGTGGTGGTCCCTGGGGCAGCGTGGGGGGGGCAGGAGCCCCCCCATGCATTTTTTACAAAAAGCCCCAGGGAGGTGGTAGTCCCCGGGGCTTCGGGGGGCCCATGAGGCTCCCTGCCCAAAAATACTTAATGCCCTGGGGAGGTGGTGGTCCCCGGGGCAGCGTGGGGGGCAGGAGCCCCCCATGCATTTTTTACAAAAAGCCCTGGGGAGGAGGCGGTCCCCAGGGCTTGGGGGGCCCACGAGGCCCCCCGCCCAAAAATACCTAATGCCCCAGAGAGGAGGCGGTCGCCAGGGCAGTGTGGGGGGGCAGGAGACCCTCCATGCATTTTTTACAAAATGCCCCGGGAGGTGGCGGTCCCCGGGGCTTGGGGGGGCCCGCGAGGCCACCTCACCCAAAAATACTTAATGCCCCAGGGAGGTGGCAGTCCCTCGGGCAGTGTGGGGAGGCAGGACCTCCCCCAAGCATTTTTTATAAAAAACCCTGGGGAGGTGGCAGTCCCAGGGGTTGCGGGGGCCCCCACAGGCCCCCGCACCATAATAAAACATTGCCCCCGGGACCTGGCCCACCCGAGGATTCAAGAAAACAAAGTGCGGGAGACCGCACTTTGTTTTTAAATTAATTTTTGGCCGGATTCGCAGACCCTACTCGAATTCCGACAAATTATTTTTTTTAAAATGCTTTTTTGGGCACCCCTGAACAGGCCACTTTTCTTGTTTTTTTACCTTTTTTCTTCTGACTTGGTTCAACTGAGTCACAAGATGGCTGCCAACACTTTTTCGTTTGAAGTGTTGACAGCCAATCAGAGTCAAGCTCATGCTCGGGAGGGTTCGCGGCTCCACCGCGGTCACCAGATATCGATATTTTTTTTATTTTTGAATTTCTCAGGAACTACTGAACTGCTTTACACTGTTTAAAGCAAAGAGTGCGCTCTTGATAAAGAGCTACCTTTTGCCAAATTTGGTGTAATTCCGTTCAGTAGTTCGGGCTGTAGCTGCGACAAAAGCTTGCTATAGAAATTAACATGGAGAAAATGTGTTTTGGGAGCCCCTTTTTTTCTCAGTCCCCACTTGACGAATCACCCCAAAACTTTCAAGACAGGAGCTGACCGGAGAGCCCCATTAGTTTTGAAAATTGCGCAAAGATTCTTCAAACGGCGCCAAAGATATTGGCAAAATAAAAAACGCTTTTCCTATGGAAACTAGGTCCTAACTATAACTACCTACTGGCGACGGCCAGTAGGTAATATATATATTTGAGATGTCATCAGTGATGTCATCAGTGATATCACTGACCATGTCATGAGTGATGTAATATGTGACGTCATCAGCAGTGCATTGCGGGGGCGCGAGTTATAGTTAGCGCAACAAACTATAACGGCCGAATTTCTCTGGTTTTGTACGAGTGAAATGTCCAACTAACTATAACGTCCCTGAAACCTGCGGTTTTTTCAGTGAATTTATAAGGTTTTTTAAATGCTAATTTCTAACTATAACATCCCTGAAACCTATGGTTTTTCAGTGAATTCCAAAGGTTTTTTAAATGCTAATTTCTAACTATAACGTCCCTGAAACCTATGTTTTTTTTAGTGAATTTCAAAGGTTTTTTAAATGCTAATTTCAAACTATAACATAGCAGTTGCGTTTGCAGAGTGGTGGAGAAAGGTGAGCGTGGCCTTCAAACACCTTTTAGCAATCCCACTGTGTGGGATTTAGCGGAGATAACAGGAGGGATAGTTAGCCCCTAACGTCAACCTTGGGGGCCAACTACCCCTTTTATTACCTCCAGTAAGTCCCACACAGCAGGATTGCTAACTTGTTATATCAGGCCCGCCCCCTCCCTGCACCACTGTGCAAATGCGCCCCCTGGCGTGTTGTAAGTTGGGGGATTAAGTCCCCTTGAATCCTGAGGGTCCCTGGGGGCCAACTAGCCCATCAGGTACCTCCAGTAAGCGCCACAGAGCTGTGTTGCAGAGAGGTGTAAAAAGGGGCGTGGCCTCGAACCACCTCTCTGCAACGCAGCTGTGTGGCAATTACTGGAGGTACCTGGTGGGCTAGTTGGCCCCCAGGGACCCTCAGGATTGAAGGGCACTTAATCCCCCAATTTACAATGCACCAGGGGCCGCGTTTCCACACTTGTTATGTTAGGCCCCGCCCCCTCCCTGCACCACTGTGCAAACACACCCCCTGGTGCATTTTAAGTTGGGGGATTAAGTCCCCTTGAATACTGAGGGTCCCTGGGGGCCAACTAGCCCACCAGGTACCTCCAGTAAGCGCCACAGAGCTGAGTTGCAGAGAGGTGTAAAAAGGGGCGTGGCCTCAGACCACCTCTCTGCAACGCAGCTCTGTGGCGCTTACTGGAGGTAAGTGGTGGGCTAGTTGGCCCTCAGGAACCCTCAATATTCAAGGGGAATTTATCCCCCAACTTACAACGTGCCTGGGGGCGCGTTTGCAGAGTGATGCAGGGAGGGGGCAGGGCCTCCTGCGAGTTGCTGGTTTCTTTTTTCTTTTTTTACATTTTTTACTTTATAGGAGGGGGGCTGCGTGGCCCCCCTTCCCTGGGCCACTTTTGGCCCCAGGGACACCATCCCCCAGGGCCTGAGCATTTTCTTTAAAAAAAACGGGAAGGGGGCCGCGTGGCCCCCCTTCCCTGGGCCACTATTGCCACCGGGGACCCCATCCCCCGGGGCCTGGCTGTTTTTTTTATTTTTATATATATTTTTGCGGGGGTTCATGCAGTGGAACCGACAGCAGTTGACCATCGTCAAAGCCCAGGTCCAGCCATCTTGGAAATGGCAAATAAAGAGAAGAGATATTTTCACAGCCCCTGCTGTAAACACAAACTGTGGCTGTGCTTCTTGGCACACCGTGGCCACCGTGATGTGTTTATACTCTTGGGCGGCTGCAGGTCGTTGGTTGGATCAAAATTCGAAGGCTGGGGTTTGGAGGTGACATTAGAGATATGATGCGTAGGCCCCATTACGGCATGCAGTACTGGTAGGTGACGGATGATGTGAAGGCCACAGTACAATCAATCAGGGAATTGTAAGCGCGCTACTCACCCGTGAGGGTCTCAAGGCGCTGAGGGGGGGTCCGCAGATCTGTTTAGCCGAAGAGCCAGGTATTGAGGGTCTTCCTGAAGGTGTTCAGGGAGGGGTGCGTCTGATGTCTGCCGGTAGCTCGTTCCTGGTCTTGGCTGCAATGTGAGATAAGGATCTTCCACCTGCTCTGGCTCTGTGGATGCGCGGGGTTTCGGCCAGTGCGAGGTTGGAAGATCGGAGGTTTCTTTTGGGTACGTGGAAGTTGATTCTGTCGTTGAGGTATTTGGGTCCGTTGTTGTGTAGGCATTTGTAGGCGTGAGTGAGGATTTTGAAAGTGACTCTTTTCTCCACGGGGAGCCAGTGGAGACTTCGTAGGTGTTGGCTGATGTGTTCGTTTCGGGGGATGCCGAGGACGAGTCTGGCGGCGGTGTTCTGTATTGTCTGGAGTTTGCGGAGTAGGGACTTGTTGATGCCGGCGTGCAGTACTGGTTGCTGACGGATGATGTGCAGGCCACAGTACAGCATGCAGTACTAGAAGGTGACGTAAGATGCGGAGATCGCAGAATAGCACGCACTACAGACACAGAAGGTATGATGTTTTATTATGTTTCATTATGTCAGAACTGAAGCATTTTCAATGTTATATACAACCAAGCGGGAGTTGTTGCTTATTTTTCTTATGCAACTAACAACCATTGACAAAGCCAATAGTCCTGGCTTGTTGTAGGTGTAATGTCACTTGTTGTATTATATATCTGGATGCAATGACAGAAGCAGCAAAATACCAGTTGGACGGCGTGCTATGCTAAGCACAGATGTTTAGTCTGGATGTTTTTGAAGTCACGCCCTTAATTGCATCAGCCACGCCCCTTTGAGAGACTCTCCAGTTTTTTCATCCCACTTAAAGCCCTGGTTAAGGCCACAGTATAACATGCAGTACTGGGGGAGGAGATACGATGCACAAGTATTGCATGCAGTACTGATAGAACAAGTGTGACGTAGAAGACACGTGGTGGCACTAAGTGACGGTAAAGTGGGTGTAATGTAAAGGTGTAAAGGCCTTTCTGTAGTACTGAGTAAAGGCAGACTACGTATCATGTAGAGACCATGTTCAGCACTCAATGGATACAGATGATGTGAATAAATATGTGCTGCATCCCCAGTACTGGAAGAGGAGGTGTGGTGTAAAAGCCAAGCTGCAGCATCAGTGTCAACAGAGTAAACACTACCAAGGCCACATTGTAGCACTTGGGTAAGGGAGAGAATGTTACACGTCGAGGCCACGTTGCACTGCTCACAGGTAGAGGAGGTTGATAAATGCTCACAGTATTATCTAGTACAGTTAGAGGAGGTATAGAATAAATGTCACGTTCAAGCACTACGTAAAGAAAGCGAAGTGTAAAGATGCTGTTGTGGTACTCAACACAGGTGGCGGCAGTACCATGTAGAGGCCGCGCTGAGGCATTTGATAGCGATAGATGACAGGAGTACAGGTAAATGTTCAGTACAACGGGAAGATTTATTCTTTGAAGGACAAATGCAGCACTCGGTACAGGCAGAGGGGTCGTACTGGGGAGGTACGGATAGAAGAGGTATCCTGTAAAGTCAGTGCTGCAGCTCATGGTACAGGCAGATGAGTCATATACAGGGGAGGTACGGATAGAAGAGGTATCACGTGAAGGGCCTTCTGATTTTACTGGGTACAGGCCGGGGGCCAGAGAAGGTATGGATAGAAGAGGTGTCATGTAAAGACGGTGCTGCAGCACGCGGCACAGGCAGAGAAGCCATGTACAGGGTAGGTACAGATACAGGATGTGCCTTGTTTAGGCCGTGCTGCAGCACGCTGCACAGGCAGAGGAGTCATGTGCACGGGAGGTACGGAAAGAAGAGTCATGGGATGGCCATGCTGCAACACTCGGTATAGAGAGAGCATGTGTAGCATAGTCTCGGTACAGGGAGAAGAGGTGACCGCTGGGACCAAGGTGAAGGCTTTTCTGCACGTTACAGATACATAAGGAGTGCTGGGCCTTAGAAGTTATGCTAAGGCTGCGCCGCAGTACTCGGTGCAGGTAAAGAGTAGAAGCAGAGAAGGCACCAGTGTGGCGCACGACTCCGTAAATGGCCATGCGCTATCGATCAGCCGAGCGCCTGTTAACAGACTGCATCTAGCGCGTGCAGAGCAGGCAGGGAAGAGCCCCCACGGGACCACAGCCTGAGCCTTATTAGAGTTCACAGCAGACACTTTGATGCTGAGAGGGAGCGCCGAAGTGCGCCTTCTTCGCGCTCGGTTTGAAATGTTCCAGCGCTTCATTTTTTAAAATTTTCAGCGGGATTTGCGACCCCAACGCGAATTCTGCCGAAATTATAAGAAAAAATGCTTTTTTTGGCCCTGGGGGTCCTTGTGGGACCCCCTGAGCAGGCCTAGGGGGTCAGGGTGTTTCTACCCTGCCCCCTTTTCTTCTTTTTTAACCTCTTTTTCACTGTTTTCTTGTGACTCGGTTACTGAGTCACAAGATGGCTGCCAACACTTCCTGGTTTGGAATGTTGGCAGCCAATCAGAATTGATCTCGTGCTCGGGAGGGTCCGTGAACACTCCTCGGTGCTCAGATATTTAAATGTTTTTTTTCTTTAATTTCTCAGCAACTACTGAACGGATTTACACCATTTAACAAAAAGGTCTCTTTTTGAACCAAGGGCTACCTTTTTGCCAAATTTGGTGTAATTCCGTTCAGCAGTTCGGGCTGTAGACTGTTCCAATTTTTCCTATGGAAATTAACATGGGGAAAATGTGTTTTGGGACCCCCCTTTTTTCTCAGCCCCCGCTTGACAAATCACCCTGAAACTTTCAAGACAGGAGCTGACAGGAGCGCCCCACTAGTTTTGAAAATTTCGCAAAGATTCGTCAAACGGCGCCAAAGATATTGGCAAAAGAAAAAACGCAATTTGAATAGAAACAAGGTCTTAACTATAACTACCTACTAGCGATATATATATATAACTCATGCCCCCGCAATGCACTGCTGATGACGTCACATATTACATCTCTCATGACATGATCAGTGACATCATTGATGACATCACTGATGACATCTCAAATGCAAAATGCGATCCACTCGTTTCGGCTTGTCCGAACCTTGATAACGATACAAGACGTCATTGTAGCTTCCTTATTTAAATGTACAAATGCCTCCAGTTGCCAATATTAACAAAGGACTACATATTACTTTAATCCAAAAAGCTGGCGGCCATATTGGCCTGGTCACGGTGTGAAAATTCAGGAATTGATACAATAAAGAAAAGAAAACAAGTGTTAATATGCACACAATATCATTTCAGCATATCTTGCCCCGTGAGCGCCGTGCCTGTATGTTCGTCAACGTGACTTGTTCATAATAAACATACTTAGGATTGCAAACATAAACAATGGACTACACATTACTTTAAAGAGAAAGGCTATCGGCCACATTGATCTGGGCACGTTGCGTATTATAATGGTTCTTACACGAAAGAAAAGAAAAAAAGGGGTGTTAATATACACACACTATCCATAAATAAAGTTCTAGCGATTATAGTTCCATTCCATTCACAGCTCATTTGAGATGTCATGAGAGATGTCATGAGTGATGTCACTGACCATGTCATGAATGATGTAATGTCTGAGGTCATAAGCAGTGCATTGCGGGGTGTAAGTTATAGTTAGCTCAGGCAACTATAACTGCTGAATTTCACTGGTTTTGTACGAGTGAAATCTGAGTCTAACTATAACGTCCCTGTAATCTTTGTTTTTTTCAGCAAATTTCTAGTTTTTTTTTAACGTTAAGTAAGATGCCTATCACAATAGATGGTGGGTGGTTGGAAGCAGGGCCTGGCCTGGCATTGTGCTGCCCCTACCCAAGCTTGCTGCTCCTGCCTCCCCTCCTCCTTGCCATCCATTGTCCAAGTCCATGCCCCTGCTCCTTCATTACAGCCCTGTGTGGCCGTTGTTCTGCCACTGGCCTTCCCGCCTTCTCTGAACAGTTAGCTTGCTGCCCCATCCACCTCCTCCCTATCCTCTGTTGTCTGAATCCATACACTAGCCTTCTCCCTCCTGCCATGCATGGTCTGATGTGCTGCCACTGCCCTCCATTTAGCATGATGTCCCAGTCCACCCCTCCTGCCCTCCATTGTCCAATTCTATGCCCCATCATTGACCTCCTGCTTAGCCTCTGTGCTTAGCTTGCTGCCCCTACTCTCCTTCCCCCTGCTCTCCGATGTCTATGTGCATGCCCCTGCTCCATCCTTTTTGCCCACCATGTTCCATGGACCTGCCCCTCCTATCTACTCTGAGTGTTCTGTTGAGCTGCCACTCCCCTCCCACCTGCCTAGCATTGTCAGATGACTGTAACCTGTCCCTGCCACCTCCACCCTGCCTGTCCACATTCCATGCCCCTATCCCCTTCCTCCTGCCCTCCATGGTCCATTTTACTGCCACACCCTTCTGCCCTCCCTGGTCTGTTGTGCTGCAACTGCTCCTCCTGCCTGCCCCGTGAGGTCTGTTGTGAGGCCCCTTCCCCTGAACTCTCTTGTCTGTGCCCAGCTCCTACCCCTCCCTTCTATCCTCCATGGTCCTTTCTGCATGCACCTGCCCCCTCCTTCTCACCCATCATGGCCATTGTGCTACCACTAACCCTCCCGCTTGCCATGCATGGTCTTCTGTGCTGCCATGGCCCCTCCCACCTTCCCTGTGTGGTCAGCTAGCTGCCCCTGACCCTCTCCCACCTTCCCTCCATGGTCTGTGTGTATGCCATTATAGTCTCACTGTTGCTCTCCATGGTGTGTCTTGCTTCTAGTGCCCATCCTGCCTGACCTCCATGGTCAGCTTGCTGCTCCTGCCCTGCCCCCTTTCCCACTGCCCTCTGTTTTCCATGTGCAGACCCCTATTCCCTCCCTCCTGGCTTGTCTGTTCCATTGTAATGCCCCTGATCCCTACCTCCTGCCCTTTATGGTCCGTTATGCTGCAGCTTTCTCTCCTGTCTGTCCATTATGGTCAGCTAGCTTCCATTGCCTCTTTCCCCTCTGTTCTCTGTTGTCCATGTGCATGGTCCTGTCCCCTCCCTATTGCTTTCCATGGATTGTTGTGCTGCACTCTTGTCCTGCATGCCCTGTGTGGTGTATTGTGCTGCTGCAAACCCTGATGCCTGCCCTGTAAGGTCAGTTTGGTGCACCTGTCCATGTCCCTCCTGTCCTCTGTTATCCGAGTCCATGTCCCTACCCCCATTCCTCCTGCCTTCCATGATCCAATGTACCATACTTGGTAACATTTTGAACTTGGTAAGAGGGAGATTTTGAAAATAAACTGGGGTATTGATTTTTCCCACTGACTTACATTGAAAAAGAGGAGATTGTAGACAGAAGACAGATCAAATAAAGCCCATTTGGGCTTAAAAACATTGGGCATTTCCTGGCTGAATCGGGTCTGTTGGCATGTATGGTTGTACTACTACTGCCTCTTCCTTCTGCCCACAATGGTCTATTATATTGCCACAGCCTCTCTTGCCTGTCCTGCATTGTTGGTTTGTTTCCCCTGCCCCCCTTTCCACTGCCCTGAATAGTCTGTTGTGCTACCACTGCCCTTCCTGCCTGCCCAGTGTGGTCAAATTGTTGCCTCTGCACCCTCCTACCTGCCTTCAATTTTCTGAGTCCGTGCCCCTGGCCTCTGCCTCTCAACAGTATCCTAATGAACAACTAGATTGCTAACATTCTATATTTATTACAAAAGTGTGGCACGCCTGACATCATCTTGATGTAATCAAAACTGTAATACCTAGAGAATTTCCTTTAGAAATTACAGAAATAAGAGGGTCTTATTTGCATCGAAATTATGGTTAGTGCTCTAAAAACTAAAATGAGGACATATGTTCTGAGTTTTCAAATAGCGACAAAGCACTTTTAAATTATTTGTTTTCTTTATGTTTTTTTATCCAGTTGACCACTTGATTAAATGTTGCACTTAGGGGAGAGGATGTGGTATTACTTCCAGAGCTGCAGACTTTGCAACTGGGGAACCAGGTTGGAGTTTCTGCTTCAGCTCGACATTCTGCGATTCTGGTCAAATCACTTAATCTCCCCATGTCTACAACCAACATGAATTTGTCCTTGTGTGATGTAACCTATGCTCATGTAAAGCACTCCAATACCTGACCAGTCTGCACCATATAAAACTGCAAAAAAACAAAATAAAAAGTGTTTTGCACACTTCTGTGATTGGGCTATACGTGGGCTACATCTGGGTGATATTTGTGCTACATTTGGGCTCTTTGGTCTCTGGTGGCAATCTTGGGAGATTTATTTGTTATGAAGTTTCCAAATTTCCTCATTTACTGCAGCCTCCTCAGTAGGAAATGCTTTCAGTTTTTACTTTGATTCCATCAAGAAGGCATTCAGATGTGTCACACATTCGCCATAAATTCTGAATGTTAGCACTCTAGTTGCTCATTAGATCACTGTAGTAAAGCTACTGCTCACTAGGGAAGTCTGCTGCTGGTATTGAAAGTGCATGTTTCATTCTGCATGTCAGAATTTTTTAATGAAATAGAAGAGGATTTGAGAAGTCACTCAAAATGTGCCCTAATTTTTCTTTCTTCAGCACTAATCATAATTTCTATGGCAAAAGGAACCCCCTCAGTTTGTTCCTTTTTAAATTAAATGTTTTAAGTGTTACCAGTTTATTCCAATCAAGATGGCTTCAGGTGTGCCATACTTTTGTCATTAGTAAGACTGTTAGCGCTCTAGTTGTTCTTTAGAACACTCTGGGACATTCTGTCATTGGGCTATACGTGGGCTACATCTGAGTGATATTTGTGCTACATTTGGGCCCTTTTGTCTCTGGTGGCCATCTTGGGAGACTTATTTGTTATGAAGTTTCCTAATTTCCTCATTTACTGCAGTCTCCTCAGTAGTAAATACTTTCAGTTTTTTACTTTGATTCCATCAAGAAGGCATTCAGATGTGTCACACATTTGCCATAAATTCAGAATGTTAGCACTCTAGTTGCTCATTAGATCACTGTAGTAAAGCTACTGCTCACCAGGTAAGTCTGATGCTGGTATTGAAAGTGCATGTTTCAGTCTGCATGTCAGAATTTTTAATGAAATAGAAGAGGATTTGAGAAGTCACTCAAAATGTGCCCTAATTTTTCTTTCTGCGGCACTAATCATAATTTCTTTGGCAAAAAGAACCCCTCATTTTGTTCCTTTTTAAATGAAATGTTTTAAGTGTTGCTTCTTTATTCCAATCAAGATGGCTTCAGGTGTGCCATACTTTTGTCATAAGTAAGACTGTTATTGCTCTAGTTGTTCTTTAGAACACTCTGGGAAGCTGCAGTAGAACACAAAGGAATCAACTGACAGTCTCTGCCCTTGTTGGATGTACATGTTTTACTGAGAATGTCAGACTTCATTCTCATATGACTAAGAAAGATAATGTGAATTTACAGAAAATATGCTCTCATTTTAGCTTCTAGATCACCTTCCAAACCTCTATGGGAAAAGTATGAGAAAATAGTTTTCTCTCAAACATGATTCATGATATCCCAGCAGAAGGCTTTTTCACAGGGTAAAATCACCTTAGAACACACCACAATTCCTATAATTAGTATGGTACCATCAACAAATGATTTATAATGTAACTAAAGTCTTATCACCCTTTATACGTTCTCCATTCACTACAATGCATTTTAATGGGGTGCTATCATGTATATTGGTCCCAAGATGGCTGCCAACACTTCTTGGATGAAGTGCTGACAGCCAATCAGATCTCACGATGAGATGTGTGGTTAGGCTCCCCCCAGATATATACATTTCTTTTTCCTTTAATATTTAAAAAACTACTGAACGGATTTACACCATTTAAACAAAAGGGCGCTTTCTGAACCAAGAGCTACCTTTTTGCCAAATTTGGTGTAATTTCGATCAGCAGTTCGGGCTGTAGCCTTGTCTAAACTTTCCTATGGAAATTAACATGTGGAAAACGCGTTTTGGGACCCCCCTTTTTTCTCGGCCCCCGCTTGACGAATTACCATGAAACGTTCAAGACAGGAGCTGACCGGAGCACCCCATTAGTTTTGAAAATTTTGCGAAGATTCATGAAACGGCACCAAAGATATTGGCAAAAGAAAAAACGCTTTTTGAATAGAAACAAGGTCCTAACTATAACTACCTACTGGCGACCGCCAGTAGGTAATATATATATATATGTATATATATAGATATATATAGATATATATACATATCTTTACAGATGTGATAATCACTCAGTTTTGCCATATCAGGTACTATGGAAAACTATCGTAGCACCTTGCTACAAAATGGTATAAATTCTGCCTGGCAGGCAGGTACATTGAGGGTTACTTTACTAATAGGACCAGAAAATACTTGAGAAGCACCTTAATAAAATAAGTACCCTTGAATGTCTGAAAAACACTAAGATATGTTTTGGAAGTACTATGGAATATGATGGCGGCAGCCTGATATGTCATATTATGCATTTACATTTTTTTTTAAATTGAGATTCGCGTACCGATTGTGTACCAGTCACGGTGGCTGCGCGAATCTAAGAATTAGTCACGGTAGCCGCGACGGTCCCGCCCAACGTCGCATACGTATTTCCGGGGGTCGCGCCAGGTGGGTGAATTCACCGTAAATTATTTTGTTTTAAAAGTATATGTATATAACTTCATTGTATATATTATAAAAAGAGATTAATATACACAATTGTAAATATCGTATATTTGTAACTGGAATAAAGATATATTATTGTTAAATATATTTTTCGGGAATCGCGTCGGTTGCGCGATGGTTGCGTGCCGGGTGCGCGAATCCCATGTGACTTCAAAAGAAAGCATTTTATTGGTTAAGAAGCTTTTTATTCTAGAACTTGCAGGACCCCACCCACATTTTTCATTCTTTCAACAACATCTACAGAGACCCAGCTCTTGTGTTTTCTCTCTTCTTTTGTGCATTTTTTTTTGTTTTTTTGACATCAACAGAAAATGGCTTCTTCTAATCCTGCTCAACAGCTTCCTCCTGAAGAAGAAGAAGAGTTGGAAGAACCAGTAAAACAAAGGTATGAGAGCATCGTATGGGCCTTTTTCTCCATTCCTGCTGGTGAGAAGAAAGGTCAATGCACGAAAGGTGACGTGCACTATCAGCGACAAGGTCCTCTCACGTGGATCAGACAAGAAATACTCATGTGGGACATCTTCGATGCTTAAACACCTGCAGACAATGCATCCACGGCGTCTCGCACGAGAACAACATCGTCGAGACCTTCAAAAACAGGCATCACAAGACGACCAAGTTGCAGGGCCAAGCACGTCATCAGGTTCTTCCAGTAGTGAAAGAACCCATATTGTACCTGAATTCGCTGGACTGGAGCAGCATTGTATTAAATGTAAAAAAGTTCTTTGCTATGGAGAGCAATCGGAGGATGCCATCGTGGCTGCTGTAAAAAACACCATTGTTAATTTTGTTTTTTTTTGTTTTTGCAATGACTTCCTAATTGCATAATGTTTCAAAGGCTTTCTCCGTTCATTCTGTTGATTTTTTCAATTTTTTTAAAAAAACTCCCAAAAAATACAAAAAAGAGTTGAAAAAATACAAACAAATTATAAAAGAAAAAAAGTAGAAAAAAATGGTTCTTGCTAGAACCGCCTAATTGGTTAACAATAGACAAATTTCTATGTGTTGCATGAATTGCTGCAAGTGTAATATATGGAGAAGTGCATGGGTAGTACATGTGTGATTGCATGAGTGCATGTGTAGTGCCTGGGTGATTGGAGAAGTGCATGTGTGCTGCCTGGGTGATTGAAAGAGTGCATGGGTAGTGCCTGGGTGATTGGAGGAGTGCATGGGTAGTGCCTGGGTTATTGCACAAGTGCATGGGTACTGGCTGGGTGATTGGAGGACTGCATGGATAGTGCATGGGTGATTGGAGGAGTGCAAGGGTAATGCCTGGGTGATTGCATGAGTGCACGGGTAATGTCTGGGTAATTGGAGGAGTGCATGGGTAATGCCTGGGTGATTCCATGAGTACAGGGGTAGTGCTTGGGTCATTGGAGGAGTGCATAGATATTGCCTGAGTGATTGAAGGAGTGCATGGGTAATGCCTAGGTTATTGCATGAGTGCATGGGTACTGGCTGGGTGATTGGAGGAATGCATGGATAGTGCCTGGGTGATTGGAGGAGTGCAAGGGTAGTGCCTGGGTGATTGGAGTGGTACATAGGTAATGCCTGGGTGATTGCATGAGTGCACAGGTAATGTCTGGGTGATTGGAGGAGTGCATGGGTAATGCCTGGGTGATTGCATGAGTGCAGCGGTAATGCGTGGGTGATTGGAAGAGTGCATGCATACTGCCTGAGTGATTGAAGGAGTGCATGGGTGATGCCTGGGTTATTGCATGAGTGCATACAAAGTGCCTGTGTGATTGAAGGAGTGCATGAGTGGTGCCTGGGTGATTAGAGGAGTGCATGAGTAGTGCCTGGGTGATTGTATGAATGCATGGGTAGTACCTGGGTGATTGGAGGAGTACATGTGTAGTGCTCAAGTTATTGCATGAGTGCAGGGGTAGTGGCTGAGTGCGTGGATGAGTGCATGGGTAGTGCCTGAGTGATTGCATGAGTGCATGGGTAGTGACTAGGTGATTGGAAGAGTGTATGGGTAGTGCCTGGATTATTGCATGAGTGCATGTGTAGTGCCTGGGTGATTGTAGAAATGCAAGGTTAGTGCCTGGGTTATTGCATGAGTGCATAGGTAGTGCCTGGGTGATTGCATGAGTGCAAGGGTAGTGCCTGAGTGATTGGAGGAGTACACAGGTAGTGCCTGGGTGATTTTATAAGTGAATGGGCAGTGGCTGGGTGATTGAAGGAGTGCATGGGTAATGCCTGGGTGATTGCATGAGTGCAGGGGTAATTTGTGGGTGATTGGAGGAGTGCTTGGGTAGTGCCTGAGTGCATGGATGAGTGCATGGGTAGTGTCTAGGTGATTGAAGGAGTCCATGGGTACTGCCTAAGTGATTGCATGAGTGCAGGGGTGGTGCCTGAGTGCATGGATGAGGGAATGGGTAGTGTTTGAGGGAATGGGTCAGTGCAATAGAAGTACCTGAGAGATTGGAGGAGTGCATGAGTAGTTCTTGGCTGATTGCATGAATGCAGGGGTAGTGCCTGGGTGATAGCATGAGTGCATAGGTAGTGCCTGGGTGATTTTATAAGTGTATGAGTACTAGCTGCGTGATTGGAGGAGTACATGGGTAATGCCTGGGTGATTGCATGAGTGCAGGGGTAGTACCTGGGTGATTAGAGGAGTGCATAAGTAGTGCCTGGGTGATTTTATAAGTGCAAGGGTAATGCCTGAATGATTGAAGGGGCGCATGGGTACTGCCTGGGTGATTGGAGGAGTGCAAGGGTAGTGCCTGTGTGATTGGAGGAGTGCATAGCTAATGCATGGGTGATTGCATGAGTGCAGGGGTAATGTCTGGGTGATTGGAGGAGTTTATGGGTAATGCCTGGGTGATTGCATGAGTGGAGGGGTAATGTCTAGCTGATTGCATGAGTGTAGGGGTAGTGCCTGTGTGATTGGAGGAGTGCATAGGTAGTGCCTGGGTGATTGGAGGAGTGCAAGCGTAGTGCCTGGGTTATTGCATGAGTGCATAGGTAGTGCCTGGGTGATTGCATGAGTGCAGGGGTAGTGCCTGGGTGATTGGAGGAGTGCAAGGGTAGTGCCTGGGTTATTGCATGAGTGCATAAGTAGTGCCTGGGTCATTGGAGGAGTGCATGGGGAGTGCCTGGGTTATTGCATGAGTGCATAGGTAGTGCCTGGGTGATTGCATGAGGGCAGGAGGAGTGCCTGGGTGATTGAAGGAGTGCATGGGTAATGCCTGGGTGATTGCATGAGTGCATGGGTACTGCCTGAGTGATTGAAGGAGTGCATGGGTAATGCCTGGGTGATTGCATGAGTGCAGGGATAGTGCCTGGGTGATTGGAAGAGTGCATGGGTAATGCCTGGGTACATGGAGGAGTGCATGAGTAGTGCCTGAGTGATTTGAGGAGTGCATATGTAGTGTCTGGATAATTTTATAAGTGCATGGGTAGTGGCTAGGTGATCAAAGGAATGCATGGATAGTGCGTGGGTTATTCCATGAGTGCATAGCTAGTGCTTGGGTGTTTGCAGGAGTGCATGAGTAGTGCCTGGGTGATTGCATGAGTACATAGGTAGTGCCTGGGTGATTTTATAAGTGCATGGGTACTGGCTGGTTGATTGGAGGACTGCATAGATACTGCCTGGGTGATTGGAGGAGTGTAAGGGTAGTGTCTGGGTGATTGGAGGAGTGCATAGCTAATGCATGGATGGGTACTGCCTGAGTGATTGAAGGAGTACATGGGTAATGCCTGGGTGATTCCATGAGTGCAGGGGTAGTGCCTGGGTGATTGGAAGAGTACACGGGTAGTGCCTAGATGATTGGAAGACTGCATGGGTAGTGCTTGGGTGATTGCATGAGTGCAGCAGAAGTACCTGAGTGCATGTATGAGTGCATGGGTAGTGCCTGAGTGATTACATGAGTGCATGAGTAGTGCCTGGGTTATTGCATGAGTGCATAGGTAGTGCCTGGGTGATTGCATGAGTGCATAGGTAGTGCCTGGGTGATTGCATGAGTGCAGGGGTAGTGCCTGGGTGATTGCATGAGTGCATAGGTATTGCCTGGGTGATTTTATAAGTGTATGGGTACTGGCTGGGTAATTGGAGGAGTGCATGGGTAATGCCTGGGTGATTGCATGAGTGCAGGGGAAGTGCCTGGGTGATTGGAGGAGTGCATGGGTAGTGCCTGAGTGATTACATGAGTGCATGAGTAGTGTTTGGGTGATTGGAGGAGTGCATCAGTAGTGCCTGGGTTATTGCATGAGTGCATGGGTAATGCCTGTGTGAGTGCATGAGTGCAGGGGTAGTGTCTTGGTGATTGGAGGAGTGCATGGGTACTGCCTGAGTGATTGAAGGAGTGCATGGGTAATGCCTAGGTGATTGCATGAGTGCAGGGGTAATGTCTGGGTGGTTGCATGATTGTAGGGTTAGTGCCTGGGTGATTGGAGGCGTACATAGGTAGTACCTGTGTGATTTTATAAGTGCATGGGTACTGGCTGGGGGATTGGAGGAGTGCATGGATAGTGCCTGGGTGATTGGAGGAGTGCAAAAGTAGTGCCTGGGTTATTGCATGAGTGCATAGCTAGTGCCTGGATGATTGCATGAGTGCAGGGGTAGTGCCTGGGTATTTGGAGGAGTGCAAGCGTAGTGCCTGGGTGATTATACAAGTGAATGGGTAGTGGCTGGGTGATTGAAGGAGTGCATGGGTAATGCCTGGGTGATTGCATGAGTGCAGCAGAAGTGCCTGAGTGCATTTATGAGTGCATGGGTAGTGCCTATAGTGATTGCATGAGTGCATGAGTAGTGTCTGGGTGATTGGAGGAGTGCATGGGTAGTGCCTGGGTGATTGTAGAAATGCAAAGTTAGTGCCTGGGTTATTGCATGAGTGCATAGGTAGTGCCTGGGTAAGTGCATGTATGAGTGCAAGGGTAGTGCGTGGGTGAGTATATAAGTGCATGGGTAGTGGCTGGGTGATTGAAGGAGTGCATGGTTAATGCCTGGGTGATTGCATGAGTGCAGGGGTAATGTGCGGTTGAATGGAGGAGTGCATGGGTAGTGCCTGGGTGATTGTACCAGTATATCGGTAGTGCCTGGGTAAATTGAATGAGTGTGATGCCTGAGTGCATAGATGAGTGCATGGGTAGTGTTTGAAGGAATGGATGAGTGCAGTAATAGTGGCTCTAAACATTATTTTACATTATCATGCATATTACATTATTTCTTCTTACCTTTTTTACTAATGTAGATACAAAACTCAGTGGAACTATTTTACAGTAGTTTTGTTGTAAAAACTGAATTTAAAATCTTTTCAAGCTTCCCCATTACCTGCTGTAAAAAGAAGAAGAAAAACTGTTATTGAATATAATATTATACTTTTAAGAACACAACATAATTTTAGAATGACAACATTTTTACTTTCCCTTTTTTGCTGTGCTCAGATTCTACTGAATTTCACCGTAGACAGTGATTTCAATGTAGTATCATCATACAACGGTGGGGAAAAAAAACAATCAACGAGATTGCAAAAAAATTAAAAAAATCAGCATTGAGCATTATTTATAACATGTGTAACTATGTGTTTACCTATCTATAGTTTCTTAATTACATTCTTCAACTACATTGAGTCTTTTCTTTCTCTCAACTACATTTTCTAAAATGTACATTCTCATTTACATCTCGTATAATATAAAGAACAAATATATAAACTACTTGTTTCCCTAAACACAATTTTCCAAATGCAATATGAATTAGCACAAACAATAATCCATACACTAAGAGGCCGATTCCGATTCGGGCCGGAATTCTCTCCGACCGAGCCGGACCCGGAGAGAATTCCGACCGAATCGGACCCTAGCAGTCCGACCGAACGAGTACGATGCGTTCGCATGCCATCGGACTCGATTCGGTCGGACTCCCATTGAAGTCAATGGGAGCCTGGCGTACGACGCGTACGCGGGCTCCCATTGACTCAATGGGTGCGAGGCGGTCAAGGGCGCCCCCTACAGCGTGTACGCGTCCATGCGCATCGTGGCGTACATGCACAGGTAGGGGGGACCCATGGGTCCCCCCTGTGTGCGACTCGCGCGCCTACGCATACAGGGGGGTCCGACGCGGACCCCCAAAGTCCAGCTCCAACAGCTTTTTCGAGCCGGACGGCGCGAGTCGATCGGAGTGGTCGCGGCGCGCATCGTACTTACCCGGCCGGGAAACGTCTCCATAGCGCGGTGCGAGTCGTGTCCATGCGAGTCGGTCGGAGCGTGTTGAAGCCGCGTTCGAGTCGGTCGGAGATTTCGCGGGTGCCTGCATCGTACTCGCTCGGCCGGACCCGCGTACGATTCGGTCGGGAAACAGGGCTCCGAATCGGATCCGGTAAATCCAAATCCGATTCGGAGCACTACCGGCCGAGATCGGAATCGGCCCCTAATTGTTTACATCTTCCCTATAGGCCGAAAAATGTTTCTGAAACTTTTGCATTGAAAATATCCAAAACAAACTCGTTAATTCGTGTTCACATCTTCCCAATAGGCTGAATGATGTTTTCAAAACTTTGGCATCAAAAATATCATATATGAATTTGGTAATTCGTAAGGCAACCTACATTTGAATTCCAAATGGGCATCATTGCAATGTGTCCATCCGTTATTGCACTTTAAATACAGAATATAGTGTCCAGATGTTGTAGTAGGTCCATCCTGAAAAATAATAGCCACTGCTTTAAAAGTTCTTCCTGAAATTGATACTTGACTTGCCACAAAAAAAATTATTTTGGTTTCCAATTTTCTTCTATCTGCTCTACAACGTTGTAGCATTAAAATGACATATTTTCCAAATCTTTCTATATATATTGTTGACAACATTTCTGATTTACAATGAGAGCATTTCATATCTTGATTAGCTGTTTTTACTAATTTGTTAAAAGACACTGATTTGCAATATGGTATCGTCAAGTATATGAATCGTTCAGTGTCGATTTCAGTGGTAGAAGAAAATGAACACTCTTCACATTTATGATCCCATCTGTAACTTAGTCCAAATAAATTTTCAATTTCTATACTTTCATCTTCCAATACTCCAAGCAAAACATAAGAAATTCTTGTGCATCTTGTTGTATATTCAATGTAAATTTCAATGAACCAGTACATATATCCAAAAGATGCCGAATGCCAGAAGCAGTATGGATTTTACTTCTGTCCATTACCAACTTTTGAAAAATATAATGTAGTAAAGAACAGAATCTTTTTCTCGATTTTCCATAATTTCATGATGAAGATCTTCTAGATAAAAGACAACATTCACAATTACATTAGCATAGCAGTTGATACCTGAACTATTTTCTAACTAGTATCCTACAATATCATCAACAGTGTCCATTTTCATTTTCTTTGCAGCTTCATCATTCTCTTGAATTGTTTTCTTTTTTTTAATCTCAGTAGAATGTTTGTCATTTTTCCATTTTGGATACACTACACATTTCTCATATACGGGATATTCACCTAAGTTAGGAGCATAAAGTCTTCTTAACCGATTGTACTCTCTTACACAATTTGCATCAGCACTAATCTTTTTCTCATCAAAATCAATCAAATACAAACCAGATAATGTTCTTACTTGAGACAATGCAACGTATGCCATGCCCTCTTTAAACACTGTACTTCCAATATTTACCAAAGCACTGTCTACACTTAAACCTTGAGATTTATGAATGGTTACTGCATATGCTAAAGAAAGAGGAAATTGTTTTCTACGAACATACAAGTCTTTTACAAGCAAAAAACGAACAGCACAACGTCCAATCTGTTTTACCTCTTCAATGTGATCAAATTTAATCTTCAAAAATTCAATGCCATCTCTGTTCTGAAAATTTACAAAATCAACAACTTTTCCCATTGCTCCATTTACTAAACCTTCTTCTACATTCAAATTACACTGTAAAATTACCCGACAGTTTGCACATACATATAAACTCTTTTTAAACCTGCAGTCTTAGACACCGACTTTTCCAAAGAATCCAATTTTGACTGTAATTTCTCTGAGAGAAGAATAGTAACTCCTTCGTGTTCCATTTTATCAATAGCTTCCATTTTCACTATTGGTTGTTTTTCCAATTTGAAAAGTTCTTGATTGAATGTAGAACACTCTTGCAGTGTAGGCATTAGGCAAACTATAGACTTCTTTTCTCCAAATTTTTTGTACATTATTTCAGGTGCTATGTTTTCATTTGCAAACAAGTTCATTAAAATCCGACTTTGTAAAGCTTCTTTACCATGTTTTATCAAAACACCAATTCTCATATCTTGAAGAAAGTTTCCATAATGTTCATCACTTGCTTGTCGCATATTCTTAATACGTTCTTTATATTCAAAATGAGACCAAATGTTGACATTTCCAATACTTCCCAAAGATTTCCTAGTGTCTTCATGGACAAGTGTTTTAAAACAGGTTGCCCTTTTACAGGAGTAAGTTGTAGTAGGTTGCCGAAAACAATTACATGTTTTCCTCCAAATAGAACATCATAATCTGTTTTTAAAATCTGTTGCATTCTTAAATGTACAAACGCAAGCATTAAGTTTGAGACCATGCTCACCTCATCAATAATTAGAAGTTTCATTTTCTTCAGTACTAAACGATCGTCTCTTTGTTGAACTTTGTCCAAGAATTCCCTTGCAGAAACATGTGTAAGATGAACTCCTGTTTTTAATATGTGGTTCACTGCATATGAAAGTCCAGCTTAAATCACTTTCAAACAAAAGATGAAATATGTATGGCATACACTGTTGAAATCTTGGATCTTCTGAGTACAATCTTGTCGAACGGTATTCTGAAGCTGGAATCTGTAGTGGTTGTTCATCATATCGTCCACCTTTTCCAGTGGGGAAGAGCCGTGGAAAACAACGAGCTTCTAAACTTTTTACCCATACACTCATGGGAGTTCCCTTCGCTTTCTTCATTTGAAATAATTCATTAGTGTTTCCTATCACTTCTTTTGAATGTAGAGGATGTATACTATAATGTTAATAAATTTCTTCACTCCTGGACTGTCCATTTTTTCTATTTGGCCAGTTGAAATTTCTGTTTCATCTTCTAAACATATTTCTTATTCTTCCACATTTACAGTTTTATAATAAATATTGTTTTGTACAAGATATAATGTAGCTTTTTGAAGTTTGGTGACATCTACTAACTCTTGCCATATTTTCCGACTCTTTGTTGGTACACCCTTAACGAGAATAACTACAGGTTCACTTTCCTCTCTCTCTATAACAACAGTTTCAATATTTTTCTTAAAATCTAAAGGTAAATACACAACTCTTCCTTTCAGACCTCTTTGTAAATCTGTTGGAGGCAGCTTACCTGCTTTAGGCTGAAACAGGTGCACAGATTGAATAAGAATGGACTCATATGTATTTAAATCTACCAGTTCCAGAGGAATAGCTACCAACTCTAAGTTGTTATGTACAGCTCTAGCTGGCATTTTGTTCTCTTCTAATTTGTTGTAACAATATTTACAAATACGTTGATCAGTACCCAACTCAAAACGACCTTCCACCAACAAATAGGCACCAAATTGCTCCCATTTATCATTGTTTTCCTTTTCACTTTTTAAATATAGATCAACATTCCTAGTTTGACTTCTATAGTGAGTACGTCGACAACAAATACAAACATAGTTTGGTTTTTCACATGAAAGTACCTTAAACTTTGTAATTTCTTCTGCAAAACTCTCCGTACTAATATCATCCACCTGCTCTTCAACACCTACACTTATCAATCTCTCACTTTCTCTACACTCCTCTTGTGAACCAAAGAAACAAAACTGTATATCATTAGAAACTTTTTTTACATCCGATACTGAACCATGCAAAAGAGCTGTGATTATTTCACTTAAAGATAATGCATGACTTTTTACGTAGTACAATCTTCTTACTAACTTCCGCATTTCTGAATGATGTACTGCTAACATTCTTAAATGATGAAAAGTACTTTGACACACTTTTCTAGAAAGACAAGCCAGAGAATGACCATGCAACTTAGTATATTTTCTCCTTTTACAAGGATCTAGTCCTTGCAACATCTTAACCCCTTCGCTGCTAGGCCTTTTCCCCCCCTGTGCTAAGCCTTTTTTTGGCTATTTGGGGTAGTGCGCGCTTAGGCCCCTGTAACTTTTTGACCACATAAGGTATCCACGCCAAATTTGCGTCCTTTTTTTCTAACATCATGGGGATTGTAAAGGTACCCAGGGTTTGTGGATTCCCCTGGAGGGGACCCAGAAATTTGCCAAAATACAGCAAAATTTTGTTTTTTGGGGGAAAAATGCGAAAAAAGGGCTACAGATGAAAGCGTCTTGTTTTTTCCCTGCAAATGGCATCAAAAAAGGGGTTGTGGTGCTGAAATCACCATCTTCCCAGCTTTCAGGGACAATCAGACTTTTGTCAGAAAACCAACTTTTTTTACACAGTTTTGGCATTTTTCTGGGACATAGCCTATTTTTTGTGCTTTCAACCTCCTTCCAGTTAATGGTAGAAATGGGTATAAAACCAATAATGGATCCTGGAAAGCCATACATTTCTGAAAAGTAGACAGAATTCTGAATTCAGCAAGGGGTCATTTGTGTAGATCCTTAAAGTTTTCCTTATAGAAACTAACAGTTAAATGAAGGAAAAATTGAAAATTAATTGAAAAAAACAGCCATTTGTGTCAACCATTTCACCTGTAACTTCTTCTAATTATGACAGCTATTTGAAAGCAATATACCGTTATATCCGCTGGACCTTTCTGGTTGTGGGGATATATAGGACTTGTAGGTTCACCAAGAACTCGACGAACTCAGAGCCAATAACTGAGCAGCATCTTGCAATGGTTTTTTATTATGTACCGGGTATTGAGCAATTATTTTGGGAAAAGGTATACATGGAAAAATTGTTATGAAAGACACCTATGTATTTTTGAAATGGGAACAAAATGTAGATTTTAGAAACAGTAGATATTTGCACATTTCCGAAATTGGGAGTACCCATACGGGCATGAGAATTATAGGTCATTTTTCAAAATGACTTATTTTTTACACATTGTCTTTCATTTGGAAGGCAGAAATGCATCGAAAGTCAATAGGTAATAACAGTTGCTCTACAGTTCTGTGTTACCCTAAGTCTCTCGATAAAAATGGTACCTCACTTGTGTGGGTAGGCCTTGTGCCCACAACAGGAAATGGCTCAAAATGCAACGTGGACGTACCACATTTTCACAATTAAAAATTACCCTTTTTTTGCAAAGTGCCTAGCTGTAGTTTTTGAACCCTAGCTCTGCGGGCACTTAGGGAAACCTAGCAAACCTATACATTTTTGAAAACTAGACACCCAGGGGAATTCAGGATGGGGTGACTTGACTGGCTCTCACCAGGTTCTGTTACCCAGAATCCCTTGCAAACCTAAAACATTGGTTAAAAAAACACATTTTCCTCACTTTTCTGTGGTGGAAAGTTCTGGAATCTGCGTGGATCCACAAAATTCTACCCACCCCGCGTTCCCCAAGGTCTTCCGAAAAAAATGCTACCTCACTTGTGTGGGTAGGCCTAGTGCCCGCGACAGGAAGCAGCGCAAAACGCAACGTGGACGCACCACATTTTCACAGTGAAAAATGGCCCTTTTTTTGCAAAGTGCCTAGCTGTAGTTTTTGAATTCTAGCTCTGCCGGCACCTAAGGAAACCTAGCAAACCTATACATTTTTTAAAACTAGACACCCGGGGGAATCCAGGATGGGGTGACTTGACTGCCTCCCACCAGGTTCTGTTACCCAGAATCCCTCGCAAACCTAAAAAATTGTCAAAAAAAACACATTTTCCCCACATTTCTGTGGTGGAAAGTTCTGTAATCTGCGTGGATCCACAAATTTCCACCCACCCCATGTTCCCCAAAGTCTTTCGAGAAAAATGGTACCTCACTTGTGTGGGTCGGCCTAGTGCCTGCGACAGGAAACGGCGCAAAACGCAACGTGGTCACACCTCAATTTCGCAGTGAAAAATGACCCTTTTTTGGCAAAGTGCCTAGCTGTAGTTTTTTAACCCTAGCTCTGCCGGCACCTAGGGAAACCTAGCAAACCTATATATTTTTGAAAACTAGACACCCAGGGGAATCCAGGATGGGGTGACTTGACTGCCTCCCACCAGGTTCTGTTACCCAGAATCCCTCGCAAACCTAAAAACTTTTCAAACAAAACACATTTTCCCCACATTTCTGTGGTGGAAAGTTCTGGAATCTGCGTGGATCCACAAATTTCCACCCACCCCGCGTTCCCCAAAGTCTTATGAGAAAAATGGTACCTCACTTGTGTGGGTCGGCCTAGTGCCTGCGACAGGAAACGGCACAAAACGTAATGTGGTCACACCTCAATTTCGCAGTGAATAATGACTCTTTTTTGGCAAAGTGCCTAGCTGTAGTTTTTGAACCCTAGCTCTGCCGGCACCTAGGGAAACCTAGAATACCTATACATTTTTGAAAACTAGACACCCAGGGGAATCCAGGATGGGGTGACTTCACTGCCTCCCACCAGGTTCTGTTACCCAAAATCCCTTGCAAACCTAAAAAATTGCCAAAAAAAACACATTTTCCCCACATTTCTGTGGTAGAAAGTTCTGGAATCTGCGTGGATCCACAAATTTCCACCCACCCTGTGTTCCCCAAAGTCTTATGAGAAAAATGGTACCTCACTTGTGTGGGTCGGCCTAGTGCCTGCGACAGGAAACGACGCAAAACGCAACGTGGTCACACTTCAATTTCGCAGTGAAAAATGACCCTTTTTTGGCAAAGTGCCTAGGTGTAGTTCTTTAACCCTAGCTCTGCCGGCACCTAGGGAAACCTAGCAAACCTATACATTTTTGAAAACTAGACACACAGGGGAATCCAGGATGGGGTGACTTGACTGCCTCCCACCAGGTTCTGTTACCCAGAATTCCTTGCAAACCTAAACAATTGTCAAAAAAAACACATTTTCTCCACATTTCTGTGGTGGAAAGTTCTGGAATCTGCGTGGATCCACAAATTTCCACCCACCCCGTGTTCCCCAAAGTCTTATGAGAAAAATGGTACCTCACTTGTGTGGGTCGACCTAGTGCCTGCGACAGGAAACGACGCAAAACGCAACGTGGTCACACTTCAATTTCGGAGTGAAAAATGACCCTTTTTTGGCAAAGTGCCTAGGTGTAGTTTTTGAACCCTAGCTCTGCCGGCACCTAGGGAAACCTAGCAAACCTATACATTTCTGAAAATTAGACACCCAGGGAAATCCAGGATGGGGTGACTTGACTGCCTCCCACCAGGTTCTGTTACCCAGAATCCCTTGCAAACCTAAAAAATTGTCCAAAAAACACATTTTCCCCACATTTCTGTGGTGGAAAATTCTGGAATCTGTGTGGATCCACAAATTTCCACCCACCCCGCGTTCCCCAAAGTCTTCCGAGACAAATGGTACCTCACTTGTGTGGGTCGGCCTAGTGCCCGTGACAGGAAACGGCGCAAAACGCAACGTGGTCACACCTCAATTTCGCAGTGAAAAATGACCCTTTTTTTGCGAAGTGCCTAGCTGTAGTTTTTTAACCCTACCTCTGCCGGCACCTAGGGAAACCTAGCAAACCTATACATTTTTGAAAACTAGACACCCAGGGGAATCCAGGATGGGGTGACTTGACTGCCTCCCACCAGGTTCTGTTACCCAGAATCCCTTGCAAACCTAACAAATTGTCCAAAAAAACACATTTTCCCCACATTTCTGTGGTGGAAAGTTCTGGAATCTGCTCCACAAATTTCCACCCACCCCACGTTCCCCAAAGTCTTATGAGAAAAATGGTACCTCACTTGTGTGGGTCGGCCTAGTGCCTGCGACAGGAAACGACGCAAAACGCAACGTGGTCACACTTCAATTTCGCAGTGAAAAATGACCCTTTTTTGGCAAAGTGCCTAGCTGTAGTTTTTTAACCCTACCTCTGCCGGCACCTAGGGAAACCTAGCAAACCTATACCTTTTTGAAAAGTAGACACCCAGGGGAATCCAGGATGGGGTGACTTGACTGCCTCCCACCAGGTTCTGTTACCCAGAATCCCTTGCAAACCTAACAAATTGTCCAAAAAAACACATTTTCCCCACATTTCTGTGGTGGAAAGTTCTGGAAGCTGCGTGGATCCACAAATTTCCACCCACCCCGTGTTCCCCAAAGTCTTATGAGAAAAATGGTACCTCACTTGTGTGGGTCGGCCTAGTGCCTGCATCAGGAAACGACGCAAAACGCAACGTGGTCACACTTCAATTTCGCAGTGAAAAATGACCCTTTTTTGGCAAAGTGCCTAGGTGTAGTTTTTGAACCCTAGCTCTGCCGGCACCTAGGGAAACCTAGCAAACCTATACTTTTTGAAAACTAGACATCCAGGGGGATCCAGGATGGGGTGACTTGACTGCCTCCCACCAGGTTCTGTTACCCAGAATCCCTTGCAAACCTAACAAATTGTCAAAAAAACACATTTTCCCCACATTTCTGTGGTGGAAAGTTCTGGAATCTGTGTGGATCCACAAATTTCCACCCACCCCGCGTTCCCCAAAGCCTTCCGAGAAAAATGGTACCTAACTTGTGTGGGTCGGCCTAGTGCCCGCGACAGGAAACGGCGCAAAACGCAACGTGGTCACACCTCAATTTCGCAGTGAAAAATGACCCATTTTTTGCAAAGTGCCTAGCTGTAGTTTTTGAACCCTACCTCTGCCGGCACCTATGGAAACCTAGCAAACCTATACATTTTTGAAAACTAGACACCCAGGGAATCCAGGATGGGGTGACTTGACTGCCTCCCACCAGGTTCTGTTACCCAGAATCCCTTGCAAACCTAAAAGTGTCCAAAAAACACATTTTCCCCACATTTCTGTGGTGGAAAGTTTTGGAATCTGTGTGGATCCACAAATTTCCACCCACCCCGCGTTCCCCAAAGTCTTCCGAGAAAAATGGTACCTCACTTGTGTGGGTCGGCCTAGTGCCCGTGACAGGAAACGGCGCAAAACGCAACGTGGTCACACCTCAATTTCGCAGTGAAAAATGACCCTTTTTTTGCAAAGTGCCTAGCTGTAGTTTTTGAACCCTACCTCTGCCGGCACCTAGGGAAACCTAGAAAACCTATACATTTTTGAAAACTAGACACCCAGGGGAATCCAGGATGGGGTGACTTGACTGCCTCCCACCAGGTTCTGTTACCCAGAATCCCTTGCAAACCTAACAAATTGTCCAAAAAAACACATTTTCCCCACATTTCTGTGGTGGAAAGTTCTGGAATCTGCTCCACAAATTTCCACCCACCCCACGTTCCCCAAAGTCTTATGAGAAAAATGGTACCTCACTTGTGTGGGTCGGCCTAGTGCCTGCGACAGGAAACGACGCAAAACGCAACGTGGTCACACTTCAATTTCGCAGTGAAAAATGACCCTTTTTTGGCAAAGTGCCTAGCTGTAGTTTTTAACCCTACCTCTGCCGGCACCTAGGGAAACCTAGCAAACCTATACCTTTTTGAAAAGTAGACACCCAGGGGAATCCAGGATGGGGTGACTTGACTGCCTCCCACCAGGTTCTGTTACCCAGAATCCCTTGCAAACCTAACAAATTGTCCAAAAAACACATTTTCCCCACATTTCTGTGGTGGAAAGTTCTGGAAGCTGCGTGGATCCACAAATTTCCACCCACCCCGTGTTCCCCAAAGTCTTATGAGAAAAATGGTACCTCACTTGTGTGGGTCGGCCTAGTGCCTGCATCAGGAAACGACGCAAAACGCAACGTGGTCACACTTCAATTTCGCAGTGAAAAATGACCCTTTTTTGGCAAAGTGCCTAGGTGTAGTTTTTGAACCCTAGCTCTGCCGGCACCTAGGGAAACCTAGCAAACCTATACTTTTTTGAAAACTAGACATCCAGGGGGATCCAGGATGGGGTGACTTGACTGCCTCCCACCAGGTTCTGTTACCCAGAATCCCTTGCAAACCTAACAAATTGTCAAAAAAAACACATTTTCCCCACATTTCTGTGGTGGAAAGTTCTGGAATCTGTGTGGATCCACAAATTTCCACCCACCCCGCGTTCCCCAAAGCCTTCCGAGAAAAATGGTACCTAACTTGTGTGGGTCGGCCTAGTGCCCGCGACAGGAAACGGCGCAAAACGCAACGTGGTCACACCTCAATTTCGCAGTGAAAAATGACCCATTTTTTGCAAAGTGCCTAGCTGTAGTTTTTGAACCCTACCTCTGCCGGCACCTAGGGAAACCTAGCAAACCTATACATTTTTGAAAACTAGACACCCAGGGGAATCCAGGATGGGGTGACTTGACTGCCTCCCACCAGGTTCTGTTACCCAGAATCCCTTGCAAACCTAAAAGTGTCCAAAAAAACACATTTTCCCCACATTTCTGTGGTGGAAAGTTCTGGAATCTGTGTGGATCCACAAATTTCCACCCACCCCGCGTTCCCCAAAGTCTTCCGAGAAAAATGGTACCTCACTTGTGTGGGTCGGCCTAGTGCCCGTGACAGGAAACGGCGCAAAACGCAACGTGGTCACACCTCAATTTCGCAGTGAAAAATGACCCTTTTTTTGCAAAGTGCCTAGCTGTAGTTTTTGAACCCTACCTCTGCCGGCACCTAGGGAAACCTAGAAAACCTATACATTTTTGAAAACTAGACACCCAGGGGAATCCAGGATGGGGTGACTTGACTGCCTCCCACCAGGTTCTGTTACCCAGAATCCCTTGCAAAGCTAAAAGATTGTCCAAAAAAACACATTTTCCCCACATTTCTGTGGTGAAAAGTTCTGGTATCTGCGTGGATCCACAAATTTCGGCCCACCCCACGTTCCCCAAAGTCTTACGAGAAAAATGGTACCTCACTTGTGTGGGTCGGCCTAGTGCCTGCGACAGGAAACGGCGCAAAACGCAACGTGGTCACACCTCAATTTCGCAGTGGAAAAAGACCCTTTTTTGGCAAAGTGCCTAGTTGTAGTTTGTGAACCCTACCTCTGCCGGCACCTAGGGAAACCTACCAAACACGCACATTTCTGAAAAGTAGACACCCGGGGGCTTCCAGGGAGGTATGGCTTGCGTGGATCCCCCAACGTTTCCTTACCCAAAATCCCCTGCAAACCTCAATTTTAGCTGAAAAAATCACTTTTTTCACACATTTTTGTGTGGGAAAGTGTGGCATCACTGGCCTCACACAAATTTCCTACCACCCAGCGTTCCCCCAGGTCTCCCGATAAAAATGGTGCCTCACTTGTGTGGGAGGCCCAAGTACCCGCGACAGGCAAGGGCCCAAAACGTAGTGAGGCGACATCAAAATTGCCTATCTCAAAACCACCTGGTTTTGCAAGGGAGTCACCTGGGTTTTTGGCCCCGTGCTCGGCGGCCATCTAGGGAAACCTACCAAACCCACACATTTCTGAAAAGTAGACACCCGGGGCTTCCAGGAGGTATGGCTTGTGTGGATCCCCCAACGTTTCCTTACCCAGAATCCCCTGCAAACCTCAATTTTAGCTGAAAAAATCACTTTTTCACACATTTTTGTGTGGGAAAGTGTGGCATCACTGGCCTCACACAAATTTCCTACCACCCAGCGTTCCCCAGGTCTCCCGATAAAAATGGTGCCTCACTTGTGTGGGAGGCCCAAGTACCAGCGACAGGCAAGGGCTCAAAACGTAGTGAGGCGAAATCAAAATTGCCTATCTCAAAACCACCTGGTTTTGCAAGGGAGTCACCTGGGTTTTGGCCCGGTGCTCGGCGGCCATCTAGGGAAACCTACCAAACCCACACATTTCTGAAAAGTAGATACCCGAGGGCTTCCAGGGAGGTATGGCTTGTGTGGATCCCCCAACGTTTCCTTACCCAGAATCCCCTACAAACCTCCATTTTAGCTGAAAAAATCACTTTTTCACACATTTTTGTGTGGAAGTGTGGCATCACTGGCCTCACACAAATGTCCTACCACTCAGCGTTCCCCAGGTCTCCCGATAAAAATGGTGCCTCACTTGTGTGGGAGGCCCAAGTACTCCGACAGGCAAGGGCCCAAAACGTAGTGAGGCGACATCAAAATTGCCTATCTCAAAACCACCTGGTTTTGCAAGGGGTCACCTGGGTTTTGGCCCCGTGCTCAACGTCATCTAGGAAACCTACCAAACCCACACATTTCTGAAAAGTAAACACCTGGGGCTTCCAGGGAGGTATGGCTTGCGTGGATCCCCCAACGTTTCCTACCCAGAATCCCCTGCAAACCTCAATTTTAGCTGAAAAAATCACTTTTTCCACACATTTTTGTGTGGAAAGTGTGGCATCACTGGCCTCACACAAATGTCCTACCACCCAGCGTTCCCCAGGTCTCCCGATAAAATGGTTCCTCACTTGCGTGGGAGGCCCAGTACTCGCGACAGGCAAGGGCCCAAAACGTAGTGAGGCGACATCAAAATTGCCTATCTCAAAACCACCTGGTTTTGCAAGGGGTCACCTGGGTCTTGGCCCGTGCTCGGCGGCCATCTAGGAAACCTACCAAACCCACACATTTCTGAAAAGTAGACACCCGGGGCTTCCAGGGAGGTATGGCTTGCGTGGATCCCCCAACGTTTCTTATCCAGAATCCCCTGCAAATCTCAATTTTAGCTGAAAAAATCACTTTTTCACACATTTTTGTGTGGGAAAGTGTGGCATCACTGGCCTCACACAAATTTTCTACCACCCAGCGTTCCCCCAGGTCTCCTGATAAAAATGGTGCCTCACTTGTGTGGGAGGCCCAAGTACCCGCGACAGGCAAGGGCCCAAAACATTTTTTGATGGGCAATGTTGATGTTGCCTTAAAACGTTTTGTGTCCTTGCATGTCGCGGGTACTTGGGCCTCCCACACAAGTGAGGCACCATTTTTATCGGGAGACCTGGGGGAACGCTGGGTGGTAGGAAATTTGTGTGAGCCCGGTGATGCCACACTTTCCCACACAAAAATGCGTGAAAAAAGTGATTTTTTTCAGCTAAAATGGAGGTTTGCAGGGGATTCTGGGTAAGGAAACATGGGGGATCCACGCAAGCCATACCTCCCTGAAAGCCCCCGGGTGTCTACTTTTCAGAAATGTGTGAGTTTGTTAGGTTTCCCTAGATGGCCACCGAGCACGGGGCCGAAAACCCAGGTGACCCCCCTTGCAAAACCAGGTGGTTTTGAAATAGGCAATTTTGATGTCGCCTCACTACGTTTTGGGCCCTTGCCTGTCGCGGGTACTTGGGCCTCCCACACAAGTGAGGCACCATTTTTATCGGGAGACCTGGGGGAACGCTGGGTGGTAGGAAATTTGTGTGAGCCCGGTGATGCCACACTTTCCCACACAAAAATGTGGGAAAAAAGTGATTTTTTTCAGCTAAAATTGAGGTTTGCAGGGGATTCTGGGTAAGGAAACGTTGGGGGATCCACGCAAGCCATACCTCCCTGGAAGCCCCCGGGTGTCTACTTTTCAGAAATGTGTGGGTTTGGTAGGTTTCCTAGATGGCCGCCGAGGACGGGGCCAAAACCCAGGTGACTCCCTTGCAAAACCAGGTGGTTTTGAGATAGGCAATTTTGATGTCGCCTCACTACGTTTTGGGCCCTTGCCTGTCGCGGGTACTTGGGCCTCCCACACAAGTGAGGCACCATTTTTATCAGGAGACCTGGGGGGACGCTGGGTGGTAGGAAATTTGTGTCAGCCCAGTGATGCCACAACTTTACCACACAAAAATGTGTGAAAAAAGGGATTTGCTCAGCAAAATGTCAGGTTTGCAGGGGATTCTGGGTAAGAAAACGTTGGGGGATCCATGCAAGCCATACCTCCCTGAAATCCCGCGGGTGTCTACTTTTCAGAAATGTGTGGGTTTGGTAGGTTTCCCTAGGTGGCCACCGAGCCCCGGGCCAAAACGTCATGGGACCCCCCTTGCAAAACCAGGTCGTTTTGTGAAAGGCCATTTTGAGGTCGCCTCAATACGTTGTGGGCCCTTGCCTGTCGCGGGTACCTGGGCCTCCCACCCGAGTGAGGCACCATTTTTATCAGGAGACCAGGGGGGATGCTGGGTGGTAGGAAATTTGTGTCAGCCCGGTGATGCCACAACTTTACCACACAAAAATGTGTGAAAAAAGGGATTTTTTCAGCAAAATGTCAGGTTTGCAGGGGATTCTGGGTAAGAAAACGTTGGGGGATCCACGCAAGCCATAACTCCCTGGAATCCCCCGGGTGTCTACTTTACAGAAATATGTGGGTTTGGTAGGTTTCCCTAGGTGGCCGCCGAGCCCCGGGCCAAAATCCCAGGTGACCCCCTTGCAAAACCAGGTCGTTTTGAGATAATGTGTTGTTTATTTCTGCAGCGTGAAAATTTTGGCACAATATTGCAAGGAAAATGTGACAGACATTTTGAGGTTTGCAGGACATTGTGGGTAACATAACTTGTTGTGATCCACAAGAGAGATATCACCATGTACTCCCATGGGTGTTTCGTTTACGACAATATCTACAGTTGGTAGGTTATTCTTAGACGGAATGTACACCTTGGCAGACAGACTAAAAAGACAAAGATTACTGCACAGCTATCTATTCCTCAAGCACACACACATACTGGTTGGATTTGGCATGAGGGCAAGTGATGGTTCAGTGTATACAATTTTATTAACAAGAGATTTCACAAAAATGAAATGCACTGTCAATAATTGAAAGGACAAAAAACTGAACCAGTGACTCGCAGCTCGTGAGCTGTAAAGCCACGTCAAGGCCCCAACCGCTTTACAGGCCATTCACACACCTTTCATACGTGATACACACAAGACCATTCACAACACCAGCCATGAAACAAACACATTACAACATTCACAAAAAGGGACAAGGTACACCCTGCTTGAGAAAGACAAAAAAAATATATTACTGCACAGCCATCTAATCCTCAAGCACACACACATACTGGTTGGATTTGGCACGAGGGCAAGTGATGGTTCAGTGTATACAATTTTATTAACAAGAGATTTCACAAAAATGAAATGCACTGTTAATAATTGAAAGGACGAGAAACTGAACCATTGACTCACAGCTCGTGAGCTGTAAAGCCACGACAAGGCACCAACCTCTTTACAGGCCATTCATACACCTATCATACGTGTGACACATACAAAACCATTCACACCACCAGCCGCGGGCCCATCACATTACAACACTCACACCAGCAGACAGCGCCATTCAAGGGCCCATCACTTTCACACGCCCACATTCCTAACACAGCAACCACACAAGCTGATGGATTGCGTGAGTGTCGCTCGGCTAGCAGTGTGTGTAGTGACCAGCAGCAAGTCACTACTCACACACCGCCAGCCGAGCGCCAGTCCATGCACACCACCAGCCAAGCACAACTACACGCACACCGCCAGCCAAGCGCCACTCCACGCACACCGCCAGCCAAGCGCCACTCCATGCACACCGCCAGCCAAGCGCCACTCCACGCACACCGCCAGCCAAGCACCACTACAGGCACACCGCCAGCCAAGCGCCACTCCACGCACACCGCCAGCCAAGCGCCACTCCACGCACACCGCCAGCCAAGCGCCACTCCACGCACACGCCAGCCAAGCACCACTACACGCATACCGCCAGCCAAGCGCCACTCCACGCACACCGCCAGCCAAGCGCCACTCCACGCACACTGCCCGCCAAGCACCAGCCTACACACACCACCATCACATTTAGGATTTTTTTATACAAAAAAGAAAACACAAACAAATTGCAAATAGATACAAATCTACTAACACAAAATCAGAAACTATATACACTGCACTAATGCCAACCTTGAAACAGAACAACAATTCTTAAACATTACAGACCAGGCAGTTCACTTTACCACTCATGGTTGCTCCCAATAATTCTTTTGCTTGTGGTACGCTCTATAACAAGCAGGCACACACAGCCCAGGGTTAGAAGGACACTCAGGGCAGTACATACGAGTCTCCTTCCACGTACCTCTTCGCCAACAGACTCTACATCTCCTAGTGAGAAAGTCTTTTGAGGGTGTAGGAGGAATGTGATCAGGAAAGTGGCGATCTTTCAATCGAGCCACATCCTCCACCACTCCAACTCTAGGAACACTTGCCTGTTCCACAACAACAAGGCTGCCTATGACAGACTGCTGAAACTGAACAAAAGTCAACTTTGACGCAGGAGAACACTCCTTGAACACAACAAAAGCATTGAAAGTTGCTAAATTGAAGAGATGGATGGCCAACTTCTTATACCAAATGTAAGCCTTACGAATAGCAGTGTAAGGTTCCAACCTCTGATCTACTCTATCAACACCACCCATGTGCTTATTGTAGTCTAAAATACACACAGGTTTGCGCACTTCAGCAATCTGACCCCAAACAGCCACAGGTGAAGTACTCTCATCATAGATGGTAGTCAGCATGTACACATCCCTCCTGTCCACAAATTTCACAGCTAGTAGTTCATCACTACGCAAGGAACTGCACTGTCCCCTCTGAAGTTTTTTGCAAACAAGCTCTTTTGGATAACCTTTACGGTTAGAGCGGATTGTGCCACAAGCAAAAGTGTCCACTTTGAACAATTCCTTAAACAATTGCACAGCAGTGTAGAAGTTATCAAGGTACAAATGGTGGCCTCTGTTAAACAGTCCTCTAGCAAGATCCCACACAATTTTCTCTAAAACTCCAAAAGTGGACAGACAACCAGGGGGGTCAATAGTGCAATCCCTACCAGTGTACACCCGCAAATTAAAAACATATCCTGTCCTACTCTCAGACAACATATACAGCTTAATTCCATAGCGTGCCCTCTTGCTAGGAATGTACTGCCTAAAAACCAAACGGCCCTTGAACAGGACTAAAGACTCATCAATAGATATTTCTTTCCCTGGAGTATACATCTCTGAAAATCGATCTACAAAGTGATCAGGAACAGGCCGAATCTTAAAAAGACGGTCACATTCAGGGTGATCTCGTGGCAACGCCAAACCATTATCAACAAAATGCAGCATCCGAAGCAAAAGTAAATACCGATCACGAGTCATAACTGCAGGAAATATGGCCGTTGCCATCAAGGGACTGGTAGACCAATATGAACCCATGGACGGCTTCCTTATCAAACCCATCAAAAAGTCAAACCCAAAAACTTCTTCATCTCTTCCAGATTTGTGGGACTCCACCGGGTAGCTCTAGAATGGGGCCTAAGTCTGGCACTGTTGTCCCTCAAAAACTGTTCAGCATACAAATTAGTCTGCTCAACAATCTCACCCAAAAATACATCATCCATAAACAACTGAAAATACTGTATAGGCAAATAATGTTCACAATCCACTCTACACCCTGCATAACCACTAAAGGCAGGCAACACCGGCTGCACCATGTTTGGATCAACCCAGAGTCCAGCACTTCCAGTAGGAAGCCTAGCAGCCCCAGGCTGCAATCCAGATGCCTCTTGCACCATTGGCACAGTAGTATCCTCCTCTAAAACAGGTACTTCATCTGCACAGAGAGTACCTTCATCAACCGATGATTCCATGTGGAGAGAAAACTCACTGCCTGAATCTTCCCCTCCCTCCTCTCCCTCAGACGCACTGTCAGTCTCATAATCCTGCTCAGAGGAAGATTCAAGAAGCAAACCAACCACCTGCTGAGCAGTCATTCTACGGCTAGCCATAATGCTTACTATTAAAGGTTACTTGTCAAACAAGTCAACAACAACAAACCCTTTGTAAAAAAAAGAAATAAACAAAATGTAGCTTTATCACAAAGACCTATATACTCCAACACTACACCACTCACGTGACAGAAGCAGCTAGACTCACCACCACCTACTCTGCACAGACACAGCAAGGATCAACAATATCCCACTAAAAAAGAAGAAAAAAAATTACACATAAGACAATGCAAAACATCGCAAAGAATTTCATGCTCTGAACACTAACAAATATGCTGCCATTATGACACCACTTACAAAAAAATTCATTCATGCATGACAATAATACTCATTTGGAGCACACACAACAAAAATATTTTTCTTACCAAATAAATGCAATTACGCAAAACTGCAGAACAACCACTGCCGAAACCGCAAACAGGAATCAAAAGCTTTACACTAGAATAAAAAGGAGAAAAAAACATTACAATCACATATGCAAATAATGCACCAGTCCACACACAATCCACCAGCCAAGCTAAGGGGTAGGTGGGCCAAAGAGTATAAATAAAATATTCACCCCCGTAAAAGGGGAGCAACCCTTGCCCTTTTGGCCACTCCTTACACAAATTTCTTTTTAAAAACCTGGTGTCTAGTGGCTTCTGCCCTCCTTGGGGGCAGATGGGCCTAAAAACATACTGCTATTCTGCCACCCAAAGAGGGCAGAAATGGCCACAATCATCCTCCCATAAAGGGGAGTGACCCTTGCCCAAGGGGCCGCTCCCCAACATAAAAAAAATCCTGGTGGCCTAGTGGACCTACAAAAAAACAAATCAGCCGATCTGCCCCTCAGGATGGCAGAAACGGCCAAATTAATGCTCCCCAAAGGGGAGCAACCCTTGCCCAAGGGGCCACTCCCCAAAAACAAATCCCTGGTGGTCTAGTGGGCCAAATATAAAAAAATGGTGACATCTGCCCCCCCATGGGGGCAGACAGCCACAAACAATGCCCCCAAGGGGAGCGACCCTTGCCCAAGGGGCCACTCCCCACAAAAAATCCCTGGTGGCCTAGTGGCCATACAAAAAAAATCAGCTGATCTGCCCACCCAGGGGGCAGAAACAGCCATAGGGGAGCGACCCTTGCCCAAGGGGCCACTCCCCTCAAACAAATCCCTGGTGGTCTAGTGGGCCCAATTTTTTAAAAAACATGGCAATCTGCCCTCCTGGGGGGCAGACACAGCCACAAATATTGCCCTCCAAAGGAGAGTGACCCTTGCCCAAGGGGTCACTCTCCACAAATAAATGCCTGGTGGACTAGTGGGAAGATACCTTTATCTTCCGCACACGATCTCTCACTACTCAACTCTACTCTCCACTCTATTCACAACTGGATGTTAGCTCACCAACTCATTCTGAATCCCGCCAAAACTGAATTCCTCCTCCTCTCTACCTCTCTCTCACCTCCTCCTGTTCAATCTTGGATGGATCAGCTGAACCTACTCAACAACAAACCCATCATTGTCGACAGCGCTAAATCCCTAGGTGTCATTCTTGACAAAAGACTCAACCTAATCTCCCACATCAACTCTATTGCTAAGAACGCACGTTACCAGTTGCGCCTTCTATGGGGGATCCGTCGGTTCTTCCCGGAGAAAGACTTAAAAACCTTGGTACAATCTCTGGTTCTCTCAAGACTGGATTATTGCAAATCTCTTCTGACGGGCCTACCCAAATCCCACCTCTCCCCTCTCAAATCCATCCTCCATTCAGCAGCTCGCTTCATTTCAGGGTCTAAACGAAGCGACCACGTCACTCCTATCCTGTCCTCTCTTCGATGGCTTCCGATCGAGGCAAGATCTATTTACAAAACTGCCTGCATCACACACAAAGCCTTACACACGTCCTCCCCTCATTACCTGGCGAATAAATTGAAATTGTCCGGTGGCTCGCAATGCGGAAAAGCTTCTGCTTGAGCCCCCCCCATATTCAAAAGGGAAAGATCGATGGCGCAATCCGGTGAGAATCTGGAACTCGCTTCCCCCATTGCTCCGTGCCACCTCCTCTACCCGGATCTTCAAAGCTGACCTCAAATCTCTTCTCTTCCAAAGACACTATACTTTCACTCTCAGCCCCCTCTAGGAAGTTCGCTCTTCATTGTGTTCTGAGTGACTGCCATTTATTGCAGTATACCTCTATTTGTATTTTGTATCTCATGTATCATGCACATGTGTGTGTGCCCGGAAGCTGTTTCAGCCCGGGCTGCCACACACGGGGGGTGGTGTATGCACTGCCAGCAACCTGCCAGGCCAGTGCACAACACTTGCCATCACCCTCTCTCTGCCTGCCATTGCGCTCCATGCTTCTGAAGGGTAACCCGATTCAAGGCCCCGTTCTCCCGATTTTTTTTTTATCTCCCACTTTGCTCTTATGAAATGTTGACATGTATGCCTGCGCTATATAAAAAAAACTGCCCCCCCAGGGGGGCAGAGCACCAAAAACATATGGCCCCCAAAAGGGGAGCGACCCTTGCCCAAGGGGCCGCTCCCCAAAACAGTATTTTCACGTTATTTAAAAAAAAAAAAGAAATTCCCTGGTGTCTAGTGGGCATTCCTGCTGCACGATCGCATGATCGTGCAGCAGGAATGCACAAAAGAGGCATCGGGGGAAAGGAAAGCCCTTTCCTTTCCCTCGATGCCTCTTTTGTTTCAAACCCCCCCTCCCCGGAGCCAAAACTCACCTTATTCCCCGACGCGCTGGAAGCAAATGGCTTCCAGCGCGTCGGGAAACAAAGGGAAACCCCCAATGACGTCAGCGCGCCTCGCGCGCTGACGTCAGTGAGGGCGGGGGGAGGCAGGGGAAGCCCTTCCCCTGCCTTCCCCCAAAAAAAACAACGATCAGATTCCCACGGGGGGAGCGCCAGCGCTTCCCCCGTGGGTGGGTCTTATGACGAGCTGGACTCGTCATGAGCACACGACCACTGTGTGCCATGACGAGTCCAGCTCGTCATAAGCATCGAAGGGGTTAATCTTCTGTTTAACACTTTTTTTTGCATAATCTCGTAAGAAAATTAGTAATATATTGATTGATTCCTGTCGTATACTACAAATACTACTACAATCCCACTTAAACACTGGAGCTTGTATACATCTTCCTTGAACTTCTCCAGCTATCACTTCTTCCACATTTCTAGGAACCATCTTTTCTTTTTCAATTGGACAACCATCTTTTATCTCATAACAACGACCACTGGTATCAACTGCATGAACTAATGTATTTTGTTGAAAATAGCTTTCTTCATTAAAAAAAGGCTCAGTACTAGATGTGTGCTTCCATTCACCCGAATTATTTTTGCAAAAGTTACTTCTATTAACAAGTCTTTTTCTTTTGCTTTTCTCCTTCATAAAGTGCATTGTTTTATTCAATGTTTTCATTCTCTTCAATACCAATATAAATAATTTTCTTTTCAATTCAAAAGCTTTTTCTACTACACTTTCAATCTGTTGTTTTTTCTTGTAAGCTGCTGATCTTCTTTTATATTTTTACAATCTTTCAATAAATTTTGGAGTACTCTACTATACATTCTCTTCCTAATGTCTTTATATTCTTTCATCCTTCTTTCAACATGAATTGTTTTCCCATAACCCGATTTTCCATTAATATGTCCTTTTTTTGTTTCCTTTTTGATTGGTTGTACAACTTTTCTTTCTCTTTTCCACATTTTCAAAATCTCATTACATTCTTTAAAAGTCTTTTAACAAATTCTTTAGTTCTCTTACAAGAAGTCTTTTTCTTCAATGTCACATGTTGTACTTCATCTAATTTCTGCTTTTCTCTCTCCTTTAAATAGTACTGTTTTTTCCTTGTCTTTTCTTTTGAACTTGAATCTTTCCTAATAATAATGGAAAATATCTGAAAAAAAGAAAAGTTTAAAAACTTTTTAAAAATTATTTTATATTATTAAAATAATTATATACAAATATTCTCATCTATAAATAAAGAAATACTTTCAATTTAAAAGGTACAGACATATGCATGTATGGTTTTCGGAAAATGGTGAGACTTACAGCTGAGACATGTGATAGGTTGCTACTTTATATTTGGCTAGGCCCAACACCCTGAGCATTACTAGAATGGTGAAGCAGCAGCACAAAAGTGAGGTTTAAGGTATGTTAAGAGATGGATTAGTTATTACGCTACTTTGTATGAGTCTGTGCAAAGCTACACTTCAAATATACCACTTGCACATGTATTCTGATACGTATTATGCATCTGAAGCTGCTAGACGTATAAAACACAAGTATACATCTATTTGGATATTACTTTAATATATGATGCTGCTAGCAAAAGGTACAGACATATGCATGCATGCTTTCAGCAATATGGTGAGACTTACGGCTGAGACATGTGATACATTGCTGCTTTATATTTGGCTAGGCCCAACACCATAAGTAGTCACAGAATGGTGAAGCTCCAGCACAAAAGTGAAGTTTAACACATGTTAGGAAATGGATTAGTGAGTAGGCTAGTTTGTATGAGTGTGTGGAAAGGTACACTTAAAGTATACCACATAAATGTAGCTGTCTGTTTGAAATATGAAGTGCAGTCTCTCAAGTTTTAATGTCTCCATGGTGTTCTGACTGAAGTATATCTCGGTTAACACATATTTTCTAATATGTTTAATCTATCTGAAGTTCCTAGACATGTAAAACAAAGGTATGCATCCATTTCTATGCTTCTTTTATATATGGTATCACTAGCAAAAGGTAGAGACACATGCATGCATGCTTTTAAAATTTGAGGAGACTTACAGCAGAGATATGTGAAAGGTTGCTGATTTGCTCTTAGCTATTCTCAATACCTGATTAGTAGTAGAATGGTGAAGCAACAGCAGCAGAAAAGTGATGTTTAAGATAAGTTGGGTGACAAATTAGTGATTATGATACTTTGTAAGAGTCTGTGGAAAAGTTCACTTAAAGTATGCCACATAAATCTAGGTGTGTGTTTGAAATATGAAGTGCAGTCTGTCAAGTTTTAAAGCCTTTATAGTCTTGTGACTGAGGTATGTCTCTACTTGCACATACATTTGGATACGTGTCATGCATGTGAAGTTGGTAGACATTTAAAACACAGGTATACATCTATTTGTATATTACTTTTATATATGGTGTTCCTAGAAAATGGTACAGACATATGTATACATGGTTTCATAACTATGGTGAGACTTACAGCTGAGACTTGTGATAGCTGTGTCTGAGTGATTGCATGACTCCATGAGTAGTGCCTGGGTGATTGTATGAGTGCAAGGGTAGTGTCTGGGTAATTGGACAAGAGAATGGATAGTGATTGACTGATTCCAAGAATGCAAAGGTAGCGCTTGAGTGCATGAATAACTGCATGACTAGTGCCTGAATGCATAGATGAGTGCATGAGTAGTGCCTACTTGAATGGATGAGTGCATTAGTACTGCCTGGGTGATTGTAATAGTACAGGGGTACTGCCTGGGTAATTGGAGGAGAGGATGGATAGTGACTGGCTGATTGCATGAGTGCATAGGTAGTGCCTGGGTGATTTCATGAGTGCATGGGTAAATGGAATGAGTGCTAGAGTAGTGACTAAATGCATGGATGAGTGCATGGATAGTGCCTGAGGGCCCGATTCACAAAAGTAATCTGAGACAAAATCCTAACTTTACGACTTTCGGTATTCACAGAAGGCATTTAGGAGTACTAAAGTTAGGATTTTGTCTCAGATTACTTTTGTGAATCGGGCCCTGAGTGATTACATGAGTGCAGGGGTAGTGCCTGGGTGATTGGAGGAGCGCATAGGTACTGCCTGAGTGATTTGAAGCAGGGTCCCGTTTTACCATATAAATACCTTAGGCCAATTGTGCCCCACACCTGAAGCATGAGACCCCCATATGAGCCCACCAGCCAGCACACAGGAATTTGTTAAATTGACCATACTGTTTTCAATTATTATTCTAAACACAGTAGGCCCTATGCCTCTCTGATAAAATCACAACACATCTCCTCTGCAAAAGACACCAGCCCCAGCTCCGTCTTCTTGATAAACAAACTCACCGAGCCCCCACTCCTTCGTTGTCCCCGGAGTACGGTTCTCTTCTCACGAACACTGACCACAAAAACAGGGAACATCTCGAGCTAAGAGGAACACATGGGGTGCAGAGTGGTGGGGGCCAGGTGCAATCTTTCAATGTCTTCAATATTATTGTATTTTTGCCTGCTTCAAGTAACTAAGACAGGCTACATGGCGTGAGAATATGACCTATAACCTATTTAAATCTTCCGTTCTCCTTATAAAAATTCCATGAAGACGTACATTGGTTCTGATAAATGTGCAAATTATGGTCAAACACCTGTCATGTGACGGACTTGTGGTCAAGCTCTTCCTCATTAAATCAATATAAAAGAGCTGCCCACAGTCCACTCGACGGACCACCTTGCACCGTGAAACTACTTGAGTCACTTGCTGTGTGATCCCCGGTTAACCGTTGTTCTCATATTTAGAATTCTTGTTCAAGGTTGCACATTATTCATTGTATTTTGAAACGTATTTCTATCTCTGCATTATTATGATTTAAAGCCTCATTGCAATTGCATGGTTTTGCTCACCATTTCAAAATGGTCTTTGCTAAGACTGCCTGTTTTATTGTATAACTAAGTATATCTTAGCATTTTTGTTCAAAATTGTGCCTTCAAATAAATTGTGAACAATCCTGATTCAGTTCCTGCCTCTCACACGTGTATTTCCTTATTTTAGATAGAGCACCCCTGCTCAAATTAAGCTGGTGTAAAAAACACCCGTTAACAGATTGAAGGAGTGCATGGGTAATGCCTGGGTGATTGCATGAGTGCAAGGGTAATGCCTGGGTGATTGGAGAAGTGCATGAGTAGTGCCTGGGTGCATGGAGGAGTGTATGGGTAGTGCCTGGGTGATTGAAGGAGTGCATGGGTAGTACCTAGATGATTGCGTAAGTGCAGGGGTAGTGCCTGAATGATTAGAGGACTGTATGGGTAGTGCTTGGGTGATTGCATTAGTGCAGGGGTAGTGGCTGAGTGCATGTATGACTGCATGGGTAGTGCCTGAGTGATTGCATCAGTGCATGGGTACTGCCTGGGTATTTCGAGGAGTGCATGGGTAGTACCTCAGTGATTGGAAGAGTACATAGGTACTGCCTGGGTGATTGTATGAGTGCACAGGTAGCGCCTGGGTGATTGAAGGAGTGTATACATAGTGCCTGGGTGATTGCATGAGTACAGTGGTAGTGCCTGGGTTATTGAAGGACTGCATGTGTAGTGCCTGAATGATTGAATGAGTGCAGGGGTAGTGCCTGGCTGATTGGAAGACTGCATACATAGTGCCTCAGTGCACAGATGACTGCATGGGTAGTGGCTGGGTGATTGGAGACTTACAACTGAGACATGTGTTGGGTTGCTGCTTTATATTTGACCAGGCCCAAAATCCTGAGTAGTCGCAGAATATTGAAATTGAAGCACAAAAGTGAGGTTTATGACATGGTGTACACTTTTGCACTACAGCTTCACCATTCTGTAACTACTATGGGTGTTGGGGCTACCCAAATATAAAGCATCAAACCTTCACATGAGTCTGTTATAAATCTCACCATATTCCTGAAAGCATGTATGCATGTGTCTGTACCTTTTATTACTACTACCATATATAATAGAAACATACAAATAGAGATACATATCTCTTTTATTCGTCTACGATCTTCAGATGCATAATACATATGAGAATACATATGCAAGTAGAGACATACATCAATCACAGGACCATGCAGACCTTAAAACTTGACAGACTACAGTTAACATTTCAAACAGACACCTAGATTTATGTGGCATACTTTAAGTAAAGTTTTACACACACTCTTATAAAGCACCATAATCACTAATTCCTTACCCAACATATCTTAAACATCACTTTTCTGCTCCTGCTGTTTCACAATTCTACTACTACACAGATGAAGAGCCTAACAAAATACAAAGCAGCAACCCTTCACATATCTCTGCTGTAAGTCTCCCCATATTTCTAAAAGCATGGATGCATCTGTCTGTACCTTTCCCTAGTGCCGTCATATATAAAAGTAATATACAAATAGATATATACCTGTATTTTATACATCTAGCATCTTCAGATGCATAACACACATAAAAATACATCTGCAAGTACAGACATACCTCAGTCACAAGACCATACCGACCTTCAAACTAAAGAACCAGCACTTCTCATTTCAACTAGAGACCTAAAATCATGTGATGTATTTCAAGCATACCTTTCCACAGACAAATATAAAGCAGCAACATTTCTATGCTGTAAGTCTCACCATCTTCCTGAAAGCATGCATGCATATGTTTGTACGTCGCATAAATGTAGGTGTCTATGTAGATATGTCTCTACTTACTCATGTACTCTGATATGTATTATCCATCTGAAGATGCTACATGTGTAAAACACAAGTATACATCTATTTGTATGCTTCTTTTATATATGATGCACTAGCAAAAGGTACAGACACATGCATGCATGGTTTGAGGAAGATGGTGAGACTTACAGCAGAGACATGGAAAGGGTTGCTGCTTTGTTTTTGGCAATGCTCAATACCTAACTAGTAGTAGAATCGTAAAGAAGCAGCACCAGAAAAGTAATGTTTAAGATATGTTGGGTGAGGAATTAGTAATTATGGTACTTTGTAAGAGTCTCTGGAAAAGCTCACTTGAAGTGCGCTGAATAAATCTAGGTGTCTCTTTGAAATATGAAGTGCAGTCACTCAAGTTTTAAAGTCTTCATGTTTTTCTGATAGAGGTATGTATGTACTTGCACATGTATTGTGATGTCTTATGTATCTGAAGATGCTAGACATATAAAACACAGATATACATCTATTTGTATATTTCTTTGATATATGATACTACTAACAAAAGGTAGAGACATATGCATACATGCTTTCAGAAAGATGGTGAGACTTACAGCAGAGACATAAGAAGGATTGCTGCTTTATATTTGGCTAGGCCCAACACCCTATGTAGTCATAGAATAGTGAAGCAGCAGCTCAAAAGTGAGGCTTAAGGCATGTTAGGAGATGGATTAGTTATTAGGCTACTTTGTATGAGTCTGTGGAAAGGTACACTTCAAATATACCGCATAATTTTCATTATCTGCTTCAAATGTGAAGTGCAGTCTGTCAACTTTTAAGGTCTACATGGTGTTGTGACTAAGGTATGTCTCTACTTCAACATGTATTCTGATACGTATTATGCATATGAAGATGCTAGATGTATAAAACACAAGTATACAGCTAATTGGATATTTCTTTTATATATGATGCTGCTAGCAAAAGGTACAGACATATGCATGCATGTATTGATGTATTTCAAGTGTATCTTTCCACAGACAAAAGCAGCAACCCATCACTTTTCTATGCTGTAAGTCTCACAATCTTCCTGAAAGCATGCATGCATATGTTTGTACGCCGCATAAATGTAGGTGTCTATGTAGATATGTCTCTACTTACTCATGTACTCTGATATGTGTTATCCATCTGAAAATGCTACATGTGTAAAACACAAGTATACATCTATGTGTATGCTTCTTTTATATATGATGCACTAGCAAAAGGTACAGACACATGCATGCATGGTTTGAGGAAGATGGTGAGACTTACAGCAGAGACATGTGAAGGGTTGCTGCTTTGTTTTTGGCAATGGTCAATACCTAACTAGTAGTAGAATCGTAAAGAAGCAGCACCAGAAAAGTAATGTTTAAGATATGTTGGGTGAGGAATTAGTAATTATGGTACTTTGTAAGAGTCTCTGGAAAAGTTCACTTGAAGTGCGCTGAATAAATCTAGGTGTCTCTTTGAAATATGAAGTGCAGTCACTCAAGTTTTAAAGTCTTCATGATCTTCTGATAGAGGTATGTATGTACTTGCACATGTATTGTGATGTCTTATGTATCTGAAGATGCTAGACATATAAAACCCAGATATACATCTATTTGTATATTTCTTTGATATGTGATACTACTAACAAAAGGTAGAGACATATGCATACATGCTTTCAGAAAGATGGTGAGACTTACAGCAGAGACATAAGAAGGATTGCTGCTTTATATTTGGCTAGGCCCAACACCCTATGTAGTCATAGAATAGTGAAGCAGCAGCTCAAAAGTGAGGCTTAAGGCATGTTAGGAGATGGATTAGTTATTAGGCTACTTTGTATGAGTCTGTGGAAAGGTACACTTCAAATATACCGCATAATTTTCATTATCTGCTTCAAATGTGAAGTGCAGTCTGTCAACTTTTAAGGTCTACATGGTGTTGTGACTAAGGTATGTCTCTACTTCAACATGTATTCTGATACATATTATGCATATGAAGATGCTAGATGTATAAAACACAAGTATACAGCTAATTGGATATTTCTTTTATATTTGATGCTGCTAGCAAAAGGTACAGACATATGCATGCATGTATTGATGTATTTCAAGCGTATCTTTCCACAGACAAAAGCAGCAACCCATCACTTTTCTATGCTGTAAGTCTCACCATCTTCCTGAAAGCATGCACGCATATGTTTGTACACCGCATAAATGTAGGTGTCTATGTAGATATGTCTCTACTTACTCATGTACTCTGATATGTGTTATCCATCTGAAAATGCTACATGTGTAAAACACAAGTATACATCTATGTGTATGCTTCTTTTATATATGATGCACTAGCAAAAGGTACAGACACATGCATGCATGGTTTGAGGAAGATGGTGAGATTTACAGCAGAATCATGTGAAGGGTTGCTGCTTTGTTTTTAGCAATGCTCAATACCTAACTAGTAGTAGAATCGTAAAGAAGCAGCACCAGAAAAGTAATGTTTAAGATATGTTGGGTGAGGAATTAGTAATTATGGTACTTTGTAAGAGTCCCTGGAAAAGTTCACTTGAAGTGCGCTGAATAAATCTAGGTGTCTCTTTGAAATATGAAGTGCAGTCACTCAAGTTTTAAAGTCTGTACCTTTTGCTAGCAGCATCATATATAAAAGAAATATACAAATAGATGCATACATGTGTTTTATACATCTATCATCTTCAGATACATAACACACATCAGAATGTATCTCCTAGTAGAGAGTTTCTTCAATCACAACACTATGCACACCTCAAAAATTCACAGAACACACTTTCCATTTCAAGCAAACACCAAACATTATGTGGCATATTTCAACTGTACCTCTCTAGAGACTTATAAAAAGTAGCCTAATCACTAATACCTTATGTAAACATGTTTTAAACCACACTTTTGTGCTACAACTTCACCATTCTACTACTACTCGCAGTCTTGAGCCTAGCCACATACAAAGCAAGAACACCTCTTTGTTAAACATCATGCATCTTCAAATGTATAAGACATATGAGAATACATATACAAGTAGAGACATACTTCAATCACAAGTCCATGCACACCTTAAAACTTGACAGAGTGCACATCCAATTTGAAAGAGACACCTAAAATTATGCGGTATACTTCAATTGTACATTTTCACAAACTACCATAATCGCTAATCCATCTTCCAATATACACATATTACTATACACAATCTATTTCAAACAACATTTAAGTACAATAAAACAAACTACAATACACAACTCTACATTTAATAATATATTTAAAACATCACAGTTCTTGAATATTTTTTAAAGTTTGAAAATAAAGTTAATACATAATACACCTCACAAATATATAACTCACCTTCCAAATAATCTTTTAGAATATGAAATATCAGAAACTCATAAAAGATTTTCTTATGCACACAGTCAATGTAATGCACCACTCTCAACAAGGTAAAACCAGTAATGGCAAACTTTCCCTCTCTTTTTCCACAGAAATAAATGTAAGTATCAAATCACGTTGCTTCCTAAATTATTTCAAATTGTAAAACACATTTTTTTTCTTTTTTAAAAATATGCAATACAAAGATTAAAATCAAAATTGAGAAATTCATTACCACCCCGAACCCCCCCACACCCCCACCCCACACCTCAGAAATAAATACAATAGATTTTGCCAACAGTGGGAGAGGAAAAAAAAATTAAAAAGCAATTTCCTTTGTACAATAGTCAATAGCATTAAATGAGCTTGAGTCCACAGGTATAAGTACTAATTCCGCCGAGGGTAAACTTAATGTAGCAGATAACTGGCACCTTTGTACAATCCTTGTGCAAACATTGCAGAGATAATGCCAATTGAAAAAACAGCAAAGAGAAAAGAAAAATTAATAGATAACCATTCCCTGGTAAAGTTAAGGTATTACACAAAAACCTGACATTTCAACATACAATACAGATTACAGAGACCTTAGGTATTTTTCTGACTAAGCCACGTGATTAATGGTTCCCAAATAACTAATCCTTTTTTCCTTGCCCGAGAGCCTTTCTTGGCGTAGATGGCCTTCTCAAGATTGCAAGTCGCTACCAATCTGGCCAACCATTGAGGAAACAGAGGAGGATTTGGGTCTATCCAAGAAGAGGCTATACAGATCCTAAGTATTGTCATGGCTACAAATATTAACGCTCCCCCGTTCTTTCTATTAAGCGTATCTTGTACTCCTAGCAAAATAATAGCTGGGGTTATCTGGATGTCCTGCAATAGAATCCTACTTAGAAACTGTTGTATTTTTATCAAGTAGTGGTTCTAATTTCAAACAGGTAGCAAACATGTGAACTGAGTCTGCACTAAACTCCGAGCATCTAGGGCAGAGCGTTCCTTTACCTGTTCCCCATTTAGCAATTCTACTGGGTGTGATTTACAGAAAGAAACCAGTCTTATAGAATTGTGCCTGTAGTTTGGCTGACAACAAATCGCTCTGAGCAAAGCTTAGAGCGAGACGAAACGTATTGCAAGGGACATCAAATTTCTGTTGCCATTTATTATCTATTTTTGCCAAATCATCAGACATTCGGCTATTCAATGCCGAATAGATATACCCAATACAAGGTAAAGCGGGGCCCCGTAACTTATCGATAAGGTCTATTTTTGCAAACCCCGCCAGCCCACCAGCCTTACGAGACAGGAAATCCTTTATAGCAAAATAGTTAAAAGCCTGATTCTCACTCAGATTAAATTGTAATCTAAGGTCACTAAACGGCCGGACTCCTTCGGAAGTAAGTAAGTCTCCGAGCTTTGCAAATCCTGCTTTATACCAATTTTGGAAATATGTTTTCCCGAAAATAGCTGGTAAATTAGTATTGTTGTTGATAGGAGTGTAGAAATGTAATCTACCTAGCCCAAAGAGTCTGCGTACATTAGAAAATACCCTATATGCGCTCAACAGGGTCTTGAATCTGACCCGTTTATAGTAGCCAAATTCAAGTTGCCACCAAAGACACCCCCGAGCCTCTTCATCAAGTAATAAAGTAAAGGGAGACGGGAGTCCCGAGGCGGCCATACCTGGATGTTCATGTAGCAGTTCCGTACAATATTGTAGTACCGTAGCCCAATAATACAGTCTTAAATTGGGGAGCGCCCATACCCCTCTGTCCCGAGGAAGAGAAAGCAGCTTAAAGGCCCTCCTCGGCTGAGAATAGGCCCAGATGTATTGAGAAAAGAGTTGTTCAAATTTTTGAAGCATACGTTTATTAAACTCTAGAGGTATAGCCCTGAAGAAATAGAGCAGTTTGGGGAAAAAGATCATTTTCAAAACGTTACAACGCCCTACTATGGTCAAGTGCAGGTTATTAATCCGGCTAGGTGCCCTCTTTGTTTCCGCAGCCAGCGGGATCAGATTTTCTTTTACAATAGAGTCAATATCAGCGACGATGGTAACCCCCAAATATTTGGCTTTGTGTACAACCCTACTGTCCTCCCAATTGATTCCTTCATTTAGGATAATCTGCGTTTTTTCCCTATTGAGTGCATAGCCGGATACCTTCCCGAACTCTTGAGCTTCCTGTTCCAAAACTTTAGTGGCTGATTCCGGATCAGGAGTCACCACGGCCAGATCATCGGCATAAGCCATGATCTTGGTTTCTGCGCCAAACCAATTCACAGCCAGAATATCATGGTTGATTTCAATTTTCTTAATAAAGGGATCGATATAAATGGCGAAGAGCAGTGGAGAACAAGGACAGCCCTGCCTCGTCCCACGTGATATTCTAAGTGGCTCTGTCAATTTCCCATTTATCGAAATTCTGGCTGTGGGATTTAGGTAAAGAGCTTGAATAGCTTGAATTGCCTTGGGTCCAAAACACATCCGCCTCATAACACCCCAAAGATATTGCCAGGAGACCCGATCTCATTAATTTTACTCGATGCTGAAAAAGCATTTGATAGGGTCTCCTGGCAATATCTTTGGGGTGTTATGAGGCGGATGTGTTTTGGACCCAATCAAATGCTTTTTCAGCATCGAGTAAAATTAATGAGATCGGGTCTCCGGACAATTGAGCAGCGTCAAATAGGGTGATGGTCCACCGGATATGTTCTACGGTACTCTTTTTGGGAATGAACTAACCCTGGGCGTCGTACTACGCTACGCTCATGGAGCATGCGTAGTTTGTGCTACTACGCACTACGCAAATTGCACGTAGCACAGTGCAAAAACTAACGAGTCAAATGCAAAAGCATTGAAACCCTTTCATGAAGCTTTTGCATTTGACTCGTGAGGGACATCTAGTAACGACTAGTGGAACTGCAGCTTGATGTATTAATAATTTCAATGCTTTTGCATTTGACTCGTGAGGGACATCTAGTAATGACTAGTTGAACTGCAGCTCTTTGTAGAATTATTTTGATATTGGACACTATAATATTCACTGCCCACTGCTAATCTCGTCCCATAATGCTTTGCAGGGCCTTTGGTTGGGATTGTATTTTTGCCCATAACTGTGCTTGGGGTGATCCTAGGAGGAAGGGACCACCACTGAATCATTCAGCATGATATGCTCTTTGTGTTCAAGGCATCTGCTTGGTCCTCCCCTAGGTTAGGGGGACCCCAAAATCATCACCTCTCTCACTGCTTGTTATTTTATCGTTTTCACTTTTGTGAAATGACTATATCCATTTTAGCATATAAACACAGAGATACTTATTTTATCTTAACTTGCACTGTGCAAGATGCCGTTGGCAATTATTGCACAGTGCAGACAAGCACACAGCTACGCACTACGCAATTTGCGTAGCTACGTGTAGTTCAAAGTGTACTTCGCGTAGCTACGTGTAGTGCTACTACGCAAACTACGCCCAGGGTTAGAATGAACCCATGCTGCCACTTCGAGACAAGTGGCTCAATTCTGGAGGATAGTCTGGATGCAAAAATGTTGGAATATACCTTGGAATCGCAATTAATAAGAGTAATAGGCCTATATGAGCCCATCTCTAATGGTGACTTATCCTTTTTCGGAAAAATTACAATCTTAGCTGTAGACCAAGATACGGGTGGGGAGGCCCCGTTAAAGATAGAAATTACCAGATCTGTAAAGAGATCTTTTATTTGAGGGGAAGAATTTTTATAAAACTCGACTGGGATACAGTCAGCGCCAGCAGCTTTGCCATCTGGCAGACTTGCCAGTGCTGTAAAAATTTCTTCCCAAGTTGGAGGATTCTCCAACTGAATATGATCTTCCGCGCTAAGTTGAGACAATGATATAGCATTAAGATATTTGGAGATCTCCCTATCTCTCATATCCGGGGACCAAGTATTCTCTGCAGTAAAGGGATTGTTGTAAAACTCTCGAAATGCCCTCTGAATCTTAACCGGGTCGTCAGTAATCTCTCCAGTGGCGGTTTGAATCGAGAGTATTGCATTGGTGGAAACTTGTTGTCTGGTCCTAATGGCCAGCTGGTGGCCTATAAGTTGACTACACTTATATACTTTCTCACGGGCCGACGCCCATTTTGCGGCCGTTCTTTCTGTAAAAATAGACCCGATTTCAGCCTTGACAGCTACTACCTCAATCTGTGCAGCTTCAATTTCAGCCCCTAACTGAACTGCCTGCATTAATTTCTCCTCTGCTTTTTTCATTTTATCTTGCAAATCCAAGACCTGCGTCTTCTCTATCTTGTTTTTCCTAATGGAGAACCGCAGCGTCTCTCCACGAATACCGGCTTTTAGGGTGTCCCATACCACCATTGTTGAGGCCGTCCCAATATTAAACTCAAGGAACTCCTGAATCCAGCCCAGCATGTATGACCTATATCCTTCGTCATACAGCAGCGCCTTTTCAAAGCTCCAGTTCTAGACTTCTCCTCTGGAACCCATCCGCCCAATGTTTAGTATGAGTGGATTGTGGTCCGACATAAATCACGGAGCAGTGTCCATAGAGCAATCTCGCGTCAAAGAGGAAGAGATCAGAAAATAATCCAGCCTTGCAAGAGATAGATGAGGGGCTGAAAAATAGGTGAAACCCTCTTGGTTAGGTTTTAAATTGGCCCATGCATCATCAAGTCCGTGAGTATGCATTAAGTTTAATATAGCCTGGTATACTTTGGATTTCCTACCTCTATAGTTCCACTGACCCCTCGCCCTTCAATTACTGGGCAGATTGATGTTAAGATCGCCACAGACGATAATTGGAAGCGGCCAGTGAGCCAGTTCTCCTGTGAGCCAGTTTATTACCCCAGGATCGTCTGAATTGTTCCCATAGATGGAGCATATAGTAAAAACGGATTTGAGGGGTAAACAGCATTCAGCAATGACCCATCTCCCTAGAGAGTCAGATTTTACTCGGAAGGTTTTTAGTGAGTGCTTCTTCTGAACCATAATCCCTACTCCTTTCACACGCGCACCTTGGGAAGTTCCCCCAATGACTCTATACCCCAGCAAATTCAACAGATGTTTCTGCGCTCCCTCAATATGGGTTTCTTGGAGACAGACGATGTCAGCCTCCAACAAACGTAGCACCTGTGCTACCTTTTGTCTCTTCATAGCATCATTCAGGCCGCAGATGTTTACAGAAACTATTCTAAGGTTACTCATCATGTTCGTGTTAGAGTCTGGGCCAATTGAGCTCGGCTAAACATCATACGAGTTCCCAATAGACTGACATTGAAAGAATAAACAAAACACCCCTTTAAACCAACATGAATAACTATACCATTCCAGGCATGAAAATCATTTCTCTCTTGTGGACAGTTAAATCTAGAAAAAAAAAAATCTTTTATCAACGTACTTTTTCTTTTATTTATCCCTCTTTTTCTTTTCAGTTTTCTTTTTCCGTCCCGAACATTTCCCTTGTTTACCCTCCCATTTGCGCCATACCTCCAAAAACCAGTTTCAAATTGGCCACCACCTATAGAATAAGAAACATCATCATTCCTCCCACCACCGAGAGGCCTTGGTGCATCACAGGAGCAAGATGGCGCTAGTGTGAGCTCTTTCCATCCAGCCACCAGCCGTGCCGGGGGGCATCGATAATCTACTGCTTTTACCTGACTCCGTGATGCTGGTTTCCAGATTGTGCAGAGTTAGGTACCGAACGCCGTGCAGGAGGTAGTGCGAAGTTTGAGCGGCGGTCTGTTCTACTGCCTGGTTTGCGGGAGCTGTACCGGCAACTACAGGCTGCCTAGCGGTGTGTGTCCTGATCGGAACACCTCGGGAGCCTGCTATCTGCTCGCCTGCCCGCCTGGTTTCTGCCTTGTTGGAAGCAACGTCCCAGCTTAACTCAAGGCAAATGTCGACCCGAGGAGCGAGGAACGCTAAAGTAAAAGCAGCTCTGGCCAGCGTGGCTCAAGGAGACGCCGAGAGGACAGATACTCTCCCGAAAGGTAAACGGGAAACCGGTGGTCTGAAAAAGACGGCGGGGAGACCTGGGGGCGGAGGAAGCATGAAGGAGGGTGCTGGCGCAGATTTTGGTCTCCTGCCCTCAATTACTAAACATTTTCCCGCAATTAAGGTGCCACCTCCCCTGACTGTCCTTACATTAGCAGATGATCCCAGCTGCCTATTAACAGCGACTTTGGCAGATGGGAGCTCAGTGCAGCCGGGCGATCCCCAGAAGGCTGCTTGTATCTCTGTTCAATCTGGGGGAGCTGTAACAGCTGGGATCCAACTCAGCAGCCAGGATAGCTCTAAGAATTCCAATGAAGTCATAGACTCTTCCTCAGTGCCCTCCTTGAGAACCAATAGCTCTAACGCTGATCCTAGGCTGGAGACTGCGTCCGCCTCTGGCTCTGAAGGCTTGGAAGACAAACTCGGCGCCCAGGCTCCCCAGACTCCCGAACTTATTGGAGAGCATTTCTATTCAGTCTCTGATGGTTCTTTAACAGAGGATGGCGTGATTAGCTCAAGCGCTGACAGTTCCTCTAATAATAACGAGTCTGACCCCTCCTTTGACACTGGAACTGTCCAGCGGCAGAAAAAACTACGTAATAAGGCTAAAAGACGCAGCCAGCTCAGATGGGATTATTCGGACTCTCAATTGCCTTTTCCTCTGGGTGATGAAACAGCCAAAATTGTGCACTGTGAGAGTGCTGAATCAGTACCGGCATATACGGCAGAACCTTCCTTAACCTCCATACTGACTTAAATAAAACAATTCCAAGATGAAGTTCGCTCCGATAGCCGCCTTGCTAAAGGGGCCGCCAAAAAATTGCAAGGAGGTATGCGGAAGCTGAGTAAGATCTGCACTGACATTGGCGATCGTGTTGCTATGGTTTAAGGCCGTACAGAAAATCTGGAAGTTGAAGTAACTACCTTAAAAGAACAGGGCACTTCCCAAGCTGCATGTTTGATCGATGTAATGACGAAGTTGGAAGAACAAGAAAATCGACAACGTCGAAACAATCTTCGCCTTTTGGGGATTCCTGAAGGGGTAGAGGGGGATGACCCAAGGCGATATATCGTTAAGCATTTACAAGACACCTTTCCAGATTATACAAACTGGAACTGGGACCATGAGGTCCAGAGGCCACACCGCTTCCCTTTCAATCGAAGGCTGCGACGGGATGGCAGCAGCTTCAGCGAAGAAAAACCCAGGGCCTTTTTGGTTTTCTTTGGGAACTTTCTCCTTAGACAGTTGGTCTACGACCAGACTCACCCGAATTCCCAGAAGGGGTCTAACGGAGTGTTGTTTTTTGCAAAGCCTGACTTTTGTCACGTTACAGTTGAGCGGAGGTGGCGTCTTCGCCAGCTTATAGCTCCTTTCCAGCAGCAAGGTGCTCAGGTGTTTTTAATGAACCCAGCTAGACTAACAGTTATTTTTAATGGATCTTCTCAGATCTTTTTGTCAGAGATTAAAGCTGGGGAATTTTTTAAAGAAATCAGAGGGAAGAAAGGGCTGAGTTAAGCTGTATTTTTTTCTTTTTTACTCTCTCTCTCTCTTCTGAGCAAGGCTAATTTCTTAAGATCCTCTGTCGCTCTGTTATCTATAGCCTTTATTGCTGTAGGCACTGTCTATCACATGGGAGCAGCGATATAAGGGTACTAGCAGGCTTGCTCAACTAGGGAAGGGCACTACCAGCTGTGGTCAAGCTATTTTTTTCTTTCTCTCTTTTTTTTTTTTTTCTCCTTTTACAAACTTGGCAGTCAAGTCCGACATGGCCTGGTGGTGGGGGTTCACATGAGATGACCATCACTCAGGGTTGCCCTGATTGCTCTATTTGAGGGGGGGTGGGAAGGGGTGGGATGGGGAGACAATCGTAAAACACATTTCTATTGGTTAGACATATTAATCCTTACCAACTGACTTCTAAAAGTGTCCAAACTGGTTCTGTAATTTTCTGGAGTCTCGACTCCACCGTGTACCATCGCAATGGAGCCGCAAATCCATACGGGTGTTCAAAAATGTATTACTAATAATACTACCATTATTTTTTAAGAACACACCACCTCTAAACATAGTACTGATTTGGGAAATCTTACTTTATTAACATATCACCTATATATAAATTACAATTCCATATTTTAAAACCATAGTTATGATTCAACCCTTCCCACATTCTGCTTTATCCCAGTTTCCATAGTAACAATTTATGCAACATTCAACTGAACTGGCAGGTCACAAGTTCACCATATTTTCAAGTTCAGCAGACAAGGTTAAAAATGCAAACAGCAGGTGTGGTTGACTTTTGCAAAATATTACCTTATCCTATCTACTGTACCTTTCAAACATTTTTTAATAACCAATAAGAAACATGCTTTTTAAAGAAAGTAACATGCAACCTATTTTTGAGTGTACAATGTTCATAAACAGCCAATCAATTATCTGCTTTTTAAAAAACAGCATCTTGTCCACCATTTTAGATACCTCTCATTCTACCAACTGACTACTTCAGCTACAGACATCTTTTCATTACTTCCAGACATCCCTTCAAGATGCTTACAGTATGGATTGTTGGGCACAGCTATCTTTTCTGGTGCAAAAGGTATGCTGAACGCAGAGGTATTGACAAAGACCTAGCTTTGCAAAATGTGGATATTAAATGGATTGCACAGAGAGGATTAAAGTGGCACCAATTGATGCCTTTGGTTAAAACATTTTTGCATCTCCAACCCCCTGACCTCATGATTGTGCACTGTACTGGCAATGACCTAAGCACATTGACTGGGGTAGGTCTGGAAATGCTCATGAAGGACACCTTTGCACAATTGATGTTCCTTTTGCCTCAAACTGTCTTTGTATACTCTAATAAATGCCAAAGACAGAAATGGAAGTGGTCAAATCAATTCTGTCCACAGATTGAGAAAGCTAGAAAGAATGTCAATAAAGCTGTTTCTGCTTACCTCAGAGACCATAGGATGGGCTCCATCTATAACAACAATCTTCGTTTTGATATGGATGACATCTACAGAAGTGATGGAGTACCCTTCACAGATCAAGGAAACAGAGTCTTTCTCAACAACCTAAAGCTTTGCATCCGCACTTACATGTAGCTACAAAAAACTCATAATGAAAACAAGGGTTCTTTTAGAGCCACCCTACAACACAAAAGTGAATCTATTTTTTTTTTACACATACATACTCTATTTTAATTTTTGGTGGATTAGCGCACTCATCGCAAATCTGCAAAAGCATGAATTCAATGTACTACAACACAATACACTTTTCAGGTTTAAATTAATTTTTAATTTTATATATTTTTACTAACTCTATCAATTTTAATCTTATCATTAACTTCAACCACACTACCTCTATAAAACAACTTCACAAATGCAACACTACCTTCTAAATTATATACTACTAAATTATTTATTTGAGGTGGATCCGCGAATCTAACGTGACGTTACAAGGGGGGCCACGCTGAGAGCCACGTTGGGGTCGCGACTCCATAATAAAAAGAAAAGAAATACCCCCCACTTCCATTATTCAGTATTCGCCCCGTGGACCCCATCCCCTGGGGCATTACCTCTTTTAAGAAAAAGATAATAATAATATTACGGAAGGAGGGCCACGTGGCCCCCCTTCCCTTGGCCACTTTCAGCCCTGGGCACCCCATCCCCCGGGGCATGGCCATCTATTTTTAAATTAATTAATTATTCAATTTAAAAGGAGGGGGACCGCACGGCCCCCCTCCTGAGGCAATTTTTGGCCCCGGGGACCCCATCCCCCGGGGCTTTGCCTCTTTTTTTTTCTATTAATACGGGAGGGGGGGGCCATGTGGCCCCCCTTCCCTGGGCCACTATTGGCCTGGCCTCAACACTGGGGACCACGGGGGGAGCCCCAATGCCCCCGTGGTCCCAGCCTCCTGCAGGAGCCGGCATTGCTTTTGGACAAGGGGAGCTGCAAACATGCAGCTCCCCTTGTCCAAAAGCAATTCTGCTTTGCTTCGTGGAAGCGAGAGCAGGTTTCCTGCTTTTGCTTCCACGAAGCAAAGCAGAGTTTGCACAATGACAGAGCAGGAGCCGTGCTCCCACCCTGTCATTACAAACTGCAATGTCCCGGGGGTGGGTACCCCGGGACATTGCCAGAGCCGGCCCTCTGGGGTGGTGGTCCCTAGGGCCACCTATGGCTCCAGGAGGGGGGCCGTGCGGCCCCCCTCCCAATGTAAACATAGCCCGGGGGAGGTGGTGGTCCCCGGGGCGTGTGGAGGGGCTCGAGCCCCTCCACACTACTTTATTTTTAACACAGCCCCAGGGAGGTGGCAGTCACCGGGGCTGAAGAGGGGCCACGTGCCCCCCGCATACATAAATTAAAGCCCCGGGGAGGTGGCTGTCCCCGGGGCTGCGTGAGGGGGGCAGGAGCCCCCCCAAACTTTAAAAAAAATAATAATAATAAAGGCCCGAGTAGGTGGTGGTCCACATTTGATTAATTATCACTCCAGGGAGGTGGCGGTCTCCCGGGCTGCGGGGGCCTCCGCAGGGCCCCCGCATAAATATTCACAAATGCCCCCTGGACCTAGCCCACCCGGGGGCTCATTAAAACGAAGCACGGGAGACCGCGCTTTGTTTTTTGTTTATTTTCTTGGCGGGATTCGCGCACCCAGCGCGACTTCTGCTGAATTTTTTTTTTAAAATATGCTTTTTGTGGGCCCTGGTGGTCCCTGTGGGACCCCCTGACCAGGCCTAGGGGGGTCAGGGTGTTTCTACCCTGCCCCCTTTCCTTCATTTATAACATTTCTTTACCTTTTTCCTTGTGACTCGGTTCAACCGAGTCACAAAATGGCTGCCAACACATTTTGGTTTGAAGCTCGTGCTCGGGAGGGTTCGCGAATTCTCCTCGGCCACCAGATATCAATATTTTTTATTTTTGAATTTCTCAGGAACTACTGAACGTATTTACACCATTTAAAAAAAGGTCGCTTTCTGAACCAAGCGCTACCTTTTTGCCAAATTTGGTATAATTCTGTTCAGCAGTTCAGGCTGTAGCTTTGTCTAAAGTTTCCTATGGAAATTAACATGGAGAAAATGTGTTTTGGGGCACCCCTTTTTTCTTGGCCCCCGCTTGACGAATTACCCCGAAACTTTCAAGACAGGAGCTGACCTGAGTGAACCATTAGTTTTGAAAATTTCGCGAAGATTCGTCAAACGGCGCCAAAGATATTGGCAAAAGAAAAGACGCTTTTTTAATAGAAACAAGGTCCTAACTATAACTACCTACTAGCGACTGCTAGTAGTTAATAAATATATATATATAAAAAACAATCCTTAGATTATATATATACATACATATATATATATATATATATATATATATATATATATATATATATATATATATATATATATATGCTGTGCATGGCGGGCTCAAATTAACTGGTAAATTCAAAACGTTAATTTTGTCATTACTATATTTACCTAACTATAACTTTACTTTAACCTTTGTTTTTTTCTGTGAATTTCTAAGGATTGTTTTTTTAAACAAAAACAGATCTTTTTATTACACCTAACTTTAATGTTACTTTAACCTTTGTTTTTCTGTGAATTTCTAAGTTTTTTAAAGTAAAGTAATATTTTATTACCATACGTAAAAGCCAAACCCCTGCCACGCATGGCATTTGGCCATGCGCAGTGGGGCTTGGCCACAAGAGCTCATGTTTTTTAAAGGGGAGGGGTCCTTGTGCCCCCTTCCCTGGCCTTATGAGGCCCAGGGACCCCATCCCCAGAGTTTTTTTTAATGAAAGGGGAGGAGGCCGTTAGGCCCCCCTCTCCGAGCCTTATTAGGCCCTAGGGACCCCATCACCAGGGTCTTTTTTAATGAAAGTGGAGGGGGCCGCATGGCCCCCATCCCTGAGCTTTATTAGGCCCTGGGGACCCCAGGGCCATTTTCTTTAACTAAAGGGGAGGGGGGCAATGTGGCCCCCATCACCAGGCATTATTAGGCCCTATAAACCCAATTCCCCAGAGCCACAACTTAAATTAAACGCAGGGGGGCTGCATAGCCCTCTTCCCAGAGTCTTATTAGGCCCTAGGGACCCTTCCCTCAGGACTGTTTTTTTTTTTTTATTAAAGTGGGGGACGCGTGGTCCCTCTCCCTGAGCCTTATGAGGACCTGGGGACCCCTTCCACAGAGCAACAACTTAAAATAAATGGAGGGGGCCAAGCTTCCCCCCTATTCCTGAGCCTTGTTAGGCCCTGGGGAGCCTATCCCCAAGGGCCACTACTACAGTTAAAGGGGAAGGGAGGCGCGTACCCTCCTGAGCCTTGTTAGGCCATGGAGACCCCATCGCCAAGAGCTGGTTTTTTTTTAATTAAAGGGGAGTCCGCGTGGCCACCCTCCCTGAGTCTTGGTATGCCCTGGGGACTCTAACTCCCCGGGCCACTACTTAAAATAAAGGGGAGGGGGATGTGTGGCTCCCCTCCCAGAGCCTTGTTAGGCCCTAGGGATGCCATCCCCCAGAGGGCTTCTTTTTTAAATTAAAGACAATGGGGCCACGTAGACCCCTTGCCTTAGGAGGCCCTGGAGACCCCATCCCCCAGGGACACTACTTAAAATAAAGGGCAAGAGGATTGAGGTCCCTCTCCCCGAGTCTTGTTAGGCCCTGGTAACACTGTAGGAAGCTGACTCTTTATATGATATATCAAAATTAGATATATCATGCAAAGAGTCCAGGGGTTCCCTTATAGGTGGACAGGGGCTCGCTATGGCAATCCCAAGGTGCTCTTCTAGGGGGTAAAGTGGTCGAGAAGCCTTAGGCTTATCTCAGAGGACTGCAGAACTTCTACAAATAAACACAATAGTCAATAAATGAGACACACAACTCAATAAGGAGATCAACACTAATTTTTAAAAATAACACATATCTTTATATATGTTTAGGCACCAGAAGCAAATCATTCAGGTAAGTACGTTTTTAAATAGGAATTCTTTTCAGTTCAAAAAGTTGACACAATGCAGTGTTTAGAAGCTGCAATGTTATCGTATGGGAGAAAAAGCCAATGCGGCATTCAGGTACAGTATAGCGACTTACGGGACCAATCTCCAGGAGTTGAGGTGAGTGGTGGGCAAGGTCCAAGGCAGCACCAGCAGAACATCACCAGCGGCACTAGGGCGGCCGGGTGTAGTAGAGGTGCAAAACAGCGCTGGCTGCCCAATGTTACTCTATAGGGATTGGTCTTCAAGTAAAGAGGCTGCAGGCTCGGGTTGGGAGGCCATTCGGGCTGAACCCACAGGGGGGCTCAGGCCTCACGATGCTCAGGGATGTAGGGACACATTTGGTCCTCTACTCCAGGGCCCAGGGCGACGGGTACAGAGATTTCTGTAGGCATCAGGTTTTTCTTTCTGGGAGCAGTTGTGGTAGAGGGGGCCTGTGTGCAGAGGATGCAGGTGATGTCAGAGAGTTCACTGGGTGTGAAACCACAGTGGACCCTGTCTCTGGAGGGCTGGGGGACCACAATGACACTGTTGACCCACTTCAACTTGGGCTTAAAGTGACGGGTGTAGTGGTGTCTTCAGGCGTCAAGTTTTTGCATCACAAAGTTCTCACAGGAGTCTATGGATGCCTGCAGGTTTGCAGGGAAGCATGTTCGCTACTTCTTGAGAGGTCTCGGTTCCTGGGTGAAGTGCTAGCGGGTCTCCCAGGCTTTGGGGACTCAGCAGCTGCAGGACAAGTCAACTTTTGAAGCTCGCCAGCATAGGAGTGCTAATCAGTAGGTCATCCTGAGGGAGGAGGTGTGAATATCCTCTTCCTGTGAAGGCTTTGTTGCTGACCTCCTGATAGCAAAAGCCTTCACCCTAGGAGGTCATAAATCTGTCTCGTGTGGCAGGCTGGCAGAGGCCAGTCAGCCAACACACCAGAGACTGGTACATTTACAGGGGCACCTCTAAGGTGCCCTCTGTGTGCATGTATTTGCAAATCCACCACTGGAATCAGGGTGGGGTTGTAAATATGGGATGTTTGATACCAAACATCCCTATTTTTAGTGAAGCCATCATGTAGCTGGGAAACTCGTTTTCACCAGTGTCCAGCACATGTTCTAAAATGGCTTCCCTGTTCACTTGCACTGGCAGTAATGGAACCGACCAGCACAGGGACATAGCTCTTTTTTTGCAGATTTATATAGTGCAAACTCGACCCGAAGGTATTGGAGTGCTTTACATGAGCACCAGTTACGTTACACAAGGACACATTCATTTTTTGGTAGGCACAGGGAGATTAAGTGATTTGCCCAGAATCACAGGAAGCTGAGCCAATGCCGAGGCTCAAATCTGGTTCCCCAGCTCCAAAGTCAGCAGCTCTGGCCGTAAGGCCACAACCTCTGCCCTTGCAGGTATGCCCTCACATCTAATACCAAGCATCCTGCCTTAGGGCTGAAGGGGTAACTTACAAGTTCTACATGCAGTGTTAGGGGACCTGGCACACAGGGATGTGCGTCAGGTGGCGTTTTCATTTTTGTTCGCACCAAAACATGCAGCCTGTGATAGCAGCGCTGCATGAGTTTGGTGGGGGGTGCCTTACTGTGGCACAATTTGTGCTAGAGCCCTTGGGGGACCCTGTTTAGAACCTCAGGCCCTAGGTACCAGGGGTACCATTTACTAGGCAGTTTGGGGCAAGAGATCTGGTACTGAGGACATGGTTCGTAAGAACCCAGTGCACTTCCAATCGAAATCACATCATGTACCAGGTAAAAAGTGGTGATGACCATGTCAAAAAGGGGTACTTTCCTACATAACCTCTCCTCCCAAATGAAAGAGGGTGAAACTAACCTTTCCCAAGAGAGTCTTCGTCTTCTAAGTGTAAGAACCAAGAAAGGCCATCTGCAGTGGCATGGTCAGTCCCAGGGCTGTGTTCCACTGTAAGTACATGCCCTGTAGGGAAATGGACCACCTTAACAGTTTGGGGTTTTGATCATTTATTTGCATTAGCCATCTGAGAGGCCTGTAGTCAGTTTGAACAAGGAAGTGAGAGCCAAACAAGTATGGCCTCAAATTCTTCAGGGACCAAACCACAGCAAAGGCTTCCCTCTCAACGGCACTCCAACGCTGCTCTCTGGGGAGTAACCTCCCGCTAATGAAAGCAACAGGTTGGTCATAGCCATCATCATTGGTTTGGGATAGGACTACTCCTATCCCAGGTTCAGAGGCATCTGTCTGCACTATGAACTTCTTTATATAACCAGGAGATTTCAGAATGGGTGCTGAGCACATTGCTTCCTTCAGTGTCAAAAGGCTTTTGACAGCTCACTGTCCAGTTCACTTTCTTTAGCATCTTCTTAGAGGTCAGTTCTGTGAAGGGGGCACAATTGACCCATAACCCCTCTCAAACCTCCTGTAGTACCTAGTCAAGCCATGGAATACCCTGACTTGAGTCTGGGTGGTTAGAGATACCTCATCCACAATTGTCTGGATCTTGGGTTGTAAGGGTTGAACTTGGCCTCCACCTACAAGGTGACAGAAATTATACAACAGAGACCTGCCCTATCTGGAACTTGCTTGCCTTGATAGTGAAACCTGCACTTCTCAGAACCTCAAGGATCTTGCCTAGGTGATTCAGATGATTATTCAGATGATCCTGCCAGGTGGAACTGCAGACAGCAATATAGTCAACATAAGCTGCACTAAAAGATTCCAGCCAAAGATGGATTTTGTTCACCAACCATTGGAAGGTGGTAGGGGCATTCTTTAGTCCAAAGGGCATAACAGTGAACTGATAATGCCAATCTGGGGTTGAGAATGCTGATTTTGTTTTGCTCCAAGGGTCAGACCAATCTGCCAGTACCTTGATGTCAAATCAAAAGACGGAGGTACAGTGGTGGCTGGCATGGATCACAGAGGTAAAAAAAAAGAGCTCAGCGTACTGATGCAGGACTTGCCTGCAGTCAGCCTGCTGTTGGGCAGAGACGGTGTCTGAAAAGACAGCTCTTTCCACTGAACCATCTTTAGGGATATTAGAGAGGAGGTCAGGGAGAGGTTCACTCTCTTCTTCCTGATCCTCATCTGTGCCCATCAGCATGGTCATCTCAGCCCTGTCATGGTAGGGTTTAAGGTGGTTCACATGGATGACCCTTTTGGGGTTCCTGCAACTGCCATGGCCCACCAGATAGGTGACCTCCCCTTTTCTTTCTAGGATAGAATAGGGCCCACCCCGTTGTCCTGGAGGGCCCTAGGAGCCACAGGCTCCAAAGCCCACACCTTCTGCCCTGGTTTGAACTCCATCAGTGCAGTCTTTTGGTCATATCAGAGCTTCTGGAGCTCTTGGCTGGCCTTAAGGTTTTGGGATGATATTTCCATGTACTCAGCCATTCTGGAACTAATGCCAAGCCCATGTCCTGCGTAGGCTCTTTGAGAGGTCTCTCCCAGCCTTCCTTCACAAGACATAATGGACCCCTTACAGGATGACCAAACAGAAGTTAAAAGAGGGAAAATCCTACTTCCTTCTGTGGTACTTCCCTGTAGGTGAAAAGCAGGAATGGTAGTAAGGCATCCCATCTCTTTCTGAGTTTTTCAGGGAGCCAACCAATCAGACCTATCTTGTAGAATCTCTCAACAAGATCGCTTGTTTGTGGGTAATATGGGGCAGCGGACTTATAAGTCACTCCACATTCTGCCCACATGTGTGTTAGGTATCCAGACATGAAGTTTGCACCTCTGTCTGACAGCACTTCCTTTGGAAAACCCATTCTGGTAAAGATACCAATGAGGGCCCTAGCCACTGAAGGAGCAGTGGTAGTCCATAGGGGAATTGCTTCAGGGTACCTGGTAGCATGACCTACTACTACCAGTATGAATCTGCTCTCTGATGTAGTTGGAGGGTCAAGGGGATCGACAATGTCAATCCTTACCTTTTCAAAGGGAACTCCAACCACTGGAAGTGGAATTAAGGCTGCCTTTGGGTGGCCACCTGTCTTGCCACTGGCTTGCCAGTGGCACAGAAGTTATAAAACTCCTTCACCTTCTAAGATATACTTGGCCAGTAGATGTGGGTGGCTTATCTACTCCAAGTTTTTGCCTGGATAAGATGCCTAGCTAGGGGGATGTCATGAGCCAATGTGAGGAAAAACTCTCTTTACTGCTGAGGCACTACCACTCTCCTAGTGGCACCAGGTTTGGGGTCTCTGACCTCAGTGTAAAGGAGTCCTTCCTCCGAATAGCTTCTGAGGGAGCCACTGACATCTCCCTATTCCTGATCAGCAACTTGTTGTTTCAGGCTTTCAAGAGTGGCACATGTTAGAACTGGCACCATTGGCGTGGGTCTCCCTTCCATTTTTTGCTGTTGCCTCTTATGTTTTTGCTGGTTTTAGATGCTTTTGGGCACTGTGCCACTGCTGTTCAGTGCCACAGTGCAAGTGCTCCCTATGGTAAATTGATGTATGGATTAGTGACTCCATGATTGGCTTGTTTGGCTTACTGTCAGACCCTAGGACAGTGCACTGCGTGTGCCCAGGGCTTGTAAATCAAATGCTGCTGGTGGGCTTGCAGCACTGGTTGTACCACCCACCGGAGCAGCTTGTAAAGTGTGTCTCAGGCCTGCCATTGCAGAGCCTGTGGGCAGTCTGGTACTGCCATGTTGACTGGGCAAGTGTACCCACTTGCCAGTCCCTAAACCTTCCCTTTTATACATATTAGTCACCCCTAAGGTAGGCCCAAGGGCAGGGTGCATTGTAGGTAAAGGTAGGACATGCCCTGGTGTGTGTGGCATGTCCTAATAGTGAATTACAGCCATTTTCGTTTTTCACTATTGCAAGGCTACCTGTTCCCCATAGGCCAGAATGGGCAGTTAGATTATTACATCTTATAATCCTAACTGACTCAGGGAACCAGGTAGAAATTCGAGTTTAGTATGCCTGAACTAAGAATGATAAAATACATCTTTTAGTGAAGTTGGTTTTAACATTCTGTGTTTGAAAATACCACTTTTAGAAAGTAGGTATTTTCTTGCCTAACTATCCAAGCCTGCCTCTGCTAGGTTGTGTATTCCTCGTCTGGAGTTTGAGTGACAGGGGCTGGGGGCTTCCAGGAGACAGGGTGAGTCAGCACAGGGCTGAATAGAGAGATCTGCATGCAGATAGGAGGGAGGAGTTGCACCTGGGACCTGAATAGGGCTGTGCCTTTCCTCCACAATGCTGGCTCCACCTCCTGTGGTGTGTCTGATGTCCCTGGCCTACACTGTGAAAGGAAAGAAGGAGTCTTGTCAACAAAGTGCTCCAGGACTGACCAGAACTGGTTTTGGACTAGGCAAAGGCCTCTCTGCCTTCAGAGAACAAAGAGAAAAGTAGTATAAATATTGGGACCCAGACCCAAGAACTTTAGATCACTTCTGGGAATCAAGACGAACCTTTGCTGAGGAGAAGAACCAGGAAGCTGAAGGAGGAGACTACCCCTGTGCTGTGTGTTTGGGGGTTGGCCTGCAGTGGTTGCTTCATTGCCAAAGAAAGGAGAAAAGGACTGAGTGTGCTTTCTATCAACTTGAAGAAGAATCTCCAAGGGCTTGAACTAGAGCTTGCCTCCTGCCTGAAGTCTCAGGGATACAAGACTTCACCAACCAGCTCCCCCCTGAATTCCCTAGCTGGGAATTGAAGTGCCTGCTGCTGTGCTGGGCCTTCTGAGAGACTGTGTGTCGCTGGGAGCTGGAAGCGCGACGCAACAACGAGAAGCGTGTCGCCGCTGCAGCCGCTGTCATCGCATCGCCGAGGAAGCGAGACGCCGCTGCCGCTGTCATCATCGCATCGCCGAGCGCGGCGCATCGCCGGAGAAGCTGGATGCTGCCACAGAGGACATCGTCGCATCACCGGAGAAGCGCGTCGCAGGGCCTGTCGCGGCTCCAAAGATCATGGGGTCGCCGCACGGCCGTCGGGCGTGCACGCATCGCACCAACGTTGTTGCATCGCAGCCAAGACGCCCTTTTTATCGCATCGCACCGGAGAAGAGTATCGCATCGAGGTGCCATCTGTCGTATCACACCGGAGAGCAGTAAGAAACCGACGCATCAACTCCCCACACAGTAAGGAAGCGAGCATCAACTCCCCTGCGCAGCAGTAAGGAACCGACGCATCCACTCCCCTGAGTGTACGGAACCGACGCATCACCTTCCCTGCGACCCTTTTGTTTTCTTTGCGTTACGCATTCAAGGTACATTGAGAGTAAAGTGTCGCATCTACAACTTGAGAGAACTGAACTATTTTATAACCTTTTCAAGTCTATTTTTGAGTACAGTATTGTGGATTTTTGTCGTTTGGTCTTGTGTTAAGTCTATATAAAAATACTATTTTTATAATACAACCTGTGTGGTGTCCATCTGTAGTGTTGTCACTGTATTACTGTATGTGTTCACAAATGCTTTACACACTGCCTCTGAGATAAGCCTGCCTGCTCGTGCCAAGCTACCAAGGGGGTGAGCAGGGGTTATTTTAGGAGTGTAGCCCCTCACCCTGACTAGACGCAAGGGTCCCTATTTGTCACAGGTACCTACCTATGCCAACTAGAGACCCCCAAATCTAACAGTACAGGTCCTCTGTTCCTGGCACAGATCTTCCCTAGAGGGCCCACCTGAGCCCAGGAGCTCTACTGTGTAAGGCCCAAGTTCCTGGGGCTCAGTTCCCTCTGTGGCTGACAGGTCTTCTCCCTGAGGAGAGGGGACCTAAGATTGTGTCTGATCAGAAGCTGGTTTCCCAGTCTTCTTGCCTTTTCTCTTGGAAGGTTGGGCCATTATTTCAGGCTCCAACTCTTCTTTTTCACCCTGGGTTTTGCACTGTGCTCTTGTTTTTACACACACACATTCAGGTATACCCAGCATAGCTGCATGGGTCTTTCTTTCAACCTCAGCCCATGCTGAGGATTCTGGATCATTGCCTAGCAGACATTCCACAAGAATAGTAGAGGATATCACTACCCTCTTTTGGCCGGTAACCCCTCTCCACTCTAAGGACACCATTGCCATGGGATGTACCTTAGCCTGATTATAAGCATTGAGGACTGTGAATGTCTCACCAGTCAGGTATTGTCCTGGGGATATCAGTTTTTCAGTCACCAAGGTGACACTTGCACCTGTATCCCTCATTGCTACAACTTTCACCCCATTAATATGTGACTGTTGTCTGTATTTCTCCCTATTAATGGATCAGACAGCCATGGCAGCTATATCTACCCCACCCTCTGAGACTAGAGTTTCCTCAGCGAGCTCTCTGACTCCCACCTGGAGACTTACCACTACATTTACTGCAGAAGTACTAGAAGCATTCTTTTTATTTGCACAGCTAGGGTGTCCAGTTCGGTGACCATTGGTTTTACAATCAAAGAACCAAGCCTTTTGGGGATCCCCGTTCTTACCCTGGTACCCACCCTTAGACTGTCTATTGTTTCGGGCCCACTCTCTTGAACAGGTTTTTGGGGACCTTTAGAAGACTTTGTTTTTGTCTTTTGCATGATCACTTTCTTTCCCTTGGGGGATGGGGGGCTTAGCAACCCCTTTCGTTTGGTCACCCCCACCAGTGGTAGTTTTGGTCACTCTTGTCTTGATCCAATGGTCTGCCTTCTTCCCCAACTCTTGAGGAGAAAGTGGACCTAGGTCTTCCAGGTACTGATGTAACTTCTCCGGAACACAATTGCTCAACAGATGCTTTTTCATGAATAAATTATAAAGCCCATCATAGTCGTGCACATTGCTACCTTTCCACTAGCCACCTAATGTCTTCACTGAAAAGTCTACAAAATCTACCAAGGTCTTACTCTGGGTTCTTTTAGTCTCCATGAACCTCATCCTGCACACTTCAGTGGTGAATCCAAAGCCTTCAATCAGGGTGTCCTTTGTGAGGTCATAGGACTCAGAATGTGCCTCTTTCAGTGTCAGGAGCCTATCCATACACTTTCCCGAGATCAGCTCCCAGAGAAGAGAACCCCAATACTTCTTGTTGAGCTGCCTCATTTTACAAGCCCTCTCAAAGGTTGTAAACCATTTGGTGATATCATCACCCTATGAGTATTTTGGGACAATCCCTTTGGGGATCTTAGGGTCGAAACTTCATCCTTCTCCCTATTTATGATTTCGCTGCCACTAGAGATGGGTCTTATCTTAGGCCCATCTCAGCTTTTTTCGTTTCTATTGCCAGAGTGGGCATGCGTGTCAATTCAGTCAATGGCGGCCAGGATGGGTGATCAGAAGGACCTGGAGCCTGAAACAGCGGCCCAGGTCCCTGCCAAGAGAAAGGGCAGGGGGAGCGGGAAACCGGCCCCTGAAGTTCCCACAGACCGGGAGGAGGCTGACCTTGAGGGGGACGCCCCAGTACCTACAGGGGAGCAGGTAGCTGAACTGGGGGACATCTCCGAGCTAACCCATTGGCAGCAGGAAGGTGGTCCCACATGGGAAGACTTCTGCAGGGAGCAGAAGGAGTACCCTTCTCTGGAAGGTCTGCGGTGGCAGGCTGCAGACCAAGCAGCTGGTGATCAATCTGGATCACATTGGATCTACTGGGAGAACGGTCTCCTGTATAGCGAGCCTAAGGTCGCTGAGTCTGGGTCAGCCCGTGTGTTGGTGGTACCCCAGCGTTTCAGGACCTTCCTAAGGGGTCTGGCTCACGCCGTGCCTTTGGCAGGACATTTGGGGCAGGACAAGACCTTTGACAGGCTTGTCATCCACTTCTTCTGGCCCCAAATGCAAAGGCAGTCAGGTGGACATTGCAGGTCTTGCCAAACTTGCCAGGCAAGTGGTAAGAGTGGGAGGAGGTCAAAGCTCCTCTCCAACCTTTTCCAGTTGTTGGAACCCCTTTTGAAAGGGTAGGGAAGGACATTGTGGGGCTACTGGATCCCAAGCCAGCCATGGGCAACAGGTACATACTGGTCTTGGTGGACCATTGCACCTGATACCCGGAGGCAATCCCTCTCAGGACAATGACAGCGCCAGTTGTGGCCCGGGCGTTAATGGGGATCTTTTCCCACGTGGTTTTTCCCAGAGAGGTGCTTTCTGACCGTGGTACCAATTTCATATCGAAGTATATGCACATCCCTGTGGAAGGAGTGTGGTGTAACCTACAAGTTCACTACTCCTTACCACCCACAAGGTAACGGTTTGGTGGAGAGATTCAACCAAACCTTGAAGGGCATGATTAAGGGTCTAACAGAACCCATGAGGCGTAAGTGGGACGTCCTCTTGCCATGCCTTCTCTTTGCATACAGGGAGGTGCCTCAGATGTCTCTTGGGTTCAGTCCCTTTGAGCTCCTGTATGGTCACCCTGTGAGAGGATCTTTGAGTTTGGTGAAGGAAGGCTGGGAGGCAGCTCCCAGGAAAACTCCCCAGGATGTGTTTAGTTACATGCTGGCCTTCAGAAACCAAACTGCCCGCTTCAGGAAACTCACTCAGGTGAACATGGAAGCAAGCTAGGAAGAAATGAAAAAGTGGTATGACCAGAATGCCACCCTGATCGACTTTCAACCTGGGCAAAAAGTGTGGGTCATGGCCCCAGTGGAACCTTGTGCCTTGCAGGACAAGTAGACTGGGCCTTTTGAGGTGGTGGAGCACAAAAGTGATGTCACCTACCTGGTGAATTTGCAGACTCCCAGGAACCCTTTGAGGGTCCTCCACGTGAACCGCCTCAAGCCCCACTTCGAGAGGTCCGAAGTGAGCATGCTCTTGGCAACAGATGATGGGGTGGAAGAGGAGAGTGAGCCTCTCCCTGACCTACTGTCCACCAAGGAGCACAATGGGTCAGTAGAAGGTGTGATCCTCTCCCCTACACTGACCCCAGAGCAGCAGAGTGACTGTCACCTGTTGTTGGGACAGTTTGCCACACTGTTCTCTCTGACTCCAGGTATTACTCACTGGTGTACCCATGACGTGGACACTGGTGACAGCCCTCCTGTAAAGCACAAGATTTACAGGTTGACTGACCGGGTCAGGATCAGCATCAAGGAGGAAGTCTCTAAGATGTTGGCATTAGGGGTGATAGAGCCCTCCAGCAGTCCTTGGGCCAGTCCAGTGGTCTTGGTCCCAAAAGCTGCTGCACCCGGTGCCACTCCAGAATTGCGGTTTTGTGTGGACTACCGTGGGCTCAATGCCGTCACCAGGACTGACTCACAACCCATCCCCAGAGCTGATAAGCTCATTGATCGGTTGGGAGCTGCCAGGTTCCTCAGCACATTTGATTTAACGTCTGGGTACTGGCAGATTGCCTTAACCGATGGGGCCAAGGAGAGGTCAGCATTCTCAACCCCAGAAGGACATTACCAGTTCCGGGTGATGCCCTTTAGGTTGAAGAATGCCCCTGCCACCTTTCAGAGGTTGGTCAACCAGGTGTGGGCTGGACTAGAGGATTTCAGTGCCGCATACCTGGACGACATTGCCGTGTTCAGTTCCAGCTGAGAAGAACACTTGCAGCACCTCGGGGAAGTGTTGAGGGCTCTGCAGAGGGCAGGCCTCACGATCAAGGCCAGTAAGTGCCAGATCGGGCAGGACTCTGTGGTGTACTTGGGACACCAGGTAGGAAGCAGCCAGGTGGTGCCCCTACAACCCAAGATTGACACCATTCTGGCTTGGGAGCCCCCCAAGACCCAGACAGAGGTAAGAGCCTTTTTAGGTCTCACTGGTTACTGCAGGAGTTTTGTTAAGGGCTATGGCACCATTGTTGCCCCCTTAACAGAGCTGACTTCCAGGAAGAAGCCCTAGAAGGTGATCTGGTCTGAGTCCTGCCAGAAGGCTTTTGATGATCTGAAGGCAGCCATGTGCACGGCGCCCATGCTCAAGGCACCCGACTTCTCCAAGGAATTCGTCATGCAGACTGATGCTTCAGAGCATGGTGTGGGAGCGGTGCTCTCACAACTGAACGAATAGGGCCTAGACCAGCCTAAAGTCTTCCTTAGCAGGAGACTACTCCCCTGCTGTGGTCTGGGCACTGAAGAAGCTGAGACCCTACCTGTTTGGGACTCACTTCCGATTTCAGACAGACCACAGGCCCCTCTGATGGTTGATGCAAATGAGGGGTGAGAATCCAAAACTGTTGAGGTGGTCCATCTCCGTATAGGGAATGGACTTTACGGTGGAGCACCGCCCAGGCACAGAACACGCCAACGCAGATGGTCTGTCCAGGTTCTTCCACCTTAGTGATGAGAACTCCCAGGAGGTTGGGTAGTTCTCCCTACTTTCAGCTGGAGGGGAAATATGTTAGACTTGGCATCTTTTGGTGTGTTTCCCCTGTCTTTTTGCATTCTGACCTCCCGGTTTTGACTCTGTTTTTGCTGGTTTAGTGTCTCTGCGCACTTTCTCACTGCTGTTCAGTGTTAAAGTGCAAAAGCTCCTGTTGTAAATTATGTTATGGATTGGTGTTTCCATGATTGGCATATTTGATTTACTGGTGAGGCCCTAGTAAAGTGCACTGAGAGTGCCAGGGCTGGTAAATCAAATGCTACTAGTGGGCTTGCAACACTGGTTGTGCCACCCACAGAAGTAGCCCTGAAAAGGTAACTCAGACCTACCACCGCAGAGTCTGTGCGCAGTTTGTAACTGCCATGTCGACCTGGCAAGTGCACCCACTTGCCAGGCCCCAACCTTCCCTTTTTCTACAAGTCAGTCACCCCTAAGGTAGGCCCACGGTACCCCTGTGGGCAGGGTGCTGTGTATGTTAGAGGTAGGACATGTACTGATGTGTGTGACTAGTCCTGGTGGTGAATTACAGTGTATTTCGTTTTTCACCATTGCAAGGCTGCCTGTTCCAATAGAACAGAATGGGGAGTTTGTTTACACCATCTTATAAACATAACTAACCCTGGGAACCAGGTAGAAAAATAAAGATTAGTATGTCTGAACTCAGAATGTTAAAATGCATCTTTTAGTGAAGATGATTTTTACATTCTATGTTTGAAAATACCACTTTTAGAAAGTAGGTATTTTCTTGCTTAGCCATCCTGTGTGCCTCTGCTGGGGTTGTGTATTGACTGTCTTGGGATGACAGGGGCTGGAGAGGGGCAGTGGCTCCAGAGAGCCTGATGGGTCAGGGCTGTGCTTAATAGACCTGGGCTGCATTTAGAGTAGTGGGAGGAGATTTCCTTGCACCTGAATGGGCCTGGTCTGCCTTGCACAATGCCGTCTCCACCCCCTGCCAGGAAGCTGCACCAGTGAGGAAAGAACTGGTTTGGGATGGGTACAGACACTCTCTGCCTTCAGAGAACAAAGGATTTGGTGGTATAAATATTGGGGCCCAGACCCCAGAACTTTAGAACTCTTTTGGACCAAGAAGACTGCCAAGAAGAAGAGCTGGAGAAGCTGTGAGGAGGAACTACCGCTTTGCTGTGTGCTTTGCTGTGTTGGCCTGCAATGGCTGCTTCTGTCTTGGGCAGTGAAAGGACTGGACTTGAACTTCCTGCAATCTCTTTTTGTGAGTTTCTCCAAGGGCTTGAGGTAGAGCTTGCCCCCTGTTCAAGAAGTCTCAGGAACAGCAAAGACTTCAAGTTCTTCTTACCTCAGCACTGGGGACTGTGTGCTTTGTGCTACAACAGAAGAAAAGCAACCCAATGCCATCTACGACACCGCTGTCATCTCCGTGTCCTGCTGAGACCGGCAAGTGTTTTACATGTGACCAGGTGGGTCACTTGAAGGGAGACCCCAAGTGTCCCAAGAGGGCACAGCCACCCACCAGTGGGCAGACAAAGGTGTTGGCTAGTGTAGCGCTTGGAGAGGAGGGGTGTCCACAGGAGGGTGGGGATCCTGCAGAAATGACCCTCGTCTCACTTGGGGACAGTAAGAAGGTCCCAGGAAACCAGGTGCCCCTAACACAAAGAAATACAGCACCTGGGTGACCATCAATGGGAAAAGGGTATATTTCTCAGAGACACTGAAGCCAGTGTGACCTCAGTCCAGTGTCACCTGGTCTCTGAGAAGCAAGTAGTACCCAGGGCATTCCACCAAGTAGTTGCTGTAGACAACTCGGAACGCCAGTGTATGGTGGCGTAGATTCCCTTTGAATGGGGGGTCTCAGGTCCCTTGAGGGTGGTTGTGAGCCATTCCATGCCTGTAGATTGTCTGCTAGGTAACGACCTGGAGCAGTCCTTGCGGAAGGATGTTGAGCTCAGGTCTCACTTGGAGATGCTTGGGTTGCCAGAGTGGGCATGCATGTCCACTCGGTCAATGGTGGCCAGGAAGGGTGATCAGAAGGATCTGGAGCCTGTAACAGTGGCCCAAGTCCCTGCCAAGAAGAAGGGCAGGGGGTGCGGGAAACCGTCTCCTGAAGTTCCCACAGACCGGGTGGAGGCTGGCCTTGAGGGGGACGCCCCGGTACCTACAGGGGAGTAGGTAGCTGAACTGCGGGACATCTCCGAGCTGACCCATTGGCAGCAAGAAGGTGGTCCCACCAGGGAAGACTTCTGCAGGGAGCAGAAGGAGTGCCCTTCTCTGGAGGGTCTGAGGTGGCAGGCTGCAGACCAAGCAGCTGGTGATCAGTCTGGATCACATTGGATCTACTGGGAGAATGGTCTCCTGTATAGAGAGTCTAAGGTCGCTGAGCCTGGGTCAGCCCGTGTGTTGGTGGTACTCCAGTGCTTCAGGACCTTCCTACGGGGTCTGGCTCACGACGTGCCTTTGGCAGGACATTTGGGGTGGGACAAGACCTGTGACAGGCTTGTCATCCACTTCTTCTGGCCCCAAATGCGAAGGCATTCAGATGGACATTGCAGGTCTTGCCAAACTTGCCAGGCAAGTGGTACCAGTGGGAGGAAGGTCAAAGCTCCTCTCCAACCTTTTCCAGTTGTTGGAACCCCTTTTGAAAGGGTAGGGATGAACATTGTGGGGCCACTGGAACCCAAGCCAGCCATGGGCAACAGGTACATTCTGGTCTTGGTGGACCATGCCACCCGGTACCCGGAGGCAATCCCTCTCAGGACAACGACGGCGCCAGAGGTGGGCCGGGCGCTAATGGGGATCTTTTCCCATGTGGGCTTCCCCAGAGAGGTGGTTTCTGACTGTGGTACCAGTTTCATATCGAAGTATATGCACATCCCTGTGGAAGGAGTGTGGTGTAACCTACAAGTTCACCACTCCTTACCACCCACAAGGTAGTGGTTTGGTGGAGAGATTCAACCAAACCTTGGAGGGCATGATTAAGGGTCTAACAGAACTCATGAGGTGTAAGTGGGACGTCCTCTTGCCATGCCTTCTCTTTGCATTCAGGGAGGTGCCTCAGAAGTCTCTTCGGTTCAGTCCCTTTGAGTTCCTGTATGGTACCCTGTGAGAGGACCTCTGAGTTTGGTGAAGGAAGGCTGGGAGGCATCTCCCAGGAAAACTCCCCAGGATGTGTTTAGTTACATGCTGACCTTCAGAAACCAAACTGCCAGCTTCAGGAAACTCACTCAGGCGAACATGGAAGCAAGCCAGGAAGAAATTAAAAAGTGATATGACCAGAATGCCAACCTGGTCAAATTTCAACCTGGGCAAAAAGTGTGGGTCATGGCCCCAGTGGAACCTTGTGCCTTGCAGGACAAGTGGACTGGGCCTTTTGAGGTGGTGAAGCGCAAAAGTGATGTCACCTACCTGGTGAATTTGCAGACTCCCAGGAACCCTTTGAGGGTCCTCCAAGTGAACCGCCTCAAGCCCACCTTCGAGAGGTCCGAAGTAAGCATGCTCTTGGCGACAGATGATGGAGTGGAAGATGAGAGTGAGCCTCTCCCTGACATCCTGTCCACCAAGGAGCATGATGGGTCGAGTAGAAGGTGTGATCCTCTCCCCTACACTGACCCCAGAGCAGCAGAGTGACTATCACCAGTTGTTGGGACAGTTTGCCCCACTGTTCTCTCTGACTCCAGGTGTTACTCACTGGTGTACCCATGACGTGGACATTGGTGACAGCCCTCCTGCAAAGCACAAGATTAACAGGTTGACTGACCGGGTCAGGATCAGCATCAAGGAGGAAGTCTCTAAGATGTTGGCATTAGGGGTGATAGAGCCCTCCAACAGTCCTTGGGCCAGCCCAGTGGTCTTGGTCCCAAAAGCTGCTGCACCCGGTGCCACTCCAGAACTGCGGTTTTGTTCGGACTACCGTGGGCTCAATGCCGCCACCAGGACTGACGCACACCCCATCCCCAGAGCTGATGAGCTCATTGATCGGTTGGGAGCTGCCAGGTTCCTCAGAACATTTGATTTAACGTCTGGGTACTGGCAGATTGCCTTAACCAATGGGGCCATGGAGAGGTCAGCATTCTCAACTCCAGAAGGACATTACCAGTTCCGGGTGATGCCCTTTGGGTTGAAGAATGCCCCTGCCACCTTTCAGAGGTTGGTCAACCAGGTGTTGGCTGGACTGGAGGATTTCAGTGCCGCAGACCTGGATGACATTGCAGTGTTCAATTCCAGCTGGGAAGAACACTTACAGCACCTTGGGGAAGTGTTGAGGGCTCTGCAGAGGGCAGGCCTCCCGATCAAGGCCAGTAAGTGCCAGATTGGGCAGGGCTCTGTGGTGTACTTGGGCCACCAGGTAGGAAGCGGCCAGGTGGCGCCCCTACAACTCAAGATTGACACCATTGTGGCTTGGGAGCCCCCCAAGACACAGACAGAGGTGAGAGCCTTTTTAGGTCTCACCGGTTACTACAGGAGTTTTGTTAAGGGCTATGGCACCATTGTTGCCCCCTTAATAGAACTGACTTCCAGGAAGCAGCCCAAGAAGGTGATCTGGACTGAGTCCAGCCAGAAAGCTTTTGATGCCCTGAAGGCAGCCTGTGCACGGCGCCAGTGCTCAAGGCACCCGACTTCTCCAAGGAATTTGTTGTGCAGACTGACGCTTCAGAGCATGGTGTGGGAGCGGTGCTCTCACAACTGAACGAAGAGGGCCTAGACCAGCCTGTAGTCTTCCTTAGCAGGAGACTACTCCCTGCTGTGGTCTGGGCATTGAAGAAGCTGAGACCCTACCTGTTTGGGACTCACTTCCGATTTCAGACAGACCACAGGCCCCTCAGATGGTTGATACAAATGAGGGGTGAGAATCCAAAACTGTTGAGGTGGTCCATCTCCCTACAGGGAATGGACTTTACGGTGGAACACCGCCCTGGCACAGAACACGCCAACACAGATGGTCTGTCCAGGTTCTTCCACCTTAGTGATGAGAACTCCCAGGAGGTTGGGTAGTTCTCCCTACTTTCAGCTGGCGGGACATATGTTAAACTTGGCATCTTTTGGCGTGTTTCCCCTGTCTTTTTGCTTTCTGACCTCCCGGTTTTGACTCTGTTGTTGCTGGTTTAGTGTCTCTGCACAATTTCTCACTGCTGTTCAGTGTTAAAGTGCAAGTGCTCCTGTTGTAAATTATGTTATGGATTGGTGTTTCCATGATTGGCATATTTGATTTACTGGTGAGGCCCTAGTAAAGTGCACCGAGAGTGCCAGGGCTGGTAAATCAAATGCTACTAGTGGGCTTGCAGCACTGGTTGTGCCACCCACAAAAGTAGCCCTGAAAAGGTAACTCAGACCTGCCACCGCAGAGTCTGTGCGCAGTTTGTAACTGCCATGTCGACCTGGCAAGTGCACCCACTTGCCAGGCTCCAACCTTCCCTTTTTCTACATGTCAGTCACCCCTAAGGTAGGCCCACGGTACCCCTGTGGGCAGGGTGCTGTGTATGTTAGAGGTAGGACATGTACTGATGTGTGTGACATGTCCTGGTGGTGAATTACAGTGTATTTCGTTTTTCACCATTACAAGGCTGCCTGTTCCCATAGGACAGAATGGGGAGTTTATTTATACCATCTTATAAACATAACTACCCCTGGGAACCAGGTAGAAAAATAAAGTTTAGTATGTCTGAACTCAGAATGTTAAAATGCATCTTTTAGTGAAGAGGATTTTTACATTCTGTGTTTAAAAATACCACTTTTAGAAAGTAGTTTTTTTCTTGCTTAGCCTTCCTGTGTGCCTCTGCTGGGGTTGTGGATTGACTGTCTGGCTTTGGGATGACAGGGGCTGGAGAGGGGCAGTGGCTCCAGAGAGCCTGATGGGTCAGGGCTGGGCTTAATAGACCTGGGCTGCATTTAGAGTAGTGGGAGGAGATTTCCTTGCACCTGAATGGGCCTGGTCTGCCTTGCACAATGCCGTCTCCACCCCCTGCCAGGAAGCTGCACCAGTGAGGAAAGAACTGGTTTGGGCTGGGTACAGACACTCTCTGCCTTCAGAGAACAAAGGATTTGGTGGTATAAATATTGGGACCCAGACCCCAGAACTTTAGAACTCTTTTGGACAAAGAAGACTACCAAGAAAAAGAGCTGGAGAAGCTGTGAGGAGGAACTACCGCTTTGCTGTGTGCTTTGCTGTGTTTGCCTGCAGTGGCTGCTTCTGTCTTGGGCAGTGAAAGGACTGGACTTGAACTTCCTGCAATCTCTTTTTGTGAGTTTCTCCAAGGGCTTGAGGTAGAGCTTGCCCCCTGTTCAAGAAGTCTCAGGAACAGCAAAGACTTCAAGTTCTTCTTACCTCAGCACTGGGGACTGTGTGCTTTGTGCTACAACAGAAGAAAAAGCAACCCAATGCCATCTACGACACCGCTGTCATCTCCGTGTCCTGCTGAGACCGGCAAGTGTTTTACATGTGACCAGGTGGGTCACTTGAAGGGAGACCCCAAGTGTCCCAAGAGGGCACAGCCACCCACCAGTGGGCAGACAAAGGTGTTGGCTAGTGTAGCGCTTGGAGAGGAGGGGTGTCCACAGGAGGGTGGGGATCCTGCAGAAATGACCCTCGTCTCACTTGGGGACAGTAAGAAGGTCCCAGGAAACCAGGTGCCCCCTAACACAAAGAAATACAGCACCTGGGTGACCATCAATGGGAAAAGGGTATATTTCTCAGAGACACTGAAGCCAGTGTGACCTCAGTCCAGTGTCACCTGGTCTCTGAGAAGCAAGTAGTACCCAGGGCATTCCACCAAGTAGTTGCTGTAGACAACTCGGAACGCCAGTGTATGGTGGCGTAGATTCCCTTTGAATGGGGGGGTCTCAGGTCCCTTGAGGGTGGTTGTGAGCCATTCCATGCCTGTAGATTGTCTGCTAGGTAACGACCTGGAGCAGTCCTTGCGGAAGGATGTTGAGCTCAGGTCTCACTTGGAGATGCTTGGGTTGCCAGAGTGGGCATGCATGTCCACTCGGTCAATGGTGGCCAGGAAGGGTGATCAGGAAGGATCTGGAGCCTGTAACAGTGGCCCAAGTCCCTGCCAAGAAGAAGGGCAGGGGTGCGGGAAACCGTCTCCTGAAGTTCCCACAGACCGGGTGGAGGCTGGCCTTGAGGGGGACGCCCGGTACCTACAGGGAGTAGGTAGCTGAACTGCGGGACATCTCCGAGCTGACCCATTGGCAGCAAGAAGGTGGTCCCACCAGGGAAGACTTCTGCAGGGAGCAGAAGGAGTGCCCTTCTCTGGAGGGTCTGAGGTGGCAGGCTGCAGACCAAGCAGCTGGTGATCAGTCTGGATCACATTGGATCTACTGGGAGAATGGTCTCCTGTATAGAGAGTCTAAGGTCGCTGAGCCTGGGTCAGCCCGTGTGTTGGTGGTACTCCAGTGCTTCAGGACCTTCCTACGGGGTCTGGCTCACGACGTGCCTTTGGCAGGACATTTGGGGTGGGACAAGACCTGTGACAGGCTTGTCATCCACTTCTTCTGGCCCCAAATGCGAAGGCATTCAGATGGACATTGCAGGTCTTGCCAAACTTGCCAGGCAAGTGGTACCAGTGGGAGGAAGGTCAAAGCTCCTCTCCAACCTTTTCCAGTTGTTGGAACCCCTTTTGAAAGGGTAGGGATGAACATTGTGGGGCCACTGGAACCCAAGCCAGCCATGGGCAACAGGTACATTCTGGTCTTGGTGGACCATGCCACCCGGTACCCGGAGGCAATCCCTCTCAGGACAACGACGGCGCCAGAGGTGGGCCGGGCGCTAATGGGGATCTTTTCCCATGTGGGCTTCCCCAGAGAGGTGGTTTCTGACTGTGGTACCAGTTTCATATCGAAGTATATGCACATCCCTGTGGAAGGAGTGTGGTGTAACCTACAAGTTCACCACTCCTTACCACCCACAAGGTAGTGGTTTGGTGGAGAGATTCAACCAAACCTTGGAGGGCATGATTAAGGGTCTAACAGAACTCATGAGGTGTAAGTGGGACGTCCTCTTGCCATGCCTTCTCTTTGCATTCAGGGAGGTGCCTCAGAAGTCTCTTCGGTTCAGTCCCTTTGAGTTCCTGTATGGTACCCTGTGAGAGGACCTCTGAGTTTGGTGAAGGAAGGCTGGGAGGCAGCTCCCAGGAAAACTCCCCAGGATGTGTTTAGTTACATGCTGACCTTCAGAAACCAAACTGCCAGCTTCAGGAAACTCACTCAGGCGAACATGGAAGCAAGCCAGGAAGAAATTAAAAGTGATATGACCAGAATGCCAACCTGGTCAAATTTCAACCTGGGCAAAAAGTGTGGGTCATGGCCCCAGTGGAACCTTGTGCCTTGCAGGACAAGTGGACTGGGCCTTTTGAGGTGGTGAAGCGCAAAAGTGATGTCACCTACCTGGTGAATTTGCAGACTCCCAGGAACCCTTTGAGGGTCCTCCAAGTGAACCGCCTCAAGCCCACCTTCGAGAGGTCCGAAGTAAGCATGCTCTTGGCGACAGATGATGGAGTGGAAGATGAGAGTGAGCCTCTCCCTGACATCCTGTCCACCAAGGAGCATGATGGGTCGGTAGAAGGTGTGATCCTCTCCCCTACACTGACCCCAGAGCAGCAGAGTGACTATCACCAGTTGTTGGGACAGTTTGCCCCACTGTTCTCTCTGACTCCAGGTGTTACTCACTGGTGTACCCATGACGTGGACATTGGTGACAGCCCTCCTGCAAAGCACAAGATTAACAGGTTGACTGACCGGGTCAGGATCAGCATCAAGGAGGAAGTCTCTAAGATGTTGGCATTAGGGGTGATAGAGCCCTCCAACAGTCCTTGGGCCAGCCCAGTGGTCTTGGTCCCAAAAGCTGCTGCACCCGGTGCCACTCCAGAACTGCGGTTTTGTTCGGACTACCGTGGGCTCAATGCCGCCACCAGGACTGACGCACACCCCATCCCCAGAGCTGATGAGCTCATTGATCGGTTGGGAGCTGCCAGGTTCCTCAGAACATTTGATTTAACGTCTGGGTACTGGCAGATTGCCTTAACCAATGGGGCCATGGAGAGGTCAGCATTCTCAACTCCAGAAGGACATTACCAGTTCCGGGTGATGCCCTTTGGGTTGAAGAATGCCCCTGCCACCTTTCAGAGGTTGGTCAACCAGGTGTTGGCTGGACTGGAGGATTTCAGTGCCGCAGACCTGGATGACATTGCAGTGTTCAATTCCAGCTGGGAAGAACACTTACAGCACCTTGGGGAAGTGTTGAGGGCTCTGCAGAGGGCAGGCCTCCCGATCAAGGCCAGTAAGTGCCAGATTGGGCAGGGCTCTGTGGTGTACTTGGGCCACCAGGTAGGAAGCGGCCAGGTGGCGCCCCTACAACTCAAGATTGACACCATTGTGGCTTGGGAGCCCCCAAGACACAGACAGAAGGTGAGAGCCTTTTAGGTCTCACCGGTTACTACAGGAGTTTTGTTAAGGGCTATGGCACCATTGTTGCCCCCTTAATAGAACTGACTTCCAGGAAGCAGCCCAAGAAGGTGATCTGGACTGAGTCCAGCCAGAAAGCTTTTGATGCCCTGAAGGCAGCCTGTGCACGGCGCCAGTGCTCAAGGCACCCGACTTCTCCAAGGAATTTGTTGTGCAGACTGACGCTTCAGAGCATGGTGTGGGAGCGGTGCTCTCACAACTGAACGAAGAGGGCCTAGACCAGCCTGTAGTCTTCCTTAGCAGGAGACTACTCCCCTGCTGTGGTCTGGGCATTGAAGAAGCTGAGACCCTACCTGTTTGGGACTCACTTCCGATTTCAGACAGACCACAGGCCCCTCAGATGGTTGATACAAATGAGGGGTGAGAATCCAAAACTGTTGAGGTGGTCCATCTCCCTACAGGGAATGGACTTTACGGTGGAACACCGCCTGGCACAGAACACGCCAACACAGATGGTCTGTCCAGGTTCTTCCACCTTAGTGATGAGAACTCCCAGGAGGTTGGGTAGTTCTCCCTACTTTCAGCTGGCGGGACATATGTTAAACTTGGCATCTTTTGGCGTGTTTCCCCTGTCTTTTTGCTTTCTGACCTCCCGGTTTTGACTCTGTTGTTGCTGGTTTAGTGTCTCTGCACAATTTCTCACTGCTGTTCAGTGTTAAAGTGCAAGTGCTCCTGTTGTAAATTATGTTATGGATTGGTGTTTCCATGATTGGCATATTTGATTTACTGGTGAGGCCCTAGTAAAGTGCACCGAGAGTGCCAGGGCTGGTAAATCAAATGCTACTAGTGGGCTTGTAGCACTGGTTGTGCCACCCACAAAAGTAGCCCTGAAAAGGTAACTCAGACCTGCCACCGCAGAGTCTGTGCGCAGTTTGTAACTGCCATATCGACCTGGCAAGTGCACCCACTTGCCAGGCTCCAACCTTCCCTTTTTCTACATGTCAGTCACCCCTAAGGTAGGCCCACGGTACCCCTGTGGGCAGGGTGCTGTGTATGTTAGAGGTAGGACATGTACTGATGTGTGTGACATGTCCTGGTGGTGAATTACAGTGTATTTCGTTTTCACCATTACAAGGCTGCCTGTTCCCATAGGACAGAATGGGGAGTTTATTTATACCATCTTATAAACATAACTACCCCTGGGAACCAGGTAGAAAAATAAAGTTTAGTATGTCTGAACTCAGAATGTTAAAATGCATCTTTTAGTGAAGAGGATTTTTACATTCTGTGTTTAAAAATACCACTTTTAGAAAGTAGTTTTTTCTTGCTTAGCCTTCCTGTGTGCCTCTGCTGGGGTTGTGGATTGACTGTCTGGCTTTGGGATGACAGGGGCTGGAGAGGGGCAGTGGCTCCAGAGAGCCTGATGGGTCAGGGCTGGGCTTAATAGACCTGGGCTGCATTTAGAGTAGTGGGAGGAGATTTCCTTGCACCTGAATGGGCCTGGTCTGCCTTGCACAATGCCGTCTCCACCCCCTGCCAGGAAGCTGCACCAGTGAGGAAAGAACTGGTTTGGGCTGGGTACAGACACTCTCTGCCTTCAGAGAACAAAGGATTTGGTGGTATAAATATTGGGACCCAGACCCCAGAACTTTAGAACTCTTTTGGACAAAGAAGACTACCAAGAAAAAGAGCTGGAGAAGCTGTGAGGAGGAACTACCGCTTTGCTGTGTGCTTTGCTGTGTTTGCCTGCAGTGGCTGCTTCTGTCTTGGGCAGTGAAAGGACTGGACTTGAACTTCCTGCAATCTCTTTTTGTGAGTTTCTCCAAGGGCTTGAGGTAGAGCTTGCCCCCTGTTAAAGAAGTCTCAGGAACAGCAAAGACTTCAAGTTCTTCTGCCCTCAGCACTGGGGACTGTGTGCTTTGTGCTGCAACAGAAGAAAAAGCAACCCGATGCCATCTACGACGCCGCTGCCAACTCCGTGTCCTGAAGGCACCGCAGAGGGCACCGCCGCAATGCAACCCTGGCCTCACTGACGATGCCTGCTGATGCCACCTCCGAGCCGCTGCTTGCACTGCTACCTGTGGGCACCGCACTCCGCACCGCCTCGCTTCACATCGTCGCCTTGGTATCCCCGATGACGCCACTTCACACCAACATCAACGCTGCTGCTTGCACCGTGGTTCGAGGGCACCGCTCGTAAGTTACACGATGCACCGCCCTCATCCCGCACCGCAGCCTTGGCCTACCGATGCCGGCACCATCGACTCCAGTTCGTCAACCGACGACAGCGCTTCAGCAACGACTATGCCACTGCTTGCACCATGACCTGCCAGCATCGCGACGAGCACCGCTGCACTTACACCACAGCACCTGACGCCTGCGCTCCTGACTTCAGCCGAGAGATGTTTGATCTGCAACGCATGTGACTTCAAGGGTCCGACGACTCCTGCACCGACCTCCGGAACCGACGCCTGCGGACGCCGTGCTTTCGGAGCTCAACGAGAGGTCATCGACACCCTGCATTTCTAAAGGTACTGTTTTGCGGGTCTTCCTGACACCCTAGCTGGCCCGCGACACCGCGGTCAGCCAAGACTGTTTGGAATTTGTTGCTCACAATGCCATGATAGCCCCAGATGGAGCTATCGACTTCAAGGAACTTTATTTCAAGTTTATTTTGATAATTGAAGAGTTCTAAGTACTGTAGTGTGGATTTTTATCGTTTTTGGTCTTGTCTTAAGTATATAAAAATATTGGATATTTTTCTAAACTGGTGTGGTGTCCTTTTGTAGTGCTTACACTGTGTTACTGTTGGCTATGTGAAAATGCTTTATACACTGCCTCTAAGATAAGCCTGACTGCTCATGCCACGCTGCCAAGGGGATGAGCAGGGGTTATTTTAGGAGTGTAACTCCCTTATCCTGACTAGAAGGAAGGGTCCCTACTTGTAAAAAGGTGCAAACCCTTGCCAACTAGAGACCCCCCTTTCTAACACTGACTTTAATACTTTTTTTTAATTCTATACAGTTTTACTGTGGGACTTAACTTAAGGCCCAAACAGCTAGTTAAACACAATTTAGAAAAAACTCAAAATCGACAAAAAATATTTTAGCTAATGACAATTTTGGATTCCTTAGTGGAATCACACATTAACCAAGTAGTACAGCAGATGTCAAGTCTTGTATCCCACTGCTGCACCACCAATGTAGGAGGCTGGCTCTTTATATGTTATATCAAAATGAGATATATTGTGCAAAGAGTTCAGGGGTTCCCTTATAAGTGAGCAGGGGCTTGATATGACAACCCCGAGGGGCTCTTTTAAGGGGTAGTCTGGTCGAGCAGTCTTAGGCTCATCACAGAGGAGAGCAAGACATCTACAAATACACACAATAGACAATTAATGAGACACACGACTCAATAAGGAGATCCATGCCAATTTATAAAAATAACACGTATCTTTATATATGTTTAGGCACCAGAAGCAAATTGTTCAGGCAAGTACATTTTTAAATAGGAATTCTTTTCAGTTCAAAAAGTCGACACTACAATTTTTAGAAGATGCAATGTTATTATATGAGAGGAAAAGTTAATGCGGCATTCAGGTACAGTACTGTGACTTATGGGACCAACCTCCAGAAGTTAAGGTGAGTGGTCAGCAAGGTCCAAGGCAGCACCAGCAGAACATAACCAGCAGCACTAGTGCAGCAGGGTGCAGAGGTGCAAAACAGCATTGGGTGCCCAGTGTTGCTCTATGGGGATTTGTCTTTGCCTAAAGAGGCTGCAGACTTGGACTGGGAGGCCAGTTGGGCTGAACCAACAGGAGGACTCAGGTCTCACAATGCTCGGGGACGTAGGGCCCCCTTAGTCCTCTTCTAAACGGCCCAGGAGCGAAGGGTGGAGAGGTGTTTAGGCATTAGGGGGCAGATTTACAAGCCCCTTGCGCCACTTTTGCGTCATTTTTAACATGGGAAAAGTGACGTAAGGGTGGCGCAAGGGGCTTGTAAATAAGCCCCTAGGTTTTTCTTACCGGGAGCAGTCACTGTAGATGGGGCCTGCATGCAGAGGCTGCAGGCGATGTTGGAGAGTTCACTGGGGGTGAAACCCCTGTGGATTCGGTCTCTGGAGGGCTGGGGGACCACAATGACACCATTGGCCAACTTTAACTCGGGCTTAGAGCAACGGGTGCAGTGGTGTCTTCAGGCATTGGGTTTCTGCAGTCACAAAGTCCTCACAGGAGTCTTTGGCTGCCTGCAGGTTTACAGCAAAGCAGGTCTGCTACTTCTCTGGAGGTCTTGATTCCTGGGTGAAGTACTGGCGGGTCTCCTCGGATGTTAGGATCTCAGCAGCTGTAGGACAAGTCAACTTTTGGCATACATGTTGAAGTCAGCAGGCCAGCACGGTTGGCACTAGGTCAGCTGCTGGTTATTCAGTTCTTGCAGGTTGCGACTCTTCATGTCCTACTTCGTCTTTCAGGTCGGTAGGATCTGATTTCCTGGTGTCAGGGGCTCCTCTAAATACTGAATTTAGGGGTGTTAGGGAAGTGTAGGGTAGTAGCCAATAGGCTACATACCCTTGGGGTCACTATGCCCCTCATATGAACCCTTCCTGTGGGAAGTGGGCATAACCCTGTCCCAGAGTTCCTAAGTGTGCCACCACAAAGATGGTCACTTCTGAAAAATCATACCCATATCAGGTAAGGGGTGGTACGAGCCTGAGGCGTGAGCGCACCTACGTGACTAGCTATTTTTCCACCTATCCAGGTGCCAAAGAGCTCTGGACAAAGGGGGGGGTCAGCCTCCGTTCTTGCGAGGGGAGCCAGATTTGCATTTCAAAGGTCGGGGCTTCTTTGAAGCTCACCAGCCTAAGAGTGCTAATCAGTAGGTCATCCTAAGGGAGGGGGTGTGAACACTCTCTTCAAGGGCAGGCTTTGTTTCTGGCCTCCTATGAGGAAAGGCCCTCACCCTAGGAGATAAGAAATCTGTCTCGTGTGGCAGGCTTGCAGAGACCAGTCAGCAACTGTATCAGAGACTGGTAGGTTTCAGGGGGCACCTCTAAGGTGCCCTCTGTGTGCCTGTATTTACAAATCCACGACTGGAATCAGGGTGGGTTTGAAAATACGAGAAGTTTAATACCAGACATCCCTATTTTCAGTGAAGCCATGATGTATGTGGGGAGCTTGTTTTCACTAACCCTGGGCATAGTTCGCGTAGTAGTGCTACGCATAGCTACGCGAAGTGCACTTTGCACTACGCACGCTACGCGTAGCTAAGCGAACTGCGTAGTGCGGTAGGGAAAATGCTGTTCGCAATGATTGCACAGTGCCGGATGCTTGTCCGCACTGTGCAATCATTGCAAACGGCATCATGCACAGTGCGAGCGGTCGTTTTCTGCCGCTCGAGCAGATTTGTACTCGAGCGGCAGCTTTCTCAACGCGGACTGGTAGTTTCTCATCGCGAGCGGTCGCGAGCATACGCGACCACTCGCAATGAGAAACCTGACCTCCCCGCGTTGAGAATCTCGCCGGGAGGTTTATTTTCCACGCTCGCGATCGGCAACTTGATGTTGCCGATCGCGAACGAGGAAAAAGTCTTGCCGGGATGTTGATTTTGCTCGCTCGCGGTCACCAAATTGACGTTGAGGACCGCGAGCGAGCAAAAAATGCCCACTATGCTACGCGTTTTTGCACTGTGCTACGTGCAATTCGCGTAGCGCGTAGTTGCGCAAACTACGCACACTCCGCGAGTGTAGCGTAGTTTTCCGCCCAGGCCTAGTTTTCACCAGTGTCCAGCACATGCTCTAAAATGGCTTCCCTGTTCACTTGCACTGGCAGTAATGGAACTGACCAGCACAGCGGCATATCTGTTCATGCAGGTATGCCCTCACATTTAATACCAAGCACCCTGGCTTGGGGCTGTAAGGCCTGCTGTAGGGGTGACTTACAAGTACTACATGCAAAGTTAAGGGACCTGGAACACAGGGATGTGAGTCTGGTTGTGTTTTCATTTTTGTCTATTTAAAACATACAGCCTGTGATAGCAGCCCTGCATGAGTTTGTTGAGGGGTCCCTTAGGGTGGCACAATTGGTGCTGCAGCCCTTGGGGAACCCTCTTTAGTACCTCAGGCACTAGGTACCATGGGTACCATTTACTAGAGACTTATAGAGGGTGCTAAAGATATTGCCAACTGGGGGAACAATTGTACAGTTTTGGGAAAGAGATCTGGCACTGGGGACCTGGTTAGCAGGAACCAAATCCACTTCTAGTCAAAATCACATCATGTACCAGGCAAAAAGTGGGAGGAACCATGTCAAAAAGGAGTACTTTATTTCATACTCCATCTCCCAGTGCCCATTTTTCTTTTTAAATTAAAGGGGAGGAGGGCTGGGTGCCCCCATCCCTGAGCTTTATTAGGCCCCGGGGACCCCATCCCCCCGGACCTCAACCTAAAATTAAAGGGAGAGGGGCACGTAGCCCCCCTCCGCAAGTCTTGTTTGACCCTGGGGACCCCATCCTTCAGGGCCGTTTTTTTTTAAGGAAAGGGGGGCATATGGCCCCCCTCCCCAAGCCTATAAAGGCCTATGGTAGCCCACTTCAGGGGCCAAAAAAATTCTAAATGGAGAGGGGGCCATGTTGCCCCCCTCCCTGAGCCTTCCCACATTGCCAAAGATGGGAGCCCATTTTTTTTCCGTGAAAAGATAGATAGATAGATAGATAGATAGATAGATAGATAGATACATACATAGATAGATAGATACATAGATAGATAGATACATAGATACATAGATACATAGATACATAGATAGATATTTTTAAAAATTCTACTATGCTATATCTGCACAGAATGTCCTTCACTATCCAACCAAAAGCCACACTCTATTATTTTCTATTAGCCTTGCCACATGCAAAGTCATATAGACAGAGAGACAGACAGAGAGACAGACAGATAGATAGATAGATAGATAGATAGATAGATAGATAGATAGATAGATAGATAGATAGATAGATAGGCAGGCAGGCCGACAGACAGACAGACAGACAGACAGACAGACAGATAGATAGATAGATAGATAGATAGATAGATAGATAGATAGATAGATAGATAGATAGATAGATAGATAGATAGATAGATAGATAGATAGATAGATAGATAGATAGATAGATAGATAGATAGATAGGCAGGCAGGCAGGCAGGCAGACAGACAGACAGACAGACAGACAGAAAGACAGACAGACAGACAGACAGATAGATAGATAGATAGATAGATAGATAGATAGATAGATAGATAGATAGATATGAACAACATTTTACTATGCTATACCTGCACAGAAAGTTCTTCACTATATCACCAAAAGCCTCACTACTCATTCCTGAATTCTGCTTACCACTATTTTTATTTTCTATTAGCCTTGCCACTTGCAAAGTCATCTTTTCAAACTGTTGTAGCAATAAAAAATGGATTCTTGCTCCAGCCCTTCCTATGGCAATCCGACAAGTCAACGCTATTGGCATTCTTAGGATTGGAGTGCACCATCGTGGCATTAATAAACAATTGTGTACACTAGGGGTTTAAAAAATTTAATCTATGTTTATGTAATTGGAAAAACTGAGGAAACTTTGCAAAGATGGGCAAAGGTTTCCGACTTTGTTCGAGGTGAAGTAATTTATGTCACTCCTAACTAATCCCTGCAGCTGAAATCAGCGGATCTCGATCAGAAGGGAGTTGTTTAGGTCGAGCCTTGGCAGTGCATGCAGTGGAGTATAGCTTTGAAGCCCCACCCACTCTCCGCCCATATTTGTAACTGGCTTGTGTCATTGTCCTTCCTAAACGCTGGCTTCTGAGTCGTTATTAGGCTTGTTAGTCCATCCTTGGTACCGCCCTGTCTGCATTTGTTACCTCCCATAATGACTGGACCTTCTACTGGTGTTGTTACATGGTCTGATTTATAAGTAGGTGAGCACTGTTTTATTTAATGCTCTTCCCCTATTCCACCCATTACCTCACAGCACTCCGCCCTCTTTTATTTTAATTTTTATCAAAGGCGGTCCACTTTAACTATAGCGCTGCGCTTTTTTATTTATTTATTTTAGCAGCGCGGTCCGCATTTAGCGGCCCCGCTTACTTATTTATTTATATATTTTGTTTACTAGCGTCCATGCGGCGCTTTCATATTAATAGAGGCTGCACCCCTTTCTTTACACAAACCGCGTCTAAAGAAAGGTACGCAGCCGACATTAAAGTGAAAGCGCGGCATGGGCGCTTTTACCAAAAAAAAACATCTGTCAACTTAACAAACAGATTGGGGGTTTTTTCAAAGCCCCCATGCCGCGGTGTCACTTTAATGTCGGACACGCCCCTTTCTTTAGATACAGCTTGTTTAAAGAAAGGGGCAGGGCCTTCATAAACATGAAAGCGCTGCATGGGCGCTAGTAAAAAAAACAAATATTTGCAATGCAATAGGTCTCGCATTTGCCAGAGTTTAAGCTATTTTATTGCCAATAGCTTAAACTCTTGTTAATGCAAGACCTATTGCATTGCAAATGCTTGTTTTCTTGATGTCATCTAAGGCTGTCATCTCTAAAAGACGATGGCTGCTACCCAGTGAGGTGTGCAGTATCTTTTCCTCTGCGCTGAAATTCTTACTCTCTGACTTTCAGCAAAAGGGTATCGAAATTATGTGGTTCTTCCGGGAACATGGTAAGAGGGTGGCTGGAGATCGGCGCCACTGCAGTCTTGTGTAGTATTGGGAATGTCACAATTCTAACACATGGCCTCTTATTAGCAGTGTTTTTAAATGTTGGCTTTTGCACACTTAGCAAGGGTATTGAAGTTTAAAACTCATATGCAATGTTGCGAATTATTAGGTGTTACAACTTCACACAGCCATTGAAACAATGTCTATCTGCATGTTGAGTAAAGACAATGGGTTCTAGTCACAAACTTCATTTTGTAGTATGTTTAGTAGTATTACAATAGTACTGCAAAATGCTGTTCACAAAACTACATGCAGAGGTCTCTGCCTTCATCTCTCCTATCTTTAATAGTGAGATCTCCACTCTGACTGCAGAGATCTCTGTATACTTATCATACCTAACACCAGGAGATGATGGACGGAGCGCTTAAACTTTTGAGACACTCACCCCCAGTCACAGATCTTGGTTATATCCATCATTGTTCTTTAGCTCAATTGCCACCCCAGTTCAGCCCCAACCATATGCAAATCAGTTTTGACCCTGTTCCTTATGGGAACAGTCCAGTCTGAACTGCCAAGCCAGGTCTTCCCAGGATCGGAAACAAGCATCCCTCATCAGCCAGGCTAGCTTGACTCCAGTGGCATGGAGTGCACGGGACCCACGTCTGGGCATACCCGTCCCACTCGGGTGACAAATGCAAAAAGAACAATTGATGGACAGAATGCTGAACAATGTCATACATTCACCCCAGTACAGAGATCTGGGCCTAAATCCATTGTTTTTTGCTCCCCATGCCATTCCAGTTTAGACCCAGCCAAATGCAAATAAGTCTTGGCCCTGTTCCCCATGGGAACAGTCCAGTCCGAACTGCCAAGCCAGGTCCTCCCTGGACTGGAAACAAGCCTCCTAGGACCGGTTTGCCACTGGATTTAAGCTAGCCTGGCTGATGAGGAAAACAAACATCTCCTTGTATTTGCTTTGTTTGCCCTAAATTGGCAGGGTATGCCCAGACATGGGTCCCTTGCTTGCTTTGCCACTGGATTCAAGCTAGCCTGGATGATGAGCAAAAGAAAATCATCTCCTTGTGTTTGCTGAGAGCTACCTAAGAGGCACTCTGCCTCTCACCAAGCCCCCTACCCCCTCCCAAACAAAACCAAAAAACAGAGGGTCATTGAGGTTGTCACCGATGTCCTGGTGTGTTTTCACACTTCATAATGAACATTGACTGCTTACTGCCTCTGAAAACGAGCTGGAAATCCACTGTTGACAGTATTTTTCAGCTTGTTTTTCCTACCACTGTGTGATTTTGACTCTCCACCAGGTGATCGCGTGAAGGGAGACCAAATTGTGTGACACACGGTGGTACCATGTGAGCTGGCAGGTCTGACATATGCCTAAGTTTTAATAGGAATTATGGGTGGGGCAGGGAGTGACTGGAAAATGGGGAATACCTACTACTAAATAGGAGGGTTAAGGACGAGGCTAAGGAGTGTTGAACTCACCCACAAAAGAATAAGCCCATTGCTATTTACAAACTGTGCTTCTAAAGTTCCTACAGTCAAAAAAGACCCAAAAACAGTAGTAAATGTACTCCACCCGAGACCTGGAAGTAAGCCTAGCACCACAAATGGCCAGCCACAGAATCTGCAACAGCCCTGCATAGAAAGCAATGGAGATGGGGACTTAAAACGACACTCCGGGGAAATAATTTTGAAGTAAATTAATATATTTTGATTTTTTTTTTATATAAATAAATTTAATTAATGTTAAATAAATATATAAATGAAAAATATTTGTGTATTTTAAAATATTCAAATAACTTTTTTATTTGAAAACATATTTGACTTTGTTTTTAATAAATAAATAAATAATATAAATTAATTCTATTCATATCTTTTAATTCTTTTTTTAATGTGATAAATGAATACAAGCATTTTGGTTTAGGTGTTAAATATTCCAAAAATGTAATTTTAAATAATATATTTAAATTAAACATTAAAATAAGTTAATAGTGTTGTAGCTGTTTTAACGTTGTTCTACATTTAGAATAAAAGTAAAAAAATTAATTTACATTAATATTTAACATAAAAATATTCCGTTCTAGTTAACTTTTGACTTTTCCCTGTAGTTTACCATAGGGAGAGCTCCACCACTGCCTACATGTGAAAAGTTACAAGCTGTAACTATACACTTGTAAATTAGTCTCCACTTCCTGGTTTCAGGGGACAGAGACATGTAAGTTTACACTTTGGAGGAAATTTACATTCATAAATGAGTGAATAACCAAATGTAGTAAATTTACTGCCAAGTTTAAGAGTAAATTTACACATATAGACTTACTCGCTTGTAAGTTTACCTTTGTGAATATCTCCTAGAGTCAGAAACTCTGATTGAAATGCATGGTTCCGGTAATGTTTAATATGGATGTGCCTAACCTGCCTCGAATATGCGCACTGCCTGACCTCAGAACTTCAACAGAGAAAAAGTGGTCTCGAAAGGAAAGTAGACAAAAAGTGGGGAGTGAGAGTGACGGGAATCTAAGGAGGAATTTGATAAAGAGCAATCAGAGCAGGGAGATGGGGACAGCTAAAGAGGAAAGGAGACAATGACGGAGGCACGGTCCGGAGACTGGAGTCGAGAACGTACATGATGGAGTGATTTGAGGGAACGTGAACTATAACCCTTAAAATAATTCATCATTTTAAGTCCAATTTACATCATGCCTGCCCGGTACATACCTCGAAGACTTTGAAGGCTCTGGAGAGGCCACCCTTCTTGCCCACCCTTGGGGTGATGTGCAGACTCAGGTGTGTGCTCCCCTCTGCTTCTCCATCACACACAGGTGCCCCCCAGCTCTGTGCCTCCTCCATGGCAGAGGAGCTTGTAGACGCCTTTTCTCTGCGAGCATCCTCGATGAGGCTTTGCCTCCGGGTCCCAGGGTGCAGTTCATCCTGGGGTCCTCGTGTTTCCTGCTTCCCCTGCACATCATCCTTGATGGTCTGACTCTGGACCCCCGAGGACTGAGGAGCACAGTGTGGGGCACCTGACTGTGTCTTCATCTCCAAGGTGTATGAGGACAAGATGGGGGCTTGCTTACTGATAGGATATTATGTGGAATACGTGCCCCTTCCTAGGCTGGTGTAACGTCAAATGGCGCGATTTAAAGAAGTTGAGAAAGGGCAGCTATCCTAAGCGGCGCGTAATGGTTCCAATCAGGGTGGCTCCAGTACACTGGGCCAAGGTCACGCCCCTCGGTGTTTTTTCTTCTTAGAGGCGCAGAAGGGTATCAACAAAGTCTTCTGAGTGGGATGGAGGGAATTACCGAACACTTCCTATAGGTTTTTCCTGGTGGAGGCTTCAGTGTGGATGGAAGGAGATAGTTACGGTACTCTTGCCATGACAGCGGGGCGGGCGATTCACAAAACTATTCTTGTGGAGAAAAGAGTAGTGACCTCCTCGGAAGAGGGTTATCGGGGAGGCGGTCACTGAATTCTTCTAATGACGTCGGCCGGGTAGCGACAAAAACTTCTTGCAGGAGAATGCGCCACCAAACTCTTTGGACGGGGCTCATCAGTGTTTTCTAAATGGGAGGTGATGTGAAAAACCAAACTAGATTGAGAGGGTGGTAGAAGCGGCTCCTCTGGAGGGTCCGGGGTTCCGGCTCAACTCTCCAAACGGGCAGGGAAAGGCAAGCTCTTTTGAGAGGGGCGAGATTCTTCTGATAAGGAAAGCGCTTTTCTTCTCAGCGGGCAGGAGGGTATCCCCAACTACCTGACGGGGACGGCGCCACTGCGCTCTTCTGAGGGGCCGGGGGCATCAGTGAGCTTTTCTGAGGTGAAGCCCGTGATGTATGCTGGGGGTGGATGCAGACTTGTATCACTGAGTTCTTCTGAGGGATGGGAGACGGAGCTATTCTCGGAGGCAGCGGGTTAGTACCGATCCAGTCAGGTGGATATCGCCGAACTCTGCTCAGTCGGTGACGATCTAATGCTAGAAAACCCACCAGGACACCTGGAGCCAAAGGAAAGACCGGGCGAGAGATGCAGACAAGAGGGGGATTTAAGGACCTGCCCACCCACGGAAAACATGGAAATGCTTGACGTGCATCCACGCAGGGCACGAGCCCCGTGCATATTCATGTCCACGGACGTCAGTCCTTCCTTGGGGAGTGCATTGTTTTTGGAAGAGTGCATCATTCGTTTGTCATAGATGAAACTGCCTGATTATAATTAAGGGTAGGAGCACCTGCCACCTGCAGTCCCTTCCCACGCATCTCCACCTACTTCTGCCCGCTTGAAATCTCTTCCGGTGCTGGTCGCGCTTATTCCTACCCCCCGCGCGCCTGTCTGTCTGTCTACGCCCACACCGAATAGATAGCGCAGAGTTGGATTCAGTCAGAACTGGCTATTCCAGTGACTGGACAAAGAGTTTTCCTATGGAGTGTTAAATAAATTTTTTTTTTTTTTTTTAAAACAACCATGGTCTCATTTATATAGACTGTCGAAGTAGAACATAGCATTGAAAACCAAGAACATAGTTATTTGAAGGTCAAAAACAAATTTTAAACGTCTGCGATTTCTGAGACATACGTTGTTTAACACGACGCAATCGAACAATTCTGAGGCACATACAAACACCACACCGAGGTCTTTAAATCGTGTTCTTGGCTGCGAACCCGAAATGGAGATACTATTGAAAATATTAACTATAGTAGAAAATTGCAAAATACTATTTTCTGTTTATAGCAAATGTGCATTTGTTCGTGTGTAAACAAATAATAATCTAGCCGTAATGGACACAATTTAAGATTAGCGTGGCGATTTGACATGTTTCGCCGGCATTCATTTGAAGGCGCGGCATCATTTACAATGTAATAAGTATGCAACAAATTGCATTCACTTGTACTAATAAGGAGCCGACCCACCCGCCTCAAAAAACGAAATGAAATACTCTTCAGATATTGGTCATATATGACATTATTTTATTTTCTTTAATCTGATCCGCCATTCAGACAATCCTTGCTCTTTGTGTCTCTGTTTATTAAGTTGCATTTTTCGTTCATTTGTCTCCTAAGTTCCCTGTTCTATCTATCCTGCTTTACATGTTTAAGTATATTTTCGTCGATGAAACGTGGAAACCCGGATGTGTCCAAGAGTTCAGGGGTAGATGGCGGGGGAGTGTGCGAAGTGGGATCCAGGGGCGTACTTTCAGACTGCATGCACATTTTGGGGGTCCAGACAATTTCTTTGCGATATGATATAGCGAGATGTTCTATTTCTTGGGGTTCGGGGTGCAACGCGCCTCTCTCCACGTGCCATCTTTTCTATCTGGGCATCGTGACTCGGTTGACAGCTTGGCGGGACCCACAGTGGGTTGTGGTTCTACATTCTGGGTACAGGTAAGAAGAGGCGCAGCAATGAGGGGTGGGGACACCCCACGAGGCTCAAATTGACACAAAACACTGCGAGTTGCGTTTTAAAGAAAGAGGGCACTTACTGTGCTTTCAGAGCCTTCCTTCCACCTGTATCCGCGTTCACAAGACGAATATGAAATCAGTACATGAAATATTTCACTATCTTCACGTTCGTCACACGTTGTTCAGGGAGCAGGCTGTGGGAAATGGAAATACATTTTTGAATAACATGAACACATATTTGTTTGGAGTGGCGCGCCGGCAAACCACTTGCTTCAAAAAATTTCGTTTAGTGGAATTGTGATTTTAGAGAAATTTGACGCATCCCTGTGCTATTATATAATTTATATCATCAAATGTATAATGTTACAGCGAAATGTCCTGCCAGGCGCGCTATTACATGGCCAGCACTTTCCTTAGTGTGTCTGCCGCGTGGTCCTGCAGATGCCTTGGCCCTTCGTGTTGTGTGGTAAAACCGGTGTGGGCGAAAACAATTGTCAAAATCATACAATTTATAAACGAAATAATAGTGGCGCACTTATTTAATTACATCTATTTCTGATGTGTATATGAACACATATTTCTAAATTGAGTCACGAAAACAAAACACGGATACACAACTAACTTGTAGAGAATTATGCCCCGGTGTGTTAATTTTCGGTTCTGATTAGTTGGGACAGTTGATGATCATGCGTGCTAAGCTCATGCTCATCATGTTCAAATAAACATATAAAGACTATTTTAGCCGATCTATGTTTTGTTCTTGTTAATGTTTTTTTTTTGAGCGAACAGGATACTTGCAAGAGCTAAAGTTTAAACAGCGAGTGGTGCAGTTCTTCAGAGCCCGACTGGAGTAGCGGCCTCTATCCACTAATATAGACACGGAGGTAAGGAAGGGTGAATGATCAAAGCGTGACGCACCTGCCCTGGAGGGGCCCACTCGCGCTAGGGGCACTGCGTACCCGGGCGTATGCGTAGGAGGCAGTGCACGCGCGAAGCGTGACTATGTAAGTGTGTGCACTTCACGTGTGTATCTATGGTATGTGTATGGTCCCTGCATGCGTGCGCGTGTATGTGTGTCGGAGGGCAAGTGGGGTGTGTCTGTTGTGTGTGTGCGTGTTTTAACATAAACGCAAGATTAAAACATTGAAATGTAGGTTTTGCGTTTTCTGTTCTTTGCCAGTGGTGTTAACTTCCACATGGAAAGATACGTTTTTCTGGGTTTAAGCAAACACATCAATACTACCAAAATGAAACCAAGTGGTGAACTGGCACACGAGTATCTGAGGCTCTTTGCGGCAACCCGGACTTCCAGATGGAAACACATCTCTGTATAAGCAACGCACAGCGTGGGGGCAGCACGTGCGAATCCACATCCGGAAATTGGACACCCAGAATACTACTACAAATACAAATTTGATAATCACCCATTTTATATATAATGATACACAACAGTACCACCAATGGACGCAACACGCAATAGCATTCACCGTGTTTACAGACTTCGAAATCAGTATGACAAAAGAAAACAAAGGTGAAACAGTTTGTCATTTTTACTCACCGCAGACGAAGATTCCACGGGAGTAAGTGATGTGGATTTTGTACCGACAATACTATGGTCTTTTTGTTTCTCTACACGTAGATTTTCCTTCTTCGGTCCCCTGGTCTCTGCAAAAGCAGCAGCACGCTCCACGTTGGGAGAAAAAAACACCCCCCACATGTAGAAGAGCCCGACATTCCAAGTGCGACGGCGCCGGGCACGAGACATTCATTCCCAGTGACAAAAGCGGCAGCGACTCAGGGCACACTGCACTGTGCGCCGAGCAGACGCTTGTGCCACAACTGCTGCCGGCGTGAGGCTGGTGGCGCATCAACAAAGGTGCAATTATCGGAGGGGGGGGGGGGTGGGGAGGGGGGCTGTGGGAGAGGGCTGGGTCAACCCTGTATGGGCTGAGTACCTCTGCTGCCACAGATGTTATTTTTTCCTGGCAGTGAAAGAAGCTGGTATATTTAAGACCCTAATGCAAGGTGTGCACTTCATAGGCGCAGTGCTGGAAATGGGCAGGTACTCTCGGTTGGTGAGCACCTACACTATGATATTTCCATTTCGAGCACTGAATAGGCGGACAGCATATTCGAGCTAAAACATCCCCAGAACAAACAGGAAACGTGCAAATTGTGGACGTCGGAGAATGTAACCACTCTCAAAAATAAAGTCAAAGTGTAAATATTTTCTGTAGTAAAACATGCTGTTAATTTCAGTAAGTGAAGAAAAATGTCAATGCTATGTGACTGAACATCTCTCCACAGGTTTACATGTATTTTTAAACAGTACTGTCTCTCTTGTGGTGGAATAGAGAGATGACGTAACAGCTGCAGGCGCCCACTCATGGGAGGTGAAAGTAAAAGAGGCCTGGCTGATAAAGGCTGGTCCGCTGTCCCCAGGTATGCAGTGGAGCCTATGTGACTAAGGGTGCACAGCACAGTCCTTTATGGACAGTAGTGTTTAATTTTTGATGTTGGTTGTAGGTGCTGGGCACAGACACTCATTTTTTGGAGCCTTATTTTTCATCCTCAGACGTTGACCCAGAACAAGAGCGAGAAAGGCAGAAAAGGGAGAACGGAGAGAGACAAGGAAGGAAATCAGTGGCAAAGAGAGAGAACAGGGATGAAAAAGAGCCTGAAAGAGTGAAATTGTCAGGGGAGCATAGGATATTCAAGGGCTACAGGGCCCCAACTGTAGGGGATGAGGTTGTTTGCCATTGGTGTCCTGGCGACCGTTCTCTTATGGTTCTGCAAACTGGGCCAAGTACAACCCTTTCAACACGTGACTCTCATGGTAGGAGGGCAAGCTGTCCTCATCATCCAACTTGCACCATGCTAAACAAATGGCATCTAAAATAAATCCCACTGGTTTCAGTTCTCCGATTCATATGCACATAGAGCCTTTTTACCACAAGGCGGCCCAGCAAACAGTGAACAACTTCAGAAGCACCTGTGAGGGTCAGAGGTAGTTCAAGTGAACAAACTTTGACCCTCACGGGTGCCTCTGAAATTAGAAAGTGACTGGGAGACAGAAACTATAGGAGACGTCACCTAAGACAAATGATGCGCTGGAAAACCCCGCACAATCCTGCACACTTTGAGCAAGTGCAGACGTACTTGTAAGGGGCCAGCATGTGATTAGCATACCTGGGCGATCAGGGCAGCAGTGGCTTCTAGTTTTGATCAATAAGAGAAGTGTGGTACATTAAAGAAAAGTGAATTGTGCTCTACCACACTGTGGACAAGCCGGGTAGCTGCGATCATAAGTCAGATAGTATCCCATAAATCAGGGGACAACTGGGTGGCTGATCTAGTTTGGAATTCCTGAAGTTTCTAGTTCATCTGTATTAACACACACCATTATTTACACATAGACCATGGCTCTTGTAAGGGGTTCTTGGTCATGCTCCTTAGGCATCTCCACTTTCAAGCTCTTCCACCTTAACCACACAATTACCACTAAGCCTCATATTATTTCCTCTGAGGACCATAAAACTAGCACCACTTAATTGGATATTAATTAATACATACTACTGAGTGCTAATGGACAGTTATGTCTGTGTTGTCTGCTATTAATATTTATGGTCAACATTGGTATAAATAATAACGTAGACCTGAAAAACAGCATACATAATGCATTGTTATTTTCCATGCAGCGCCTGAAGTCAGGACATGAAACAACATTCAGCAATTTCTGCTTGTCTCCTTCTATTCCCATTTTGTACACTTTTAGGTGAAACATTGCTTGAGAATTTGATAAACTTATATATATTTCTGTTCGGCTCTTAGTAGACTTGTAAACTGAAATAGAATATCTGTGGGAAGGGGGTGTGCACTGCAGTACTTCTGAACTCTTAAAGGCCCAGCTTGTCACTGTCAGTGATTTGATGCTGAGTTACAGTTTTCTCTGTATTTCTGGATCCGGAACTCCAAGTCTTCACAGTCCTTGTCTGCCACAGATGAGGGTGACTCCTTCCAGATGCCATGTTGTTGCTGACATCGGGTAGCGCGTAGGCAGAAAGTGTCTTCCAGAAAAGGCCCCAAGAAAAGAGGAGGAAAAAGTCCTTTGGCAAAAAACCTCCTAGATTGCAAGGACTTGGACCAGGATGAAGAGAGGATCAAACTGCTAGAGATGGAGGCTGCTGGAATTGAAGAGATGGAGACAGGAGTTCCAAAAATGCTCAAGAACAAACCAGAACAAATCTAGGCAGGAAAATACACAAAAGACTGCGTAAGGCAGGAGCGAGAATGCTATGACTGGAGAACTTGAAATGTTCTGACGTAGTAAGTAACCAGTGCCCTGCTCCTTAAATAGGGGAAAGTCAGTAAGTGCTTAGCATGCCATCTTAAGTTGGGCAGCTCACTTAAGAATCCTATGGAGAGTAGCCATTTTGGATTTGGAAGGTTTAAACCTTCCCACAGGCATGAGTGAAGCACTCTGGGAAGGCGAAGAACTGGGCTGGGAACTCTGTCCTCAAACATGGCCCCAGGAAGATGAGTGTAGGACTTAAAAGCAGCACCAGCTGGCCAACCACTATGAGGTGAGTTTCATGGAGGAATGCGGCAGCCAGCTGGCATGCCTGCTCCTCCTTGCCCTTAGGGCTTGCAGCAGGCCGTTCCCTACTGATTGCACCAGGCTTCTCCCACTGATGGCAGCTAGTGGGGCGAGATACACCACTGAAAAATGTTCCTTTTATTGCCAGCGAATATTGCTGGTGCCGCAGTGGCAGCGGGTGACATTTGAAAGTGATGGAGCGTAAAATGATAGTCATACTGCACCTCAGCGAGCGAGCGTAGCGAGCGAGCCCGAACAACCTAAGGGGGTTTTGGGGGGGTTCTCCCCCCGAGAAATTTTTGAAAAAAGAGTGGACAAATGGTGCATTTTCAAGCAAATTTGAGAAAGCAGGAAGGTTAATAAAGCAATTGTGAAAGTGCAGTTATTACATTAATAAAGAGATGTCATATAACATAGGTAGCTGCTTATTCAAGCTTTCTTTCACCCCATAGTCCAGCAGGGTCTTGATACAAGACAGATAAGAGAAAAAGCAGTGTGGTCCTCGACCAGGAAGACACTCGTATTTCGTTGGTAAGAAGCAAAAAGATTGGTCAAATTGAAAACCTGAAATGCAATACGCAATCCAACAATTTGCAAGTACATCTCATCTATGTTCAACAAGCCATGTTTTACCCATGATTGGAATTGTGAATCACCAAATAAACTGAGCCACTGCAATCAAAATCAACCAAAACTGTGGCTCAAGGTTACATATTGGCAGAAACAGTATAAAACAGAAACAGTCTAAATAACTATGAAAGTGACACATAAATATTGACCATGCAACTCAAACTCAGAAATTCCAGATCCAATTCACTGCCAAAGCAGGCCTCCCACGTGTCATTTCATGTGGGCTAAGTGCAGTCTACAATGCATGACTTGCCAAAGCAAATTAACATTCTCTCATATTTAAAAATTCCTGTAGCAGACAAAATTGTAAGTTACCCCAAAGCGGGACAAGATTTTACATTCCAACATTCAATGGTCTGTTCCAGTGTCTGATTATAGTAGAGATAACTGTACGTATGCTCATATCTATATCTGTCTTACTTCCTATGTCCCTCTTTTTCTCTCTCTAGCTCAACATACTCGTTATACCCCTCTCTCTTTCTGCCACACTCTCTCATTCTGGCTCTGCTTAGCTCCATCTCTCTCTGTTCCACCCCCTCTCTCTCGTTCTCTCTAACAATCCATCGCTTCTCTCTCCCACACACACACTCTCACTCTCTCCTCTCTCTCATTCTGGCTCTTCATCTTTCTTTCAATTTCGCTTCATCTCTCTTGCTTTATTTATCAATCTATTCTCTCTTTTATGTTATCAATTACATCCAGGTTAGTTCCATTACACACCAGGCATGACATTTTGGTTTACAGGTGCGTTCTGTGTCTCTTTTCTCTTTGCTTTCCATTGACTTTATCTCCAAGTATCTGTTTTCTCTCTTTCGAGGCCTGTATCTCTTTCTGTTGTTTTTTCTCTATCTACATCCATATTTCTTTAGGTCTGTCTTTCTCTTCTTTGCACCCTCTTTCACTCTCTGTGTCTGTCTCTTGATTTCTCTCTACTGTCTCTAGCACTCTATTTGTTCTCTCTCAGTCCTCCGTAGTCACACTCTCTCTTTTGTCACTCGCTTCATATCCTTTATTCCGTTCTTCAGTCGGTCCTCCCTCTTTGAGGCTATCCGTCCGTTCGTCTATCTGCATTAACTAGCTAGTTATTTATCTAACTATAGAAGCCACCCCCCCTCTTCTCTACCCCTTCGTCATCTATCTGTAAATCTACCCATCTCTCCCATCCCCCTACAGTCACAACCCCCCTCCCTTTTCGGGTGCTTTATTTGCAAGTCTGCTTTCAAGGCTTCTAGCCGGGTGTGCCCCTATTTGCATGAACAGTTTTACTCAAAGGATGTGTAGCAAGGATGCAGGCTTCCTCGCGCCACCAAATCTTTCTGTGCCTGCTCATAAATCCTTCTGTTCTGTGCAGGTTGCATGTTTGGGATGAATTATGCAGAGCCCAGCCCAGTGCAGACATCAATAAACGCCACTGTCACCCATTTCTGTTATCAAAATGCAGCGCATGTGTCTGCTTGTCCCGTTGGGTAACGGCTGCAAGGGTTGACTCGGTCTGTAGCAGAGCATCAACAGTTTGGACTCCAGGCCGCTCTGTCCCACGTGGGACCTGACCAGGCCCGGCCGACTCGAGTCTCCCAAAGAGGATGTAAGAGGCCCCAAATACGGATTCTCAGCTGCCTATATCATAAATTCAACACTGAATGACTCGCGGACTCGAGCCACCGCAGACAACAGCACCGGGCACTTAACCCTCACTCCTCACACTTACTTTGCAGTGGCTGCCAGCAATACATTCGTATTGTTTCCTGCTGTCTGTGTTCTAGTTAGTTTCTCCATTCTCTCTCCCCTCTGCTCTTCCCTCCTTTATGTTCCCATCTCTCTGATTGTCACCTTTCACTGGCCTCTCCTCCCTGCTCTCTGCCGGCCTCTCCTCGCTCATCGGCGCAGATCCTCTACCTCAGAAGCAGGCTCTGGAGAGAGCTGGCCCCGGGCTGAGATATGGTCAGACCAGCTCCTGACCCTATGTCAGCGCTGATGAATTACTGCACGGGCTGTGCATGAATATTTCATGCCGTCTAAGAGATTGTTAAAGCAAATCACAGATAAAGGAAACATCAGACAGCACGTACCCGCAAGCACACTTCAAGTGCACTTCAATCCCGGCCGTAGCAGCCAGTGACCGCTGCAGTCAAGAGTATCAACCGCTGTGCTGCACTGCAAAAACCGTGCACATGCACAATGCCACAGTGCGCACTGTAAACTAAGTTCAACATTCTGCAGGTGCATAACATGCAGCCACACTGCACCTTTTCTTTGCATACAACTCCGGTCCAAGTGGCCCCACATACTCACAGCTACAGTCAGTCAATTTGCACTGTACACATTATATACTGACTGCACAGCGCACCATCTGCACAGTGCAGGCGCCATGCCCATAGAGAACTACAGTGTATTTGCCCCGCACCATACACTGCTGCACTGCAGTACAGCCACCCTGCACGCCTACAATGTGCCCGCCCGGCGGAAAGATACATTGCAGTGCATCGAAACTGCACATAAACAGCGCTACATTGCTGCCGGCCACGAAGCACATACTGAACACATCCATACAGAGCATCCGCAGTGCACATACAGGACACACAGCTGCACTGCAATACTCCGTTCCCAAACAAGCAGACGTCAGATCTTCTTGAAAAAGAAACCCACATACAAAGACCTTGCAATAACCCCGAATCAGTAAGAAAACGGTAGTACTCACACTAGTGCATGCAGTGGAAATCCTAGAACGCCGAAATCCGGGATGATAATACTGTGCAGTGGGTCAGTGCAACAAGAGACATGACAACGCAACAAGAGAAAGGACAGTGCATCGAGAGTCAGGGAAGCACAACAGACAGTAGCACAACAAGAGACAGGGCAAAGCAACAGTAGTCAAGGCAGTGCAAAGAGAGATATGGCAGCGAAAAAAGAGACAGGGAAGTGCAACAAGACACAAGGCAACCAAGAAGAGACAGCACAAGAGACATGGCAGCACAACAAGAGAAAGGGCAGCACAACAAAGGAAAGGAGAGCACAACACGAAGCAATGCAGCACAAGACTGGGCAGCACAACATGAGAAAGTGCAGCACAACAAGAGACAGGGAAGTGCAACAGGGGAAGGGCAGTCCAACACGCAGGACAGATTAGTAAGAGACAGGGAAGTGCAAAGACAGGGCAGACCAACAAGATGGGTGACAGTCTAACAGCCAGTGCAGAGATGCAAGAAGCAGAGCAGTGTAAGAGGCAGGACAGCGTAACAACAGACATGGCAGTACAACAGACAGAGTAGCACAACAACAGACAGGGAAGTGCAGCAGGCAGGGCAGCGCAGTGAACAGGGTAATGCAGGGCACATGAGGAGACAGATAAGCAGAACCAGAGAGCGGGCAGTGCAACAGCCAGTGCAACGCAAGACCTCACAGGGCAGGGTAACGCAAAGACAGTGCGACATGCAGGGCTGTGCGCAACAACACAGTGCAGCAGAAACACAGAGGCCAGCGCAACAGACTAGATATCGCAACAGACATGACACCACAACAACGCACATGGCAGTGCAGCAACTGACAGTTCAGGGCAACAACCAGGGGGCGCAACAATATATAGGGCAGTGCAACATACAGTGGCAAAATAAACGAGAGGTCGATGCCACAGAAACACAAGAAACAGGTCAGCGCAAGAGAAAGGGGAGTGCAAACAGAGTCAGGGCCGACTAAACACAGACAGCACACTGCAACAACCAGATCATTACAACAATATGCAGGCTAGTGCAACAGACACGGCAGCACAACCACGGGCAGGGCATGCCAACAGACAGGAGACCGCAACAACAGATAGGGGAAATATGCCTGTGAGTGGACTGTCTGTGCGACGGGGACCTTGGCACATGCTCTGTTTAGAACACTGTGCACAGATGGCATGCTATGACATAACAGGGATGGACTTGCAATGTTGCAAACACCTAAACCAATCAATATTCTGGTAAACATGATACTACTAGAGACACCTCGTTCTGTAACACAGCGATACAATGGTTGGTTTGGCTAATGAGTGACATACACAGGGCATCGACAGGCAACCTTGGAAAGTTACAAAGAGGAGACATCCTTAATTTGCTTCCTCGTGGGGACACAAGTATTACATCTTATAGTCCTACAGACACCACAGTTTAGGCTTCATTTTCAATGAATTTCCCAAAATGGAAAAACATAATCTTGTTCGCATAACAGAAGCCTGCAGGATTATTCTGCAGTTACGAAGGGCTGACAATACAAGCTGACTGCGGCCTAGTAATGAAGACAACAGAATCACATTTAAAACCCGCCTACACTCCCCTCAGAAAGCACTCCGAGACCCCACCTTTCCCCCGCAGTTGGAGAAAGGCGCTAGAGATGTTTGTAAGATAAAATAACCCGTAAAGTTACAAACAGATTCCATGGGAGCCCAACATGCAAACTGCGCCGACCTTGTCCCATGGGGTTACTGCTGCTCATAAACACGCAGGAGAGCCAGGGTCTTATGCAACTAAGACATCTTGTCTTATGTGACGTGAAGCTACAAGAGTCTACAAGTGCTCGTCGTAAAAGTAGTTACTATGACCTGCATCACTCTGACTCGTCCTAAGCACGATGACATCACAGAAACCTGAGACAGGCTGCAGAGGAGAGGAATATGGAATAGCCCAGGCATGTGATAGAGAAAAGTAAAAGACATTTTATTCGACTTCAATCCATTCATTTAGGTACAATGTGTGAAATTGATAAAAGTGCAAAGGGGCCAAAACTCAAAGCACAGCAGCAAGCTAGATAAAGAGTATTTTTAGCACCACTGCCGGCTATGGCGCTTCCTCCTTTGTCCTTACAAATCCTACCTACACGTGTTCTCGAAAAGCCTCTAAAATTGTCTTTTGAAAACCAGCAATCCAGGATGCCAGAGGAAGGTAATTAAAGTGTGACAAAAATACGATTGGATTCTGACAGCCGGGCCTGCCAATAAAACCTTGGCAAAGGCAAGCGTGTTTTTAACAGCGGTAATAACGTGATGTTTAATTTCATAGCAATTGTGAGAGTGTTCTTTGGTGACAAACCGACTCAATTGAAGGCTGATAACATGGCAGGTTTCTTTCACGCCACACAGGTAATGATAAAATGTCCTGTAAACGAAGTGCGGCGGCTGGCATGAACATGTGTACCCAGCCAGATCACTTAGCGATTGGAAAAGCCAGCACAGGCTCGCTGCTCGCAATGGTCGCGGGGGGTTGGGGGCCGAGGGGGGTCGCGCGGGGTGGGGGGCCAGGGAGGGGGTTTAAAAATAAAGTAAAAACCTACCTGACCGGGTCCGCGACCGCGCCCGCCTCTGCTGTGTACTCCTGGGCTGGAGTCCGCGTTGGCGCCTTCGTGGGTGAGTGGCTGGTGGCAACCCCTCTCAGCCAATCCAGACGCTGCTCCAGCAGCGCCAGGATTGGCTTGAGCAGGGACTGTCCCCGCCCATAGGACCGGGGGCTGCGGCCACTGGCCAGTAGCAGCCCTCGCTCGCTCTCCTAAGGCACTGCAGGCTAGTACTAGTGCGCATGTTCGGGCTGGGTCAGAAAATGACCAGCCCAAACCCGAACATGCGTACTGGGCCTGCCCTACTGCTGTCAATCAAACATGAACAAACCCAACCCTGCAGTGCTGCTGCCGCACCCCCTTCAGCGTCCGGACTGACTCTGCGGCGGCCCGATTTCGAGTCAGTCAGTCAGGACGGTGATTTTGAAGTTAACGTCGACGAGGAAGAATGTGGCCATGTGGCATTAGTGGGGCAACGCCCCAACGCCCCAATGGACGCACCGCCACTGTGGTGCCGGCCGGTGGATAGGTTTGCGCTGCAGAGGCGCAGCACAGCGGAAATATTTATTGACCTAAATAAAATTGACAAAGGGGGTAAGTAGTTGTCAATGGTAAATGATTACAGAGAGGATGCCAGGTCATCTCTCTTTTTCCATCCCTGTGTATCGATTCAGGGTTGACATCAAAATTAAATTTGTAGACAGTGACAAAATGTCACCTTTCTCAGACAACATTCTTACACACCGTGACAGGCATGCCTAGTGTAAAGCAGTTCCCGTTTCAATTTAATTTCTAGCAAGAAGAGCTGTGGGGTCTGCCCACCTTCGGTGGTTGAAGGAGGGCCTGTCAGTGCAGAGAAATATGGTCTTCTGAACTCACACAGGTTAGCTCAGGGTCATTCTTTGCATGATAATTAGCTACCTCTCAGCGTGTCTGCAAACTCTAAGACTGTGTCAGTCTACGTGTGTGGTGTAGGATGTCTGAGACAGGTAAGACTTCCAAGCAAAAATAAATCAATACATCTTAAAAATTGATTAAAACATAGATACAGATTGGGGAAAAATGGCTTAAGGAGAGGTCAATGGCTGTGTCCTCTCAGACACTGGTCGATTGTGTGGCATATCCAAGCTGAGCGAACCATTGATTTTGTAGAGTTAGTGCTTTAAAACCTCATCTAGATATATTTCTGGATCAGACAGCCACTCAGGCCCCACAAATCTTGGCAGCACTTGTGGCAATACTGTGTTGTATAATCTCTTAGTACGCAAGTTGCCCTTTAGAATATGAACACCTTTACTTCGCATACAAACTGTTAGGAGAAAGGGGTTTATCCTGTGAACACTTCCAGTTTGCTCTCTGACCTTTGATATTTTGACTATGTGGTAAGTCTCCCGAATTGAGCTTCTCACACTGCTCTGTTGACATTGGATTATTATGATCTGCATCCTATAATGATTTCCTTTTAACATAAGGCCAACTGTCTGTGATCATCTAGGGTAAGGGACACTGACTAGGTTGCAGGGGACATGCATGAAGAGTGTGTGTACACTGTACATGTTGCATGTGTGGATTATGGTGAGCATGTAATATATCTGTAGTGCTGTACTGTGTGGTGTAAGGAATTCATGTTGGATCCCCTGTGTGTGTATGATACGCAAGATGGAGGATTGAGTGAGTATACCAGAGAAGGATGTAGATTGTAGAAGTATTCCTGCTTGTGAACAACTGGACAAGGCTCATGTGAAAAGAAGGAGGGAGACCAATGCTACTTTGAAGTACATGGATGTTAGAAATGGGGGTCTCTAGTTGGCAGAAGTAGGTACCTGTGTACAAATAGGGACAATTGCTTCTAGTCAGGGTAAGGGGGATACACACTTTAGATAACCCCTGCTCACCCCCTTGGTAGCTTGGCATGAGCAGACAGGCTTATCCCAAAAGCAATGTGTAATGTATTTGTACCAACACTCACAGTAACACATTGATAACACCACAAATGGACACCACACCGGTTTAGAAAAATAAAGTAACTTTATCTAAACTTAGCAAGACCAAAATGACAAAAATCCAACATACAAGTATTAAGAAAAATGACTTTAAAAAGGTTTTAGCAACTGAGCCATAGAAAACTATGAATGTGTGATTTCTTGCAAAGTACCTGTCGTTGCGACAAAATTCACCAAGCCAAACAGCCGCAGCGATGGGAAGCGTCGAAAAACAAAGAGATTCCTGAGACCTTCGTGGATGCGATGCGACAGTTCCGCTGGACACAGGGGAGCGGTGCGTCGGGTCCGGTCCGTAGGGAGAAGCGATGCATCGATTCTGAGACGACTACAATCCGTGGGTGATGCGTCGGGGAAAACTTGCCGCACAGGGACGATGCGTGGAAATCCGGGATGCGTTGGAGAACGATGCGGTGGCGTCGAGCGGCGCTACATCGATTTCTTCAGTTGCGATGCATCGATTCATGCAGCGGCGACAGGCGCTGCGTCAGTTTCAGCAGCGGCGCGGCAATGCAGGGAGATTCTTCTCGCACCACGGTGTTGCGTCGGAAAAACTGTCGCAAGAAGAGCGATGCATCGATTTTCTTGTTGTTGCGTTGCTTTCCAGCTCCCAGTAGCAGAAACAACCTCCTTAGGCCACACACAGCCACAGACACTACTGGCAGGTCAGAACCCCCAGCAAGGAAGTTCAGGGGAGCTGGGGGTGAAGTCTTTGTGTTCTTGAGGCTTCAAAACAGGAGGCAAGCTCTAATCAAGCCCTTGGAGACTTTCCTCAAGCAGGGGACACAGCACACAGCAAAGTCCTTCTCCTTTCCTTGGTAGAAACAGCAACTGCAGGCCAACCCCAGACACACAGCAAGGGCAGTACTTCTCCTCAGTTTCTCCAGCTCTTCTCCTTGGCAAAGGTTCCTCTTGATTCCAGAAGTAGTCTAAATTTCAGGGGTTTTAGGTCTAATACTTATACCCAAAATGTCTTTGTTCTCTTTGTACAAGGGGCTCTGATCCCAGTTCAAACCAGTTCTGGGGGGCACTCTGCAAGTGCACAACAACATCCATTGTCAGTGTGAGCCTTGGCTCCAGACACACCACAGTGGGGCGGAGCCAGCATTGTGGAAGGCAGGCACAGTCCTATTCAGGTACAGGTGCTACTCCTCCCACCACTTCAAATGCAGATCAGGCCTATTCAGCCTAGTGCTTACTCATCCAGACTTCTGGAGCCACTGCACCGCCCCAGCCCCTGTCACTCCAAAGCCAGACAGTCAATCCACAAACAGGCAGAGGCACACAGGATGGTTGAACAAGAAAATAGCCACTTTCTAAAAGTGGTATTTTGAAACTCAGAATGTAAAAATCACCTTTCCTAAAAAATGCATCTTTAGATTTAGAGTTCAGGCATACTAAACTTTATTTTCCTATCTGGTCCCAATGGTAAGTTATATTTATAAGATGTTATAAATTAACTCCCATGCTTTCCTATGGGGACAGATAGCCTTACAATAGTGAAAAACGAAATTGGCAGTATTTCACTATCAGGACATGCCACAAACATCAGGGCATGTCCTACCTTTCACATACACCGCTCCCTGCCCACAGGGGTACCTTGGGCCTACCTTAGGGGGGACTGACATGTAAGAAAAGGGAAGGTTTGGGCCTGGTAAGTGGGTGCACTTGCCAAGTCGATATGGCAGTTAACAACTGCGCACAGACACTGCGGTGGCAAGTCTGAGTTACCGTTTCAGGACTACTCGTGTGGGTGGCACAATCAGTGCTGCAGGCCCACTAGTAGCATTTGATTTACCAGCCCTGGCACACTTAGTGCACTTTACTAGGGACTGACCAGTAAGTCAAATATGCCAATCATGGATAACCAACCAGTTTCACAATTTACACAGAGAGCATATGCACTTTAGCACTGATTAGCAGTGGTAAAGTGCCCAGAGTCCTAAAACCAACAATTACAGGCCAGGAATAAATAGGAGGAAGAAGCAAAAAGTTTGGGGATAACCCTGCAAAAAGGGCCAAGTCCAACAATGGATATCCCCTGCTCCCTTCCACATTCATTCTTCTCCAAGAGGTGTTACAGCAAACAGTGCTGTGTAGCAGCTGAGTAGGGAGGCTTCTCTCTTTTGTGCCTTTGTTTCTCTGACATGTAACTCAAGCTTCACCTCATGTTCATATTGAACATGAAGTGACAAAGACTTTAACCTGACCATGGCCTAACCAGTCTAGGGATAAAAAAATGTCAGCTACTTCCTGAAACCAACTCTAGAGATGATTCTCTGGAATCCACATTGTGGTCCGCAAAACTAGGATTAGGAGTTTAGGATCCTTGATCTTCCCTCAGTGCCGAGCACTACCACTCATAACATACCTCTGTGTGGAACAAGAGGGGACATTGATACCAGGTAAAGAGACAGACGTTCAGTAAAAGCAGATGGCACCTAGCAGTGCTTGAAGATATCCTCCACCGATGTTTAACATATACATGGAGCCCCTAACTGAAATCCTCAAACTCACTCATATCTTCTACCCTCAACTCTACATGAAAATCACCTCTCTTGATGACATCAATATCCTCAATTACACCCTTGACAAAAAGATAACATTGACTGACTCGTAACCATGTCAAACTCAGTGCCCTCAAAACAGATTTCTTATTGATCTCACCGCCCACCATCACCTCTAATATCAAAGACTGGCTTCCACATCTCACTGTCTTAAACTGTACCCCATACATCATTGACTCTACAAAATCCCTAGATATAACCTTGGATAAAGCCCTATCCATGCAGAAGTACATCAGTGCCGCCACCAAAGGAGCTAACCATTAATTGCATACACTAAGGAAAATAAAACCTTTCTTCCCCTTGGCAGACTTCAAAACAGTGGTTCAAGCTCTTTTGTTTTTGAAACTAGATTATGGTAGTGCTACACTTGTGGGCCTACCAGAAAATTACACTTGCACAGTTGAAGGCTACTTTGAATGCAGCAGCCACGCTCATCACTGGATCAAAATAAAAAGTGATCATATGACCCCTGACTGCCAATCACTGAAATGGCTAGCCTGTGAGGCTAGGATCCATTTCAAAATTGCATGTATGACCTAGAAAGTGCTGCATCACAATACACCCTCCTACCTGAGCCAGAAACTGACCCTATCAAGTGGAAACCGATCTCCCAGAAGCACAAGCTCCTTAATACTTAAGCCACAAAAATTAAACAAAAAGAAAACCTACAACCGATCCCTCTCCGGAATTGCCCCAAAAATCTGGAACTCTCCCTTCTGAGCTCAAATGCAACCCACCCACATCTATCTTCAGGAAAGAAGTAAAAACGCTACTATCCAACAAATATCCCTCACACTGATGACATACTGCTCAGGCGAGTGCTTATGTTGACTATGTGTTCTTATCTCTCTTCTTACCATTTGCTCATGTAAATATTGTTCCTCATGACCTATGCCATTTATTTGTACATTGCCTACAATTTGTATCATATCTTCCTTTGCTTCCTTGTAAAGCACTCTGTCACCGAAAGGGTCTTGTTTGTGCTATTTACAACTTTAAATAAATAAATAAATAAAGAATCCAAATTCACTCCTTGACAAATTATAAAAGTGGAGGCCATCAGTCTTTCCAAATTGAAGGCATCAAGGAAATGATTCTTCTTAATCTACCAAGAAAATGACCCTTTTGAGATACAGAAAGGGCTCGGAAAATCAGACAGCATGGGAGTTAAACCAATGATGATGACAATAGAAAAATGCATGTTTGGTGGTAGATGCCCACATAAATGTTTCATCTAGATCGAGTAAACACTAGTAGAAAGATTTGTTTTGTGGTCGCACTATGTTGTGCATATTAACTCCTGCATTGCGAAGCCCTGTAACCCGGTCTGTTTTTTTAATCACCTGGCCCTTTGACAGCTCCAAGGAAACAATTAATAAACCAGTGTAGTGATTATTAAGGCACTATTGTCTGACACATCACAACCACGTACAATGTCTTTTCCGTTATTTCTGGAGGATTTCATTGATTAAAAGGCACACCCACCGGGGCTGCCATTATCGGCTGTAGTTTGTGTATTAATACATGAAATGGAATGCAGACAAGGGTTTCACCCCCAGAACCTAGAAAGACGGGGAAGTGTAGTCGAACAGAAACATACTAACTATTACCATGATGCTTGGGTATATATTACTGTCCCAATACCACTACCAAATATTGCTAGACCTACAATGGGAGCATTGGCTTGCATTGTCAGGCATTATCCCTCATGAATAAGCAGCCATCACCCGATATGGCGATCTTGTGCAGATACGCTTTTCTTTTTCCTCTAAGATATTAACATAGCAATTATTTCAATATGTTACACTGTTTTTCTTTTGAATGAAATACACAATACATGAGTTTTAGGGGGGACGCTAAGTGCTATAGACCAATATCGCTCCTGGATTCCTCAGCTAAAATATTGGGTAGAATCATTCTGGAGAGATCAGACCCCTGGGTAGTTGATAGTCGTATCTTGACAGACTCCAAGTATGGTTTCAGGAAAGATATAGGCACACAAGAACAATGCATTAACCTCCACCTTTTACTCTCCAAATACACGCTAGCCAAGAAGGATTAAATACACCTTTGTTTTGTAGATCTTAGTAGCGCCTTTGACCTTGTTAATCATAATAATCTCTGGAAAACGTTGGTCGAAATGGGCGCCCCTGTGGACAAAGTATCATTTTTGTCCCAGATGTATGCTTCATTAATGACTTATGTAAGGTATGGATGAGAGGGAGAGTGTACCACAGTATTGAAAGTTACCAGAGGCATAAGGCAAAGATGCGTCCTAGCTGTAGGAAGCTGGCTCTGTATATACTATACCAAAGTGAGGTATAGTGTGCACAGAGTCCAGTGGAACCCCAAAGGTAGGCAGAGGTAAAGTTAGATAGCACCTCACTCTCTATTTGTGGTAGTGTAGTCGAGCAGTATCAGAGGACATTGTTAAGCATTTGTTGTACACACTCAGTCAGCAAATGAATTCACACACTCAAGGACTGAACTTCAGACCAATTGTTTTTGTATGAAAAATATTCTTTAATTATTTTATTTTCCAGAACCAGGCAAGCCTGGCACAGGTAAGCAATACATACTTTACAGTAGTAATGCATTTTGTAAACAGTTTGAATTGTAATTGTATATGCACTTTGTTTTGACTTACAGTATTGTTTCAGAGAAATGCAATGCTTTGTAAATACAGTACATAGACTTGAATGGGTTTTTCAGTAAAATACCAGGTAAGTTACTTTTGAGATTACTTTTCTTACTCAGAGTAGTATACCTGGATTCTACTCTGGGACATTTCCTGTAAACAGGCAAGTAAAATTGTTTTTGTTAAACAGTACAATTTTAAAGAATTTCTTTAGGTTTTCAAACTCCACACTTAGAAAGTTTTCCAAGAAAAACAGTCAATGTTATCCCATGGAGGAAAATAGTGTTATCGGTTTTAAGGTAAGTATTTGGTAGTGGGAATTGAGGTTCTGGGGTAGACTCATGGGTCCCCCAGGGTCAAGGATGCACTCTCGTTACACCCTCAGCAGCACTAGGGCGGCCGGGTGCAGAGTGCTGAGGCCCAATGTTATCCAATGGGGGATAGGTGGCCTCAGGTTGGTGGCTGCTGACGAGCAGGCCACTTGGTTGTGGGAGCAAAGCTCCTGGACTTTAGCTCAGGGCAAATGGGAAAACAAAGTAGCACCAAAGGTGCACCCTCAGCGGCACTAGGGCGGCCGGGTGCAGGGTGCTGTTTCGAAGTCGGGCGCCCTGTTGTTTGCAATGGGGAACCTCCGGTTTGCAAAGGCACTGCAGGCTTGGGGGCGAAGGTCTTCTGGGTGCGACCACCACTTCGAGAGGTAAGTTGGGAGGTTTGGAGTTGGTTAGGCACCATCGGTTTGGCCACCCAAGGCCGTGGGGCGTTGGGTGCAGGGGTGCCTTTTAGGGTAGGATCTTCTTACCAGCACCTGGTCGCAGTTGGGGGGACCTTCCGGATTTAGGCTGAAGGCGTCAGCTGGAGGCTTGAGGCAGGTCAGGGGTTGCCGGATCTCGGGTTAGGATTGCCGGGGGGACCTCCTCGTGGTGTTTGCCAACTCGAGCTCGGGCCGTGGACGGCAGGTGCAGAGTGGGGCGGATTTGGGTGTCCGGCCGGAGCCAGAGGTTGCAGATGAACAAATCCGGTGTTCACGGGACACACAGTCTTTGAGGTTCAAGGCAGGCAGGTCCTCCAGGGTTTTCAAGGTTGCTGGCTGCAGGACACACTGGGATTTCGCAGAAGCAGGTTCGAGGTGGAGACATGCCTGTAGGGCTGGGGCCAAGTCAGTGGGCGTCTTCCTCTTGTTAGCTTCGGCACAGCTGTTCAGTCCTTCTTCTTCCTTTCTTGTAGTTTCTTCTTTTCTGAGGAAGCAAGGTTCAGGGGTGCCCCTAAATACTAGATTTAGGGACGTTGCAGGTAGGTAAAAAGGTTGGGACAAATGGGTCCCTTCCCTGGGGTGGGTACACCCCCTAATATGCCACCCTCTAGTGGGAGGGAGGCATAAGCCTTTCCTTGGTTGGCTGAGTCCCCTCATCTGCAAGATGGCGGGGACTGAGAGTTGTGCTTCACCTCGCCTCCCCCACCTGAGGGGTGGAGTTGGCAGAGGTGGGCACATCCTCCCTTCCTCACTTGTTTTTCCTGCCGGTTCTCCCGCCCAAAGTGGGGGTCAGAACCAGTGGGGACCAGTTGCTGAAAGCCGCAAGTGGCCTGGGGAAGCTCACAAAGGCGGCAAGCCTTTGAATCTTCCCCTTCATGAACCCTGCCCATCCTGGGGGAGGAGGCTTGGCACCTCGCCCCAGGATGTGCATTGTTTCAGGCCCCCAACAGCAGCAGGCTCTCGACCCAGGGGTTCAGAAACATGTCTGGTGGTGGCAGCTGAAAGCAGCCACTCAGCCTGGACACTAGTGGTAGGTTAGTTTTCAGGGGGCATCTCTAAGATGCCCTCTGTTTGCATTTTTCATTAAATCCCACACTGGCATCAGTGTGGGTTTAAAGTGCTGAGAAGTTTGATACCAAACTTCTCAGTTTTCAGTGTTGCCATTATGGTGCTGTGGAGTTCGTGATGACAAACTCCCAGCACCATATACTCTTAATGGCAGCACTGCACTTACAATGTCTAAGAATGGACTTAGACACTGTAGGGGTACAGGGCTCATGTACCCTCACCACTGGTATAGTGCACCCAGCTAGAGGGGTGACAGATCTATGCAGTAGGTTGTAGGCATGGCACACAGGGATGTGTGCCATGTCGACTCTTCACTTTGTTCTGCACCAAAACACACAGCCTGCAAGGCAGTGTGTGAGTGTGAAGGTACAGGACCTATAAGGGTGGCACAATAAGTGCTGCAGCCCTTAGAGGCATTCTCTGGTCACAGTGCCCTGGGTACCTGTGGTACCATTTACCAGGGGCTGACCTGTGGCCAGAGATGCCAATTTGGTTTAGGCCTCAATGCAGTTTTAGGGAAAGACCATAGGCCCTAGGTACCTGATTAGCAGGAACCCAGGGCACACTCAGTCAAAGCACATCAGCAATTCAGCAAAAAGTGGGGGAAACCATGCAGAAAGAGGGCACTTTCTCACACTAGCCCCACTTCTATTCTCTCTATATAAATGAGGTAGACAGAAAGCTGCAAGAAATGGCCATTGACCTGCCTAGAATAGGATCTGTGCTCCTTTATGCTGATGATGCGATCCTACTATCTAGGGCCGCAAATGGACTTAAAAAATTAATAAATGATTTTGCTGCCTATATGGAGCAGAAAGATTTAACATTAAACTTGGCAAAAACTTTCACTATGGTATGTGGGAGGAGAAGGCGAAGAAGAAAGTTCACAATGTGAGGGGCCATAGATTGGAGGAGATACAAATCTTCTATCTAGGTGTGTTTTTTGAAAGATCTGGGCACAGGGAACCTCATATAGACTTTTTTTTTGTAAATGATTTGTATTGATTTTCGACAAAATTAAATCAATGGCATCTGCTTGACGACATAATCCAACATTGGCATTACAATGAAAATAACTTGAATGGCTTAGGCGGGATGCCAGGCGAATCCAATACAGTGAAAAATAAAGTACACTTTGTAAACTGAGTCGCCTCACATTTCCATGGCAAGGTACATTTACTAACAGTTACATGAGTTATAGGAACAAAAGACCGTCAATATTACACAAATCAATTCCATCATTGAATCATATGTGAGTAACAAAGCGAAATAACGAAAGAAAGAAGAACTAAAGGTCGATCTCTGCATGTAGGCACAGGCCAAAGTGTACATGTCGGTGGAGCATATCAGTGGGCGTCACGTATGTAGCTAAACGGGTGTGTTGGCACGTCTGGTGGGGAATGAGTCGGGAAGAGAGCAGGGGGGAGGGGGGAGCCAGAGGAGGATGGGGGGAAAGATTTGGGGGGCGGAGGCTTAGCATATCCAGCAGCCAGGGATGTATATGGGTGCGATTCCAGAAAAGCTGAGAGCTGAAGGCCCAGTGCTAGTTTCCGGGGCTAGGAGGGAGGGCGCGCCACGGCCAGCTTGGCCTCGACTAGTGTCAGGTAGTCTTGCCATTGAATGGGGTTCGGTTGCGGGCGCACTGACGCTCGCGCTGCATTCTCTAGTTGATTCGTGTGTTCTGACACCAGTGCCCTACGAAGGTCAGTCAGCCACGAGTGTATATTGGGGCCCATTTGCACCTTCCATGTCATGGCTATTTTACGTTTGGTGAAGCCCAGGGCTAGATCCAGGAACTTATTCAGGCCCTTACGAGAAGCACTGCGTTTCGTGACACCCAATAGGAAATGGGTAGGCTGTGCCTCCACCTGGGTGTCAGCTGCCTCCGTGAGTATAGTGGCTACGTCAGTCCAGTATGATTGAATACTTGTGCAGGTCCATACCATGTGTGTGAATGTGGCCCCCGGGTCTCGACACCTGGGGCATATATCAACGGTTGTTGGGTACATGCGTGCCAGCCTATGAGGTGTGAGGTACGTATGATGCAAGTAATTGAATTGGGTGTACTTCAACCTGGCGTTGGTCGAAATAGTTTTTGGGTGGCTGATGCATTGCGCCCATTGTTTATCAGTAATGGTGGTGGCCAACTCGGTATCCCAGTACGCGCGTAATGTTGTCAATGCGGGTGTATCGTCCAATCTAAAAGAGGTGTAAATGGCCGTTACGGCATGTCTACCCCGTTCACGCATCTGCAGCGTTTGCAAAAGGTGTGATGTGGGGGGTTCGGTGTGAACATTATCTCATGTTTGTAGGAAGTGGCGTGTAAGTAGTGCTTGCAACATGAATTAGCCCTGCGGTACCTCATAGGTGTCCACTAATTCCTCAAATGTTTGTAGCTGTGAGTCTACATACATGTCCCCACATGTGTCCCATCCCCTTTCCTTCCAGGGCCCAAGTTCCATGCGACCGTGACAAGCGAACGTGCCCGGCAGTACCTCTAGTGGCAGGCCAGGGGCATATGGAGTAGCCAGACCCTTGGGCAGCACGTATCTGGACCAGCTACATTTGGCCGTCCTCATTAGGATGTTGCCTCGATGTTTCTGGGTCATGGTGGTAGTGCCCGACAGCCACTCCAGTAGTATCCGGTTGTCCCAGGATATGGCCGCCGTCACCAGTTCGGTGAGGTTGCTCTTAGCCAGCCATCTCATTTGCCATTGCAGTTGTGCTGCGGCGTAGTAGCGCTCATAATTCGGGGCACCTAGGCCGCCATCTGACAGTGGCAGATATAGTTTATGGAGGGCCACCCTGGCCCTTGAATTCCCCCATATTAGGGAGACTAAAAAGGATTCCAGATCCCTAAAGAGTTTCCGTGGCAGACAGTAGGGGAGTGTGTAGACGAAGTACAGGAGACGCTGGAGGACCAGCATCTTGGAGATGGCCACCCGCCCCATGGGAGACAAAGGGAGGCCCAGCCAGAAAGGGAGAGTCGATCGGGCTCTGGTAATAGCACGCCCTAGGTTGCCGTCTATAGTGTCTGTCCCTGAGTGGTAGACCTGGACCCCCAAGTATTTGAAAGTGTCAAACGCCCATGCCAGCGGCGTATTCGGTGCAGCCTGTCTCTGGGCTGGTGACATCGGTGTCATCAGGAACACCACCGATTTAGACCAATTGACTCGTAGTCCTGAGACCCGTGCATGCTCATTCAGTAGGTCCATTATCAGCTGCAGTACCTCAGTCCGGCTGCGCAGGTAGATTAATGCATCGTCCGCATACAGCGACACTATGTGCCACCAGCGGTCTACATGTAGGCCCCACTCCGTTACCCGTTGTCGTAGCCTACATGCCAGTGGCTCCATGGCCAGGGCAAAAAGTATCGGCTACAGGGGGCATACCTGGTGTGTGCCTCGCGCTATCAAAAAAAGTGAGGAGAAAGTGCGACCCGTCTTCACCCTGGCCTGTGGTTTATGGTACAGCAACCGTATCCATCGTAGGAAGTTGGGGCAGATGCCTAACCCAGATAACACCGCCAACAAATAATTCCAGCTCAGTGTATTGCATGCCTTTTTGATGTCCAAGGATGCTATCCAGGGCATCCCTGCTTCCCCCCTCTTCCATTCCATCAATGCAAATAGTTGGCGCAAATTCAGGCCAGTGTTTCTCCCTGGTATAAAACCATTCTGGTCCTCGTGGACCAGCAGAGGGACATCTGCGATCAACCTATTCGCCAGTAATTTCCAGAGAATCTTGTAGTCGACGTTCAACATCGACAAAGGGAGATATGAGGCCATTTGAAGGGGGTCTCAGCCCGGTTTTGGTAGGATCACTAGCATCGCCTCTCTCAGAGTGAGTGGGAGTTCACCCTTCTCAAAGGCCTCGGTGTACATACTGGCCAACCGAGGGGTTAGCTGTTCGGAGTAGGTGGAGTAAAACTCCGACGGCCAGCCATCTGTTCCCGGCGTCTTACCAGTTGCCAGCTGCCCAATTGCCTCCGCAATCTCAACTACCGTGTATTGGGCTCTTCTAGGGAGTTGTAATGCGCTGGCGCGATCTGTGGGAGTTGAATCCCGGCAAGGAAGCTCTGTAGAGAGGCAGGGTTGTGGACGATGGGGGTCGCATCTAGCGCTATGTAGTATTCATAAAAGGACTGATTAATTACTTCCTGAGTGTTCACAATAGTCCCGGCGGAGGTGTGTATGGCAGTAATGGGGGGGTTGGGATGTGTCGGACTTCAGTAGCCATGCAAGCAGCTTGCCCGCTTTGTCTCCCTCCTTATGTCTGCGTGCTAAGTATGTCTTATAGTCCAGCGCACAGAGGTTGTCGAGTGCGCCCTTGTAAGCCAGGCGGGCCTGGGCCAGACAGGGGCCAACCTGGGGGTCAGTAGGTATGAGCTGTTCACATCTCCATATTTCCAGTTCATGAGTCTGAAGCGCATCTGTCAGCGACTTTCGGGCGCCATACGTGGTTTTGATAGCATGTCCCTGAAGGACAGCCTTAAAGGCATCCTATTCCACCCCTACAGATGAAGCAGTACCAGTATTCGTCAAGAAGTAGGAGTCGATGGAGCGCAAAAGGGTGGCGCGATATGATGAGTCAGTGAGCGCGGCGCACGGTAATCGCCAGGTCGAGTTCCCAGGCCGTCTCGCACCCCAGGATAAACTTAGTTGTAGTGGGCTATGGTCTGAGAGCATGCCCGTCAAATAGTCTGCTTGTAGTATGCTGTGTAGGGCGTTGTCCGAGCAGTATATAGCGTCTATCCGTGTGTATAGATCGTGTAGTGGCGAGTAGTGTGAATAGGTGCGTATCAGAGGATGTTTGGTATGCCATGCATCATGTACCTGCATGTTATATACCCACTCTTTCATGTGTTGGGCCAGTTTAATGGACTGCGCCCCTGGAAGGGGGGGCGCGAGCGGTCCAAACTAAAGACTTAAGAGTTAAAGTCTCTGCCCCAGTACATGGGCATCATGGGGTCCGTGAGCACGGATGGCGTGAGCGATTGCAGGAATGTAGATTGGCCTGAATTCGGGGCATATAGGGACACCAACGCCAGTGGAGATCCATTCAGTGGGCCCTCCATGGTGGCGTAACAGCCTTGTGCATCTACTCTAGAGTGTGTGACCTGTAGCGGGGTCCCTGGTGCCACCCAAATGAGCGCGCCCCTGGCTTATCCCGAATATGTGGTGCCCAGGATCGTACCTCTCCAGTGCATACGGAGTGATGCAAGTGTTTGCGCGGTTAGGTGTGTTTCCTGCAATAATGCAAACGTGATTCCGTGGCTGCGCAAATATTGATACACTTTGTGACGCTTAGCACATCCCGCCAAGCCCCTCACGTTCCAGGTCAACAAGACATAATCTCCAGCCGCCATTTATCCAGATGCGAGGAGGATGTCCAATATAGGAGAGTCCTCATATACACAGGCCCTCTCATGTCCCACCCCGCCGCCCCCCATGCCTCACCCCCCGCACATAGGGCTAAAAGTATACAATCAGCCCACACTTCCCACATTGCTCGGACAAATAAAGAGATCGACACAAATAAGAGGATTCCCCAACGTCCCACCCCAGGCTGGTTTGCCAATGGGTAATTGGCCATTCGCACTAAAATGCAATTCAAAGAAGCAGAAAAATAACAGAAAACAGATGAAAACAATATAGGTGCTATATCAGCTACTTATCACTCGCTGGAGGGGGCACAGCAGGGCTGGGTGTCATTGCAGGTGTACCGCCTCCCATGACTGGATCTGGCAATGTGCTTGTTTGCTCGTAACGTACAGTTCTTGCAGTGTGAGCCCTGGTGAGTTTCTTGAGTGTTCAGCCCAGTGCGTCTGCGGTCCACGGGGTGAGGGCCGGTCCACCCCCCGACAGAGCCTCAAGCTGTGAGGCGGTAAGGAGCAATGTTTGATCCATTGCTGTGTCCGAGTCCAGTCTTTGGGAGGATGTGGGGCTACATATGTGTTCCGCTGTTTTTATGGCCTGTAATAGAGAAAAACAAGGGTACCCCAATATGTGAACCTGGGGTGGTAAGGCGTTTTAGGAAAACAATGGTTCTGGTGTGGCCTAAAGGTCCATTCAAAAGTGACCCTGTGGGGGGCACTGCGTTTAAGAGTAGGAAGTTAATTCTTTAAGGGAGCGGTAAGTAATATACAGAGGGACATGTAGGTCAGTTTATGACAGGTATTTATTTCCAAAACAATAGTATTCAGGTGCTCACACAGTAAGTGACAAATATGCGTGACGTGAAAAGTGAGGGTGATATTAAAATAAAGGCATCGCATTGACAACAATAGTAAGAACTCCTCAGAAAATTTTACAGAGTGAAAGGAGTTCATGTTGTAGGGCGTCGACGGCGTTTCGATCTCAATTATTCGAGATCATCTTCAGGACATACAGTAGGTGAGCAAGCTGAATTAGGTATTTAGGCGGTTTAGACAGCATCAATTGGGGCAAGGGCCTGCGAACCGCTGCGGTGTTATTCACGGGAGCGCGTGATAGAAATTTTGTATCAGGAATTAATCGCCCAATACTGGAGGGACAGCTGGGTTGTTCAGAGGCGTCGCTCTGGGACGATTATTTATTTTTGGACGAACACAGGGCACTGAATGAAAGCCTGGAAACGGAGAGCAGAGCATGTCCTGCTGCTTCGGAAGCCTGCACTGAGTGCGAGAGTACCGGGCGATTCATTCCTGTTACAAAATTTCTATCACACGCTTCCGTGAACAACACCGCAGCGGTTCGTAGGCCCTTGCCCCAATTGATGCTGTCTAAACCGCCTAAATACCGAATTCAACTTGCTCACCTACTGTATGTCCTGAAGATGATCTCGAATAATTGAGATCGAAACGCCGTCAACCCCCTACAACATGAACTCCTTTCACTCTGTAAAATTTTTCTGAGGAGTTCTTACTATTGTTCTCAATGTGATGCCTTTATTTTAATATCACCCTCACTTTTCACGTCACGCTTATTTGTCACTTACTGTGTGAGTACCTGAATACTATTGTTTTGGAAATAAATACCTGTCATAAACTGACCTACATGCCCCTCTGTATATTACTTACCGCTCCCTTAAAGAATTAACTTCCTACTCTTAAACGCAGTGCCCCCCACAGGGTCACTTTTGAATGGACCTGTAGGCCACACCAGAACCATTGTTTTCCTAAAACGTTTTTATGGCCTGTGCACATTCCTGGGCCAGCTGGGCTTTCGTTGGTCGGCGTATTCTTCCTCTGCTGCGGCTCCTGCGGGATTCCACCAATTTCCAGGCCTGATGAGAGTCCGCCAGTATTGTGGGCGGCAAGTGCGCTAGGCATTGCTGATCAATCCAGGCCCACGCCTCCTCAGGTGTGTTGCAGAATACTGTGCCATCGTTATGGCGAATACGTAGGCGCGCTGGATATTGCAGTGAGTACTGGATGTCATGTTCTCTCAGGCATTTTTTAACCTCCAGGTAGGAGGAACGACGGTGTTGTAGTGATAAAGTATAGTCCGGGTATATATGGACAGTGGAGTTGTCAACTTGCCATGGGCCTGGGGCCTGAGTGACCTGCAGTATGTGGTCCCTGTCACGATAATTAAACAGTCTCACCACTACCGGTCTGGGGAAAACACCTGGTCGTGGGGGGCCCCCCGGCACCCTGTGTGCCCGCTCTATCGAGAAAAACTTTGAGATCTTGCCTTTCAGAATGTCTTTAGAGAACCATTCCTCCAGATAGAGTTCCATATCGTGGCCCTCCGCTCGTTCAGGGAGACCCACGATACGCACGTTGTTCCGGCGTGAGCACCCTTCCTGGTCCTCCACTCGAGCTCTCAGGTAGTCCACCTCTTGCTGAATGGACCGCAGCTGGGTGGCCGTCACGGTCACAGTGTGGCGCACGACACCAGTGTAGATTCGTACTCCTCCACCCTGCCCTTCAGTTTCTTATGGTCCTCCCTGAGGTACCCCATGTCTATACTAAGTGAGTCGATCTTCGGGCCTAGGGTGGTTTAGATGTCAAGTATCGCCGCCATCAATTCATCGAATCTGTGCGAGTGGTCATTGTGGTCCCCAAGGGATGAGGGCCCCTGGTGCTCCATACCCTTCACGCCCGGAGGTACCAGTTCCACCTCTGGGGGTTGTGCCTGGGGTTTCTCTGCTCTGGGCTTACCCATCTTGGTGATGTCAGGATGCAGGGGCACAGGTGTGGAATGACGACAGTGTTGGAAGGTTGTAGGGCGGGAGACTATGCAGCAAGTTCATGGACCACTAACTTTGCGTCTGGAGTCGCCGGGCCTCAATGTTAGCCCGTGTGGGAACAGTGCACCACAGTCGATTCGTGTGAAGATGTGGAGGTGTGGAGGCAAGGTGCCACAATGAGCAAGGTTATGGGAGTGCTCTAATGCTCTCCAGCAGGTTTTGCAGAATGTGCCCCATGTTTCGGGTCACCCCGTTGTCCGTGATACTGGAGGGTCATCAGGGGGTCCCCCCACCAGTTGGTGTTGATGGCAGGCCTAGAGCCGCGGGGCCCTATGCATTGTCAGGATGTCGGATCCGGATCTCAGCCGGACCCCCACCCCTACCACGGGGGGGTCTGAGTGCGCTCCTATCTTGCACCGCACCGGCACCTCCTCGGCTCCCAAAGAGATGTGGGTGAGCTCTCCTTTGTTGGTGAATGCGGGGGCGGAGCAGAGCATTCGTGTGCAATGGCTGGTTGCTAGAGGCCTAGGCCTAGGCCACACTGTGCAGTTGAAGGAGAGGAAGGGTCACCAGGCCGAAGGAACTGGGGTGAGGCCTATGTGTTGCCCCCGCTTCTGCTACGGGGGGGTCTCAATATCACTCCAGTCGCGCACCGCGTCGGGGGCTCACCCGCATCAAGGCAGTCTATTGCGGTCACAGGCCACGCGGCCCAGTGTATCTGCAAGGTCTCGGTGCTCCGGGACAGTTCTCTCGGTGATGCAGCGCACCACGGCAGCAGGATCGTGGGTAGTGCAGCCTGGGTCCTCAGAGGAGCAGAGTCGGTCCTGGGAGCTGTCGTAGCCCCTGGCAGCTGTCGATGGCTCCGATGCGTGGGTGGGCCGAGCGGGTGCCGGCCTGCGCCAAGTCGATATGTCTCCGGCTGGGGACTCGGGCTCGCGGGCACAGTGCCAGATCTCTCTGGGTTCGGGCTCACAACAGCCCTGCAGGTCGCTCGTCAGCACCGGGGAGCTCAGAGAGTGGTGCGGGGAGACTTCCACCGCTGGGATCACAGGGCATACTCGGCCAGGGCATGGTAAGAGCAGGATTTTTACGGTGGGCTCAGAGCGGAGCTCAATGCAGCTGGACCGCTCTTGCCCCCATCTTGGCCACGCCCCCGACCTCATATAGACTTAACCAATCTCAAATTTAAAAAGACCATAGAGGAACTGTTTAGATTTGCCACTAACATGGGTAACAAACCCATTCGTGGAGATGTTACAGTTGTATAAGAGTAAGTGTATTACAACAGCCACATGTGGGGTATCGCGGGGTTGCGAACCATGCAAAAACAAGCAAACTTTTTTCTGTGCAGATTTTTTGCAGTTCCCCACTCAGTATCATCTTATAATGTTTATAGGGAACTGGATATTTCTTTCCTTGAGGACACTGTAGATCTTTGTGCTCTAGTGGGGTGGTATAACATTTGGAGCAAGGCTGGAACAAAATTTACAAGAGATCTGATAAATGACTGCCCTGCCCTGTATTATTATGATAAGATTCCCTGGCTGACATATATTAGAAGTTTACTCAAGGAAATTGGTGAGAATGTATCCATTGACTGTCCAGCCAGCATCCTTAAGTATATTAAAAAAAGAACTCAAATTGATCTATATTAAAAATCACAATTTAGTGAGAGAAATAAAAGAGATGGATAAAACTACTGCATCTTGCTACTTGGAAGGAACCACATATCAAGGTCTAAAAATATATCTGATAAAGGTACAGAAGAGATTTTACCTCACTAGATTTAGGATGGATATTTTGCACCAACTTGTTGTAATTCCGAAAAGAGACACATGGTCTAACAATTTACGACAGTGCCCAGGTGATGGGAACTCAAATCAATCAACAATGCACTTTATCCTTTTCTGTCAATTTTATTCTGATATTAGAAAATGTTTTATTCGCCTGCTGTTCTTAGCTGAGTGATGTTTATTTTATCAAGAGGCTCTTAATTGTTTGCGTAAACTCGAGACAGCGGACATCTGCTGTGCTGTATCAGCTTTTATTACCCATGCCATTATTAAAAGAAAATCACTTGAGATATATGACAGCATGGCATATGAACAAGACTAAGAATGCCTGCATGCAAATTCTGTTATTGCTTTTAGTAACTTGATAGAGTTTTGCGGTCTTTGCACACCTATATCCTCCTAAATTATTATTTTGAAACATTTTAAAGTGCATTTATCTATATGTCTTTTATTCTATTGAGAATAGTAGTGCGCACCCTCACCGTTATGGATTTTCACTGGGTCTTTTTAAGAATTGTAATAATCTGAATAAAGATTAATATGAATCATTGTTTAAGTTTTCAAATTGAAATCCGTAACAGGAAATAACCTATTCTCAATCACGATTGAAGTTATTTGAAAAAACATCTAAAGCACCCTTGCCTGAATATTAAAATGGGTATCAGGCAACGGCTATCTATGTGATACCAGTTATCTCTGAAAGTGAACGTCAGATCTGTGCACTGTTCTATGACAATAAGAAGATGATGAAAAGAAATTTAAAAATATGTGTTTTAGTTATACATGTATGAACCGAGAAATCAAACTTTTAGGATGCAAGAAAATAATGCATAAAATGCTGATCTCAGTTTTAAAATGCTGGATGAAACAAACAAAATGTAGGAACGTCCAAGTGTCATTTAAATGGCATGCAGGAAGATGCATTTAATTCACATATCACTTAGCAGCTATCAGATAAAAACAATGGGGCCGATTCACAGAACTAATCTGAGATAAAATCCTAAACTTACTATTTTTGGTATTCACAGAAGGCATTTAGTAGTAGTAAAGTTAGGACTCCTAACTTTACTACTACTAAACTGAGACAAAATCCTAACTTTACGACTTTTGGTATTCACAAAGGCATTTAGTAGTAGTAAAGTTAGGAGTCCTAACTTTACTACTACTAAATGCCTTCTGTGAATACCAAAAGTAGTAAGTTTAGGATTTTATCTCAGTTTAGTAGTAGTAAAGTTAGGAGTCCTAACTTTACTACTACTAAATGCCTTCTGTGAATACCAAAAGTAGTACGTTTAGGATTTTATCTCAGATTAGTTCTGTGAATCGGCCCCAATATGTATGGAAGTTGCACTTTTTAATGCATAGGGAAAATATTTTAAAACATATGAAATCCATATTATGTGTTATCAAGCACATCTGTATGCTGATGCATTAAGTACATTATAAAGAAGGTTGCCACTCTGACGCAACTCTGCCATGGCAATACTTTTGGAAGGAAAACCTTTATATGCATTGTTGGACCTGGCCCTCCTTGCTGGGTCACCCCCAAACCTTTTGCCGTTCCTCTCCACCTTTTGCTGAATTCGTTTTGGTTGGCCTTATGACTCTGTGCATTTTACCTCTGCTAACCAGTGCTAAAGTGCTCTAACTCACTCCCCTAAACGTGGTTAAATTGGTTTACACCTGATTGGCATATTTAATTTACTTATGAGCCCCTTGTCAAGTGGTATAGCATACACCCAGGCTATGTTCCCTGTAAGGCGCTCACCTTACACTTTCACAGCGCCCAGCACCTTTGCAAGAGCGCACATCGGATTAAGGGCACGGAGAAAAAGACTTCCTCAGCTGCTCATTTAAAAAGAATGCAGCAGCGTGGAAGGAAGTTTTCTCCTCATGCCTGCGTGCTGCAAAAGGGGAATCCAGTTAAAAAGTGATCCTGCTGGTGTCCCATCAGTATTATGATGGGAATTCTCAGGCTGGCAATGTGATGAGGCCGCTCTCAAATAAATAAATCAAATATGCTAATTTATTTAACACCTTACAAGCCCTTTTGCTCTGTCCCTTTGTTTGAAAGGACATGACGAGGTGTTAACTGCATTAACATGTCAACAGGCTGCAGGGGAGACACAGGTTCACTGGTTTATAGAGCAATCAGGTTGGTCTTACTGCCTTTATTTTTAGCTGTTTGTGGCCTGTTTTATGGACTGGTGGGCCGGTTTTTACTGTTGATTTCCCTGATATTATCACAAGCACTACCTGCAGTAAGCACAAATACATGGAGTGTTTCATACCTTGAAAACACAAACAGTATTTCTTTACACACTCAAAGCTGCCCTATTTTGCAAATGTGGGACACTTTTTTAGCTGTCTCAATCACTAATTGAGGTAAATTGCTGCCCTGGCCAAACCTGAAGGCACATGCATAGCTACAGTAACTAGCATTGGCAAAGCCAATAGGTTTCACCTAAGCAAGATCTATTGGCTTTGTCAATGTTTTATTAAGATATGCTGCACAGCAGCACAGGCTTAAAGCAAAGAAAAAAAAGTGCTATTACGCAGCCAGCATTGACCTCGTCATAGTACTTTGTTTCCTTTTTATGCTATGTTGCATGGCATATACAGTATATCTAAAAAAGCATTGACAAATCCAAATAAATCTTGGGTATGCAAGTGCTATTTGGCTTTGTTTAATGCTTTTTTGGCGGACAGGAGGTTGGAGGGGAGCATTACAGAAGGAAACAGACTGTACCATGCATCATTTACCATGCATATGTATATATACATATATATATATATATATATATATATATATATATATATATATATATATATATATATATACACACACACATTATCTACTGGCGGTCGCCAGTAGATAGTTATAGTTAGGACCTATTTTCCATAGGAAATCTGCAACATTCTATTTGAAATAACTTTGGCGCCGGTTGACGAATCTTCGCGAAATTTTCAAAACTTGTGGGGCGCTCTGGTCCGCTCCTATCCTGAAAGTCTCGGGGTGATTCGTCAAGTGGGGGCCGAGAAAAAAGGGGGGTCCCAAAACGTGTTTTCCCCATGCAATTTTCCATAGGAACATTTCATCGCAGCTACAGCCCGAACTGCTGAACGGAATTACACCAAATTTGCCAAAAAGGTAGCCCTTGGTTCAGAGTCGTGCCTTTTGCTTAAATGGTGTAAATCCGTTCAGTAGTTCCTGAGAAAATCACAAGTAAAATCACATATATATCTATGGCCGCGTAGGGTCCGCGTACCCTCCCGATCACGAGCTGCATGCTAATTGGCTGTCAACACTCCAAACCAGGAAGTGTTGGCAGCCATCTTGTTCCTCGGTAGAACCGAGGAACAAGAAAGCAGTAAAACAAGTGCGCAAAACGCAAAAAGGGGGCAGGGTAGAAACACCCTGACCCCCTAGGCCTGCTCAGGGGGTCCTCCAAAAATAAAAATAGGCAAAATACGCGCTGGGTGCACGGCTCCAGCCGATAAAAAAAAAAACGAAGCGCGGTCTCCCGCGCTTCGTTGTTAATTGGCCCCCGGGTGGGCCAAGTCCCAGGGGCATGCCGGGGTTTAATAGTAATATGTGGGGGGCCTCTAAGGCCTTCCAAGCCCCGAGGACTGCCACCCCCGGGGCTTTGAAAAAATGGTGCGGGAGGGCTCTCGGCCCTCCTGCAGCCCCGGGACCGCCACCCCGGGGCTTCTTTTAAAAAAATTGAATTACCTGTGTGGGGGGCTCCAGCCTCCCACACGCCCGGGACCGCCACCTCCCCAGGGCACTAAATATTTAAATATGGGGGTCCGTTACGGACTCTCAGAGCCCCGGGGACCAACACCTCCCGGGGCTTTCAAGATGTTGGGAGGGGGCTGCGTGGCCCCCTCCTGGAGCCAGTGATGGCCCTGGGGACCACCACCCCCAGGGCCGGCTCCTGCAGTGTCCCGGGGTGCCTACCCCGGGACACTGTAGTTTGCTATGGCAGGGCGGGAGCCTCCGGCTCCCGCCCTGTCATAGCTAAACTTGCTTGGAATTTGGAAGAGAGAGCAGGAAACCTGCTCTCTTCCAAAATTCAAAGCAAATTGCTGTTCCACACGGGGAGCTGCATCTAAGCAGTTCCCCGTGTGGAAAAGCAATGCCGCCTCCCGCAGGAGGCGGGGAGCCGGCGGGACCGTGGGGGAGTTGGGGTCCCCCCACGGTCCCCAAAGGATAGGGCCAGCCCCGGGGGATGGGGTCCCCGGGGCAAGTAGTGGCCCCCCTCCCCCAAATTATAAAATAAAAATAAAAATATTTTAAAAAGGCCGGCCCCGGGGGATGGGGTCCCCGGGGCCTAAGGAGGCCTGAGGAGGGGGGCAACGCAGCCCCCCTCCATAAAAATAATTTTTAAAAAATGTGGCAATGACCCAGGGGATGGGGTCCCCGGGCCGAAATTGGCCACGGGAGGGGGGCCCACGCGGTCCCCTTCCCGTTCCCATTTTTTTTTTTAAATAAAAGGGGGTCAGTCCCTGGGGGATGGGGTCCCCAGGGCCCAAAATAATTAAAGAAGGGGGCCACACAGCCCCCTTAAAAAAAAAAAAAAAAAAGACCGGCATCGCGCCGGAGGCCACGCCCTCCTTGGCAGCACTCTGCAAACGCGCCCCTGGCGCGTTTGCAGAGAGGGGAACGATTCCCCTTGAATACTGGGGGTCCTGGGGCCAACTAGCCCACCAGGAACCTCCAGTATGCGTCAGGGCTGCGTTGCAGAGAGGTGTACAGAGGCCACGCCCTTTTACACCTCTCTGCAACGCAGCTCTGTGGCACTTTTGGAGGTACATGGTGGGCTAGTTGGACTCCAGGGACCCTCAGGATTCAAGGGGACTTAATCCCCTACTTAAAATGCACCACGGGGCGCGTTTGCACAGTGGTGAAGGGAGGGGGCGGGGCTTCAGGTGACATGTGTGCAAACAGGCCCTGTGGCGTGTTTTAAGATGGGGAATTAAATCCCTTTCAAACTTGAGGTTCCCTGGGGGCCAACTAGCCCACCAGGTACCTCCAGAAAGCACCACAGAGCTGCGTTGCAGAGAGGTGTAAAAAGGGGCGTGGCCTCTGAACACCTCTCTGTAACGCAGCTCTGTGGTCCTAACTGTAGGTACCTGGGGGGCTAGTTGGGCCCCAGGGACACTCAGGATTCAAGGGGACTTAATCCCGCAACTTAAAACGTGCCACGGGGCGCGTTTGCACACATGTCACCTCAGGACCCCCCTCTCTTCACCACTGTGCAAACGCGCCCTGTAGCGCGTTTTAAGAGGTAGTTTTAATCCCCTGCCCTATTATGTACTAGGGACTTACAGAGGAGGTCATGCTAATCACAGGGGTACCCCAACGCATAGTGTTCCCTAGTGTATGTAGGTGTTTTCACTGTATTCTAAGTGTCTTTTAGCATAGCACTGGCTCTGGTTACTCAGAGTCAGTTACCACCAGTACACGTCGGAAAAGTTGTGGGCACAGGATGATTTTGGAACAAGGCCTCTTTCTGCTCCTCTGTTGGTTCTTTCTGCACATCTTTTGCTTCTTCCTGCACTTTTCTTCGTCTTTGTGGACTTCTGTTGCTTCTTTCTGCATTTCTTTTGCTTCTTTCTGTGCGTTTTTTCTTCTTTCTTCACATGTCCTACCTCTGTAGGCATAGTTAGAAACTAGCATTTAAAAACCTTTGAAATTCACTGAAAAACCATAGGTTTCAGGCACGTTATAGTTAGAAATTAGCATTTAAAAAACCTTAGAAATTCACTGAAAAACCATAGGTTTTAGGGACAGTTATAGTTAGTTGGACATTGCACTCGTACAAAACCCGTGAAATTCCCCGTTATAGTTAGTTCAGCTAACTATAACTCGCGCCCGCAATGCACTGCTGATGATGTCACATATTACATCACTCATGACATGGTCAGTTACATCACTGATGACATCACTGATGACATCTCAAATGAAATCACTGATGACATCACTGATGACATCATCCATGTGATAATTTGATGCATCTTCTCACACCCTAATATAACATTTGATACACCCACTCTAAACTACAGACTGCCATTCTCAAAACCATACACACTCCAACACCAATAACTACATACCCACTCACTGATTCTTAGGTCTACACACACATCCACTGACTCACCAGTACAGTCACTCATACTTACGGTCACTCAGTACAGGACTATCATATGCACTCATACACCTACATAGACACTCACACACCGCCACTCATCCATAGAGGTACTCATACACCTAGTCAGTCATGCAAATAATTAATCACACGCCCATTTACTCACCTATACAGTGATACACACACCAGCTCACTTACTCATACAAATACTAGCACATTCTTACGCTCTTATACAATCACTGATACAAGTACACACTCATCCATACAGCCACTCTCACAATCACACACTCTCACTTATAGCCATTTATATACTCCAACACACATATATACTGCCTTTCACATATGTAGTTACTCACACATGTATGCCTGAGATATACATTCACTCACTAACACACCCATACACACACTCACCCACCCATACAGCTGTTTTCACATGCACTCTTGAACCCATACACCCAGTGAATCAACCACTCACACATCTATGCAAAGAGTCACACACCTCACACCCACCCACACACACACTCAGTCTCCCATACAAATACTCAAGCAACAAATCAATAACCGATATACAGACTCATGTAGCTACTCACCAACCCATGCATTCAGTAAGACATATTTAATCACTCACTTATACAGTCAGTCACGCACCTACTAAATCATCCATCCAGACACTTACACACTCACTCATTCTTCAATACACCTTGGCATATATATTAAACATATTTAAACTTTATAGAAACACACAGTCACTGGATGATGTCATCAGTGATGTCATTTGAGATGTCATCAGTGATGTCATTTGAGATGTCATCAGTGATGTCATCAGTGATGTCACTGACCATGTCATGAGTGATGTAATATGTGACGTCATCAGCAGTGCATTGCGGGGGCGCGAGTTATAGTTAGCTGAACTAACTATAACGGGGGAATTTCACGGGTTTTGTACGAGTGCAATGTCCAACTAACTATAACTGTCCCTAAAACCTATGGTTTTTTCAGTGAATATATATATATATATATATATATATATATATATATATATATATATATATATTTCCACAGATCAGCAAATTACTGCGCTCTCAGAAAATGTTGGAAAGCAGTGTTCTTTATTTCTCAGAATGTTACGCGTTCGAAAGTCAAACTTCCTTGATCACACACTGAGCGTTATGACGAGGTGCTTTACATACACATGGTACTTAGCATAGAAAAGGGACTCACAGTAGGGTCACCATGTACTGCACCACGACTGTGGTGGCCATATTGGAACATCATACATATACATTCCGCAATGTTAATATCACATATGCCTGCAGTGTATATGGAGCCTAGCTTTAAAAATACACATTATTATTTTCTCACATAGATGTATTTACATTTCCAAGTTTTAAGGAAAAGAAAACAGAAAAAGAAACAGAGATCAGAGTAAAGATTTTCTTAATGTTTCAACAATCGTGAATAAAGTAATACTATCCACTACAGAATTTACGATATTCTACATGACCGTTTCCCAGTCTGATTGTGTCTAGGCTTCGACACCAACTTGCGAGTGTCAAAGTCAAGTTCTGCCACAATGGTTTATTTACCCCCCGGCTTCAATATAATCCATACTCGGGCTCGTGCTCTCCAATATAGAGTGCCTGGCACACCTTGTTGCACATAAAGCTGACTATATCCTGTAATGCTGTTTCTTTTTCTGTTTTCTTTTCCTTAAAACTTGGAAATGTAAATACATCTATGTGAGAAAATAATAATGTGTATTTTTAAAGCTAGGCTCCATATACACGCAGGCATATGTGATATTAACATTGCGGGAATGTATATGTATGATGTTCCAATATGGCCACCACAGTCGTGGTGCAGTACATGGTGACCCTTACTGTGAGTCCCTTTTCTATGCTAAGTACCATGTGTATGTAAAGCACCTCGTCACAACGCTCAGTGTGTGATCAAGGAAGTTTGACTTTCGAAATGCGTAACATTCTGAGAAAATAAAGAACACTGCTTTCCAACATTCTCTGAGAGCGTGCAGTAATTTGCTGATCTGTGGAAATATTTATGCCGGTTTGAGCTCTACGCGCCACCAAACAACGGGCCGATCTCCCGGGAGGAGCTTTTCGTATTAGGAATATATATATATATATATATATATATATATATATATATATATATATATATATATATATATATACAAAAAGAGTTGCCTCTAGGTGGGATGCACTCCCAGGTGGAAATTACTAAGGGTGGGCGGAATTTGCGGAATTGCGTTCACGAAATTCCGCGAGACGGCAAAAATCTCCGCGAGCACGCGGAATTTCGCGTGCTCGCGGAGATTTTGCTGCGCCCTTTATATCTGTAAGTGCTTCCTGTTGAGGTTTAATTTTTGTGACAGGAGCATCGTGCCAGCCCAGAATGAATCCTGCCCTGCATATTTATCCAAGAAGATGAGTCCGTTTTGTGCAATACCTCTACTCAACTGGAGTACTTTCTACTGGCTAATCAGTAAGTGCTACCTCGTTGGGAAAATGTATAGTTCCTTTCCTACACTACAGCTGCAAAGGACCAGAAGAATTGCCTCCAGTGACCTGTGTGTCTAACTTTGCCACCGCGCCGAAAGCGCCAGGGTCCTTTGATTAAGCTGTCCATCATAGTGGGGAAAGGGCGGGAAGACGTTGCATACCGCGAGTGTATGTGGGGCGGGGCTTCTAGGCCCGTTCACATGCCTCTTGTTTATAAAGGGTCAGGGCAGGATCTCAGCGGCAGACGAGGAGAAGGAACCTCCTGGTCACGGGAACTACACGAGGATTGCGCTCGAGAAAATCAAGGATGCAAAGACCTCCATCAAGGATTACAGCTAACTTTACAGGGTGGAAATGGAGAGAAGGCACATCTGCTTAACCACGCTCACGAATTCTACACGAGGATTGCGCTCGAGAAAATCACCGGGGTCCTTCGATTAAGCTGTCCTTCATTCTGGGCAAAGGGCGGGTAGATGTTGCATACCGCTAGTGTTTGTGGGGCGGGGCTTCTAGGCCCGTTCACATGCCTCTTGTTTATAAAGGGTCAGAACAGGATCTCAGCGGCAGATGAGGAGAAGGAACCTCCTGGTAACACAGGAACTACACGAGGATTGCGCTCGAGAAAATCAAGGATGCAAAGACCTCCATCAAGGATTACAGCTAACTTTTCAGGGTAGAAATGGAGAGAAGGCACATCTGCTTAGCCACAACCTCGCTCACGAATTTTTGGGCTGAATAATACGTTACAGAATTTGAGCTTCAACTCGGGCACCTGCTTTATTTATACCCAAATTCCGTTCCGCCGCGGATCGCGGAAGTTTCGACACGGAAATGCCGAAATTTTGCAACTTCCGCGAGCGGAACGGAATTTGCCGCCCAGGGTTAGAAATTACACCAAAGCAAGGGCACACGCCATGAACAAAGTCCTTTTCTGGTTTACCTGCCAGACGCGTTTCGGGCCAACGCCCTCTTCAGTGGCAGACCATGTGACGTGCCGGCATGCGGCAACCACCAGTAAATCCCCATAATAATAACGCTCAGGTGAACCACCTGAAGTAATGCTTCCTGGGACTGGTGGTTCAGTAAAACCCAAGTGGGTCGCCGCCGGCACTCACATTCAAAAATGTCTTAAAAGGATTGCCGATGTTCGCGCCGGCACCCCTGCATATAACAGGCACCTCCTGTTCCACAGTTAGCCGCCCCAATAAAGCAGCCGCGGACCCGCAAGGGCACACGCCATGAACAAAGTCCTTTTCTGGTTTACCTGCCAGACGCGTTTCGGGCCAACGCCCTCTTCAGTGGCAGAGCATGTGACGTGCCGGCGTAATTTCCACCTGGGAGTGCATCCCACCTAGCGGCAACTCTTTTTGTATTTTGTACAGCGGCCTGCCTGGTCGCGGGATTGCACCACCCGCGAAACACTTGCGGGTCCGCGGCTGCTTTATTGGGGCAGCTAACTGTGGAACAGGAGGTGCCTGTTATATGCAGGGTGCCGGCGCGAACATCGGCAATCCTTTTAAAGACATTTTTGAATGTGAGTGCCGGCAGCGACCCACTTGGGTTTTACTGAACCACCAGTCCCAGGAAGCATTGCTTCAGGTGGTTCACCTGAGCATAATTATTACGGGGATTTACAGGTGGTTGCCGCACACCGGCACGTCACATGGTCTACCACTGAAGAGGGCGTTGGCCTGAAACGCGTCTGGCAGGATACCAGAAAAGGACTTTGTTCATGGCGTGTGCCCTTGCTTTGGCGTAATTTCCACCTGGGAGTGCATCCCACCTAGAGGCAACTCTTTTTGTATTTTGTACAGCGGCCTGCCTGGTCGCGGGATTGCACCACCGCGAAACACTTGCGGGTCCGCGGCTGCTTTATTGGGGCAGCTAACTGTGGAACAGGAGGTGCCTGTTATATGCAGGGGTGCCGGCGCGAACATCGGCAATCCTTTTAAAGACATTTTTGAATGTGAGTGCCGGCAGCGACCCACTTGGGTTTTACTGAACCACCAGTCCCAGGAAGCATTGCTTCAGGTGGTTCACCTGAGCATAATTATTACGGGATTTACTGGTGGTTGCCGCACGCCGGCACGTCACATGGTCTGCCACTGAAGAGGGCGTTGGCCCGAAAAGCGTCTGGCAGGATACCAGAAAAGGACTTTGTTCATGGCGTGTGCCCTTGCTTTGGCGTACTTTCCACCTGGGAGTGCATCCCACCTAGAGGCAACTCTTTTGTATTTTGTACAGCGGCCTGCCTGGTCGCGGGATTGCACCACCGCGAAACACTCTGCGGGTCCGCGGCTGCTTTATTGGGGCAGCTAACTGTGGAACAGGAGATGCCTGTTATATGCAGGGGTGCCGGCGCGAACATCGGCAATCCTTTTAAAGACATTTTTGAATGTGAGTGCCGGCGGCGACCCACTTGGGTTTTACTGAACCACCAGTCCCAGGAAGCATTGCTTCAGGTGGTTCACCTGAGCATAATTATTACGGGGATTTACTGGTGGTGGCCGCACGCCGGCACGTCACATGGTGTGCCACTGAAGAGGGCGTTGGCCCGAAACGCGTCTGGCAGGATACCAGAAAAGGACTTTGTTCATGGCGTGTGCCCTTGCTTTGGCGTAATTTCCACCTGGGAGTGCATCCCACCTATAGGCAACTCTTTTTGTATTTTGTACAGCGGCCTGCCTGGTCGCGGGATTGCACCACCGCGAAACTCTTGCGGGTCCGCGGCTGCTTTATTGAGGCAGCTAACTGTGGAACAGGAGGTGCCTGTTATATGCAGTGGTGCCGGCGCGAACATCGGCAATCCTGTTAAAGACATTTTTTAATGTGAGTGCCGGCGGCGACCCACTTGGGTTTTACTGAACCACCAGTCCCAGAAAGCATTGCTTCAGGTGGTTCACCTGAGCATAATTATTACGGGGATTTACTGGTGGTTGCCGCACGCCGGCACGTCACATGGTCTGCCACTGAAGAGGGCGTTGGCTCAAACGCGTCTGGCAGGATACCAGAAAAGGACTTTGTTCATGGCGTGTGCCCTTGCTTTGGCGTAATTTCCACCTGGGAGTGCATCCCACCTAGAGGCAACTCTTTTTGTATTTTGTACAGCGGCCTGCCTGGACGCGGATTGCACCACCGCGAAACACTTGCGGGTCCGCGGCTGCTTTAGTGGGGCAGCTAACTGTGGAACAGGAGGTGCCTGTTATATGCAGGGGTGCCGGCACAAACATCGGCAATCCTTTTAAAGACATTTTTGAATGTGAGTGCCGGCGGCGACCCATTTGGGTTTTACTGAACCACCAGTCCCAGGAAGCATTGCTTCAGGTGGTTCACCTGAGCATAATTATTACGGGGATTTACTGGTGGTTGCCGCACGCCGGCACGTCACATGGTCTGCCACTGAAGAGGGCGTTGGCCCGAAACGCGTCTGGCAGGATACCAGAAAAGGACTTTGTTCATGGCGTGTGCCCTTGCTTTGGCGTAATTTCCACCTGGGAGTGCATCCTACCTAGAGGCAACTCTTTTGTATTTTGTACAGCGGCCTGCCTGGTCGCGGGATTGCACCACCGCGATACACTTGCGGGTCCGCGGCTGCTTTATTGGGGCAGCTAACTGTGGAACAGGAGGTGCCTGTTATATGCAGGGGTGCCGGCGTGAACATCGGCAATCCTTTAAAGACATTTTTGAATGTGAGTGCCGGCGGCGACCCACTTGGGTTTTACTGAACCACCAGTCCCAGGAAGCATTGCTTCAGGTGGTTCACCTGAGAATAATTATTACGGGATTTACTGGTGGTTGCCGCACGCCGGCACGTCACATGGTCTGCCACTGAAGAGGGCGTTGGCCCGAAACGCGTCTGGCAGGATACCAGAAAAGGACTTTGTTCATGGCGTGTGCCCTTGCTTTGGCGTAATTTCCACCTGGGAGTGCATCCCACCTAGAGGCAACTCTTTTTGTATATATATATATATATATATATATATATATCCAAGTAAAATATAAAACTCCCGCAACCTCCAGGCGGCGAAGAAGGAGAGACGGACCAACTCGAAATCTTCAGGCAAGTTGTTTATTCAACCATGTTTCTCATAAAATGACGCGTTTCGGGCTCGAAAGCCCTTGATCACAATTGAGCATAATTATTACGGGGATTTACTGGTGGTTGCCGCACACTGGCACGTCACATGGTCTGATACTGAAGAGGGCGTTGGCCCGAAACGCGTCTGGCAGGATACCAGAAAAGGACTTTGTTCATGGCGTGTGCCCTTGCTTTGGCGTAATTTCCACCTGGGAGTGCATCCCACCTAGAGGCAACTCTTTTTGTATATATATATATATATATATATTCCTCCATTGATGTTCTGTCGCCTGAACATCCGATCCGGCGGCACATTCAAACAAACACCAGTCCACTGTTCAGGTCAGTTTTACAGTTCCTATTTTATTCTCGGCATAAACAATTAGCATTCCATAGTCCTTCTCGTTAAGAATCACGACCGACACGTTTCGGCATACTGCCTTCTACTGGGTCACTGTGGGTTCGACATTGTGCTGCTTATATTACATGTCCTTTTTCAGTGTCCTTGACCCCAAGTGACCACTGGAGCGATATTTCTTGTTAATTCTGGCAACTTCTAACCTATGTTCTCCGCCATTAATGATTAACTTCATCACATTGAAAAGAGTTTCAATACATTTGAGCACACATGATATATTTTTCGTCTCTCTCTTTTTTCCTATTTTCTCTTTCCTCATTTCTTATTTTTATCATTATTTTTCTTTTCTTTTTCTCTCTTTCTTTACTCCATTCCATATTGTTGTTCGGTTTTTCTATTTTTATACATAAAAGTTTTTTTTGAAGTATATATTCTTATATCATCTCCAATTACGATGCACCTATTGTTATATTCGTTTTCATAAAATCATAAAACAATAATAAAGGAACAATCAAGTTGTAAATCAATTATTTCTCAGGCAGTCAACTCTTATTTCCAAATGCACTTGTATCAAATGAAACTGAGTACTTCTACTTGGGCTACACGACAAAGAGAAAGATGCTTTTTATGTAATAATCCTTAAAATTAATTCCTAACAAATTCTTATAATGTGATAAATGCAAAAACATACAAAAATATATTTTCCTAAATGTTGTCCTATTTCTTTGATCAATCTTAAAGTGCCAATGTGCATATCGCTTATTGCTTTTTATTCATCTCAATATTAATATTCTACCCCACTCCAGAAAGTTTATTCTAAAAAGCACCGATCAGTTGTTTTTCTAAAATATTCCCAATATTACCAAAAGTGACTAGAACACAGATAAGAAAAGTTTTTTCTCCTCACTAATGATCAATTTTCAATAAAGTGCCACGTGCTATTGTTTAAAGTGACATGTGCTGTAAGATTCTTTTCCTCACTAAGAATCGTTCTTAATTAAAGTGTCACATGCTGTCATCTAAAGTGACATGTGCAAAACATAATGTGCTATAAAAAATGTTGTCCTCACTAGTAATCGTTCTTAATTAAAGTGTCACATGCTGTCGTCTAAAGTGACATGTGCAATAAATAATTCCCACTCATAATGGAAAATGCCAAGGATTATTAGGAAATACATCGCCAATGGCAACTGTGATGTTTCTAATCCACTCTCTGCCCTTTCGTATTCTTTAGAGCCCTGTTGCCCTCGTTAATAACAAAGTGCAAAGTGTTCAAATAAAGTGCTTATGCCACGCTCTACCTGCTATAAATAATTGTTTCCTTCATCTTAATCCAACGATTATCCATAACAAGGTGCCCATCGGTAACAAATATATACAGTCTTTCCAGGATATTACACTCTATCTGCTTAAGTTTTCAAATATAAATCTATAATATATACATGTATTCTCTTAAATGCTATTCAATTGATAAAATATCTTTAAAGCAATCCAATATTTCATAATTTCAGTATCCACACTTATCACAAAGGCTAATTTTGTACATTTAAATCTTCATGGTGACGCTGACATCACCATCACCATTATGCAGTTCATAAATTTACACATATTCATAAATGCACAAAAAGTTCTGCATCCTTGTTATGGCCCCATGGTGTTTCCGTTCCCATCATTGGGATCAATCGGGATTCCTGTTTACGCAGCTCACTTTCTCGGTTTCCACCTCTTGGACGGGATTTGATATGTTTGATACCCCAATATGAGAAAGTTGACAAGGATCGGTTATGCATTTGATCAAAGTGGCAAGCCATCGGGTAGGACTTATCCCCGTTTCTGATTGCTCTTATATGCTGTAAGATTCTTAATTTCAACTTGTTTTTGGTGCTGCCAATGTACAGCTTTTTGCAGCCACACTTCAATGCATAAATAAATTCTGTATCACATGTTATTCTTTCTCTGATCGGTACCTCCCAACCATCCATTGTGTGGAAACTCTTGCTGTTTACTCCATACTCACAGGCTTTACATGAAGTACATTTCACAAATCCTTCCTGATTTTTCGATAGCCATAAGCCCATTTTGGGTCGAATATTCCTGGGAATAAAGTGACTAGCTGTTAGAATATCAACCAATGACCTGACCTTTTTTTATGTGATTTGTGGGCCTTTTTCAAAGATTTTCATTAAGTGTTCATCATTTTTCAACACACACCAATGTTTTTTGAGGATTGATGCCACAGCCGGCTGTGCCAAATTGTACTCCAGAAAGATTCTCTTGATGTCATTACTGTTTTCTTCCTGGGACTTTTGAGGATAAAGTGATTCCCTTCTTGATTTCTCCTTTGCTCTACATTGCGCATCATCAAGGACGTTTTTAGGATATCCTCTTTGTCTAAACATTCCAGACAATCTATTCATTTCATCATTGTACAATTCCTCGGTGGAGCAGATCCTTCTTGCTCTTAACATCTGACTGTACGGGATACTCCATTTCAATGCACATGGATGGCCGCTGTTCGCGTGCAAAATGGAGTTAGTTGCGGTAGGTTTCCTGTGAATCCTGGTGGTTAGCTTTTCCCCTTGGACCTCCAATTGCATATCAAGGAAGGCACAGTGCTGTTGACTCCATGTGTAAGTAAATTGCAAATTACACTGATTGATATTCAATTTGTTCATGAAGAGTTTCAAACTCTCCTCACTGCCCTCACAGAGGATAAATAGATCATCAATAAATCTGGTCCACAGGACCACCTGTTTCATGAACATCTTGTTCTCCTCAGCCCAGGCCACCTCCTTCTCCCACCACCCCATGAAGAGATTCGCATAGGTGGGGGCGAAGGAGGTGCCCATAGCTGTACCTTGTTCTTGCAGGTAGAACTTCCCATCAAAAATGAAAACATTGTGTGTAAGGCAGTATTCCAGCATTTCTATTAACATGTATGAATGCTCTAGTCTTTCCACAGGTCGATCCTTCATAAAACTTGTGCAGGCCTGTATTCCCATTTCATACTTGATTGAGGTGGACAATGATACAGCATCCATTGTTACCATGATATACCCGTTTTTCCAAGGGATGTTGTCTAATTTTTTCAGAAAGTCAGTGCTGTCCTTTATGTATGAGGGAAGATGGATTACATATTCCTGCAGAAATAAATCCAGAACCTGGAACTGTTTTCAAGTAGGGAACCAATGGAGCTCACTATTAGCCTCCCAGGTGGATTCACTGTACATTTATGGACCTTGGGAAGTAAATAAAAAGTTGCCACTCTTGCATTCTCCATACGGAGATATTGTAGTTCTTCCCAATCCAGTAGGCCTCTCTCAAACCATCCCTTTAATTTCAGGTGGTATTCTATTTCCAGTTTATTTGTGGGGTTTGTTTTCAAGCAAGTGTAATGCTGTGTGTTGTTCAGTTGTCTTTGTGCTTCTGTTATATATGTTACTTGATCCATGACGACAATATTACCCCCTTTGTCAGAGGGCTTGATAATGAGTACCGGGTTATCTCTCAATTCGTTAATATCCTTCCAGTCCCTTGATATAAAGTTACTTTTAGTGTGATCCATCTTCCAATCCTTTTGAATGTTATTGAGATCCTCGACCACAAGTTCATGAAAAAGGTCCAAACGGTTCCCCGGTGGGAGTTGTGGGCAGAATTTACTTCCGGGTCTCAGACCACTACTCACATGTTCATTTGTCACGAACCCCATATTGCGAAGCCTCTCAATTGACTGATCAGTAATGGGTTCCCCTTCTGATGATTTATCTATATCGTCTCCCTCTTCCAATTCCTGGATGCTCAATAAATCTGGGACATCTGCAATTTTAAATGAAGAGTGTCTTCTTGTTTCTGTTATTTTTCGCAATTTGTTTTTTTGTCTCATTTGATGGAATTTATGCAATTTAAATTTTCTCACATATTTATAGATTTCTATTCTTGTGTCCACAAAGTCTGGGCGGGATACTGGACAAAATGTTAAACCTAGATTGAGCAGGCGTGTTTGATTGCTGTTTAATGTTACCGAAGAGATGTTGATGACTAGGGATTTGGAGTCTTTAGCTGTTGTTTTCCCATCTACTTCCGATTCCGGTTCCTTCCTCCACCTCTTCCTCTTGCCCCTTCTTGTTCTGCGTCTTCCTTTGGTTGTCCCTGTTGTGCACGGCCCCTGCCTCCTTGTCTCATAGTCATTCTGAGTAGTCTTAACTCCTTGTGAAAATCCAATTTCTCTCTTGGTGCTTCATCCGCACTGGATCCTGCGTCCGAGCTCATTTCACTTTTGCTTTGTGCTGTGCAAATATTGGGGATATACCTGTCCTTTACTCTCAAACTATCGAATTTTTTTGCAAATGTGTATAATCGGCCGTACTGGTAATCCAGCCGGTCCCTAGTGAATTTTCCAGCTTTTTGTTCCATTATTTCCTCATCATATTTTTGCAATGACTTCTCCATTTTACTCAGTAGGTCTTTTAGGGTTCCGTCTTCCTTATGTTTCTCCAATTCCTTATTAACTATCTCAATCTTTTCTGAGTGCAATTTCATCTTTCTTCTTGAATGGTCTATAAGTGTTTTTATCAGCCTCACTGAGCATTCTTGTATATTCCCGCACCATTCATTAATCAAGTCATCATCCATATCCTCATAAGTTGGCAATAACATTATCCTGAGGCCTCTTTGTATTCTATTACATTCCAGGTATTTGGTGAGAGATGTCATTTCCCACCACTGTTTGGCTTCTGCACGTCGTGCACGCTCCAAGTCCCTCACAAGTTGGATTGCTGTTTTATTTTTTCCATTTTCAACATTTTCCATTCCTCCTGGGCCCCTGTTTTCCTGAAAAGTGCGTTCCGCAGCTAGTTTCCATTTCGCTTGTCTCTCCTCCATCCTTTCCAGCACTGCGATCTGCCCTTTGCTTCTGTGTGTTTGCTGATGACATCTCACGTGTCACTAATCAGTTGGATTGCTGTATATTATCTCGCTCTGAGTCACAAAGATATCTTCTTCCGAATCCTTACGAAAATTCCCAGTGATACACAATCTCCAATAATTACAACCCTTTTCACTTGGACTTAAACGTGATACAATTTCCTAATCTTCACTGGTTGTTCCCCTAATCCATGCCGTGTTTTGCCATTACCAATTTGATGTTATGTTTCCCTTGTTTGTTTGACTGTGTCGGATAACACTGCCGAGGGACGGAATTTCCTTTCTTGTCCCGCAGTGATATTATATCCTGTCTCACAGTTCGTGCAGTTTACACTCGACAATAATCTTTGGTTAACAATGTTGCACCATTGCGCGTCTCCGCACATAGGCAGGTTATATATATATATATATATAGTGGTAAGGGTATTTTTTGGGTGAAGGGGTGGGTTGGGGCATAGGATGGTAAGGGTATTTATAGGGTTAGCAGTGGCTAGGGGTATAGGGCGGTAAGGGTGTTTAAGGCTATAGAGGTGAGTATGGGCATAGGATGGTAAGGGTATTGTTAGGATTTAGGAGTGGGAAGGGGTATAGGGCGTAAGGGTGTTTTTAGGCTATAGGGGTGTAGTGTGGTAAGAGCATTTTTATGATTAGGGGTGTGTAAGGTTAAGTGTCTTAAGGTTATTTGTAGGGTTTAGGGGTTGGTATGGGTGCTAAGGGTATTTTTAGGGCTTAGAAGCTTTAGGATTCAGTAGTAGGTAAGGTTATGAGGTGGTAAAGGTAATTAAAAGGGGGATGTGGGGTTTCCCTTCCATTAAGAAAAAATATATAATTCAGCAAAAAAATGGGGGTGTTGGGGGGAGGTCTCCCTAAATAAGAAAAGTAAAACTTAATTTAAAAATTGTATTTATATATATATATATATATATATATATATATATATATATATATACACACAGCAGGAGGAGAGCAGGTGGGTAAGCAACACGAGGGAGGTGCAGGCACACATGGCCTTGGCTGTGGTGCACAGAGGACCTTCATTGCAGCCCAAAGGAAAAAAATATTAGAGGGAACATTGCACCCAGGGCCTATAAATTAAATGCTACTAGTGGGCTTGCAGCACATATTGTGCCACACACCTACGTAGCCCCTTTATACATGTCCGAGGCCAGCCATTGCAGTGTTAGCGCAGTTTTGAAATGCCAATTTGACACTTGTTATGTTATAAAGCACTTATAGCGTGCACGGATACTCAAGAGTGTCCCGGCGCGAAAGCCAACTGCAGAAAACAAGGAGCACGGAGCTAGGAGGAGCAGTAAGTTAGTTAAAAAGCAAGGTCTTTAACTGCTTTTTAAACAGCCTGAAATCCTGAGTGTTTCGCAATACATAAGGAAGGGCGTTCCAGGCTTTAGCTGCCTTAAAAGAAAGAGAGCTGCCCCCCGTTCGTGTAAGGTGAAATCGGGGAATGACTGCAAAACGTAATGCGGCTGATCACAATTGTCTTCGGGGAACATAGAAATCAAAGCGTCTCCTGAGATATGGGGGCCTTGATTTATATAGGGCACCGTGGGCAAGAGTGAGGGCCTTGAACTGGACACGTTGCGCCACGGGGAGCCAATGCAGATCCCGAAGATGTTGCATTGTGCTTGATCTGCCAGGGATACCAAGCAGCACTCTTGCTGCCGCGTTTTGAATGGTTTTCAGCTTTTTCAGCTGGTATCCAGGAAGGCCAATATATAATGCATTAGCGTAATCAATACGCGACAAAATGAGGGCACGAGTCACCATTTCCTTGGCCGGTCTGGGCAGCAATGGCAGGAACTTCCTAAGTGATTTCAGTGTGCCAAAGCACTCTCCGGCCAATTTTTTTATCTGCATAGAGAACCGGAGGTCCTCGCTAAACCAGACCCCGAGATTCTTAACCGGACTGCCAACTGAGTTAGGCCTGGGAAAATCTGCAGGCCAAAGATCTTCCCTGAATTGGGGAGGAAAAGACCCATACAGAAGAACCTCAGACTTGTCCTCATTGCACTTGAGCTGAGCCCTTGCAAGCCCAGTTAAAAACGGCTGAAAGACAATTTTGGCTAAATCTGGGGACAAATCTTTTTCCTTCCACGTAAAGAGGAGCTGAGTGTCATCGGCGTAAGCTATGATCTTAGCTCCCAGCTCCTCCGCCAGATAGATTAAAGGCGTAACGTATACATTGAAGAGAAGGGGCTCAGAGTGGAGCCCTGCGGAACTCCCGTGGTCACCTTTCTTGGGGCCGAGGAAAACGGGGGCAGCCATACCTGCTGTGTTCTTTCCTCTAAAAATGATTTAAGCCAATCCCAAGCTAAACCTGAGATTCCAATGTTTGAGAGACGGGCCACGAGTTGGCTATGAGGCACCGTATCAAAGGCAGCAGAGAGATCCAGTAAAATCAAGGCTGCTCTGCCGCCTGCATCCAAACATTCTCTTATAGCCTCCGACATCTCAACAAGGGCAGTCTCTGTGCTGTATGTAGCCCTAAATCCCGACTGGGCTGGGTGGAGGGCACCAGATGACTCAACAAAGTTGGAAAGTTGTTTATAAACTGCCTTCTCACACACTTTCGCCACAGCCGGGAGGAGTGAGATGGGTCGGTAGCTAGCTAGCGTAGCATGATCTAAAGAGGGCTTTTTTAACAGCGGAATCAATTTAGCCTGTTTCCACTCGAGTGGAACTGTGGCGGTCTGAAGCGACATATTGATAATGGTGTTAACCTCAGAGTTAACCACCTCAGCAGCTGCTGCTAACTGCCTAGCTAGATAGGGATCGGCTGGCGAACCCGATTTCAGGGATTTGAGAATGGACAGTGAATTATGCAGGGGAATGGGTGAAAAACCCGTTAAAGAAGTGAGGACTGAATCAGAGACTGGGGCATTCTGAATAGGGAGCCCCGCCTGCCCAAGAATACTAGTCCCAAAACTGTCCTGGATCATTTGGATCTTATCTATAAAGAAACAGGACAGTTTCTCACACCAAGAGTTGGAAGCAGGGAAGGCAATACGCTCCGCACAAGGGGTCAGAAAACTCTGGACAATAGAAAACATTTCTTTTGAGTTGTTTTTGGACAGAACAATGCGCTCCATGTAGAAGTTGCTTTTAGCCTTCTTGATAGCAGCATAGTACTCTTTCTGGGACTTCCTTAACACTATTTTAGCCAATGGGCAATAGGCCTGTCTCCAACTGCGCTCCAGTTTACAGGATTGCTTTAACTCCTTGAGCTCGCTAGAGTACCAAGGTTTGGAAGGGGTGTTTCTCACTCGCTTATTAGTGAGAGGTGGGGAAAGATATTCCACAGCCTGTAAGATCCAGTTGTTAAAGCTCCCTAAAGCGCCAACCAAATCCTTGGAAACAGTAGGGCGAGTATCGGACAGGACTTTACATAACACAGAGGGCTCTATTCTTTGAGATGGGCAGCCTTGGAGAGATCTCGTGGCAGAGTAAGGCACCTGAATAATCCATGAAAAGTGGATTAAAAAGTGATCAGACCAAGAAACTGGAAGAGGTTCCTGAACACACAGAGGGAAATTAGAGCAGACTAGGTCTAAGGTGTGCCCCCCACTATGAGACGGAGAACTGATCCATTGGGACAGTTGAGCCAGATTCAACGAATCGCAAACTTCCCTCGTGTCACTAGCCTCTACACAGTCCAAATGAATGTTAAAGTCCCCAAGCAGTAAGAAGTTCAAGAAGTGCAAAGCCCTCGGCACAATAACTTCATCTAAAGCCTTCGAAAAGGTGCCAGGGGGCCGATAAACCAGAGTGCCCCCCAGCGTGAAGTGAGGGGATATGATGAAGGAGAAGTCAAGTGCCTCCCCTTCCCCAATGCCCTGAGTCTCTCCACGCGTGAAAACCCATGTATCCCTAAACACTACTGCTACACCTCCTCCTCTTCCTACTTTACGGTCAGCCCTTGCTATTTTATACCCCACTGGGATGGCCAATTCCATAACTGGGGCAGAGAACTCATTGAGCCATGTCTCGGTTATGAATAGTAAGTCCAGCTGATCTTCCGAGAGAAGCTCAAAAATGTCCGGGGCATGTTTTACCATAGAGCGGGCATTAATTAAGGCAGCTCGTATACAATGGCCCTTCTGGGTAACTGTAGGGGCAAGATTAGGGGGGGCACTAGCTACCAGTTCGGCACTTGGCAATATAATCCCCTTTCCAAGCCTTAAACACCACTTTTATTACATATAAGTCACCCCTCAGGTAGGCCCTAGGTAGCCCATAGGGCAGAGTGCATTGTGATTAAAAGGTTGGACATGCCATTAAGTTTCACATGTCATGAGATTTAAAAACTCCTAAATTTGTTTTTCACTACTGCGAGGCCTACCTGTCCCATAGGATAACATCAGGCTGCCTTATAACGTTTAAAAAGTGCTAACCTTTGATTGATGGCAGTTAAACATTTCATGTTTGGCATCTATTAAATTGTAATTAACAATCCTATGTAATGATACAATTGGTTTTTAAATCACAATTTTGAAAATGCCACTTTTAGAAAGCTAGCATATTCCTGCCCTTAGCCATTGGGCACCTGCAGCCTCTCTGGGCCACATGACTCAGCGAAACATAGAGTTAGACCTTGTGAATTCTTCCCAGACAGTCACACAATAAAGGGATTAGTTGTATCTGAATAGCCATATGCTGGCAGGATGGGGGGAGGTGGAGGTGGGCACAGCCCCACTTGCAACTGAATAGGCTGTGCTCAGCCTTCAAACAAAGGGCTTGCCACCTCCTGATTGTCTCTGCAGTCAGTTGGAGCCAGTGCAGGGTAGTCAGGAAATTCCAAGCACTTCAAATAGAAACCTCAAGTTACTTCTCCTAACCTCAAAAAAGGCATCAGGTATAAAAACGGGCCCTTAGACCCACTCTCCAGTTGACTTTTTGGACCTGCAGAAGGACTCTCAAAGGACTGCCCACTGCTGTGGCCTGCTGTGTACTTCAGAAGACTACTGTGCTGCACCTGGAAGGACTGCTTTACTGCTTGGCATCTGCCTTCAACCCCCAGAGGCCAGCCCTGCTGTTTGAGCCCTGCTTCTCCACTTGAACCCAGGACTACCGGAGAGACTCCAAGGGCTAGTCTTCTGGCCTTCTGCTCAGAGCCACAGGGACATAACAGGCTTAAATCATCTTGAACCAGCACATGGACCCAGTTGGAGTGAGTTCCTGACCAACAAGTGGTGCCCCTCAGGTCCTTTAACCTTGGTGTGGCCTCAGTTGAGCTCTCCTGACGTTTTTGGCCTCTTTGGGAACTGGCCCGTTAGCACCAAAACCTTGCCACCTGTGCCAACGCAAAGGTCCGGGGAACCAACTCTTAGTGCTACAGCATCGACTGCTTGCGGTGACTGCCAAAGCAAAGCTACAGCCCTGACCGTCCACGACGCCCAACAGGATCTTCGTGCTACAGCAACAACTGTCCGCGACGCCCAGCCTGCTCTTCTCGCTACTTTGACAGACATCCGCGATGCTCTCCCTGCTCTTTGCGGGCCCTTCCACCGGAAACTAAATTTTTTGCTCTGGACTGTGAAGGTAATTCTTTCAGTGGGACTAACCCGGTCTTTGTATCCGGCCCGTGCTCCATTGTGGTTGGCCTGAACTTGTAACTTTCCCCGGCCTCGCACGACCAGATAGCCACGAGTGGCACTTTGTTCTTTTTGGTGCTATTTTCATTTAAATTATTAAAAAAATCACAACTCTGGTTCTACTGATTGGATTTTTGTCATAATGGTGCCAAATAATTATTAAAAGTGACTCTATTGTTTTCTAAATTGGTGTGGGATTTTTCATGTATTGCGATTTCAATTTAATACTGTTTGTGATCTGCAAACGATTTTGTGCAACGCTACCCAGGTTTAATCACAGGTTAGTTTAGTGACTTTTTGTGGTTCACCCTGCCAGGAATTGTGTTTGTTGCTTGACTAGGTCTTAAAACCCAATCAACCAACAGCCCAATTTCCCGCATGCATCAGTTCTTGACGTTTTTTAAGTAGCTGCGATACCCATAAAGGATTTTGCTACACAAAGCAAGCAAACAGTCCATGTTCAAAATTATTATGATTGCCTAACTGGCTAATTCAGCTGTAAAACCCCCAGAAGTGGAAGTAATTCTCGGGGGCAAATACTCAGACAAGCAGAGCAGTTTCTAGTTAGCACCTCAAGGACGAGAAGCTGAAGTTCGGGAAATACTCTCATATTGTGCTTTAAGAGAATGTTGAAAAACATATTATTCCAATATTTTTTTAACAGATGTTGTATACTCTACATTTCACACATGAAATAAAAAAGTAGAGGGAGAATACATATGGTCTTTATTTACAAGTTCTAGTTAAATATTGACATTTGTTTATCTTTACGTGAAAAACTGTATGACGACAAAAGTGGTAATATGTGATGATACATTTTAGAGACATTGTAAGTAATAATAATGAACTTGCAAAACATTCAGAAGTTAAGCATGCACTCAACACAAGAAAGATATAGCGCAATGTTAATACGACTGCAGTGACTGACCCACACAAGAGACATAGGAAAACTATAATTGGCAAAGCAAATAAGTCTAGTGCTTTTGTCTTTTTTGCATAATTATGAAATATGCAAAGAAATATGAAAATGTAAAAAAATAAAGGAATAACCCAGCAGCCAGTGTTCAAAAGACTTGCTATGTAATGCACTTCGTTCATGGGTCTGCCCACATGTGATCAGCCAAAATGCCATCACTCACAGCTCAACACAGCCAATGGATGAAGTGGGATGACTCACAGCCCTATGCTGTATGCCCTGGTGGGCAGAAACAAAATGTGAAGGCCCGTTAAACAGAGAAATTGAGGAAAAAGGCTCACCGATATCTCCTGCACGTATGTATGTACCTATGCACACATTATTCATTTAGCATTGTAAATAAAACCACCAGAAACAATGAACATACAACCCTATTTGCAAACTGCTTTTTGAAGTATGTAAAACAGTAATACAGAAGTACTTACATACTACAAAAAGAAATTCACAAACTACAAATTTAAATCTCCACCTCCACTTTTCCTATCTGTGGGTAAAATCTCACACATGTCAGTTTACAACTTAGTGATAAATATAGGTGGAACCAAGGGGATTGTTGGAAAAGAGGCATACTTACTGCTAAATTGAAGTGGTATAAGGCAAAGTTATAAAGTTCATTAAACTTAAAAAAAAAAGTAAAAATGTTTTTGATATTAAATATTAGTGTAAATTAATTGTATATATTCATTTTGAATGCAGAACAAAATAAAACATTACAGCATTATTGACTTAATTTTGAAAGAAATATCTAATTTTTTATATATATTGAAGTAGATTCAGATTTTTAAATATTTAATCCCACCTAAAGTAAAATGTTTATATTTATTTATGTAAATTTTTTTAAAAAGTTATGTGTAGGACTAATTTAAAATAAATAAGTCATTTTACATTTCAGTTATATTTAAATGTAAAAAGTTTATTAAAATATTTTATCACAAAATAATATGTATTTTTAATTATGGTTACATTTTATAACATGACATTAATTTTATATATATATATTTAAAAAGTCAAAATAATTAATTAAATTTAACATTGTTTCCTATGGGGTTCTATTTTAAGTCCCTGCCTCCATTATTTTCTGTGGGAGGGTGTTGCCTCCATTATTTTCTGTGGGAGGGTGTTACAATAACAGTAACAGTGGTTGGCCTTGTGTGGTGCAGGACTTACTACTGCCTCTTTTTGCCAATAGCATCTTACACTCATAAATTAGGCTCCACAGAGTAACTTTATACTCATGAATAGTGAATAGCCAAAGTAGCAAAGTTACTCAAAACTGTAAGACTAAACTTACACAAGTAATTTACTCACAATTGAAAGTTACCTTCTGAATAATCCCATACAAATTGTTACATCAAAATTGATATGAAACAAGGGATCATCACATAAGAAATTATGTATACTGTAGACACCCAGAAGTGTCACATAATACACATTATCAGCTTCATTAGGATTAAGGTCCTGAACGTGCTTCAGGAGATTGGTAGCAAAATGAGACCGAATGGGATTAGGTATAATAGCGTGAACAGATAGGGTACAATAGCTGTCCTTAACTTCATTTAAATAAACCGAATCACAAAAGGAGGAGGGAACACACTGCCTAGCGTACCAGCACACAACTAGCCCATTTGCATTGTGGTAAATGCAGTGCATGATAACACTCACTTCAGCTGAAAGTCTTTAGTATTCAGCATTGCTGGTGCAGCCAGTGCTCTGTAGCTCTAGGCAGGTGCTTCAGGATTGTTGTTCTTCTTTAGTAAGAGTAACAAGTGAAATTTGGGGGTGCTGGCAATGCTGCTCACAGTCTTCTCAGGTTTAGTATTACTCCCAGATCACAGGTGCATCCCAGAGCTCGTCAGTCCAATAAATCAGCAAGGAGCCAATCACAAAAGGAGGAGGGAGCACACTGCCTGACATACCAGCACACAATTAGTCCAGATGATTTGTGTTAAACCTGGCATACTTGGAGCAGTTTCCCCCTAACTTTTATTTGCTTTCAGACCTCCTGTTTTTGCTGGTCGTAGGACTCCGCACACTTTACCATTGCTAACCGGTGCTAAAGTGCCTGCGCTCTCTCACTAAAACATGTTAGATAGGCTTGTACCCTATTGGCACATGTAATTTACTTGTGAGTCCCTAGCAAAATGGAACTGCTTTTGCCCAAGGCCTGTAAATTAAATGCTGCGAGTGGGCCTGCAACACTGATTGTGCCAGCCACTTAAGTAGTACTCTAAACATATCTCAGACCTGCCAATGAATCTTGTGTGTGTGCAGTTTTGAACTGCCATGTCCACCTGACAAAGTAAACCATTTTCCAGGCCCAAACCTTCATTTTTAATACATATAAGGTGCCCCTAGGGTAGGCCCTGGACAGGGTGCAATGTATTTAAAAAGTAGGACATATATTTTTAAGTTTTACATGCTCTGATAGTGAAAAACTCTTAAATTCATTTTTCACTACTCCAAGGCCTGCCTCTCCCTTAGAATAATATTTGAGCTCCTTATTTTATATATGGGTAACCAGTTCATGTTTGGTGTTGCTGCAATTGGAATTTAAAATCCTAACTTATAGTGGAGTCGGATTCTAAATTACAATTTTGAAATTGTCACTTTTAGAAAGATGGCATTTTCTTGCCTTAGCCACTCTGTGCCTGCACCCTGTCTCTGGGGCACATGAATGGGTGTGGGTGACAGTTGGGCTTTGCGTATTCCTCCTACACAGCCACACACAATTGTGAGCTTAGGTGTGACTAGATAGGCCATTACTAGCAGGATAGGAGGGAGGAGCTGGGCCTAGGTCAACTTACACTGGAATAGGCTGCGTCCTGTCCCCAGACACAAAGGGCTGCATACCCTGTGTAGTTAGTCTGTGGCCAGTGTCAGGAAGGCAGGGAACCTGTGCACTTCAAAGGCATGCCTCTAGAAACTTATCCACACTTCAAAGGCACAACTGGGTATAAATACTGGACCTGAGACACCAACTCTTCAGTACACGTCTGCTGCTCTGATGGAACAGCTGCCTGCTGTATTGATCTGCTGTCCTCTTGACTGGGTGAGAAGGACTGGACCTGCATCTCTTGAACCTAGAACCCAGAGTGACTCCATGGGCTAGTTGGCTGGTGTCCTGATTAGAAGCCTCAGGGACATAACAGGCTTCCAACAACCTTGAACCCAGCACCTGGACTCTGCCATTTGTGAGTCCTGCCCTCCTAAGTGGAGCCACCCCCAGTCCTGGACCCTTGGAAGTGGGCCTGAAGGTGCCTCTGCCAAGCACAGCTGTGTACCCCATTGGAATCGATGCAAAGTGATGCGAAGACTCACAAACCTCATTGCACAGCTGCCAGCCTTGTCGTGTGGTTTGTGGACTCATAGACTGCACTACTAAGTTAGCTTAAGCCTGGCTGCCATGATGCCTCTTTGCGCACGTTACTTTGTGCCCTTGTTTTCTAGACTTTGCTATTTTCGAACTGCTTGCCTTTTATCCTTCTTCCTGATAGCTCTGGGTCGTGTCTGCACATCATGTACAAGGTCGGAAAACAATGTCACTTGTTCTTGCTGATCTGGTCAGCCCCTCAAGCTTAGACATAACACTGATTGCAGCTGCACTGGGGAAATTCGTGTGCCTTTAATATTGTGATTTCAGTGTCAGGGGCACTTGGAGAAAAACCTTTCCAGAGAGAAGAGCTGTGCTTGTCTGATGATGTAAACCTAGCATCTAGATATTGAGGTATGGGGGTCTGCCTGACATTGCCCAGAGGTCTTCTGTTTTTATAATAAACTAGTTAATAGCACGCGGAGGGTGGACAGGCCATTTAGCACTATATCCACTGTCTTTATAAAATGCTATCCCCGTTTGTATTCTATGGAATTGTAACTATGCTTATTATATTATTCTTATGCATTATGCTGATAGTACTTACACGTGTACTGTATCTTAGAGCACGATAGTTGAAATAAACATTTTAAACTATACAGTGTCTCTTATTACGCAAGTTGTGGACAGGTATGAGTGAGTTACGAAAGGGTGTCCTTGCTCCCGCGAGTCCTGAGAGAGAGATACCGTGTTCTGGGTTGTCTAATCATTGGTAGCTTCGCTGCTAATGAGACGCTAATGCTAGCCGGATTAGGGTTGTAGGTACTAAGGTTTATGGTTGGCTCACCACTATACTCCGAGGTCCTATTATCCTGTGCATAGCTCTGTATATGTGCAGAATCCCTACGACATGGCGCCACCAACGAAGTGGGCTGCTTATCTGCGAGACGCTTGAGTAGTACTTGTGCTTGTCCACAACACCCTTCACATACGTTTCCGGAAACGGGTGTGAAGGTGATACCTCCTATATTGATGTTTTTATAGGTTCATTCAAGCTTGAAGTTATTAAAAGGTGCTAATATTGACCCATTATTGTGCTGCCTTGTATTAGGTTGTCGGTTATTCTTAGCCCTAATGGCTGTAGAAATTGCGGCACATAGCCGCGCGGCGCTCAAAGCTCATTTGGCAGCATATGGAGTGCCAGACGCGGGTGTCGATCTGATCTTCGTGGTACAAGCAGATCCTGCTTACCATTTTGAAGTATTTTACTCGTGGATCACCTTTGAGGCGGTGGATGGGACTGATCATCTGTTCCATAATTATACGATCACCGCCCCTCCAAACCAATACAATCCTTATCGGAATCTTGAAGTACCGCTCACGGCATGGCAACACCGTGTTTGGTTTGATGGCGCCCTCCCCCAACCGATTACAACGGTTCGTTTAGGCCCCTTATCGATTGAAGGGGCCACTTGGCCTGTTTTGGCCGGGTATAGCCCACATCCGCGTTATATGACGCTTCCGGTCGCAGACCTGCGACTTTTGCATTCGTCTTTGATACGTGTGCATAGAGCTTTAGTACAGTATGTTACGGGCAACATCCAGGCAGCCCCGCCTGGAGTTGCGGCACATCCAGCTGGGCCTGGCGGCGTAACCATAAGTCCCGTCATGGTTAATTCGGTGATGGGCAAGCGCCCACAAAATAAGGACGATTTACCTTATTGGCTTGCAGAGAAATTTGACCAGCTGGAGGCTGTTTTTCCGAATACTTCTCCTGTAGACAAACACAGGATTTTGACGATTAGTTTGCCAAAAGATTTAATTCCCGAGTTGACAGATTGTAACAACTGGGGTAGGGTATTCGCAGCAGTATATGCGAAATGTTTCGGCACTCCTTCCATGACAGTTCTCCCCTCTGTAATCAAACGAGTACAGGATGAACATGGCCCGGAAGCGGCTGTGGAATTAGGGATGAGACTGGTGGGAGTGTTCGATGTAGTGGCTGAACTAATTCTTGGTAATGTCAAGGGTGATGCAGTTAACTTTCAAGTAGCTAATGCTTTGGCTTTGGTCCCAGAGCCAGATAAGCCACGCGAATTACCGAAAATTATTGCACAAGCTTATAAAACTATAGGCCGCAATAGCCTGGGAGTTAAACCTTTTGCTAAAACACAAACTCCATCGCAACCACCACCAAAAACTCAATCTGAGAAAGATGAGAAACCGTTCTTTACTAAAAAGAACTGGCGATTGAAAAAACAGGGTAAGCAACAGAAGAAGCCAGGATCACGAAGTGCATCCCCGGTTTCAGAATCTTCTGAACGCACATATGACTTGCGCGATAGAGCGAGAATAAAATCTCCAGAGAGATTTCATGTTCCTGACTCGCGCTCTCCTCGTTCTTTACAGGCACCAACGTCGTTACAGACTGGTGGAGGAGATCGCCCGGATAGAGGTAGGGGTCGTGAGGCCCCGCCAGGACGAGACCAACCTCGGCAACAAGTCAGAGGGACACCAGAGGAATTTCAACGTTCTCGCCCACAGTTTCAGAAGAAAAAAGTTGCCGCTGTAACAGCGAAGTATGCCACAGACGGTGAGAACGAGACTCCTGAATTGGACGTGGGCAGTGACGCTCCTAGACAGCGCCGCGGAAGTTACCATAGTGCGAGAGGCACTCCGTCCTCATGTGGAGGCGACAGCAACTGAAACATTCATTACTGTCGAGACAGCTGACACTTGAGTGGCACCCCCTGACAGACTACATAATATTGTCATCCAAATTGAGGGTGACATACAGCGTGTAATTAAAGGGATTTTTTGGGAAAATCTAACCTCTTCATATGACATTTTGTTAGCGGAGGCGGATTGGCCGCCCCCATTCGTACTTGCTGCTCGTAAAGGGGAGGAGGTAATCCTTCCAAGCTTTTCTCGCCATGTCCCCAAGGACAAAGCGGAGGCACTTGCAGTGGAATGTGCTGTAGCCTTGGCTCCGGAGTTATACCGTAATCACGTGGGTTGGGATGAGGATTCACCCTCCCATGAAATACCTTTGCGGTCACTGCCGCAGCCACAACCCCAATATCCCATCAAGCGGGAAGCTAAAGGTCCCGTTTCCGAAATTCTGACACAATTAGAATATCAAGGAGTAATAGAAACATGCGTATCACCCATGAATAATCCCCTTTTCGCGGTTTCTAAACCCGATGGATCGTACCGCCTAGTATTGGATTACCGGCATTTGAACTCTCATTGTCGTACCTTTGCGGTGCAAAATACCCATAGTTCTGCGCTTGTAGACAGTCTTGTTCGTAAAAAATATAAAACGACACTTGACCTATCCAATGGATTTTACACGCACAACTTAGACACGGAGTGTAGCCAATGGAGCGCTTTTACCTCCGGTGGTAAACAATTCAAATTCCGGTGACTCCCTATGGGCTACAAAAACAGTCCAGGTGTATTTGCCGCCCGTGCTGTCTCTTTGTTGGACAGCATAGATCCAGATGCGTGTTCGTACGTCGATGATATTTACCTGACAGACGACGAGTTATATCCGCATCTTTCCAGAGTGGACCGCATTATTCTCGAGTTTGCGGTCTTAGGTTACAAGTTTAACTTTGCCAAATCTCACATTGCTGAATTAACAGTTTTGTTTTTGGGCTATGAGCTCAACAATGAAGGTAAGGGCTTAGCCCCTCATTTCTTGGAGAAATGCGCACTTTTGTGCCCTCCAACCACACTGAAGAAACTTCAGTCTTTACTGGGTTTTCTGAACTTCGGGCGTACTTATATTCCCGAATATGCCCAGCGTATCAAGCCTCTTTATGCCTTGATACAACCTAACTTTTCGAAGTCATGCTGGCTTCCCGAGCATTCCTCTATACTGCAGTCTTTGCAGTCTGATCTACTTGAATCTAAATTTCTATTGACACGTGACAACCACACCAACCTGGTGATTAGAATAATACCAGGGACAGTGGGCTTCACGTACTTAACCTTTAACGAAGGTGACACAGTACCGATTGCATACAAGTCACATCTTTACACTTCGGCAGAGTTGCGATTTTCCTCTGTGGAGAAAGTTTTGACTGCAGTGCAAATGACGATTCTAAAAGAACGCGCACTGGCACAGGGAAAACGCATTTTGGTGGTAACACCATATCCTGCCCTCGAGGCAGTGACGAAGGCAAGTGTCCCGAACTCTAAGGCTTTGCACCCCCGTTGGATACAATGGGCTACATCTTTGACATCTCCGGATGTCACGTTTATCTTTGATTCTTCCCTTCAGACACAGGAGTTTTTACAGTATGAATTTGTTCATCCTCCTCCTCTGTCTTTGCTACCGCTTGAGGAGTACGAATGTATTATCTATACCGATGGTTCGGCACAACCGGCCACGGGTTCCAAGCATGCTTATTCAGCAGCCTGTGCTATTGTTGCAGGTACTATGGTGAACGGTAAGTTCAAATCGACTGTGGTGCACACTCAGGCACTAGGAGACAGTACTGCACAATTAGCCGAACTGCGTGCTTTGGTGCTCGCACTTGATTTCGCGAATGCAGAAGTGACTACTCTTGTTGTATGCGATTCTTACTACTGTGTTCAGTCTTTCAATGACAACCTCTTCTTTTGGTCGCAAAACGACTATAGAGATGCAAAAGGCAGCACTATTAAGCATAAAATGCTTTGGGTTCGAGTGGCAGATTTACAACAACGTCTGCCTCTCACACAGGTGGTACACACACTTGGCCACCAGCGTGTGGGCGCACACGCTGTCGGTAACAATTTGGCAGATGAAGCTGCCAAATCAGCAGTAGCAACGTGCACAGTAGCAGCAGTTACAAGATCCATGACTAAAATAGATAAAGATATTTTGGCAGCAATAGCTGCAACAAAGGAAGGTACTAATTACCCAAGGGGTTTCCCTTCCAAATACTCCTATCTCCTAAGTCCCGATCAGACTCCTTATGTAAGTATTCCGGACGTTGGGGATCGGCTGATTCCCAACGCGGACCGCAGACTTTCCTTGATAACTGCCGCACACGAAGGGATGGCATCGGCTCATGCTGGTGTGTCTGCGACGGTTTCCATCTTGCAGCAGCGTTACTGGTGGCGGGGTTTATATAAACACACCCGTACTTATGTGCTTTCTTGTGACATTTGTCAACAAATTAAGCCTTCCACGGTTACCCGACCACCGCAAACACCGCTCTGCATTTCAAACAGACCTTTTGGGTGTGTTTACCTGGATCACTGCGGCCCATTTTCGTCTGACACTGCATATAAATACATCTTGGTTGCAGTAGACTCGTGCACACGTTTCATCTGGGTCTGGCCACAACGGAGTGCTGATGCTCGAACTGTCATCAGGGATTTGTGTGTCTTTGCGGGAATTTTCGCTTGTGGCACCTTCCATTCTGACCAAGGTCCAGCGTTCGCCTCTAAGGCTTACAAGGACGCAATGGGTTCATTGGGGGTGCAGGTGAAATTTTCGTCTCCGTATCGGCCTGAGGGCAATTCGGTCGTTGAACGAATGAACCGTGACTTAAAGCAATCCTTGACAGCTAGAGTCTTAGGTACTGGCAGGAACTGGCTGGCCCACTTGTATACCGTACAACGTGCACTTAATAATCTCCCTAGAAGACATCTGGGTGGGCGGACCCCATACGAAATGCTCTTTGGCATAAGAATGTTTGTGCCTGACCTTGATGGTCTAGACATGGCGGCACAATCCGCAATCTTTGACGTAGATAATCATTCTACTATGTTACAGGACTTACAGGATGTCCGAGACAAACTTGCAATTAAACATTTACCTTCAGCCACAGATGCTGCGTTGCAGATTCCGGTTGCTGGCTGGCTTCCGAAAGTTGGAGACCTGGTCCGAGAGAAGGTGGAGAACAAAAAAGAATTTGGCCCCTCTTATCGTGCACCGGTTCCCGTCCTTGGCTTGAAGGGTACTCGTACAGTCATCTTACCACCGCTTCCTGGTCGCAAGGAAAACAGATACATCTCAGTGGAAAATGTCAAGCTATAACATCTGGCCGATCCTGAATAGTGTTACACCAGCGGTCTCTTGTCCAGTCATTTCAAGGACAAATGTTTGTGGTCTTCCAGCCCGAACGGTCACTGATGTTGCCATTGAGATGGTTGATTTGCCTGAACATTTGCTCGACTACCCGGATTCCCCCTGCAACGAGGAGACCGAGTATACCTATCCCGCCACCGAGTCCGTGGCTCATCTATCAACAACGCCATTGAGCCCAACACGTTATTCTTTTGACTCGATTCCCCTTCAGTACTTATCCCTTCCAGATTCAGTATTTTTGTATCCTGGTTCAGAGACAATTTTTTAGTCCCCCCATGGACCTACATCTGGTTGGTACTATTCCTGATTTTTCTGTTCATGTCCATTGGTTTTGTCACAGTCTTTTTTCTACTCATTAATGGTCACTATTTACCAGAACGCTCTGCTGTGAACTGTGTCGCTGGAACTTTGGCTCCACATTCTTCCTCTCACGTCATGAAGCGTGACTACACATTCGTGAACATTACAGCGTCTCCCGTTGCTGATGGCATCGTATGGGATGCAGTAAATTTCCAAATTCATGGCCCAACTGAGATTATTAATGTACCAAATGTCCTCCGTGTTTCAATGGGTGATGTCGTGAAAAGTAATATTCATTCTGATGATTGGGATGTACATGCTGTTGAATCGTTATTTTCTGATCTGAAATATTATGCTGCTTTTAATGCTGAGGATTTGTATTTAAATTCTGCAAATTATGCCGACTTATATTGTTACCAGCATTGGGGCAACCATTTTCTCCATAAACCAAGTACCCTTAGGGGTACTTTTAATTACACACAATGGGAACATTGTCCGACCCCTTTACCAGGTAGCTCCCAGACTCTTCAAAGTAAGTTTACTTATTTTACAGATTTTGATAGATCAAACCCTGGGTCCTATTATTTTAAATTAAACACTTCATCTACGCCGAAAATCATGTTGACCCATACCAAATTGCTGTATTCGGGTTCCTTTTTAAATGCCTTAGCTGTGGGTGGGTATGAACATTGGCGGGATACTATTGACTTAAAATCTATCTGGGGCTCCAAAGCATGGCAGGTACGAGGCACAGAAGCCTTGCACCGTGCTTGCCTCATCCCAGCCCAGATTCTATTTTTGAATCAAACCATCTATCAAACAACGTGTTGGGGTTTGGCTACTTCCAAACAATTAAATGCACCCTCTATTCCTGTATTATCTTCCACTCCCAATGAAAGCTTGCTTTTAAATATTTCCATTGAAATTTTACAAGCTTTGTTCCAGAACAATTCATTCAACATGTCTACGGTTGTTCAGTCACCCTGGTTGGCTTGGCCCATAGCATCCAATGCCTGCCAACTGCGATTTCACGACACAGATCCTGGTTATAAACAGGATAGGCCTGACCCTGTCAGGAGCAACCTGTCTATTGCCTCTAGCAGGATCACTCACGTTAAAAATGATACCATTCACATATTCTCTAGTTATGGGGGCAGCATAAAGGAAATAAACCATTGAAAGAATATATTGCCCGACACGAATTGCATGCAGAACCTCAAAAAACAGGCCACACAATAGAGTATAAGGGCTTTTCTGTGTTGAGTCGTAACTGCTGCGGGTAACTTCAGATCAACTTCTTGTAAAAGCAAGAAGAATTGTCTCAAGTAGACCCAGGTAGGCCCCCCTGACCAAAGAGTCTTTGAACTAGAACTTTATAGTTTGAGGTAGTGAATCCACTTCACCTGTCTGGAAAATGTGTTTAAAAGTGGAATTCAAGTCACTCTACTTTCTTCAAGTCCGAAGTTCTTCTTGAAGAAAGAAAGGGCGTGAGCAGCAGAGTAGTCAAAGATTTGCTGTGTAAAAAGGGCTACAATCTGCATTTTAGCTAGTGTCTCCTCAGAAACCTCTCAGACTTCACCTGAAGTCAACACTTTCTGCTAGAAGAGCTTAGGATCTACCTAAAGAACCTAGAAGCCTGCCTGGTGAGAATGGGAAGGGGGTGCCTTGCCCTTTAGGAGGAAAAACTGTCCAGGAGTAGAATCCCATTTGTTCCCAGAGACGAGGAACTCCTGAGAAACCAGACAATGTAAAAGAATGTGTTAGAGGACTTGTGCTGTAAAAAGGTCCTCAGCCTCTCTGTGCAGTTAAAGATGATAGTTGTACTATGTTAGTGCCATAAATGAGTCACCTGACAGCCGGCTGGGAGTTTGATCACCTGTTGCTGCCGCACAACAGAGGAGTGAAGGACTCCATCACTTCACAGGGCCTGCCACTGCCTGAAGATATCACTACAAGAAAATTCATCTGGGAGGACACACCTACTACTGCGCTTTCCCACAACCGGTCTGGAGGCTGGCTCCTGCTGCCAGTCCGGGTGCAACTGCGTAGACATGCCTCCCCAAATTTATTTTGTAACCTCACCAGGCGAGGCAGCTGCTGTGTTCCCCACAATGAAGAATTCACACTGCAAAGGTGGGAGAATGCAACCACATCTGCTACATGCCCAGGACTGTCAAGAGCAACTCATAATGTAGGTAAACAGAAGGACGTAGCCTGCATCAGGGAACTAGATACACAAAGGCACAAGGACTGATCAACCAAACACCCGGTATGGCAGTGCTCACGCTATACCAATAACAATAATCTGTGTGAGCACAGCGCAGCCGAGAAACATGGCCTCAAGAGTGCACGCGACATCGCTTCCTTTTTCATAAAACAGAGAACAATAAAGCCTATCAAAATGTGCACTGAAACCCCAATTATATAAGGAAATGTGTCATTTAATACATTGAAATGGAAAATAATGATAATAAAAAAACTGTTATAACATTATACATAATCTTTCATCCAGTAAGGTGATGTTCTTTTGCGATCGCTTGCTGTGTACGTATTATGAGACTCACTGTTTCTGTAATTACTACGTGAATCCTGATGGAAAAAGCTATTGGAATTAGAAGCAGAAATACCCTGTTCTGTGTTGTTAAAATACAGAGAAGAATCAGTAGTGCTTTGTCTTGTCTTAGCCAAAGTTCTTGGCCTTGAATCAAAATAAACATTTTAATTAACAGGTGCTGCAAATGACTTAGGGTCTGATTTCGATCTTGGCGGATGGTTTACTCCGTCAAAACGGTGACGGATATCCTGTCCGCTGAAATATAAATCTCATTATATCCTATGAGATTTATATTTTGGTGGACAGGATATCCGTCGCCCTTGTGGCAGAGTAACCCGTCCGCCAAGATCTAAATCAGGCCCTTAGTCCACCATTTGCCCCTTCCACACAAAGTGCACTATCCGAAACAGCGACAATCCTTTTAAGATCACTGTATTTCCCTAATTAGCCAGCTAGCTCTTTCTGCCAAACCTTTTCCTTGTGGATGATAAAGTCTTGTACATTGATGTTCAATACCTGTTTCTTTGAGAAATTCCTACATCATTTCAGATGTGAACTGTATACTATTGTCTGTGTCCAAAGTCTTAGGAATACCCTCATGAGAAAAAACTTTCTTAAGAAAATGAATGACATTCTCAGTATCAGGAACTTTGACGAATTGTACTCGAATCCATTTGGACTTATAATCAACCAGTAGCAAAGCATACTTGTTGGTAAAGCATGAAAAGAGACCTAAAAAATCGAATGCAAATTTTCCCTAAACACTCTTAGGCAAATTAACTGCAACCATGGGAGAACTTCTTACTACCGAATGTTTATCAGCCTTGTTACAAATGTCACAATTTCTTACTTTTAGTTCAACATCCAAATACATTTTTGGCTACCAGTATGTTTCAAATAGCCTTTTTATTCAAAGTGATGCCTAAACGGCCAACATGAGACACATTTTTAATTTATTTCTCACAGAAGAATGAGGAGCTCGTTCAGTCATTCATTCATTCGTCTTTATTCGACTATCTAGAGATAGCCATAAAAGAAGAGTCATAAAAAATAGAACCAATACAATCATATTATAAAAACATTGCAACATATACATATGTATTGACCATAACGTTCATACTTATACATCATTGAGGCGATTCATAATTATTACACATGAAATGATTATTTATAAAACTAATCGTATTTAAAACCATATCAAATCAACACTCCTATGATCTAATACTTTTTTCTTATTAATTGCTTTCATAATGAACAGGGCCACACTATAACAAGTCAGGGGGTCACCTAATCTTACCAAGAATTTCATAGCCTCTTTATATGACCTGATGTTATAAGTAATAAATAGTGGCTTTAAATAAAAACATCTAAAAATCTTATAAAATTTACAAAACAGCATAAAATGCAACGTGCTCTGTTTGCTTAGATTGTCACATGGACATAAAAAATCTGCTGGCGGATGAAACCGCATAGTAGGAAAAGCTACAAGAAAATGAACAATTCCACATCTAAATCTTCGTTAATACAAAGCGATGCTGTGCATAAGTCACATATGACAAATAGCTATTAGTGGTCATATCGCTGCTATATGATATATACTGAGCCACAATAGGTTTGTTCTTTTCAATCAATGACCTTAGATCTATCCTGTTTTGTAAAAAAGGTGTCTCTAATTTCTTTCTTAGAGTAGATCAAAGTTTTGGACGTTTCTGTCCATACTGATGTTTTATATATCTTTTCTAAAACAGTATTAACGTATAGCAGCCATGGAATTTTAAGTGCATTTTGCAATTTAAGACAATCTAAAATAATTGATTTAGTAAAACCTGTTTCTTTCCTTTTCCATATTGAATCCCACAGTAGTAGAGGTCGGGCCAATAGGAAGTCTTCTAAGAACTGGAAACCCACCTCATAATGAGCAATGGTATTGGATGCAGATAACGGTAAATAAAGCAACCGTTTCAGGAACAAGTTTTATTTGAATGACCCCATAGCCCTGCCCCAAACAAGGCTATGCTTGTTCCTTTAGATGTGAATAAGGCTACCATCTCATTAACTGGCCGACTCCCCAGTTTGGAAGAAAATTTAAAAATACCTTGAGTTGCCCTGCTCATTTTGGCTCTGGTATATGAAATGTGTTGAGACCAAGAGCCATTGTCCGTAAAAACAATACCTAAATAGCAAAAGGAATTCACAGTCTTAATAGGAGTTTTTTTAATATAAAAAGTTTTAGGGGGTTTGGGTTTGGGCCCACAAATCATAGTGTATGTTTTAGATTTATTTATGACCATTTTCTTCTGTAACATGAAGTCAGAAAATGCGTCCATCAGTCTCTGTAGGCCTATTGGGGTTCTTGCAACAAGTACGGCGTCGTCCGCATATAATAAAATGGGTGTTGGACGACCTGCCACCATAGGGACGTCAGACTGTATTGCCTGTAGGTGATTATCAATCCCATTTAAAAATAAAGAGAATAAAATTGGTGCTAATACGCACCCTTGCCAAATCCCCCGTCCCACCTTAAAATTTGGTGTACATTCTCCCTGGGGACCAAAGCGGACCTGGGTAGATAATTTTTCGTACAGGCGAGAGAGGAACCCAATGATAGCCCTGGGAGCTCCCATCTCTGTTAGGGTTGACCACAACAAATGGTGGTCAACTAAATCAAATGCACTGCTTAGGTCGGCAAAGCAGAGATATAAAGATCCTGCTTTTGCCCTAGTATATTTACCAATAAGCAGTACTAGGTTAGTACATTGTTCGACAGTCCCTAAGCGTTTTCTAAACCCGTATTGGACTGGTGTCAAAACAGAGTATTCGGTTGCCCATTCTTCAAGTCTTAAAAGGAGGACCCTACTCATTACTTTCATTGCGGTGTCTATGAGTGAAATGGGCGATAATTTCTAGGGTCTTCTTTATTCCCCTTTTTAAATATGGGAATGATAATTGATTCACCCCAGGTCTTGGGGATTATATCTGTGGCAGCTATATTAAACACTCTGGTTAGGATGGGTCCCCATAAAGTAGGCGCTGTTTTAAAAACGTCAACCGGGACACCATCCGGCCCTGGGGCCCGTCCCCCTGCACTCGCATGGATAGCCTGAATGACTTCCTCATTTGTGATGTTCAGGGGGAGGTTACTTCCCACATCTAACAGCTCATCCTGCCACATGATCATCTCCCTATTGCTATCAAAAATTTCTGAGAAATGTTCCACCCATTTGTCCACTGGGACAAAAGAGCAGAATTCTGGAGTGTTATCAATCTTCAAAAATGGGGCATTTACCGTCTCCCAGAAAAGTTTATTTCGAGTTTTTGCTGCAATAGCCAAATTTTCCCAAGCCTCTTCCTTAAGTGTCCTTTTCCGGGCCACTATGACTGCCTTATATTCATGCCGTAAGGATTGAATATTAGATAGGTCACGTGCAGATTAAGACAGGGCATGCTTCAAGCCCCTTAGGGCTTTAGTGCAGGCACCGTCAAACCACCCCTTCTTCTTGCCGCCTAGTGGCCCAGGGGTCTTTGTTAAAATAGATTTAATCGATTTAGTAATATTAAAAAAACATTCGGTCAGTACTAATGGAGTAATTTCCTCCTGGAGACAATATGCAATTTCGCTTTGGTTGGAAGTTACTATTTTCCTCATTGTCAGGGATCGACACCTGTCCATTTAATTGTAACCCCATTTATCCAGACCGGTTTTATATGATTAACTGGGTTAAAAACATCCATGTTTTTGCCCCAGAAAAAAAGAGTTAGTTTTAGAAGGTTATGGTCACTAAACAATGAGGGTACCACAGTAAGATTACCACACGAGTGGCTTACAGAGGCAGAAACCAATACATGATCAATTATAGAATTAGAGTTTCTGCCTATAAAAGTTGGATTAGAGGTCTCTTTAACACCACTGGCTCCTCTAAGGAGGTAAAAATCATATTTGACCATCATCTGATTAAGTGCTTCCCCGTAAGCATTGTGGCAGAAATGATCAGATTCCTCATCTATATTTATGAAGCCACATGGCTTTGTATTAGAGCTCCACATGCCTGCAAGTTAAAATCTCCTGCCCAAATTAAAGCATACTCAGTATTGACTATGGATAAGAACGTTTCCAGACCCTGATCGATAGCTGTTACCACACTATCTCGTGAACTGTCAAAGACATTATTGTGAAAATTTACTATTATCAAATCTTGCACCCTCTTTTACTTAGCCATAGGAATTGTGCATATGGGCCCACAGTTAGAACCTTCCTAACATTTACCGCGATTTTATTGGAAATGAGGATTTGCAGGCCCCCCTTTGCTCGGCCAGATTGTGATCTTGTAGCTGCTAAAAAATGGGATGAATATCCTTCCACATGGACTGGGCTAATACACCAGGTCTCTTGAAAGCATATGATATCATAGGAACTCATTTCTCCCCTCTAAAAATGATACCATCCATAATAGATAACTCTGGCGAAATTTTATAAACATTTGTAGGTCGCCAAGTACATTTCTATCTCTTGGCCAAATCTTGAACTACGTAATTTGATACTGCACTCAACTCACTATCATCAGATAATGATTTTAACCAATCTTCTTTAGAAACAGAAGTTTAGTCATCAAAATCAATCAAAGCCACAATAAACTCATAATACGTGTCTGATTGCACATCCACATCTATTATAGGAAAACTTGAAAGAAAATCTGCTCTCTTATCTGTGTGAGCTGGAACATGAAAAACTGTAAAATTGATTCAATCGATTTTGAGGAATGTCTGGTTAATCTAGCTGTAAGTTTTTCAGAATGGTTATTTGTCCTGTTCAAAATAGACACCAATGATTTGTAGTCAGTATTGAGATGAAATGAACACCCCACAAAAGGTTTCTGAATTTCCGTACAGCCCAAGTCCTTTTTAACTGCTGAATATGACAGCGAAGAGTCTTTAAGAACCCATGATGCAAAAGTTACAGTTCTTTCAACATCATTACACATCTGGGTAATTATGGCCCCTAACCCTCTTTCACTAGAATCTACAGAAACACTTACAAGAAGACCTAGAACATAAGGCTGATGAAGAGGAGCTTGTAGCAAATTAGATTTAACGCGAGCAAATGCTTCCTCTTGTTGATTACCTTAAACAAAGTCTACTCTTTTTTTTAAAAAGACTAGTGATAGGTTCAGCAATAGATGCAAAATGGGGAAGAAATGACCCAGATATTCTAATTGGTTTTGAGGAAAACTACATTTCTCTTGTCTGAGTCAAAATCCATTGAATTTATTTCTCAAAAACTTCCTTCAAAAAAGCAATGCGTTCCTGATGTTTTTTCACAACTACCAATATGGCATCCTGAAAATAAGTACACCCTTCATGTTGGCTAAGATTTTCTGGATAACTCTCTGGAAAATCGAGGCGGCAGAAGCCAAACCAAAAGACTCTTGAATTGAAAAACACCATCTGGTGTAACAAATGTTCTTAAATGACACAAAGAAGAAGCAATTAAAACCTGATGGTAAATTGATCTTAAGTCTAATTTGTTGAAAATATTTGTGCCATCCAGTCTGATCAATAAATCCTCTATTCTCAAAGAGGATGAGCATCAATCTAAATATTCTTATTCAATGATCTAAGATTTATGCAAATAGACAACTCTTTGCTTTTCTTTTCGCAATAACAATAGAGGAACGCCAAGTAGAACTATCAACAAACTATCAAAACATCTTGTTTCTGCATGTCATTCAAATTCTTAGATAATTAATTTCTTACTCTAAGTGGCACACTTCTTAACTTGTGCTTTACTGCTATTGCCCCTTCCTTCAATTTAATGTTAAATTCAAAATTGTTCAATAGTCCTCATTAATTTTTAATGATTCATTGCAATCTCACGCCAAGGATTGAACTTGTTGTAACATGAGATGTTCAGCACTTTCAGCACAAGCATTATGTACATGATTAATAGTAGCAACACTGTTGTTCAAACTACGTTGCATAACAATCTCTTGGAATAAGTCAGCAAAAGACGCTACATTTTTCCATTTTACCGGGTAACAAAACAATATGAAGCAAAGCTTGATGAACCCCTCCCAAAACTTTTTTCCCTTAAAGGCAACATAAACATTGCCTGAAATACAATTGCTTTGAAACAAAATAGAAGTGATGAAATAGCCAATAAGATCAATTTTCGATACTTAAAATGATTCAGTCCTAATGTCAGGTTCTCTGACAAGTACATCTATCCAAAACTTCTGAAAGATGTCTTCTGTGATAATGGTTTCTCTAGCTCTTGAATCCATTAACAATTTTACCATCTGATTTCCTAGTCCAGAGTCACGGATTGGATACTCACAGATTTCTAAAGCAGATGAATTGATGTTCAGATAATATCTTTAAGACTATGATGTAGCTCATTCTCTTCAGAAGATTCATTAATTTCAGTACTTGAACCCTCTTCTTCATGCATACTTTAGCAAAATGTCCAACCACACCACATTGTTGCACACCTTCTTAAGAGCTTGAAATTCAGAGCATGTCATAGGGAACCACATCTAAAACATGCACGAAATTTGTTGCTTGGACCAATTGCTTCTTCAGACTTAGATGATTCATGTGATGACTTGGAAAACTGAACTTTATTTTAATGTTGAAAACGAATTCCTCAGAATTCCTTCTCATGATTTTCACTTCTGCCTGAGCAGATTCAACCATAAAAGTAGCATCAACAGCCTCCACAAGAGAAAGTTTTTTGAAAGATAGCAGCTTTTCTTTCTGAGTGGTCTTTTGTTACATTTAACTTCCAGCTGGTCTTTGATGAGTTGATCAGTAAAATTTTCCAATTCACACAAAACTGTTAAAATTCTAAAGCCGTGACATAAGATTCTATGGATTCTTCTAGTCTCTGTTCTCTAGCGAAAATGTTAAAACATCTGACAATAAGACTTTTTTGCAACCACCTTGTAAAATCCATCCAATTCTTCACCTTCTAGAGGCATACATACTGGCAAATGCTCAAACATGCACTGCCCATCTTTGCCAAGGTAGTGTTCTAAGATTCACTTTTTTCTTTCAACTCTAAGACGTTGGCCATCCACAGCTCCAAGATAAATATTAAATGATCTGTACCAGTCTTTCCACTGAAGAGGTGGTTCATCAGGAAGGTCCAAGAAATGAGATAGCGGATGTATAGATTGCATAATGTAGGCAAAAATATGGACCTTATATAAGTAAAACTATACAATTAAAACTCTGCAAATAATGTAATAGAATCCTGTGAATTTAAGCAGTAAAAAGTCATTAGAAACAAAAAAATCCAGTCTAATGCGATAAAATGAATTGTGGGCACATAACCATCGTCCAAAAGAAGTGCCCACAACCAATGGAAAGTACTGAGAAGAATTTAAGAAGGTGTGTGCATCACAGTTGTAGCACAAATCCAAAGACAAATAAAGAAAATCAGTACCTGAATGATGTGTATAGCAATGCACATAGAACTACTGATGTCATTACGTTTTTTTGTGGTTCTTTCTAAAACCACCAGGAAGAGCTAAAATCACAAAATAATTTGTACGAAGGAGGCAGAGACACCGTGATGAGATGAGAAATGTGGTTCCAGGACAACAGGGCCAGCTCAATCGTTGCAAAATTGTTGAACAGAGGAGATCCACAGAGACACTAAGAAGGAATAACGGGGCATATTAGCAAGAACCTCGTTAAAATTATCGCCGTTTTAGCGGCAGGAAACTGCCGCTAAAACGGCGATAATGGGCTTGCTAATATGGTCGGGAGGGAAGCAGGCAACAGCCGGAGCAGTTTTCATTCTCAATGGCGATGATCTCTCCAGCCCCTCTCAGACCATGAAGCACATTGTTGCTCCATAATTAATACTACGTGATCAAAGTACTGTATGTATTAAATCTTGCCTGCTAGTATTTTGCAGCATTTTTCCTATCCTTAGGTCACTTTGGAGTGGTACTAAACAGGGCTGGACCCTGTTTGTCCTGGAAGAAGAGCACTGGGGCAGCTCGAAACTAGCTGGACGCTCACTAGGGACCCCTGACTAATTAAAAACAGACACCCTAGCGACCAACCCCGTTTTTAATATATCGGCTAGGAGCCTGAATAAATTCTTTGCCCACTAGCTAGATATTTTAGTCTCACCCACTCCCACTCCCATCACTGCACCACACATAGTCACTCACAAGCAGTGCTCCTACTGTAGTGTCGCAAGTCGTAGCACGCCTCAGCCCGTAGCGGGCTGGGATGGCCCTATGATGAAGCATGTCACCATGGGAAACCATGGTGAGTGAGGGACTCAAGAAAGGACATTTTTCCTTTACTAACTATTTTTTCTGAATCTTATATTAGTAAATTTAATTTTCTGAAAAAACTGGCTAGGTTTCCATAACCGAGATTTCGGTGTTTTGTAATTCTTGATCATTTTTGGAGGGTGGACCTAGCATATCCCTCTTTCTCCCCTTATTTTTCTGATTTTTTTGGAACAGAGGAGATCCACAGAGACACTAAGAAGGAATAACGGGGGCATATTAGCAAGAACCTCGTTACAGTATCGCCGTGTAGCGGCAGGAAACTGCACGCTAAGCGGCGGAGTAATGGGCTTGCTAATATAGCAAGCTATGGCAATTCAATAGAAGCTCCAGGTTAGATGTCCTGCACATCTAGCGTGGGCTTCTGTTGGAGTGCCATCTCGCATGTTAGCAAGTCCATTATCGCCGCTTTAGCGGCAGTTTCCTGCTGCTAAAACGGCGATAATTTTAACGAGGTTCTTGCTAATATGCCCCAACATCTTTAATGTTTAGCAGCAATTGGCCCTGGGGAGAGCAATGCAAACACTGCCACTCTCAATGCCCTCTCAGCCGTTATCCAAATTCCACAAATTGTGCTTACACGCAGGCAAGCTGGCATGTGAGCAGCGCGTAACCAAACACCCGGTCCGGCAGTGCTTGCGTAATATAAAAATAACAGGAAGCTGTTCGAGCACCGCGTGGCAGAGAACAATTGGCCTCAAGTGTCCACACAACAGCACAATGAGAAGTGGAGCAGTCCAGAAACAGACAGAGAACATTGGCCCGTGCCACCAACTCACCTCAAAAGCCCCCACTGATATCTGTGAGGCCAACAGGATGATATCGGAAGCCATTAATACTTCCCCACACCTCAGATAGCCCAGCATCAACACGTGTATAACAAATAATGTACTAGAGAAGCATTCACCAAGGGGTTCACTGATCCAGCATTCACTCTTGTAGCTTCTCTTTATTCATTGCCCATTCCAATCATACTTGTTATTTAAAACCCAGAAATTCAGCCAGGGAAGAATCAACAGGCAGGGGAAGCAAGGGTCAAGGCAGTAGAATTTGTAACATGTCTGAAAGCCGAATCTGCCCGTAGACATGGCATAGCTAACAATTGGATACGGCACAGCCATTATCAGTCACCTGAGTCCAGATCAGATCAGACACACCCACCTGCCATACCATCTATTCTCATGAAATCTGAAGCAGCAAGCAAGGTACAGAAAAACAATCTCAGACTACAATAACCTACTGTGGTATAAGAGCTGGGAGCAGGCAGGTATTGAAGCACTGCCATTCGAATACAGTAAGAGCATATCAAGCTGGTCAGGGAAAACTAATAAAATCTGCCAAGCCCAATATAATAGCAAGTGTCTGCAAAAGACCATCCTGAATGATTCGCAGCACGTCGTAGTATCAGGCAGCCTAAGTCACGTATTAAGAAGCAACCTGCTCCATAACAATTATTAAATGAGAGGGTCCGACAGCTCTGCCTCATCAGCAACAGAGCCGCTGTAGGCGAAGGCCCATGCGTGTCATGTAGCAAAATAACATAACGACTTCTCCAAAATCTGCATATAGAAAACAATATATTTATGATATACAAATACCATAAATCAGACCAGTTGGGTTTATGATTTATTCATCTTAAATACGAAATGTTTTTTTAACCATATATTATTGTGATTTTTAATCAACATACATATATATAAAGTAGGTGAGCACCACACACATTAACAAACAAATAATTCATGTATTTCATGTAGATACAATAAAAACAGAAGCACAGATGACCAACTACAAAACACTATGGGCATGAGTTTACGTTCAGGCGCATCCTGAATATCAGCAGGATGCGCCAGGAAAGGTCCACGCGCAGTTTGCCTTACGTGCCACGCCCGATGCGCTGCATTTACAATGCGGCGCATCGTGGGCGCAAGGATAAGCAGATGCGTGACGCATCTGCCGGGCGGAAGGTTGGCGAGTGCTGAAGCTGTGCTGCAAGCGCGACGCAACTCCAGCACTGTTCCAACCTTCCTATCCCTTGAACATGGTGCGCGTCAAACCTCACGCCTGCTTGAAGCAGGCGTAAGGATTTGACGTTAGCCATGCTGAAAAGTGACTGCGTGAAATCTTGTAGATTCACTACGTCACTTTTCCGAGGCGTTCCTGCGCTGAACGCCCCTGTCGGACGTCCACATGAAACCTGACGAGTTTCATGTGGCGCGGGGACTACTCACGTGACGCATCTCCTTGATGCGTCACGCTGTAAGCTATAGCGCAACACGGCGCATGGCTTTGCGTCGCCGCTGCGTCACATGCGTGGCCTGTAACGGACGGCGTAGGAGAATGGCGCTAGGGGCTTGTAAATATGCCCCTAAGAACAAATAACACACCATGGAAATTACGGAAGAAAATACATATAACAAACATCAACAACAGGAAACATCAGGAGGTTCCAAAAATTATTACTCATTGTAATAACAGTTATAATACAATACTGAAAATGCTACTATAATATTCATTGAAAATAATATGGACGCATGTTTTGGAAGTTGCAACCCGATGACAACAACCTTCATCAGGGCGCTGTCTGTGTTTTTAGGTCGGTGGCAACCTGCCAACCAGTCAGGGCTTATTCAATAGAACTTTGCACATAACAGGGGGCTCACAACAATCTTCACAACAACTGGTTGTTAGGGAGTATGTATGGATAGAGTTAAGATCATCATTCTAAAAAGCGAATTTCTGGGTAATGACAGATTCAGAAGAATGTCTGAATTAAGTAGGTTCTCACTGCAACTGCGCAATAAAGAAAACATCTATGGAGCAATCCATACAAAGAAGGAGTTCAGTAAGGCTCAAATAGCCAAGGTAGTTGATATAGGTTCAGTATCAGCTGCCCAGCTATGATCAACTTGGGGCATAAAATACAAGTTCCCTAGATTAATTTATGCAGGCAAATTGCGCAGGCAAATAAGAAAACTGCGGTACCTCAAATTGAATTTAACTAGAGAAGGGATTGCAGCTCTTTACCAAGATAATACTATAAATCTTTGTTTCAAACCAGTAGGAAGAAGCAAACTAAGTGGGCATGCATTGACTATTACACTACCCAAACTGCTTTTGCCATTGATTCACAAAGACCTATTTTTAACCATTAATGCTTTGTTAAATTCCCTCCCTCAAATAATTCAGGAGTTAGTCCCTGCTTATAATTAAATGGCTACCACAGTAGCAGATGCACCGAAAGAGCTTCTTAAACTCCTTTAAAAAGCCAAAGTTATTCCTATCAATAAAAATACTCTACCAAACTCACTCCCATTTCACTTCTGTAGGTGCCGGCCAAACTGCTTGAAGTCGACATGTACAATCAAGTGTGTTCTTTTTCAGAACCTATCACAGTCTTGAAGAGTCCCAAGCAGGCTTCCACCCATCTTGCAGGACAAAGGCAGTTCTTATTAGGTCCCTGGATGACCTCCATTTCTCTGCAGATGTTGGCAGTGTCTGCCACTGATGGTGTTAGGTTCACTAGCATTTGACACCATTGACCACAAGATCCTCTGCCACAGGCTACATTATGTTAAGTTTCAAGCTACTGCTCTGCATTGGCAGGATTACTTCTTCCTCACACCTCTTCTAGGCTTTGACTGTCCTGTGGCACCCCCAGGGTTCTCGTCTCTCCCCTTATTTCTTGAACACCTATGTCTGCCACAGGCTTAAACTAAATTCTGATAAAAGAGAGAAAATGCTAGTGGAGGGAGCTGTGAGCTACTGTCAGCTTCCTATTCCTGGAACTCATGGGCATGTGTCTTGGTTCAAGAAGTGGGATAAGGCTTCTTGGTATCAAATTCAACAGTGAACAATCCTACACTGTACAAGTGCCAGTAGTCGTAGCCTTTGTGCGTATACAAGCTTTTCAGGCTACACAACTACTAAATACTAATACAACAAGAAAAGTTGATGCGCTGCTGCAACAGATATGGCATGAGAGAATAACTGCTCCAAATGCAACTGAGGATTGGGGTGTTTGAGATGTCAGAATTTTCCTGAAGGATATAAGCTTGTTGGAGAATAATATACTATTTTATCATTATATGGAAATGCTTATTCATTCAAATATGATGATGATCTTGTCATGTTTCCCGGTGGATAGGAATAGATGATGGATGAGTGTAACCAGATCTGCAGCTGTACAGTTTTGATGGAGTGATTAGCACACCACTGTTTCTGTTTTTTTGTCTTTGCTCTTTCACTACCAATTCAAAGATTTAATGCTCCCAGTAAATCCCAGAGTGCGAAATTTTTAAGTTTACCCCCATTTTGTGACCTTGTTAAGAACCCATATAGCTGACAGAATGCTCACTATACAACCAAGAAGCTAAAATAATTTCTTAAAACCTTCACCAATAAGAAACCCCCTTGATGATTCAAAACCCGTTACATGTTATGCTGTTCTAATCTAATCCACATTGTCTAAAAATTGATCAATTCAGTTCCCTATGAAATTCATAGCAAAATCTCAGCTCTTAGACATCATACTCACCAACGATAACATCCTAGATAGGAAGGATAGCATAGGGAGGAGAAGAGGTTGTGATGATAGAGGATTCCTCGAAACTCTAATGAGGTGGATGGTATGGAAATTACTCATAGGCAGTGGGTGGTATTTAAGTCTCCAGGATATCTCTGTGATATCTGATTCATGATTACATGAAATTAAGAGCCCAGATGTAGTCCTCTTTATCCAAATGGTGGGGGATGATAGGAGAATAAATCACAACTAACAGTACTCTAGTTAGTCAAAGCGAATGATGTATGCCTACCTGGTCCCTTGTTCCATTCCAATAGGTTTTAAGAATAACCCCTAACCAGTTAGTGATGTTTCTAGGCACAAAAAAGTACCATGTATGCCATGGTTACCTGGTCTCTCATTTATGGGATTGACTACTTCATGTTCACCAACACAAAAAGCTGCACTGGAACTGCGGATACAAGGTAAGGAAGAACACTGTTCTGGAAACAGGATGGTTTTGAGTACCCTAACCAAGCTAGATGATGCACCTACTCCTACATCAAAAGAAAAGATGGCAACACTCTACTAACAACACATCTATTGGCTCGACAACAGAAGAACTACAAAAGTGCTGTTAGCAACTTACACTGCCCCTCAATCACCAGCAAATCTGCTCCCCCCCTAAAAATAGGAAAGTCAGTAACCAGTCAGTGTAAGATTGTGTTGAATCCATTGTGTCAAGTGGCACGCTACACTCCACAGATTACTAACAATAGGCAGAGGTTCAGAAGATCCAATCCACCACTGACAATACACTCTGCTGAGAAAACCTGAACATGCAGCAACTCTGATCCTCTGATACTGTCTGCTTGTGGTCACTAGCGCTGGGATGCCTGCGGGTAGCTATGCGCTCAACAAATGTTAATTAATAACTCCACACAGGTGTAGGATGGCAGGCGATAAAGGCCAACCACACTATGTAGCCCTTTGATAGGCAAAATTCTTCACTCATTTTATACCATATTTACTTAATAGATGAAGGTAGGTCCATGGGCATTCCCCACATGTAGTCCATGCTATGTGGGCAAACCCAGAACAGCAGTCAAGCTCTGAACAAAAGGGATCATTATGATGTCGGTGGGACCAACACCGATGGCACATCCGAAGCATCGGTCAGACCGCCGCATAACAATGCGGTTGGTCTGACCGCATGGGTGAGGGATCGACTGCTGCGGTTCTAACGGGCTCAAAGAGCCCATTGGCCCTGCAGTCAGAATGTAATCCCTACAATGAGGGCGGTGCCTGCTCAGAAACCACCGTAGGGATTACGATGGCTCTTTCCGATGGCCTTTCAGTGGGATGGCCTTTCAATGGCAGTTCGACGTCCATTGAAAGGCTGTTGGAAACGTACTTTGGGGGCCCATAGAAGGGCCTCTGTCCCTCCAAGGCCTCCGCTATGAATCACCCCCACAAACATCCATGCCCCATGGTGCAGGCACCTTAAGTGCAGGAATGTTTAAAAACATTCCTTTTGGCATTGGGGCTTGCGCTGCGGACCTTTTCCGGTCCGCAGCACAAGCCTTAATGCAAAGAGGCATGTTTCAGACCACCTCCACAGTGGTCGGAACCTACTTTGGTGGTAGGGACTGCTGACTACCTATCTGCCGGTCCCTTTACCGCAACGATGCCGGTCAGACGCTCATCAGACCATAGTGATAAGAGACAAGTAAATGCTGAATGTGCATCATACGAAAACGTACTGCATTACATTGCAAATGTATAAAATCGTATATGCTTCTAACCATTTAATAACACTGTATCAATTGTTAATATGCATAATGCCTTTCTTCTAATTTAGTTGAGTCATAATTAGGTGACATAGAAGGAAGGCCTTTGCTTAGCAAAAGGGACGGTATCTGGAAATTTCCCTTTTGGCACACCTGCAAATCAGCCTGTTCCTAATCGCTGGGACAAAGGAGACACTCTTAAATATTTTCAAGTGGGAGGATACCCAGAGACACTAATTCACAGGTAAGTTTTATGTTACTAACAACCTTCACTTAGTGCATATGTCTAACTGAAATAAGGTAACCAATCTGCATTAATGATTTATTTAGTTCTAGTTCTTTGGAAAAACTAATTATATTATAGATAGGCTATTTACAAGCAGCTTTGAACATTTCAGTAGGGAAATCAGTAGATATTTAAGGGGTAAGATATCAAGAGCAAAGTAGTGTTACTTTAAAGGTAAAGCATGTAATACAGCAATTTCTCCACAATATTCTCCAATGAGATGAGATTTTCACTTCAAGCCTGTTTTGTTTGCAGGATCCTTTTTAGGGGTGAGCAGAATGTTTTGTTCCGCCCATGGATTTGGTGGAATTTTGGTCACTCAGCACTACTTTTGATGAAGCATGACTATGCAAAATAAAATCCTGCTTGATTAAATCTACTCATGTTTGTCTTACTAATAAAACAATTACTAATAGCGTGGAAAATTATTAACATGGGTGACAAAGTTTTTGTAAATAGGTGCAACACAAAGCACACGTTGGAAGTTTTAGTAAAAATGTGAAATGAAGCACAATATGTGCAGAAAAATGAAAGTAGCATTAAATGTGTGGAGAGCATGAAAAATAAACTTTCTCTATGCGAACTGAGACACTTTACGAGAGAGAGAAATGGGAAATAATAATGGAAAATGCTTATGAAAATGTTATGCATACACGCTTATTTTCTATTCATGTAATGTAAAACATATTCTTTAATCCCATGATTAATTAGATTAAGCTTTTTGGAGTTAATAGAGAAGTGAAGATTCAGTTGTCATGATGAACTTTTATGAAAAATATCATGCTAACATAAATGTCTTTTATTTTCTTAGAGCGAAGTGCATTACAAATCCTATGAAGGCTTCAAAAACTTGCTTGAATGACATTATTTTATTTTCTTTAGAACTGTAGGCCTCAGAAAGAAAATGTGCTTTGTCCTCCACGTTTTATAATTCTGTGATACTTTGTTTAGCTGTGAACAAGTTAATCTTTAGGAATTTCCTCTTGCTTATTTACTGTGAATAAACTTGTCTGAATGAAGTTGCCAACCGGCGGGAAGTGCGCGAGGATATGGATAAATGTTGCAAGATGTTTTCCTGCTTTCGCGGAAGGATGACTTCATTAGAACTAACAATGACTTTCTTCAATGAACTTTGTCGATCTAGTATGGTCAGATGATCACCTTATTTTGAAAACCAATGAGAAGAAAACTGTGAATGATACTTTTAGGAGATTGGACATTAAGATTATTGGATATTTAGGGTATAAATATTTGTGTAAAAGTGAATTAATTTGAAGCAGCTGTTTCTATGAGAGGAGAGCTTCGCTGCTATTTCTCTCTATGCTACTCTGGCTGGCCGCTGACTTTGCTAAACCTGTCTGAGACTATCCTGAGATCTTTGCACTTCATCGGCTGATGTTGTTGCTTTAGCTATACCTTTTGGCCAAGAGGTTAGCATCCTTTCTCATTGCATGCTGTGCGGTGACTCTTTAGGTTCGTATGAGATCGAATTGCATATTGAAATTTGCAATGAAATGTTTCTCTTTGTCTCTCTCTCTCTCACTCTCCACTCAAATGCTTGTTATTGATAATGCGCTGAATTATACAAATTGTTTCTTATAATTGTGATTTATCTGTAACATTTGTTTATGAAGAAAGTAATGATATATGCTAATGTACACCAGTATTGACCATTCATATTCTGAAGAACTTAGATAAAAGTAACTTGATAAGTATTCAGAGTTTGTCGTCATTTTATAAGGATTTATAGTTTTGGTTATATTGAATTGTTGTTACAGTTAGGTATGTCCTTCATTAGGGTCCTCATGAGGGGAATATTTATCCGCCTTTCCATTGCCAAGTCCCTATTAGATCTACACAAAGCTTCATCGGCGGACCTGTTGTTGTAAGTGGTTATTGAGTTCTTATGGGCCCTAACTGCTAATTATAAAAGAGTCTAGTCGGTATAAAATGAGTGATATTATTGAGGATGATCAAAATTTCACTCACTTCACCTGCATCAGTTTTTGGTAGTTGCATCGGATGGTTAGTTTAGACTAATCATACTGGGTAATGTATAAGACGGAATTTATAGGGATAGACGATTATTGACTACGTACCTTTATGTTATATGTTGAGGTCCGACGTTGACCTTAAGAAACTGAAGTAACGGGTCCGTCGTAGGCCTAAAATCCCGGGATAAGCCTAGGGGCTTACTTAGTGTGGCATACATTAAGCCGAATTGCATTGTCTGCTGTTGATGCAGTGCTGAGCTGTGGTCGTATTGTAGGTATTGCACAGGGAATCTTGAGAGAGTGTAGAATAGTGGGAGCTTATTTGGGTCACTTCGGAAAGCGCATCTGAGGAAGTCCTGAGAGTTTTTCACTCGAGTGAGGGTAAAATCATGCAGGTCGAGATTTTGCTGGAAACAAGAGGAATTCTTGGAGTATATGATTACCATCGGAATATTTTCTTTTGGTGGAGCAGACAAGCTGGTTTTTATGTAGTTTGTTTTGTCTAAGACTATGAAAACGTTGACGCTGATTTTGTAAAGGGAGGTTCAGTTGTAGGAGTTATACTGACGTCACAGAAAGTGCTGCGCTGGTATTGGACGGTTGATGTGAAATCATCATAGAAAGTGCAGCGCCAGTATTGGTTGATTTTTGTGAACCGCGCTGGGATTAGGCGAGTAAAGTCGATTCTGGTTCGTAGAAGAGAATTCATAACACAGAAGAAGAATAGTTAGAGATTTACTTATATAGACTAGAATTAGAATAAACTAAACATGAAGTTATTAAAATTGTTGAAGACATTATTTAGCAAAGATGAGCCTATACCTATTAGAGAAGGAATTCCTGTACCCCCCGAAGGAACACCTGCTTCTGATATGACATTACAGAGGGGTTATCATACGTGTTTAAGGTTAGAGAATTGGATGAAATACACTGAGCAAGATGGTGTTTTAGTGTTTCCAGAGAATGGTACTTTCAATATTAGAAATATAGAAAATTTGAGGAGACAGGTGAATGATTTGAGATGTACTCCTAGACCTATGCAGTATGAAGCTCTTGAGGAATGGGAACATGAGGCATACAAAAGAGAAAGAGATAGGAGTCAGAGCAGATATGAAAATACTGTGAGTAGATATTCAGAAGCAAAATGGGATGCTCAGATGAAAATGTGGAGAAGAGATGTAGCAGAAGGAGCAGGAATGTTTCCGGTAATAGTAGCAGAATCTAAAGAAGGGAAAAAGTGTAAGGAAAAAAGAAAGAATGTTGAAGAACAAAAATCTAATAATATAGATTTGATTGAGGGAAATGATGACATGGATGATGAGTTTTTAAATGAACTATTAATGAATAGACCTCCTCCATACCATGAAGAACAGGTCAGGTTAGAAACAAATTATTTGCCAAGTGCTCCATTAATCCAGATAGAAGCTTCTCAGGAAAGAAATTCTGTAAATGCAAGTCAAAATCAAAATATAGTTAGAGAAAATTTAGTACAAAAGATAACACAAATGACTTTGAATCCAGAAGTTTTTCAGTACCAGTAACTATAGGTCCGATAGTTCCATTATATAATGGTGGACAAGTATTTTCTCAAGTACATGCATTGACAATACCTGACAGGAGTGCGAATGGAGTTCCTGTAGTTTACAGGAAAATGAGTGAGACTAATCAACAAATAAATGGGAATTCTAGAATAAATATGAGTGTAGAGTCAGGAGATTCAGAACAGTTGATTAATGTCTCAGAAAAGATTATCGAAACTCCAAGACGTGGTATAAGTATAGACCCATAGAGGCTATTGCAAATTGAGGAAAGATTGATGCCTACATCAGGAACAAGAAGTGGAACAAGTGAAAATATTCAGAAATCATTAGGTCCCTCGCAAGAAGAATTGGATGAATGGATAAGAGAAATGGCAGAAAAGAATTAGGTGTAGATGTGAGTAAATTAAAAGCAGATTTGGAAAAAATGATTCCTTGTACAATTAGTCCAGAAAGACTAAGTAAATATCAGGACGAAGAATTACTGTTTATGTGTAAAAATATTACGAAGAAAGCAAATGTGCTTCATGAGAATTTTGCTGAGATTCCAATGACATATGGAGTCGATATAGAGAAGTCTAAAGGTTTGCAAAAAACAAATAGACTAGGTTTTAGTGACAGAGATTTGGAAAATCTGAATGCTTCAGGGAAACAATTGCAAATTAAATAGTTAATTAGCACCTTAAAGCGATGGGGAGAATTAGGTCGTTGGAAAGGAAGGTGGGCTAAAAAGAAGGAAGACAGTACAGCAACTACAGTGGCTTTACCATTGTATCCTGTGAGAGAAACAGGAATAGGAATAGCTGATGCTACAGTATACCCGATGAGAGAAGTACCAGGAGGTGGATTTGTTCATGTCCCATGATCAAGACAAGATATATTGTCATTTACGAATGATCTCCCAAGATTGAGAGAAAAACCAGTGGAATGGTACAAACAGGTAGAGAGGTTTGTGAAAGTTTCAAAAGTATTGTGGAAGGATTTAGATGGCTTGTTTGACATTGTAGTTCCAGCAGATTTGTGGACTGAATTTAAAATTGCTGTAGATTGGCCAAAGGAAGAATATTCGAATTCGATTTGAAAACAGGAGCACCTTTGGAAGAAGTTATGAAGAAATATAATCAGGTCATTACCTATTTGCAAGGAAAGATTTCACCAAAAGAAACAGATTGGGTAAAGATAGACAGAACTACTCAAGAATTGAAAGAATCAGTGCATGCTTATTATGAAAGGCTTTTACAAGTGTTTAAACAGTACAGTGGAATTGAGAATATCACTGATAAAGAAATGGGACATTTTGTATATAGGTTTGTGTATGGATTAAGACCAGAAATTAGTATGATGATTCAGCAGGATTTGATTTGTTGGCAGAGCAAGACAATTGATGAGATTCTTCGTTATGCGAAGTATTGTAGTGATGATATTGACACAAGGCATAAGAAATTAAAAGAAAAATTAATGCTGGTTCAGATGAAAGCACCAAAGAAAGGAGGATTTTTGAATACAGATTATGTGGAAGGTTCCCAGACTACAACTGGTATGAAAGGTGTATCAAATGGAAATACTGTGACACAAATGATACCGTTACCACAAGGGAGAGGTAAAAATAATAAAGATGAGATGAAAAGAAGTATCCTTGTGGTGTGTGGGGTAAATTTGGACATTGGAAGCACGAGTGTAGGAGTTTATTGGGAAATAATGTTGTTGCATGAGTAAATGATATGAATCAAATGCAACAGAATAATCAGAATCAGAATCAGCAAGTGTCAGTTCAAAGAGGGAAGGGCATGCCTGGAATACCTTTAGCTCCGGTACCTCAAGATCCTATGCCAAATCAAAATGAGAATGGTCAAGTACAGAGATACAGAGCGAATGCAGGTTTCCATACAAATGAATTCAAATGTGCAGATGACATCGCAGTATTTGATGCAATGGCTAGAAGCAGATTCAGACACATCTCAATGACGGTGCCTGAGGGGGGAGGAAGAGTGCATGCTTGGCGCATCCTTGGAGGTAGATCAGAATGGTCCCTAGGTGGATGGCAAGGTAGACAGAAATGCAATTATGTTCCTCATAGATACTGGTGAGAACTGTGGAAATCCCTAACCTACCCCTCTCGGGAGAAAGTATCCAAGTTGTTGGTGTCTCAAACAAATTGATAAAAACTCCAGTAACAAAACCAATGAAAGTGCAGATTGGAGGTTTTCAAGATTCACACTGATTTGTGGTGTGTGACACAAGTCCAGTTAACCTATTAGGAAGAGATTTACTTAGCAAGATGAATTGCTCGATCTACTGTGTACCAGATGGAATAGCATTCCATACAGAGGATGTGCATGTGGTGTTCAAGATGGCAAGACAGGGTACAGAAGTGAATGATTTATATCCATTGTTTACAGCAAATGATTTGCCTGTTGAATTGAGAGATATGGTGTTGTCTGATGTTTGGGATTTCTCAGGGAAAGATATTTGTCTAATGAAAGGCGCAGCTCCGATTAAATCACAGTTAAACCAAATGCAGAATTTCCAATAACACCATCATACAAAATGAGTCCTAAGACGATTGCGGGAGAAACTCCTGTAATTGAGATGTTGATTGATCAAGGTATTTTAAAGGAGATTTTAGGTAGTCCATGTAATTCACCTATTATGGGAATTCGCAAACCTAATGGAAAATATAGACTAGTTCAAGATTTGAGAAAAGTGAATCAGATAGTAATACCTTGTTGTCCAATTGTGCCAAATCCAGCTGTGATTCTTTATCAAATTCCTTGTGAAGCAGAATGGTTCACAGTGACTGATCTGTGTCAAGCATTTTTCTCGATACCTTTGCACCCGGATAGCCAATTTTTATTTGCGTTCCGGTTCGGAGACCGTGTCTTGGAATGGTGCAGAGTTCCTCAAGGGTATACAGAGAGTCCTTCAATTTTCAATCAGATATTGAAGAAATGTTTGGAGTCATTGGTAATGCTTTAAGACTCAGTCCTGGTGCAATACATCAATGATCTGTTGGTTGCATCGAAAACAAAAGAGGCTTGTGTGACAGATACAATTGCTCTACTGAGCCATTTAGCAGTAGGTGGGCAAAAAGTGTCACCAGCAAAATTACAATTTGGTCAAAAAGAAGTTCTTTATTTGGGTCACAAAATTGAGAAAGGAATCAGGAAAGTGTCTCAAGATCTGATTAATGCAACTTTGCAAATGAATCTGCCAAAAATTCAGGAAGAAATTCGAATGTTTTGGGGAATTGTTGGTTATTGTAGACAGTGGATTAACAGTTTCTCCTTAATAGGCAAACCACTACAAGGATTGACTCACAAAGATGTGTCAGATCCAATTCATCTGGATGCTGAATGCATGAAAGCATTTGTAGAGTTGCGAGACAGTTTGTGTCGAGCACCCGCATTGGGAATGCCAGATTTCAATAAGGATTTTGCACTATTTTGTAGCGAGCGTGACGGATGTGCACTTTCAGTTCTAACCCAAATGCATGGAACAGCATGCAGTCCAGTAGCATATTTTTCTGCCAAGTTGGACCCTGTGGCTGCAGCACTACATGGTTGTTTGAAAGCAGTGGCTGCTACTTGCATGAGTTTGGAGCAGAGTGAAACAATAGTGATGGGACATCCTTTGAAAGTATATGTGCCACATTCAGTTGAGATTTTGTTAGAACGAACTCGCACACAGCATCTTACAAGCAGTCGGTTAACAAAATATGAAAGAGTGATTTTGGGAGCTGAAAATGTGACAGTGACAAGATGTACGAATTTGAATCCAGCTACCTTGTTGCCAAATCCGAGTTGTGAGTGGTAATGGATGAAGCAGATCATGATTGTTTGGATATTACTGAGTTGTGTAAGAAACCGAGGCCTGACATACAAGATACACCTTTGCCTGAGTCAGATTTTGTGATGTTTGTAGATGGATCAGCTTGAGAGATCAAGAAGGTACCTTGCGAGCTGCATATGCAATATGCACGGATGCGAATGTTATTGAAGCATCATGGTTGAAAGGAGTGAGTTCAGCTCAGGTAGCTGAATTGGTCGCACTTACAAGGGCATGTTGTTTTGGAAAGCACATGAGAATAACCATATTTACGGATAGTCAATATGGTTTCGGAGTTGTCCATGATTTTGGGCAGTTGTGGTCCCAACGCGGATTTGTAACCTCTTCGGGTTCACCAATACAAAACGGAGAGTGTGTGAAAGATCTGTTGATGGCATTACAATTGGGGTGGTGAAATGTTCAGCACACAAATCTGGAAATGATTATGTTACAGTTGGCAATAGATATGCTGAAGAGATTGCGCGTTCTTGTGTGCAAAATTCAATAGCAATAAATGAGGAACAATTGAAAAAACAATCTGATCAAACAGAAAAAAGACTAATATTTTCATCTGTTGAAACATGGGAAGAAGTTAGACAATTGCAGGACACAGCTAGTAATGAAGAAAAAGAAAACTGGATCAAAATAGGATGTATACGCAGAGCAGAGGAGGAAGTATGGATTTACACTGATGGAAGACCAATAATGCCAGATAGTTTGTTGTCTCAAATGGCGCGAGTTTATCATTGTCCTACACATGTGGGTAGACACACAATGATTAGATTATTTAAACAAGATTGGTTTAATCCCAAGTTTTGAGTCATTGCAGAGAGTCTTTGTCAACGATGTGTAATATGTCAGCAACAAAATGCAGGGAGGAAAACTTGTCAGTTTGGGTCGAATTGGAAAGGCAGCTGGTCCATTTACTCGTATGCAGTTGGATTTTGTGGATATGCCTCCATGCCATGGACTAAAATATGTTTTAGTGATTGTATGTCTGTTTTCTCATTGGGTAGAAGCTTATTCGACAAGACGAAATGACAGTCTAACAGTTGCTACATTGCTTATAAGAGAGCTAATTCCTACATTTGGATTTCCAGTCTCATTAGAATCAGATAGAGGAACTCATTTTAATAATGAGATAATTCGGATGATTTGTGCAGCATTACAAATTGAGCAGAAATTACATTGTGCTTATCAACCAGAAGCATCAGGTGTGGTCGAGCAGATAAATGGCACAATAAAGTCTAGACTTTCTAAAGTTTGTGCATCCACATCACTGAAATGGCCAGATGCATTGCTGTTGGTCTTGATGAGTTTAAGGAGTATTCCTGACAGAAGAACTGGACTTTCCCCACACGAAATTGTGATGGGAAGGGCTATGAGACAGCCAACAGTCCCAGGAAATCAATTGATGAATATTACTGATGACTTGGTACTCGATTATTGCAAAGGATTGGCTGATGTAGTGCGTTCTGTGTCTCATCAGTTTGGAGAAGTTGCAACTACAACACAATGAGAACAGGGCCTTGATCTGAGCCCTGGAGAGTGGGTTCTCATCACGAAACACGTAAGAAAGTTGTGTTTGGAACCTCAATGGCATGGGCCGTATCAAGTGATCCTTGTGACGACAACAGCAATAAAATGTGGTGGATTGCCTAATTGGATACACATAAATCACACAAGAAGAGTCCCAAGTCCACTTAAAAACACAGGGTCAGTTGAAGGTGAACAGAAACAGAGTAAGAAACCTGAAAAGACTAAGAATCAAGTAAAGTGGGCACAAGCTACTGGGTCTCGTAATACTGTCATTGTTCAAACCGAAGGAGAGTTGGCCCCTGAAAGAGACAGTGAAAAAGAAAAAAGGGATTCAGCTAAAAGGAGTTTTGTAAGAAGTGAAATAGACAGTAGTTCAAGAAAAAGAAGAAGGAAAGGTGATGAATGGCCTAGAGGAGTCAAAAGACTGAAGTACACTTTGAAGGAAAAAGTTCCAAATACCATAATTGAAATTTCTAGCCAATCCGAACAAAGTGATACAGAAGGTGAAGAGAATACAGTGAGAAGAACAAAAAGAATAAAGGCTGCAAACAAGAAGTACACAGCACCTGAATGGATGTATTTAGCTGCTGCAACAAACATCTTGGGAGAAGAAATCAGAAGCAAATCGTCATATGAGCCACCCTAAGTGAACTGTGCTAAATAAAAGGGGTGCAGAAAAAGAGAGAGGAAATAATAATCTCTTGAGACCTACGGTTCAAAAAGTGTGGGATACACAAATTTTATCAAAAAGTTTATTTTTTCCTAAATGTATTAGTTAGTTTTAATATAGATAAAATGGCTAGAAAAAAGACTGATAATCAAAATCAGGGTTTAATAAAGCGAAGATTTTTTATTTCATGTTCCATATGTGTTCTTTTAATGTTGTCTGTTTGGCTGGTATTAATCTTGATAATACCTAATTTTATGTATTCTACTAGAGTAAATATTACTAATAATGATGTTCCTACGAAGGACAAAATAAAGAGAGATCTTAAAGAAGATCCAGAGACTAACATTAAAGAACTAACAGGAAGTGACTTACACCAAGATAATTCGATTAATGATTTTTCGTTAAATGTCTTTACCAAGTTATTGTATGAGTATGTTAACACTATGGATGCAAGAGATTGTTATATGTGCATGCAATTACCATCGTCTGTCTCGGAAGGAGTGACCTATCACCACCTTCCATTAACATATGGTATTTTATGTAGTGTACTAACTAGTTTATTCTATGGGAAGTAGCAGTTCCCATATTACTATTCTAATTATGATTTAGTATTTTCAGAAGTTCCTATTGAAAAGAACATGAATATAGTGAGTAGTGCAAGAAATGCTGAGTACATTGGAGACTTTTTCCATTCGACCAAAACAATAGACACTGTATATGCACATCGAAATAATTTAACCTGTAGATTACATAATGTAGAAATAGAATTCATAAATAATGTAGATGATAGGCAACAAGATTTTAAGAAAAAGGATGTAGAACAGAAAACAAACATCCCTCCTTGAGGTCACAGGGAGGGAGATTACAAGAAAGGTGAGACATATGCTGCAATGACTCTAGACTGGCATCACAAGGGGAAGCATTGCTTACTAAGACAAAAGGCTGAATATAACAATTATTTCATTGGTTCTAGTGAATGTGAACATACTTTCCTAATCACAGGCAGTTCGGGACTGAAAGGTGGTACAGACCCTGTTTATTCTGGAGTTTATTATGTGTGTGGTAGACTAGAAATGCTTATTATAGATTGCCACAACATTGGTATGGGTGTTGTTATTTGGGGATAGTTTTCCCAAAAATATATCATACGAGTGAAAATCCTAGACCCAATGAAAAGAAACTATCACAGAGAAAAAGGGCAATAAGTGCCGCAGAAATTGTAGGAGAAATTTTTGGTGCATTGATACCTTCAGTTGGAGTAATATTTATTTCACATAAAATCCGAAAATTGTCTATAGTAGTTGATCGTTAATCAACAGATACTGCTTGTGGGTTTTTAAAGGTTGATACGGAAATGGTGCCAATGAGATCCATGGTTTTGCAAAATCGACTTGCTCTTGATGTACTATTGGCAAAAGAGGGCGGAGTCTGTACTATGTTGAAAATTCAACAATGTTGCACATATAATCCTGACAAAAGTAAGGATTTATAGGGATATATCAGTAACATCACACATTTACGCAGTGATTTGACGAACTGAAGTTTGATGGTGCATGGGAAAAACTTGGTAAGGGTTTTTCCTCGATAAGTAATTGTTTTTCATCATTAAGTAACAGCTTGTTAGGGAGGATACTAATACCTATAATTTCTATAGCAATTGACATAATAATGGTAATTCTAAATTACAAATGCTGTAAAAATAAGCAAACAGAGATAAAACGTAGAACAAGGAAAAAGAAAAAGAAGAAATAGAAATGGAAGCGAGGAAAGGAGCTTATTTTGAAGTAATGAAAGATGTAGAGGGTGTTAGGTTGAAACAGATGAAAACTACTTCTTTTTGAAACAGGAATCAGATCCTAATCTGATTTTGTGGATAATATGATGGCTTGAGTCGCCATCAAATGGGGGATTGATGAAGCATCATTTTGCTAAAATAAAATCCTGCTTGATTAAATCTACTCATGTTTGTCTTACTAATAAAACAATGACTAATAGCGTGGAAAATTATTAACGTAGGTGACAAATTTTTTGTAAATAGGTGCAAAACAAAGCACACAGAAGTTTTAGTAAAAATGTGAATTGAAGCACAATATGTGTAGAAAAACGAAAGTAGCATTAAACGTGTGGAGAGCATGAAAATAAACTTTCTCTATGCGAACTGAGGCAGTTTATAAGAGAGAAAAAATGGAAAATAATAATGGAAAATGCTTATGAAAATGTAATGCATAGAGGCTTATTTTCTATTCATGTATTGTAAAACATATTAATTAATCCCATGATTAATTAGATTAAGCTTTTTGGAGTTAATAGAAAAATGAAGATTCAGTTGTCATGATGAACTTTTAAGAAAATATCGTGCTAACTTAAATGTCTTTTATTTTCTTAGAGCAAAGTGCATTACAAATCCTATGAAGGCCTCAAAACCTTGCTTGAATGATATTATTTTCTTTTCTTTAGAATGGTAGGCCTCGAAAAAACATGTGCTTTGTCCTTCACGTTTTATAATTCTGTGACAGTTTGTTTAGCTGTGCACAAGTTAATCTTTAGGAATTTCTTCTTGCTTATTTACTGTTAATAAACTTGTCGGAATGAAGTTGCCAACCAGCGGGACGTGCGTGAGGATATGGATAAATGTTGCGAGATGTTTTCCTGCTTCCGCGGAAGGATGACTTCATTAGAACTAACAATGAGTTTCTTCAATGAACTTTGTCGAGCTAGAATGGTCAGATGATCACCTTATTTTGAAAACCAATGAGAACGAGAAGAAAACTGTGAATTATACTTTTAGGAGATTGGACATTAATAATGAGGGTATAAATATTTGTGCAAAAGTGAATTAATTTGGAGTAGCTGTTTCTATGAGAGGAGAGCTTCGCTGCTGTTTCTCTCTATGCTACTCTGGCTGGCCGCTGACTTTGCTAAACCTGTCTGAGAATTTCCTGATTGTTAGAATTGGGGGTCTCTAGTTAGCACAGGTAGGTACTTGTGACAAATAGGGACCCTCGCCTCTAGTCAGGGTAGGGGGGTACACTCCTAAAATAACCCCTGCTCACCCCCTTGGTAGCTTGGCACGAGCAGACAGGCTTATCTCAGAGGCAGTGTGTAAAGCATTTGTGAACACATACAGTAATCTAGTGACAACACTACAGATGGACACCACACAAGGTTTATATCAAAAATAAGTATTCTTTATATAGTTTTAACACAAGACCATAAACGACAAAAATCCACAATACTGTACTTAAAATGGTAGGTTTAGCTTAGTTCTCTTCAGTTCTTAAAATGCGACACTTTGAGTCAATGTACCTTACGATGCGTCACGTTTCTATAACGGAAGTGTTGCAGAGATGGAGATGCGACAAAGTTCTGGTGCAAAGAAATAAAGACGTCAAGTTCTTCCTGATGCGGCACGCTTCTCCGATGTTGCGAGAAGTCTCGACTCGATGCGTCAGCTGCAGCGGCGACACCCTTGTTCCGTGATGCGACGACAGCGGCTTTGGCGGCGACACTCTTCTCCGACGTTGCGAGACGCTTCCGCTCGATGCGACGACTGCAGCGGCGACACCCTTGTTTCGTGATGTGACGGCAGCAGCTCCGACGGCGGCACGCTTCTCCGTGGATGCAAGGCGCTTCTCTCGATGCGGTGCAATGCGACAGCTACAGCCGCGACATCTACGATGCGACGGCAGCGGCTGCGACACGCTTCTTCCTCGTTGCGAGACTCTTCTCTTGATGCGGTGCAATGCGACAGCTACAGCGGCGACATCTACGATGCGACGGCAGCGGCTGCGACGGCGACACGCTTCTGACTGACTGAAAAATATTTATAAAGCGCACTAATGCCGAGGCGTCTTGGCGCTGAGTGATATGTAATGCCCATGGCCGGGAATATTCATGGTTGGGAGAAGAGCCATGTTTTGACTTTCCTCCTGAAGAGCGATCTGTTAGGCAAGGACCTCAGGTTTGTGGGCAAGGCATTCCAGAGTTTGGATGCCAAAAAAGAGAAGCGTTTTCCTCCACACCTTGCTCTCTTTATCTTTGGGAGTTGTAAGAGCTCAAGTGATGCTGATCTTAAGGCTCTAGTTGGAGCATATCGCGAAAACAAGGTTTGCACATCCTTGGATCCTCCACCAAACAAGGCTTTATGCACCATGCATAGAGACTTAAAGTCTACCCTTTGCCGTACTGTGAGCCAGTGGAGTTGTTTTATACTGGTGGATGTAGGATGGTGTTTAGGTAGATTGAGCAACACTCTTGCAGCCGCGTTCTGAATTGACTGCAATTTAGAGAATTGCGCAACTTTTGCTCCTAAATAGATAGCGTTGCAATAATCAATTCTAGATAGAATCGTGGCTACTACCACAGTTTTCCTTAGGGAGAGCGGTATAAAAGGAAGGATCTTCCTCAGACCTTTAAGCATAAAGAAGCAAGCTGATGAGACTTGGTTGATCTGAGGAGCCCAGGAAAGATCATTATCTACCAAAATCCCTAAATTCCTAACTTTTTGGACAGGGGTCGGACAAGAACCTGCTACATGTGGCCACCAGAATTGGTTCCATACCGAAATTTTCTGGCCAAACTCAATCACCTCGGTTTTATCAACATTAAGTTTTAAAAAGTTGACGCTCATCCAGGTCATTAGAGCCGAGATGCAGTTACTAAATTGGGTAGCCATAGCATCCACTGGTTGTGTTACCGTCACTATAAGCTGCGTGTCATCAGCGTAAGACACCAGCTTAAAGCCGTGACTTTTTATTAGTCTGGCCAAAGGAGCCACATATATATTAAAAAGAGTGGGGGACAGGGCCGAGCCCTGGGGGACTCCCCCGGGGAGTGTGAATTCCTTGGACAGATAACCAAGGCCAGTGGCCAGCCTGGAAGCTTCTCCCTCTTGAGTCGCGCTTCCAGCTCCTTGCGACACGCAGTCCCTTCAGAAGGCCCAAAACAGCAGCAGGCACTTCCAAAGGATTCTTGGGGAGCTGGTGGTTGAAGTCTGTTGTCCCTGAGACTTCAGCAGGAGGCAAGCTCTTTTCTCAAGCCCTTGGAGATCCTTCACAAGTTGAATAAAAGTGCACACAAAGTCCTTTCTCCTTCCTTTGGCAGTCAGGAAACCACTGCAGGCAGATCCCTCTAGCTTAGGGATAGTCTTCTCCTCAGTTTCTTCTTGGTTCCGCTCCTCAGCAAAGGTTTCTTCTTGTTTCCCAAAGTGATCTAATTTCCTAGGGTCTGGGTCCCCTTTTTATACACAGTTTCTCTTTGTTCTCTGAAGGCAGAGAGGCCTCTGCCTAGCCCAAAACCAGTTCTGGTCAGTCCTGGAGCACTTTGTTTTTCTGACTCCTTCTTTCCTTTCAGAATGTGGGGCAGAGTGCTCAGCCGCCCGGCAGGAGGTGGAGCCAGCATTGTGGAAGACAGGCACAGCCCTATTCAGACCCAGGTGCAACTCCTCCCTCCACTCTGGATGCAGATCTTTCTATTCAGCCCTGTGCTGACTCACCCTGTCTCCTGTAGCCACCCCCAGCCCCTGTCACTCAATCTCCAGACAAGGATAACACAACCTAGCAGAGGCAGGCTTGGAAGTTTAGGCAAGAAAATACCCACTTTCTAAAAGTGGTATTTTCAAACACAGAATGTTAAAACCAACTTCACTAAAAGATGTATTTTATCATTCTGAGTTCAGGCATACTAAATTAGTTTTTCTACCATGTTCCTGGGTCAGTTCTGACTATAAGGTGTAATAGTCAGTCTGCCCATTCTGGCCTATGGGGAGCAGGTAGCCTTGCAATAGTGAAAAACGAAAATGGCTGTAATTCACTATTAGGACATGCCACACACACCAGGGCATGTCCTACCTTATACTTACACTGCACCCTGCCCTAGGGCCTACTTTAGGGGTGACCAACATGCAGTAAAGGGAAGGTTTAGGGACTGGTAAGTGGGTGCACTCACCAAGTCGACATGGCAGCCCTAGGCTGCACACAGGCTCTGCAATGGCAGGCCTGAGACACATTTTACAAGCTGCTTCTGTGGGTGGCACAACCAGTGCTGCAAGCCCACCAGCAGCATTGGATTTACAAGCCCTGGGCACACTCAGTGCACTGTACTAGGGACTGACAAGTAAACCAATCATCCAATCATGGAGTCACTAATCCATAACACAATTTACAATGGGGAGAGCATATGCACTTTAGCACTGATCAGCAGTGGTAAAGTGCCCAGAGTCATAAAACAGCCAACAACAGGTCAGAAAAAATATAGGAGGAAGGCAAAAAGTTTAGGGATGACCCTGCAAATAGGGCCAAGTCCAACACAACCCCCTTCCAGCCAGAAACGCAGGGGAGACCAATCACTACCCTGATGGGCTTCTCTGCTTTGGGCGATAGAACCTGGACCCTGGCCCACAACAGCAGGGGCATACTCCAGTTCTACGCCAATCTGAACCTATTTGGATCCCTCTGTCCATACTCTCAGGGCCCACCAAGCTAATCCATGGGGAACCCTTCTCCTCACCTGTGGACACCACCTGTGCAGCACCTAACCTTAACTTGCTCACAGGTGTCCCAACAGACAGACAGCAAGCCACAGTGGCCACTGACAGTGGTCAGGGATGAGACCCAGGCCTTATGCCTCTCAGGGCTCTCAAAACTCTGTGGTGTCAGAGAGCGGGGGGCAGTAGCCCCAGGTGCTTGGCACCCTTTGTCCACTCTCCCTCCTGTCAGGTCAGGTATGACATCCTGGCGCTTGACCCGCCAGCCCCGGGCCTATACCCGGCGGCTGGACTGGAGGCTGGGGTGGGCTTTCCCACACCCGGTCCTCCTCCTTGGGGCTCTGTACCCTCCCACCTGGAGCGGTACCCCTTCCAGAATTGCCAGGGCACCTGTGGCAGGTGTCCTGCACACTCGCCCACCAGTTCAGGGGTTCCATCCTGCAACTGGGCGTCCAGGTCAGGGGGGGATACCCTGAACCTGGTCCTCCAATCTAGGGTCTAAACCCTCCAGTTGAACCGGGGTCAGAGGCGAGGACTCCCTCCCTCCCTCTGCACCCCCTTCCAGAGTACTGCCCCCTCCCATCAGGAGCGGTACCCCCTTCCAGAATTGTCAGGGCACCTGTGGCAGGTGTGCTGCACAATTCGCCCACCAGTTCAGGGGTTCTATTCTGCAACTGGGATCTCAGCATAGGGTCTGTACCCTTAGACTGGGCAGAGGCCATGGGTGAGGCTGTCCTCTCCCCGCCCCCCTTACTAGGGTCCTGCACCCTCCCACCTGGAGCGGTGCCCCCAGAAGATAAACCGGTAGGGGCACTGTTAGCAGCTGCCCCTTCCTCCAGGTCAGGGGGGACACCCTGAACCTGGCCCTCCAACCCAGGGTCTGTACCCTTAGGCTGGACCTGTGCCTGGCAACCTAGGACTTCCGGGAGGGTACACCAACCCCCCCCAAGGGAAACACACTCCTCTAGAGTTGTGTAAGAATCTGCCTGGCGCACCAGGACTTCCTGGGGAGCACGCATGCCCCCCCAGAGGGTAACACATCTCTCATGTGTTGTGTGACAGTCTGCCTGGTGCAGATCTCCCGACCCCTGTCCATCTGACAGCGCGTGAAGATCCCCCAGGACAGAAGTGGTGTTGCCGTGGTCATTCACTGGTGACTCAGCCCTTCTGGCTGGTCCCTGACCCACTGGTTCTTCCACTGGGGACTCTCTCCCCCTCTCACCCCTCACTCTGGACTTCTGCACCCTCCACTTAGGAGTGGCACTGCCAGACACCAGAAACACTGGAGCTCCATTTACAGACGCTCCAGGTTCTCTAGACACTAGGAGATCCTCCTCAACAGGCGGCCCATCAGGGCAGCCTAGGCTCCCTACCTGGCGTTCCCTTAAAGAACCATCCAGGCTCTGAGACTGGGTTTCGGGCACCTTGGGACATGCAGCCCCCCACTCACTCCTTCTCCTCAGAGACAGGACGTGAGCCCCTACACCCCTCACATTACCACGGGACCTAGCTGGGCTACACTGAACCTCTCCCACCACTCTGGGTTGGAAGACACCTGAGCCACTCCTCTTAGGGTCACTCCCCAATGCCTCTTCCGACCCTCTGGAATCCACCAAAAGGTCTGCCTCCATTGTGAGCTCCCTGAGGTCAGAGAACTCACATTCCAACAGGTGTTGGCATAGCTCTGGAAAACAGGGACTTACAATATGCTCTCCCAAAATTGGATCACACAGTCCCCTACAGGGGTTAACCAAACTATCCTTCACCTCACCATCCAGTGCCTTGCACACGTACTCCACACCACTCTTCTGAGATTGGCAAGACAGTATCTGACTGTCTCTGTCACTCAACCCACACTCTTCTGGGCGGTCTTCACACTCACATACCAGGACTTCAACTGTGGGGGAACCACTCTCCCTGCACCTCCCATCTAGAGTCAGTAGAGTGTCCCTCCTGCTACTAGGACCATGAATCCCTGCGTCAGTTTCCCTATTCCTCTCAGGGACACTGCGCACTACTGGAGCTACCTCATGTCCTTGAACCTCCTGGTGTATGTTAACCCCTCCAAGTCAGGCGCCACATCTCTGGGTGTGTGTACTACTCCTCAGCACTAGATAACATAATTTTGCTGCCACCATCTGAGCTGGACTCCCCTCCAACTCAGCAAAGCTCATGTCCTGAGCTGCCCAAATTTCTTCTTCTTGGGCTAAGGCCCTCTGAGCCTCCTCAAGCTCTCTCAGCTCTTCGTCAATCTCTCTCAGCCTCTGCTCATGAGCCAGAAGCCAGCTATCTTTTCCTGTTTCTCCCTCACTTTTAGGGAATTCCTCCTTCTCAGACTCAACTGGTAGTGTTGCCTTCCAGCTGGGTAACTCATACTGAAATAGGGATGCCTCTAGATCCTCCCTGGACCTTCTCTTCACAGGCAGCCCCCTTTCCTTACAAAACACACGTAGTTCCTTCATTGTGTAGACAAACATGTGCCAGAAGTCGAGTTCCATTTTGCAACAACTAACCAGAGTCATAGTATCAAAAATACCTCCAGGAGGACACCATAAAACAGAAAAACAGTATGTGGTTGCGTTTGGTCTGCACTCACTAGTAGTGTTCACCAATCACTGTACATGAGTCACAAATGCAAGTCCAGAATCCTCACCGCTGACCACCAATGTTAGAATTGAGGGTCTCTAGTTAGCACAGGTAGGTACTTGTGACAAATAGGGACCCTCGCCTCTAGTCAGGGTAGGGGGGTACACTCCTAAAATAACCCCTGCTCACCCCCTTGGTAGCTTGGCACGAGCAGACAGGCTTATCTCAGAGGCAGTGTGTAAAGCATTTGTGAACACATACAGTAATCTAGTGACAACACTACAGATGGACACCACACAAGGTTTATATCAAAAATATGTATTCTTTATATAGTTTTAACACAAGACCATAAACGACAAAAATCCACAATACTGTACTTATAATGGTAGGTTTAGCTTAGTTCTCTTCAGTTCTTAAAATGCGACACTTTGAGTCAATGTACCTTACGATGCGTCACGTTTCTACAACGGAAGTGTTGCAGAGATGGAGATGCGACAAAGTTCTGGTGCAAAGAAATAAAGACGTCAAGTTCTTCCTGATGCGGCACGCTTCTCCGATGTTGCGAGAAGTCTCGACTCGATGCGTCAGCTGCAGCGGCGACACCCTTGTTCCGTGATGCGACGACAGCGGCTTTGGCAGCGACACTCTTCTCCGACGTTGCGAGACGCTTCCGCTCGATGCGACGACTGCAGCGGCGACACCCTTGTTTCGTGATGCGACGGCAGCAGCTCCGACGGCGGCACGCTTCTCCGTGGATGCGAGGCGCTTCTCTCGATGCGGTGCAATGCGACAGCTACAGCGGCGACATCTACGATGCGACGGCAGCGGCTGCGATGGCGACACGCTTCTTCCTCGTTGCGAGACTCTTCTCTTGATGCGGTGCAATGCGACAGCTACAGCGGCGACATCTACGATGCGACGGCAGCGGCTGCGACGGCGACACGCTTCTTCGGGGTTGCGGGACGTTTCTCGAGATGCGGTGCAATGCGACAGCTACAGCGGCATCATCTCCGTGATGCGACGGCAGCGGCTGCGATGGCGACACGCTTCTCCCTCTTGAGTCGCACTTCCAGCTCCTTGCGACACGCAGTCCCTTCAGAAGGCCCAAAACAGCAGCAGGCACTTCCAAAGGATTCTTGGGGAGCTGGTGGTTGAAGTCTGTTGTCCCTGAGACTTCAGCAGGAGGCAAGCTCTTTTCTCAAGCCCTTGGAGATCCTTCACAAGTTGAATAAAAGTGCACACAAAGTCCTTTCTCCTTCCTTTGGCAGTCAGGCAACCACTGCAGGCAGATCCCTCTAGCTTAGGGATAGTCTTCTCCTCAGTTTCTTCTTGGTTCCGCTCCTCAGCAAAGGTTTCTTCTTGTTTCCCAAAGTGATCTAATTTCCTAGGGGTCTGGGTCCCCTTTGTATACACAGTTTCTCTTTGTTCTCTGAAGGCAGAGAGGCCTCTGCCTAGCCCAAAACCAGTTCTGGTCAGTCCTGGAGCACTTTGTTTTTCTGACTCCTTCTTTCCTTTCAGAATGTTGGGCAGAGTGCTCAGCCGCCCGGCAGGAGGTGGAGCCAGCATTGTGGAAGACAGGCACAGCCCTATTCAGACCCAGGTGCAACTCCTCCCTCCACTCTGGATACAGATCTTTCTATTCAGCCCTGTGCTGACTCACCCTGTCTCCTGTAGCCACCCCCAGCCCCTGTCACTCAATCTCCAGACAAGGAATACACAACCTAGCAGAGGCAGGCTTGGAAGTTTAGGCAAGAAAATACCCACTTTCTAAAAGTGGTATTTTCAAACACAGAATGTTAAAACCAACTTCACTAAAAGATGTATTTTATCATTCTGAGTTCAGGCATACTAAATTCGTTTTTCTACCATGTTCCCTGGGTCAGTTCTGACTATAAGGTGTAATAGTCAGTCTGCCCATTCTGGCCTATGGGGAGCAGGTAGCCTTGCAATAGTGAAAAACGAAAATGGCTGTAATTCACTATTAGGACATGCCACACACACCAGGGCATGTCCTACCTTATACTTACACTGCACCCTGCCCTAGGGCTTACTTTAGGGGTGACCAACATGCAGTAAAGGGAAGGGTTAGGGACTGGTAAGTGGGTGCACTCACCAAGTCGACATGGCAGCCCTAGGCTGCACACAGGCTCTGCAACGGCAGGCCTGAGACACATTTTACAAGCTGCTTCTGTGGGTGGCACAACCAGTGCTGCAAGCCCACCAGCAGCATTGGATTTACAAGCCCTGGGCACACTCAGTGCACTGTACTAGGGACTGACAAGTAAACCAATCATCCAATCATGGAGTCACTAATCCATAACACAATTTACAATGGGGAGAGCATATGCACTTTAGCACTGATCAGCAGTGGTAAAGTGCCCAGAGTCATAAAACAGCCAACAACAGGTCAGAAAAAATATAGGAGGAAGGCAAAAAGTTTAGGGATGACTCTGCAAAAAGGGCCAAGTCCAACACTGATGTTGTTGCTTTAGCTATACCTTTTGTCAAGAGGTTAGTATCCTTTCTCATTGCATGCTGTGCGGTGACTCTTTAGGTTTGTATGAGATTGAATTGCATATTGAAAATTGCAATGAAATGTTTCTCTTTGTCTCTCTCTCTCACTCTCCACTCAAATGCTTGTTATTGATATTGTGCTGAATTATACAAATTGTTTCTTATAATTGTGATTTATCTGTAACATTTGTTTATGAAGAAAGTAATGATATATGCTAATGTACACCTGTATTGACCATTCATATTCTGAAGAACTTAGATAAAAGTAACTTGATAAGTTTTCAGAGTTTGTCGTCATTTTATAAGGATTTATAGTTTTGTTTATATTATGACAGTTGTTGTTACAGTTAGGTATTTCCTTCATTAGGGTCCTCATGAGGGGAATATTTATTCGTCTTTCCATTGCCAAGTCCCTATGAGATCTACACAAAGATTCATCGGAGGACCTGTTGTTGTAAGTGGTTATTGAGTTCTTATGGGCCCGAACTGCTAATCATAAAAGAGTCTAGTCGGTATAAAATGAGTGATATTATTGAGGATGAGTAAAATTTCACTCACTTCCGCTGCATCATTCTTTAACGCAGAGTTCTGGCCAAATTCCGTCAATAGCCACATGGCAAAAGTTTTCTCCCATGAGGCTCCAGAAAATGGGAGCTAGCAAGCAAGATTTGGCATCCCCTAGTGCGATTTTGTAACAGGGGCATTTATGGGCAGTCGTGAGCGGTTCCGGTCAGAGAGCTGCCTCTCGAGTAGATTTGCTTGATTAGATTTTCTACTCGAATGGCAGCCAAATCAGCTCGAATGGCCGCATACTCCTGCGCAATGCACAGTGCTGCTCGCACTGATTTTTCAGAGCTGCTTGTGCTACCGGTGCTAAATTGAAGTGCAAGGAGTGCAAGCTGCATATTTTTCACCCATTGGTGGAACTCTGCAAAATCTCACAGAGTTTTTAAGTAACTCTGCGGAATTCCACGGAGTGAAACTCAGCGAGTTCTGCTCAGTTCTATTCCTTTCACAAAAGAACAAGTCGTCTTGGATCTGGCAGCAGCAGAACAAGGAAAGTCTCAGAGGGATGCTACATGCACGCTCAGGTGATGTCTTTCAATTTAAGCAGCCTAGAGTTAATTTTTAAGAGGAATTGCACAGTTGCTGGAGCTTGTGTTAATATCCTTCAATGAGATCAACTGGGTTTGCCTAATCGCTATTCAACATATAACCAAAAGCTTTCCTTCATCAAAGTCTTCTGTAATAGCACGTCTGACATGCACTTATCTCAACTGGACTCAGTACATTGCTGCAACATTTTAGGATTAAAGCGTTTTAAGCTCCACCAGAGTCAGTGGCGGTGCGTCCATTAGGGCGCTGGGGCGTTGCCCCACAAGCCGCCCGCGCCCGCAGCTCCCTCGGCATCTCTGAACTTAAGTAAACTGACTCAGTTTACTTAAGTTCAGAGACGCCGAGGGAGAACTGTCTGACAATCATGTCAGTCAGCATGACGTCGGACCGCCCACCTCCTTCAGAGTCTGAAGGGGGTGGGCGGTCCGGCGTCATGCTGAGTGACTGACATACAGACCAGGGGTGGTGCAGAGCGCACAGCAGGCAGCAGTGCGCATGCTTGGTGCAGGTCGGCGAATTTTTCTGACCAGCCCAGTCATGCGCACTAGTGTCTGCTGTGGCTGGCGGCTGCGCATTAGGAGAGCGAGGGTTGAGCAACGCCACAACCCTCGGTCTCCCCTAATGGGCAGGCGGGCGGTGAGTACCCCTGCTAAGCCAATCCTGGCGCTGCTGGAGCAGCGTCAGTATTGGCTTAGAGGGGTTGCCACTCAGTGCTGTTCCTTAGAAGAGGCGCCAACGGGACCCAGCCGAGAAGCAGAGGCGCTGCGCAGACCCGGTCTGGTAAGCTTTCTTTTTAAAATTTTAATCTCCCCCCCACCCCCACCCCTGCTACCCCCTCCCCTCCCCCGCGAGTATTGCGAGTAGCGACTGACTGACACGACTACTGATAGCCCCCTGGGGTGATAAAACGTAAGCAGGGGGCAGTTGCAGGCGATGTGCAGAGTTCATAAACTCACAGGTACATAAACCAGCAAAAAGACCACCGACTGAAGCCAGAGAGGAGAGACTGTCCGTTTGCTACCATGCTTTCCTGTAGCCAGTATCGTTCAAAACACATTGGGGAAGTGGTAGAGGCAGGCAGCACCGTGATGTGCAGAAAGGGAGAACGAAGGCATGAGAGAGAGGTTGACAGGCCAAGTGAGAGAGGAAGGGGAGGGAAGAGAAGCCATGAATGGGATGGTGAGAAAGAGAGCGAGAGATCGGAGCAAGCGGTGAGCAATACACAGAAAGGGTTGGCAGTTAGTAAAAGGCAGGCACCGCATGACAAAAAGTGAGTGGGAGCCAACAAGAAAAGTCAGGGAAACTAGCACCAGGGTAGGGCACAGGCAGAAAGGCAGGTGTGCGGGATACGAATAAGCTAGAGCAATAGAAATAAACAGATAGCGGTGGGGGAGAGAGAGGTGAGGAGAGGTAGAGGCGAGGATAAACGGAAGCGTGTGCACCACACCAGGCTTGGCAGCTTTATCTCCCACCTTCGCGCCAAAGTGGTAAGCTAGCGTCCAGGTTATGTTACCTTTCATGTTAATTGTGCTTGTGTGCAAGAGAGAGGAGTGGGAAGATCGACTGGGGGGTGTTGCGATGTGTTTCAAATAAAACCTGTTTATTTATATGGCGCATAAGGCGGATTGCAGGTTGTCAGTGTGCTTTGCAAAGCTCTAGAAATATGTCTATTTTTATCCTAAAAAACTGGCACATATTGGCTTGTCTTGGAAAGGATGAAAGGCGGAGTCACAGCACCAGACTCTAAGCCTGTGAACTGCAAGTTGCACACAGATCTTTGCAGCAGATGCCCTACCAGCTGTTGTGTTTTTTAAATTTATTTATTCAGTGTGGTTTGCTTCATGTCAGAATGGCAGCCTTGCGGCTCGCTTCAGAGGTTGAACAGCAGCCAACAAGATCAGGGCATGGCACGGGGGTAACTCAAACGAAATCTAAGAGTGGCGTGGCAGCGCCATGGCACGGAAAGGCAAACTGCTGCCAACTTGGCCCGCATGAACACTCTTTCTCCCGGCTACAGTGCAAGTGTTATTTATCAAGGGATGATGTGAGCCTTGCAAACAAAATGAAATAGGGGTTCCGGGCAGTCACGTCGACACATTTCATGCCTCGTCTTTGCACAGTACCTACATGTTGTATGTATCCCTGCTTTCTTTTTGACGCTATTGATTTCAGTCTTTTCTCGTTTTCGTTCTACTTCCCTCCATTGTTCGTTTTTTGATCCATTTTCCCAAAACAAAAGTCAGGTTTTGTGTCTAGCACTGGCCCACAAGGTTTGGTGTACAGCGTAGTTACACAAAAAAGTGTTGCCTCACTTTTCCTCGTGGACTAGCGCTGGACACCCCTGCATCTTAAATAAGTTAAATGTTATTCTCAGAGAGGCGACTCTGGTGCGAGCTGTTTTCGTTTGTGACCTAGCTGGGACTTTGTGGGCATCTGAGGGGGCCATCTCCCTGTGTTTTTGTTAACACCACTGTGACAAAACACATGTTGAAAGAGCCCAGCCCCCATGGTCACAATTGTTTCAGTGCTGAAACGAATGTGGCCAGAAATGTGGGCTTGGGAGTCCTAGCATGAGCTGTCCTGCGGGCTATAAAGCCAAGATTTGATAAAGGTGCCCTTTGACAAATCGGAGTTGACCGAGATGCAGCTGGGATGAGGACGAGATAAAAGAAGTGGGCTGAGAGATGAAAAGCAAGAAGGAGATGTAGGAAAGGAATCGGGCAGCAGATGCACAGAAGAAAAAATGTCAGTGAAAAAGTTGGCGACTGAGAAAAGTAGATGAAGAAACAAAATGGAAACATGATAGGGAGTGAGATGTTATAGGCAGAGTGGGGAAAGGAGGAACCGCTGTTGGTGTAATATGGACAGAGAGTTAAAATAAAAGCGTAAGAGGAGAGCGAGAGGGAAAGGAAGAGTGGGAAGAAGTAGCCACGGATCAAGAAATGGAAAGGGCGGGAGCAAAGGGGAGTGCAAAGAGTGACAATGAAAGGAGGGGACAGGGAGTGCAGATGAGAGAGAGGTTCACAGAGAGGAGGGATGGACAGAGGGGAGTGCAAAGAGTGACAATGAGAGGAGAGTGACAGGGATGGAGATGAGAGAGAAGTTCACAGAGAGGAGAAAGGGACAGAGGGGAGGGGAACGAGTGTCAATGAGAGGGGGTGACAGAGATGCAGATGAGAGAGATTTGCAGGGAGGGACAAAGGGAAGTGGAAAGAGGTACAGCAAGGAGAGTCACACGGATGGAGATAAAGAGCGTGTGATGAGGTTCATAAGGGCCAAATGAGAGTGGAAAGAATGGCAATGAGAGGAGAGTGACAGAGATAGAGGTCAGAGAGAGAGGTTCACAGAGAGGAGGGAAGGGCAAAAGGGAGTGGAAAGAGTGACAGCAAGGAGAGAGTGACACGGATGGAGATGAAGAGCGTGAGATGAGATTCATAAGGGCCAAATGAGAGTGTAAAGAGTGGCAATGAGAGGAGAGTGACAGAGAGAGAGGTTCACAGAGAGGAGGGGGAGGGCAAAGGGGAGTGGAAAGAGTGACAGCAAGGAGAGAGTGAAAGGATGAACATGAAAGAGGGTGCAATTCAGGCAGAGCTGTATGGGGGAAAACAGGAGGTAGAAAGAGTGATGGGGGAGACCTAAAGGTGAGGGGGAAGTGCAGAGGGCAGCTGAGGAGAGGGTGGCAGAGATGGTGAATGGTGTGAGACACAAAGACACCGAAACACAAAAATGAGTGGGAGGCAGAAAAAGGAAGGTGGTAATTTTTGAACACAGAAAGAAACTCGACTTGCTGGGACAAGCACTCAGTATTTCCTCATCCAGCCCAGCGCGTCTCCTGGAAGCTCCCAGAAAGGGGAAGGTGTGACCAGGGGTGCTTGTGAGGTGGCACCGGGCCCAGTATGTCTGGCTGCGGGTTTTGTGTTTGTCACTTTGTGAGTAAATCGAGTATTTCAACGTCTGCTTGCAGCTGCAGCGGTCTCTGTGTACTTTTTTGTGTACAGGTCTTTAAGCCTAAACAAATGTTTGTGACTCGTGCTTTATGTGTGTACTTGATAGTGTTTGAGTGTGTGTTTGTACTTGTGTTGGGGTGATGTTGATGGATATAAGGATGTTGTTACAGATCCTGTCATAACACTTTCGCAAGTGCTTTATCAACCTTCCTGCTTCCTCAATTTGCTTGAAAATGCTCCATTTATCCATTCTTTTTTCAAAATTGTCTCGGGGGGAGAACCCCCCCGAACCCCCTGTAGGTTGTTAGGGCTCGCTCGCTACGCTCGCTCGCCTCAGTGCAGTACCACGATAACTTTACGCCTCACCACTTTCAAATGTCACCAGCCGCCACTGCCAGAGATTCATCTAGGAATCTTACGTTCCATCCATAAACTCTTCCTGTGTTCAGGCCAGCCCTAGGCCTCCCCACAAGCAGAGAGTTCTCAGTCGTTTTCAGTTCTCCATCCAACACAAATACCTGCAGCAAAATGCACACTTCAAAATGGCACCAGTCATTTTTGGATCATATAAACTCTCCTCTCAACTGCAGATTCTGCAACCTCACCCTCGTGTGGGTTTACTCTGCTGGCATCCTCAAAAACATGCCCCTGGAACTTAGTTTAAACAGAACTTATCAGCACAGCACTTGCGGGCCATTACTTTATTACAATCAACCATTTAATCCTCACACAAGGATCCTCTGAAGAGAGTCCTAAATAATTAACTTATTTTGCATTTGATAAATGAAAAAGATATCTGCTAAAACTTAAAATTAAACTCAATTTTATCGAGAGAGCATGTACAGGATAGTCAACTACATAGTTTTAAGGTGAAGTGAAATGAAAGACATATGCTGTCAAAACTGTTTTTACATTAATACAAAAGAGTTTACGAATTATTCATACAAGTCTTTATTGAAAATATATTAACAAATAAATGAAACATTTACACTCCATTCTGTGCAGTTCTGCTGTTTCTATATGCTGGTCTCATTTACATTGCTTACTTCAGTATAATACATAACACTCACTAAATAAACCATCCAGCAAATATATAATTACTTTGTTTTAATCTCCGAAATGTGCTAATATTACTATATAATTAATTGTGCATGCAAATATGTTTAATTGTCACACATATGTAGCATACAGAAAGTCCACAAGTTTGTAGAGTAATTTAGGGCCATATGTATCATTCAAAATTACGATCGCAAACGCCGAAATTCACCGAATTTCGGCGTTTGCGATCGCAATTGGGCTTAGTGTTATGTATTAAAGAAAAACTGCCTCACAAAATAAGGAATCGCAAAATTTGCGATTCCCTATTTTATGACTGCATTTAAGGAATCGCAAATTGCGATTCCTTAAATGCAATGTAAGAAGCACCGAAAAAGTGCTATTTGGCCTTAAGGAATCGCAAATTACCACCAACTTCAAGTTCGTGGTAATTTGCGATTTCTTTGAAAAATGCATTTTATTGCATTTTTCAAAGTGCCATGTGGCGCACATACATGCCCTTAGGGCATGTATGTGTGCCACATGTGCACACATGCACATTTCAGGGTGCAACAGGGTGTCCTTTGACACCCTGGCACCCTTGTAATTGCATTCTCAATTTGCGATTCTCTAATTGAGAATAGCAAATTGAGAATGTCTTCCCATTAATTCCTATGGGCCTCTAGGCCCATAGGAATGAATGGGGAGGTATTCCTTAATTGCGAATCGCAATTTGCGATTCGCAATTAAGGAATATGTAGGATTCGCAAAATTATTTGCAGATCCTACATACATAGCGTTTTGCGATTCTCAAATTGAGATTCGCAAAAAATCGCTATTTGAGAATCGCAAAAGAAGATTTTCATACATATGGCCCATAATTTTTTGATATTCTTAGGTGAACATTCAGATTATATTTATTATCAGGAGTGGTTTACAACCTTGACTAAATACTATTAACATATTTGTAATTGTTTGCATGTGCTGATAATACTTCCTGTTTTTATGTCTCCTCTTAAAAACCCCAGATCTTCTCTTAATGTATCAACAGAAGACCTCACTCACTTGTCAAGGGCCCTGTTTGATTAGGTTAACAACACCAGGTACTAGTTGCCCCTCCTCTTTTTTTTTACTATAATCTCCTCTCAACTAGGGTCCACGCTTACTTATAATCCCCTTACCAAGGCACTGTGAGGCTGCCAACATTGCCTTGGGATGGTTCATGATTGCAGGTTTTCTGTACAATAGTTCATTGTCTATGAAGATTAGAAAACGCCCAGCCACTTCATAACCGCACTACCTCTGTGCTTTTTGAACAGACAATTGTCCCTTCTTTGAACCTCCCTTCTTGAGCAATGATGCCACTCAAGGAGGCACGCCACTGCTACCTGCTGCACCTGACAGTTTCCTTCTGTGGTTGGATAGATCTTGACTTGCCCTGCTCAGCATACAACCAATCAGCAGAAGATGACCAGTCCTTGTTCTCAAACCCCACGCTCTTGAAAAGAGTGAATTGCCTCAATTTCGTAATTTAGGTAAAACATGACCGATCATGGCTGATTAGGGTGGAGAAGTCAAAAGCAAAACAGAATTCACCATTAGGCATCACTTTCTGATCTCTTGATTGACAGAATAACGAATTTATTTGATCTCTTATTGGAGAGATCTCCATAAGATCTTGAACTCACATCTTACATTTTGGACACGACTGATTCATAATTCCACACCACTTTGCTAAATAAAATGAGTTTAGGTGCATCAGATAATTATGTCTGGTTCCCTCCCTCACCTCTATCCTTCTTCCTTCGCTCTCCTGTTCCCAGTAGTGCTTCGAAGAGGTATCATTTAGTGTTAAGGAAAACGCAAGTGACATTTAAGACATGTTGCCACTCCTCTCTTTCTCAAACCTTTTTTTTCCTCAATCCTGTCTCTTTTTCCTCTCTGCCTCCTCACTTCTCTCTTATTTTCTGCAGAGCTTTTAAGTGTAATGGATGCAACACACATGCATTTGTTCTCTCCAGTACCATTTTAGCTCTATGCCGGTAGGTAAATGCATTTATCATTTTGACTTTCACAAGATGTTCAATCTTAGAAATTGTAGTGAGGGAGAGACACCTGCCTCCCTCAGACTTGCTTCAACATGGCCTTGTATCATGAGATGTTCAACCTTAGAAAATTTTAGTGAGGGAGATGGAGAAAGACACCTGCCTCCCTCAGACTGGCTTCGACATGTCCTTGAATGGTTCAACAATGTACTATAATCGTCAACTGTGTCAAACCTTGGCTTTCCTCATTGTCATTCGTCACCTTGACATCTGTCTCCTTCTCTCTCCTCTTTCCACTTGCCCAGTCCTGTCTGTCCTTCCTTGTCCCCGTACACTCTCCATCTACACCTGCTTGTCAGACACCAGCAATGAGCTATGCTTTGTTCAGCGGGACACTTTTTAGGTAGATCACTGTACCCACAACACTCTTTGCTCATTAACTCTTTTTGGTCCCCTACTGTTCTCTCCTGGTCCTCGTTGCTATCTTTCCTGTTCCACTCAGTGATCTTTGGTAAACCTATGGTTGGTTGCATAAAGCGCTGTACCGATAATAATTATAATACAATCTATCTCCAATTATTTTTAAAATGAGCATGTTAGTCTTCTAACCCACTCCTTCAGTGGTATCTCCCACTAAAAACCTGTGCTTATCTGGGCAGTTTTGCAATCCTTTACTATACTGCCCTGCTATTCAAGTGCCCCTTAGTATTCGGTCAATAATCTGGCCCTACAAAGAGTCCAGATCTCCGTCATAATAACGTAAGAACCTTGCATTGATTTCAACTGCACTGTTTCGTATGTTACACCTCACACTCAGCAAGGTTATTGCCCCACAAAGACCAAAATGCCCACCCTCTCATTAAATGTTTCTGTTTGAGTTAATTTGTATGCTTTGCCCTCTAATATCATCTTGCCTCGCCAGAGAGCTATAAGATCTCTCGCACTGACCGCCAAAATGGTAGCGGGGGCGGTGTAGCAGTTGTTTACAGGGATAAGTGGGTTTTTAATCGTGGTGAGACAGTATTGTTGGGTGAAGATGAATTTCTGGACTTCAGTATTGGCATTTCTCCTCAATCCACGCTGGGGGGGACTCTGGTCTATAGGCCCCCTGGGCCTGCGGGATCCTTCCTCAAAACATTGGAAGATGTCATCGTTCCCCGGACCCTGCGGTTTTCCCAGTATCTTTTTCTCGGGGACCTTAACATCCATCTGGATCAGACTAATTTAGGGGCAACTCGGGTTTTCTTGGACTCCTTGAGCCTTGCTCAGCTTACCCAGTGGGTCAGCTTACCAACCCACTGTGGCGGCCACATCCTCGATCCCATTTGCTCCAATTTTCCCATTATAATTGAGGACCCGCTCCCGGTGCCTTGGTCAGATCACTTTCTATCTTATTTTTCCTGGGCTTCAGAAGGCATTTACTCGGATTTACAGGTCAGAATAAGTCCTCCCGCCGCCAAAATTGATCCTTTAGCTTTTAGTCAAGACCAGTTTTCCCCTCCGATCTGGAAGGCGCTCTGGCCAGCTTTACTAGCTGGATTATGCAGGTGGTGGACAGTCTTTCTCCGCTTTCGCGTCAAAGGCGGGCCAGGGAGTCGCCCTCCAAACCCTGGTTCTCTCCCGAACTAAAGGCTCTCAAGCAGCAATGTAAAAAACTGGAACGCTGCTGGTGGAAGGACTACTGCCCTTTAGCAAAGACGATGCTCTGGGAGGCCCAGAAAACGTATTACACTGCCATAGGTCAAGCTAAAGGCCTTTATTATGCAGACCGTATAGAGTCAGCTAGTAATAACTCTAGGGAAATTTTCTCTATTGTTCAGAGTTTTCTGGCTCCCAAGGCAGAGGCTATCAAGCTCCCTGCCTCCGATACCTGGTGTGAGAAACTCTCCAACTTCTTTATTAATAAGATTCGCTCTATACAGGCAACGTTTGCAGGTCAGAGCCAGCCTACTGCGGGAGTTGTGCCCCCTGATGCCTCACCAGCTCGCTCTTCCTTGCTGACAGATTTTACATCTATTGACTTACCGGATTCACTTAAAATTCTCAAGGCCATGAAATCAGGCTCACCGGCTGATCCCTGCGCGGCTAAGCTTTTGGCCTCTGTAGCAGAGACAGTCAATCCGGAAGTCAACATGCTTATTAATCTCTCCTTGCAGGAGGCGCTTGTCCCAGCAGAGTGGAAACAGGCAAAGATTTTGCCGCTTCTAAAAAAACCTTCATTGGATCCTCGGGATCCGGGGAGCTATCGCCCCATTTCCCTTCTCCCCAGTGTGGCCAAAATCTGTGAGAAGGCTTTCAATAAACAGCTGACGGATTTCATTGAAAGCTCAGGCTTACTTCATCCAGCTCAATCGGGGTTTAGAGCCGCTTACAGCACTGAGTCCGCTCTAATTGAAGTCTCCGAAGCTATTCGGGACTGCCTGGATGCTGGTGGAAGCGCTGCCCTTATACTGCTGGACCTTTCAGCAGCATTTGATACTGTTCCCCATTCACTGCTTTTGGCTCGTCTGGCGGATATAGGTATCTCAGGCTTGGCTTGGAGCTGGCTGAAATCCTTTTTGGAGGGGCGTACGCAACAAATCTGGCTCCCACCATTTTCATCTCCGCCTCAATGGGTGACCACGGGAGTGCCGCAAGGGTCCTCCCGGAGTCCCCTTCTTTTTAACATCTACGTCACTCCTCTGGTACAGTTGGTGGAGGAATTGGGAGCCAAGATTGTGGCGTACGCCGATGACACCCAACTCCTGTTTACTTGGGGCAAGTCGGAGTTTTCCACTCTGGAGGTAAAAAACTGCCTGACAGCTGCTTTTCAGTGGCTCTCAGCAGCTCAGCTTAAATGCAATGAAGATAAGTCGGAAATTCTCCTTTATGGGAATTTTCCTCCTCGGTTCAGAGAATCACTTTGGCCGTCCGACTATCTATTGCCTTCTTCTTTGGGTCAACCAGTTAAGAACCTGGGTGTTTGGTTCGATGAGAATTTATCCTTTTCGACCCAAATCAAAAAGCTGGCTGGGGGCTGTTTTGGATATTAAAATCCCTTAAGAAATTCCCAACGTTGCTTCCTAGGGCAGCGAAGGAAACGGTGACCCGGGCACTGATACTGTCACGTATTGACTATGCCAATGCTCTGTACATTGGCTTACCGGACTATACTCTCAACAAACTGCAGGTGGTCCAGAATGCAGCGGCTAGGCTTCTGTTTAATATTCCAATTAGAAGCAGCATTAGACAACACCTGCGCATACTGCATTGGCTGCCTGTCATCAATCGTGTGAAGTTTAAAGCCCTGGTTGTTGCACATCGTGCCTTGTATGCATCTGGGCCTGCCTATTTAAGGATGCGCTTTACGTTTTACACTCCAGGAAGACCTCTGAGGTCAGCATCCCAGCTTCTTGCCCGGATACCTCGTGTTCGTCTCCAAAGAATGGGGGGTAGCTCTCTTGCCTTTTGGACTGCCACAGCCTGTAACTCCCTTCCTTTTGCTTTGCGCAGCATTCAGGATCTGGGTCAATTTAAAAAACAGCTCAAAACATTCCTGTTTTAATCATTGTATCCCTTTTAGCACCTCAAGGTTCGCGCCGGGACACTCCCTGGAGTATCTGTGCGCGTTATAAAATCCAGTAACATAACATAACATATGCTGTCGAACGTTTTCCCATTAGCATTCCTGCTCCTTTCTTAATTATGCCCCCTGGTTCTCATTCCTTTTGTTGTTTATTTCCTCTTATTAATTCCTCAGCACACAATTAATTTCTTCTTATTAGTGTCCGATCTCTACTATATTGTAAATTGTTTGATGTCCTTCAGATTGTATCCACTTCCAATTGTCTCATGTTTCCCCTCTTCTTATGTCGTGTTCGCTTGTGATGCTCCTCCTTTTTTCCTGGGTTTGGCTCTTGTGTATTTTTAATTGTAATTTTCCCCTCTGATGGAACCCTCACGCTAAGTGCCCTTAGGAGAAGGATAAGTATGTTCTCAGACTGTTTTCAAAATTAAGCGAATACTCCCACAGGAAGTTCTAATTACTGTAAAAGAAGAATCAAAATCCAGCATTTCAACACATTGCTTCAGAACATACATCCCAATTTTCGTTAACATTTATTTTTAAGGGACCCTCAATCATCTTTAGTGCCACTATTCAAATTCTTTTGGCCAATCTTCTATTTTGCTTACAATGTTTTCATCCGGTAATAGTTAATTCCAGCTATCATAATCATTATTAGTAGTGCAATTAAATAACTAAATGCATTTGTTTAGTCCTGTAAATTTCAGTACATTTTTCCAAAATGTGGGCAATAAAATACAAGCAACACATCATGAAACTTATTTGAACTTACATGTACATCACATCAGGAAGTAGGCTGCTTTCTCACACTTTTTGTATACTATGTAATAGTATAGTTTTGCTTTTGTTATAAGAAAAATGCACTAAATACTCTATAAAATAGCCTTTGGTAGAACATGCAATGGACAACTATTGACAATGTAAAAGGAAAATATCTAGTTGATTTATTAGCTAAATAGATTAATTTAAGCTACAGAGTACACTGTATTTGATAAAACAAAAGATGGTGCGAACTCCAGACTACTAAAAGCAGAAATCTGCAAGTTGCTCTCTATTTAGAGCTACACTAGAGGTAATACCACAATTACAGGATTCGTTAATGCAATTTTTCATTCAAGGCGCTACCGCACATTTACAAATAAAAGGCTAAATGGTTTTAGAATGATTATTCAAAGGAGAAGAAATATCTATGTATTTCTATAACTAAACAAGCTAGAACTGTTAATTGAAAATATTCCTCAAAATACATTTTCAGACCACTCTTTGACATGCATAAAGCTTCCTTAAGAACCAAAGCATTAGACAAATAGAAAACGCTGATAAATATTTCCATGTACAAATATATATGATCATATTTACAGTTCATTATTTGCACTTTGCATATACAACATATAATGTATGAAATGGCTGGATGTAGCTTGAAATGTCACATTTGCTTCAACAGTGTCTGTTGTATCTGCCTTCTTTAGTTAATTTTCATTCAAGTTTCCGGAGGGCATTACAGAGAGTTCCAATTTCACCTGAACACAAAAATGATAAAAATGATAATGTGAGTTTCCAGTACTACACTGAAACCATGTTCTACTACAGAGTGCAAACATCTTTAATTGAGCGATAATATCCCAGAGTAGGGTGACCAAATGGCTTCATCTCACTGTGACACCAATTTTCTATTTCTGAACTTTGATTTTACATATCAGTGCATTCTGGGAGTTGCAGTCTTGATTCAATTTAACTGATCCATTTGGAGCACCACACCTGATATCAATGTTATTTAAAAGCAAAGTCCAGGAATGGAAAACTGATGTTCGGGTGCATGGAGCAATCTGGTCAGCCTACTGCCACGAGAAGTGCTGTCTGGCCATAATGCTATACAGCTGTATTCAGCCATATACACATATATAGGGGAACCTCATAAGGGACTCTTTATGAGGTTCCCCTATATATGTGTGGCTGTACTGTAGCCTGGATTACTAATATTGTAGGATGCTGTATTTACCAGGTGTGATATTTCCGCACCATTCTGAGTTTTCTTGCTCAAAATTCGGCATAATATGCACAATTGGTGTTTATAATAACTTGCTTAAAACAGCTTTGTCTCTTGCACTATGTGGAATCTCGATTGAGGCACCACCAGGATTTGCAACCCTTTTGGGATTTTGTGGGGCAAATTATGGAAGGCCCTAAACAAAGTATACACCTTCACCCAAAATAACTGTAACGGAGGCACCTTGCACCTGCTCTGACCTGGCATTCGAAAATAAAACGTTCTTTGAGTAAAGTGAGCCTCATAATTAACCTCGAGAAGGATGTAGCCTCCCTCATTCCTTACCACATCAGTCGACCATGGCTGCTCCTAAGTATGTGGTGGAGGTCAGAATTTAGTACCAATGTCAAATTTTCTGAACAGACACAACTTTTTAGTGGTGTGCTATTGGCTTAGGATGTAGAAGTGCCTTTAAACGGATCTAATTGACCAATTATTGTGTAAGTGCTGATAGTATGGTAGGGTGACATATGGACATTCTGAGAAATTGGGCTGTTGGTTGAGGGGGTGAACCCTACTCAAGCAACAGCCACAATCCTTGTCTGGGTGAAGCAAAAAAAGTCACTAAATTAACCTATGCTTAACCCTCTGGTAGCGTGGCACAAAATTAGTCAGGCTTAACCTATAGGCAATGTGTACAGTGCTGATGCAGCACAAAAACAGTAATAAAGTGAAACACCATACAAGAAAAACCCCACACCAATTTAGCAAATTTTGATAAATGATTTGACTCCAAAACAACCAAAAACCTATCAGTAAAACCGGAGTTATGAATTTATAAAGCTTTTAGTAAAAACGAGCACCTAAAAGATCCAATCGCCAACCGCAGACATCTAGTCGCGCAAGACTGGGGCAAAGTCAAAAGTTATGGCTGACCGTGATGGAGCGTGGCTTGAATAATCAAAGTGGATTAGGCCCAGTCTCTGCTTTCCTTCGGACTTACAAGAGATTTCAGGACAAATGGTTGAGAAGGCAAAGTTCAGCAGGGCAAGGCAGCCTGCGGTGTCCGAGGAAGAGCATCATTGTCGGGGAGTCGCTGGACGAAGTTGCTGTGAAGATTCCTTTGTTCGGACGTAGTCTTTTTTGGAAGTTGAAAATCTCCAGCGGGGTGAAGCTGCAGGCTGTAGCTGATAGGAGCTCCATGAGGCCAGATACCCCTTCTGCGAGGTGTCGCTGAACAGGATTTGCTGCTGTGTAAAAGAACATGGTAGGAGCTGCCGTGAAGTCAGGCAGACCGAAGATACACCTTGGGTTGTCCCGGTCTCCTCTCGGTTCTCAGAGTACATATTGGCCAAAACTGCTTATGTCCCAAGTGTGGGATTTGGGCTATCTGGGCATCTTTCACACAATTTCCAAGTGTCCAGGACTGGGGTGGCACCACTTTGCGAGTCAGAACTCACTCAGGTACGGGTTCAAGATGGTTGGAGCCTTTTCTGTCCCTGAGGCTCTGATCAGGAGGCCAGCCAACTAGCCCTTGGAGTCACATCTGGAAGTCTTGGGTTCAGGGAGAAGAGCACGGCTCAAGCAGCAGGACAGACCTCTGAGGCTTCAGGCAGCAGTGCAGTCCTTCTTGGTTCAGCAAAGCAGTCCCTCTGAAGTACACAGCAGGCCACAGCAGCAGGCAGTCATGTGAGAGTCCTTCACTCCTGGAACTGAAGAATGGGTCTGAGGGTCCCATTCTTAAACCTGGTGTCTTCTTTAATTGGGAAAAACTTCTGGAGGCTCCTGCTCACAGAAGTGTCTGAAATTTCCTGCCTCCTTGCCCTGACACCAGTCTGTGCAGGCATAAAAGGCTGGTGTGAAGTTCTTTGTGTGAGAGTAGGACACAGCCTATTGAAGTTCAAGTGGGGCTGTGCACAGCTCCCCCCCATCGTGCCTGAGATGGCCCATTCAGGCATACCTAGTACCTCTATTATGTGACTGTCTGGGAGGAATATACAAAGGCTAACTGCCACTCATACATAGTTATGTGACCCAGGAACAGGCTACAGGCACCAAATGGTGACGCTAGGGAAATGCCAAATTTGTAAAAGTAGATTTTTCAGAACTGTGACCTAAATTTCGACTTTGCTATTAAAGAGCGTTTTAAATTATAATTACTCAGATACCAAACTTGACCTTTCCACCTGTTTCCAAACAAAAGTTAGCACTTATTAAATGTAATTAGGTAACACAATGCTATCCTATGGGTAAGGTAGGCCTCACAGAGGTGAACAATGGATTTGTGAGATTTTCACTGCCAGGACATGTAAAACTTAAAAGTACATGTCCAACTTTTTAATTACAATGCACCCTGCCCAATGGGCTGTCTAGGGCCTACTTTAGGGGTGAGTTATATGTAATAATAAGGGGAAAGGGAGTTTTAGGTTTGGCAAGGAGGTTATTATGCCAAGTCGAAATGGCAGTTTAAAGCTGCATTCAAGCTGCATTGGCAGACCTGGGACATGTTTAAAGGGGCTACTTGGTGGCATAATACGTGCAGCAGGCCCACTAGTAGTATGCCATTTACCGACCCTTCGTATATGGTATACCACTTTACTAGGGACTTACAAGTAAATTAAATATGCCAATCAGCTGTAAGCCAATTTTGACATGTCTTAGGGAGTGAGCACAATCAAGTTACCACTTGTTAGTAGTGGCAAAGTGCACAGAGTCCTAAAGTCAACAAAAATGAATTGAGAAAAATAGGAGGGGTGAAGGTAAAAACTTTGGGAAGAGCACCCTAAGGCTGACAGGTCTAACAGACATTGTGATGATTACTTGTAAAACATAGCTGGAATTAATAGCCAAGTGAAAAGAAAGGGTATTCGTGCTTCATTTTACCTCCTGCATCAATATATTACCCTTGGAATTAATCAACACTGCAAATGAGGGTCTCAGACATTATTCTGCATGGATGATGGATTTTGCCAGCGACCTCATGACTCAAGGCCTGCTCTCAATCAGTGCAGTTGTGATATTTAACTTCTCGTCAGGTACTCTGTCCAATGTCTATATAAATATTCACTCCACTCACTAAGGCTATTTTCCTTTGACAGTGATGATTTTTGTTAAAGTTTTAGTTCATCTTGATTTTTTCAAATTCATTTAAAAAACAAAATGGCAAATTAATGTTAAGTCATCTCTTAGAGGAGCAAATGTCATGTGACAATGAGGTCCTTCTACTCATTAAATAAATGAATATATGATTTAGACAGCATGTTGATAAAGTCCACAATAGAATGGAGGCTAAAGAGGCTGCAACAACACTCACTTTCATACTGTGTGAGGTGAGGTGATGAGACACCCACTTATATCTAACAAGATCTCTGTTTGAACTCCAGTAGGGTAAATACACAAGCAGTAGCGGCTCCTGGAGGGAGTGCTGCGGGGCGGTGGGGCGGGGCGGGGGAGGGGCAGAGTGGGGGGGTAGTAAACCTTGGCTTACGGCCGAACTGAGTTAAGTACATAAATCAATAAATAAAACGAATTACATTGCACGCGCTGCATCGCCGATTGCGATGCAGCGCGCGCAATGTCATTCGTTTTATTTATTGATTGATGTACTTAACTCAGTTCAGCCATAAGCCGGAGTTTACTACCCCCCACCCTGCCCCTCCCCCGCCCCACCCCGCAGCACTCCCTCCAGGAGCCGCTACTGTACACAAGGCCATGAGTACTCACAACTGATGCTGTCTGCGAGGTTCTTCAGCTGCTGCACATTGTCGAGCATCTCAATATTTTGTGTATAAGGGTTGTAACGAGCAGAGAAAGGTCGCGGGATGGTAGCAGCATATTTCCTAGATCAGAAAAAAACATTACATTTAAAAATGCTTTTTTCTTTAAGATCATCTTGTTTTCAAATAACACAAGCATTTGCAAACTAATCAGTCTGACTTTAATTTGCTAATGCAGGCATACATGCTTTTTCCATGGAACAGGACATTACAGCCAGAACTATTGTCATTGACAATGCTTGTTTATAAGACCAGTGAATTTGTAGTACCGCTGAATCACATGCTAGCCTTCAAGAAAACAATATATTTCAATTTGGCTCATTGAAATGTGTGACGATAAAGGTGAGCACATGGCACCTCATCCACGTGCTCTTCCATGTATGTCAAGCACAGACTGAATGAATACTGGCAGCCCGAGACATACGTATGTACATTTATTTAGATATATAGAAATACATATTTGTCCATTAATGAGCTACATGAATATACTAGAAGTGCTTCACACTACAGGCAAAAGAAAAGGTGAAAAGTATAAACTCTTATTGAGGATGTCAATACAAATGGGGAACCCTTGCTAGTGAATACCTAACTCATGTAGGGAATGGACCACCACATGTGTCAGTGTTTTTTTTAAGAGGCACTGAACCCTCACCCATCTTTTCCTCTGACACAAATGGGCTTAACCTCACCGCTGAGTATTTATATTGTCGCAGATTGTGTAACGACTCTGGTTTGACCCCATAGGTATTGGGAGAGTGAGGGAATTCAAGGGTTAGAATTACCTAAAGTTGTGCCAATAGCTTTAATAAGGCTACCCCATACTATGACTAAAAACACAGAGCTTTCTCGAGGTCAAGAGACTCGTTCTACATTATGCCTCTTGGTACTGTGGATAACATCCATCTATGCTAATAGTGAGTGGGTAATGAGACAGTGATATAAAGAAAACAATATAGAAAACGGTATGGGCATTCATAATAAATGGTTGGAATCTCTTCCAAGTTGAGCTAACCCTAAAAACTGAGATGCTCCTTGACTTGTAGACAGGAAGGGTGGGAGCCTCAGTATCCATATTAGATCTCTATCTGGTGATCGGCCTGCAAGCTTAATGTGTTCGCCTGATGTCATTCTCATTTTGTATTTATGGTATCTGTGGTTTAAATGGTATACATACTCTGTAATATGCATGAATATGTAGATATCCTTGTGCACATATATGTATACTAATGTATACCATATGTACTAATATATTCCATATGTATTTAATTACTACATTTGCATGCATGTATACAGACACCAACACGTGTGTTTGTGCAACTTGACCATCTCTACAAAGACGGTGAATTTAGTGAGGGGAAAAAAAGAGAGATGGTGAGAGAAGTGAGGCAGAGAGAAAACATATAAGAGGATAATACATTTTAAACTTAATTATTATAGTCATTTTACAAAAAAGTTGACTAATATTAAGCTGAAGTAGCCACGCTTCACCTACTAGGAAATTAAACTTTTGACATAAAAGAAGGGCACTCTAGCAACATTAATGTAATGTGATAAGCTTGTCTTGCTACATCACAGAAAAAATATCTTGTGATTTAACATTTGTATATTGGTCGCCACATAAATCAACCCTATGTTCAGATAATCTTGATGCACAACACTCTTCTTAAACATCCATTAAAATAGAACTGGATTGTTCATTCTACAATAGAAAAAATACGTTTAACAATGAAAAGCATTAATCCTGTTTAATGATACATTAATGCTTATAACTGTATGATGTTTGTTTTATGTACAGTCAATCAATCACATCTCCCCCAAGTGCTGCATTCTGCTGAAAACGTGACAATGCTTCTGGAACAGACCTAACCTACTCCATGTAACCTGTTTTTTTTGTTGCTTATTTGTATGTTTACCATGTAAAGTGCTCTGCTGCCCCAAGTGTAGTTTGTGTTCTATAAAACACTGAATAAATGACTAAGTAAATCTAAGAAAGTTGGCATTTGCAGGTCTCTGTATTCGTGACATTGAAATCATTCTGGTTTCTTGAGAGGTGTCTGCTGTACATTAAGCCGTTCTGCTGCCACAATAACTGCATTAAATCCTAGAACAGGGTAGCTCATTTTGAATGTATCTTAATATTACCAAAAATAATAGGTCAGCATCTCTATAAGTGCAAAAATGAACAAAAAAGTAGATCTGTATTACCTCACTTTCTCTTTTGCGTCTTCAAAACTCTCAGCAACATAGTAAACAGGCTGGAACTCTGTGATAGGATATTTCTGGACTGCGGTCTTTGCTGGCTCAAATGGGTGAAGCTCTGGCTTGTCTGTTAAGCAGTACTGCAAAGAAAAAACTGAAGACATCAGCAACTAAGGATAAATCAATTATCAGCAATATCAACAGGTCAAACTGAAAGGGCCTCTTCAGCCATTGGTGAGTTCAGGCTCTCACTCAGTGGCCGTCCATCCTAATGGGCTGAGGGGCCAATCCTGTCACCTTTTGGCCACTAAAAGAATGTCTATCAGGCTGAGTAAAGGTCAGCCTGACAGGCACTTTTTATTTTCAGGTCAGGCAGCCAGGAGTTAGACATGCGCAGGCTCCTGGCTGCCTGAGCTGAACTTTGCAAGGCTGAAGAAGTCACAGTTCCTGTGGGCGTGACATATTCAGCCTGGCAAAGCACCTTGAGGACCTCCCTTCGTGATGAGGGGGAGCATCACTGATTGCCTCTGACCTGAGTGCTTCAGTTCTAATGCCTGAAGTGTCCAGGGCTGAGTGTCAATCACTGACACCTTGTCAAAGAGTGGGGTGGAGTCTGCAGTCTTATTGACCCCATCCCACTCTGTGACAAGTGAGGGACTGCTGCCTTTCCTCATTGGCTGATCTAAGGTCAATCAATGGGGGAAGGCAGCAGACCAGACCTCCCTGGGACCTCAGAGGCTTGGGACTGCTGCCTTCGCTCATTGGCTGACCTAAGGGAAGGCAGCAGTTCCACCCCTCATGGAATCTCCAAGGCAGAGCTGCGCAGGTATGATTTTGTTTTTATGTTTGGTGTGTGCATGCCAGCATGAATACATGGGAGTGAGTGTTGTGAATAGATATGTGGGAATGCATGAGTGTGAGTCAGTGCCTATGTGTGCGTTTGTGCCCCGGCTGCCCCCTCCCTGTTAACAGTACAGGGCGCAGCTGCACTCAATACGTCGTCTTACATGCACTCAGTCACTCATCTTGGCATTTATACATCAATTCTCCCACTCACTGACTCCTTGCATTCAGCCAGGCACACTACTACAGTTAAACACACACAGAAACAGCAAGCATATGTAAGATAATTAAAAGAATAAAAGGTTTTTAAAAAAATCCTGCAGCATAAACGTGGCCCACAATGAAAAATAAGTAAAACATTAATCATAGCAGTGGGTGACAATCTTAGAATGGTGTTGAGCATAATATCTCATTGTTGTACCAACCAAAGATGATAGACATGTTGTTCCTAAATATAGGGGCGATTTTGGACCAGTAAAACAATGATACACTATTGACAATACAATTCCTAAATGGCCAGCTCATTGAGAAGCAGTGGCTCTGTAGGGCGTGATGCACTGCAGATGAAATGAATGGGAATTGAGCAGCCTAATAACTCTAACTGGGGAGTTTTGGACACTTTAAAAAAAGGCAAGGGAAGCAAATTAAGTTGATGTAAAAAAAGAAAAAAATGAAAAGCTCAATTACTGGTGCACAAGACGTGGCACTGAAGTGCACTCAATTTTAGCTGGACAGTCACAAGTGATCAAGAGCATTCTCCTGTCACTAAAGGGATATAAAGCCAGGGGCTACATGGGCTAACCCATTGTCCCATTCTTTATGCGGTTATGGGTGGAAACAGAATGTAAATGACACTGAAATAGACCATTAGTTGAAAGAGTATGATCCAAAGCTCCTCTCTGTATGTACATGCATGTACGTGTTTTTATGATATTTGTCTGATTACACAAGCACCATCTAAAAAGTATGTTAATACGCATGTGACTTAATACTATGCATAAATTTACAAATACCTACAAGGTTACAGTTGGCAAACGATATACAGCCCAATCTTTGAGCTTCCAGCAAAGATTCTCACAGTGCAAATCTTCTATCCAGAGGGACTGTCATAGGGGTTAACAAACACCAAATCCCCTGCCTACTCTGGTAACCTGTTAGATTCCATGTAACAAAATACCTATCAGCATGCTTTACCACAGTGTAATGACAATCCACCCTTGAAGGCTTATCAGCTTTTACATATGCTTTTCACAACAAATATGTCAGGCTTACTGCCTTGTCATAACATTTCTAAATAAACAGATCAGACATATTGCTCCTGACAACTTTTCCCAAAGAAACAAGGCCTATAGCTTTTATCATTGGCTTGTCACTATGACCAACTCAGGTGTACTGTATTGAGCATAAGCTTCCCCACAAGACTACTATTGAACATAGAGTCATAAAATGAAAAATATGTATGCAATTACAATTAAAACAAGACTATACATCAGCGGTCTAGCAAGGATCCCCACAGTGCAAATCTTCTATCTGCAGGATTCGTCAAAAGAGGTACCCAGCACCAAACTCCTTACCTACTGCTTTAATCTGCGAGAATCCATGTAACAAAATACCCATATACAGGCTTTACCACAGTGTTATAACAATCCAACCTTAAAAACCTAAAGGTTTAACATATGCTTTTCACAATACATTCTTTAGGTTAACTTCCTTTGTAATAACCTATTCATAATAAGCAGAATAGTCATATGGCATATGATATATCTTTTTCCTAGTGAGCCAATCAGTCTAGTTGCCTTCATCATCACATTGTCACCATAACCATCTCAGGCCAATTGAACTGAGCATAAACGTTTCCACAAGGATATAAACATTACAGATATGTACAAAATTACTATTGAGAAAACAATATACAATTCGTCCAAAGAGGGCCTAACAAAGATTATCACAGTCCAAACATTAGACTTTCAGAGTTTGTCAGAGGTGGAACCCAACACCAAAACCCTTGCTTACTACATTAAGCTTTGAAGTTGTCTTAACGTTTCATGATTACCATATCATACATATGGCATCTGATATATGGCATCATTAGGTTGTCACCACAACCAGGTCAAGCCACCTGTACTGAGCATAAGTGTTCCAACAATTAATAAAGTGCAATACAACTGAATTTTCAGCTGAAGCATACATCTTCTGCACAATCAAATGCTGAGTTTAAGGAAATCAACATGTAGGTGGAGCCAAAGCCCACACTCAGTATTGATTCTTTAAGCTTCTTTTTTTTAATCATTTAGGGTCTGGCAACAGCTGTGGGGTCAAAACATACCTGGAAAAAGCACATGCATTGCGAGCCTATAACCTTTCTCTTTGATGTCCCTTCTGAAATTGCACAATAATAAACTAAAATGCAGATTGATAAGGTGACATTTCCAGTATGTTATGCTTGGCGATTATAGAAATTGTCCTTCCAAAAACCGGAAATCAAGTAATGTAATCTGAAGGGCTAACCATAAAGATATCTTGAGTAAATAAAACAAAAGACCTCAATGTTACAGTGTACCTCTTTTTAGACCTTTCTTTAGAAGCTGCAAACTGGATTGGCAGTTAGATCAATAATAATCAATGTCCAAATATATTGAAAGATTATGAGTACATACCAAATCCACAAAGATGAAGGGAAAAAAGGTTTACATCACGGGTTTAGAATTTCGTGAACTGAACTATTAGTACATTGTTTGGTTCATAAAATAGCACACTGGCAACAAAAATAGTTGTCTCCATTTGCAACCAAGTTTTGCTATCAATGCAATGGTTCATCCTGGCCAGCATGTTTGTTTCTGTTAAGCAAAGATTATGCTGAAAGATATATTCATATGTTTCGTGGTTGGCCATGAGTGGTTGAGCATCTACTCAGTGGGCAGCTATGTAGATGATGCAAATTTAAAATGTCTCTCCCTTATAATTCATGGTAAGATAGGAAACCACAGAAATAGAATCTGCTTTAGTGTTAGCATCATACATTTTCAAAAAGAAGCTATAAACATAAGCAAACAGATTTACTATTTCATAAAGGAGCCCCTATGCAGTAGTGTATTTAAAAGAAAGAGAATTAAATTAAATGTAACCTGTAGTTCACCAAATGAAGACAGTAGACCTGCACCATATGCTTTGATCTTATCGTCTTGCTTGCAGAGCCCAAATTCCACAGTAAACCAATAAACCTAAATTGCAAGAAACACAATGCAAGAAGGATATCATGTTGAGAGACTAGACAAGTCCTTTGACAATTTGCAGCTAGTATAACATAGTATAGTATAACATTTAACACATTTTTCACTTGAATATACTTTTTTTATACAATTGCTCTATGTGCAGAATTGGTGTATATATATATATATATATATATATATATATATAAAAGAACAAAGTGCAGAGCCCGATTTCGAAATACATCTAAGCATTTATTTTCAGATCATACTGGCTGCATGCTCATACCCTGACGCGTTTCGTCTCCTTCAAGACTTGTTCACAGGTGAGTATCCTTACAATGCTAGATGCAACTGTTTAAATTCAAAAGGTCATGTGACCTATGCTGGCATACTACACATCCCAAGGTGCACCATGCTGGTATATACAAAGTTCGTACTGCAGTTAAATATTGATCTTGCTGCATAGCGTCCTTCACTGCAGTAATGATGTTAAAATGAAATCCGGTTCCTTGGGATAAAGAGACCACGTACAAATCATTGTAGCAGCAATTCTTGAAGGAGACGAAACGCGTCAGGGTATGAGCATGCAGCCAGTATGATCTGAAAATAAATGCTTAGATGTATTTCGAAATCGGGCTCTGCACTTTGTTCTTTTGGATTTAAATGACAGGTTTTCCATGCCTGTTGACGCAGCAGCCGCCCTGCAGGGTTGGGGGCCCCAGAAATGGAACTTTGTTTTGCGTGAGATATATATATATATATACATATATATATATATATATATATATATATATATATATATATCCTCAAAGTATCGCAGTATGCGCGCTCTCAGGAAAACAAACAAGGCGATGTCGGTACTCGGTACTGCAGATAGATTTATTAGTTCATAAATCTATCTGCAGTACCGACATCGCCTGGTTTGTTTTCCTGAGAGCGCGCATACTGCGATACTTTGAGGATTTCACTGCCAGTTGCTCCGCCGGCTTGCGAGCCACCTCCCGTGGGTCTCCGTTTCCCAGAAGGAGTTCTTTGTGGTTTTGGATATATATATATATATATATATATATATATATATATATATATATATATATATATATATCTATATATATATATATATATATTCTTCCCCTAAATCCACTGATCACCACCATGTTTTGTTAATAGTATATCTAATTCCAATCCGATCCCATTGTTAGCTGCACTATGAAGGAAACAGATTTTTTCTAGCTAAATGTCCTAAAATAAAAATGCAATATAAAAATACATTACGGGTACCATGTTTAAATGGCTCAATAGTGCTATCTTGGGGTTCTGATGACAATTACAAACCTTCAGTCACCTGGTTCATTATGTCACCATAACCCTTTGATGGCAGTGGTGGACCACATTACCCAGTAACCTGTTATCTATCTATCTATCCATCTATCTATCTATCTATCTATCTATCTAGCTATCTATCTATCTATCTATCTAGCTATCTATTTATCTATCTGGAAATCAGTATCTATCTAATTCAATCCTGAGAGCTTGCTCTTTCCTATCTTCATCACACTTTGCTTTTATTTGATTTTTATGTAACCATCTACAAATTAAAAATAAACAGTTTGAGCTGAGAATGAGTCTAATATAGTGCATAACTGTGAACAAGGCTGATGCCAGTTCATTTAATGGTGCACAACTTACCACACTCTCTGCTGCTGAGATTTCTGATGTTTATATAATACAAAATTATTGGGTTGAACGCTCACAGATAATTGTACCAGTGGTTCTGTCTTGATATCATTATCCCTATCTCTATCGCCAATGATAAAATTGCTATGTTTAAGAATCAATCTAAGTCATGCCAAAAATCTAGACTTTGCCACAGTATGTTTTTTTCAGTCTTTTAAGTTCTGAGACGTAGACCTACTCACACACATGGGCTTGGATTGTTAATGGGAGAAGTGTGGAATATTTTATTTTCTATCGAATATCAATCCATTTTTTGGTTTGCAACTTTTAGTCAGTGTGCAGCACAGAACACATTTTGCAAAATGCTCTCTGACTCAGAATCACATGATATAAATCATGATTAGATATTCTGAGTTGTACAAGTAACCACTATTTCTAAACTTATATTTATGGAAGCATTTAAAAAATGCATAGATTTTCTTGATGCCAATTTTTCATTAATTCCATTTTACCTCATGCATTTATGCATGGCCAGGACACAATGAAAAATTGTTATGAGCTGTAGCTCAGTTGATGGCTTTCGGTTTGAACAACCAAGAATAACTATATATACTTGTAACCAGAAGAGTCAGATGGACGTAACAGTATATTACTTTTGTAGATAGGCGAAGTGGACAAAAATTACAGTTGAAAACATTGTCACCTATTCCTAGTTTTCCTAATTACGTTCATTAGTTTTTGATTTCAATTAATAATTTATTTGAGAAAACCATGAGTGATCCACACCAATGAATGACTGTTGAAATCAAACTTTTGTCTACTATTCAGAAATGCACAGTTTCCAGGGTTCATTCATGGGATACACACTTCATTTCCCCACATACAACAAGTAGCTAGAAACTAGGGGTGTGCCAAATTCACATACTGTAATTTCACGTATTTACGCAAAATTTCAGGAAAATTGTGTGAAATTATGCATAATAATGCAAACTGCAAATCCAGCATTTAATGCTATATTTTAGTATGAAATGAGCCCTACTGTCCATTTTGGAACGGAAGATGCATTTTGCACTTTAAAAAATAGCACCAAAAACACATGTCGTGAACAACACCCAAAAACACGTGTCGTGAACAACACCCATTTGCATGGCAGTTGTTCGTGTTGTGTACATACTCCCATGGAAAATGTTTTGTGGTATAATGGCGTAATTTGGGTACTTTTACAACACAAGAGTAATTCGAAATTTCCAAAATCACTAAAATTTGCCAGTGTAATTGAAATTTCACCCAGGCTTAATAGAAACTGCAAAATATTGGCCAACACTTCGAAAATTGCTAAAAACTGTGGGGAGAAAAACGTGATTTTTGCTTTACAACTCTGCAAGTTCCTGGAAGCTGGTAAGAGGGCAATCCTAGCACAGAAAAACATACACTATCATGCACAACACTATTTCCTATTTTTTTAAGACCCACATTTCGCTGCATATTGACCATTTTCTATGTTCCCTCCAGGGGAATCCACAAACATTGGGTACCTATAGAATCCCAACAGTAGAGAAAAAGGAGGAAGCAATTTGGCCTGGATACCTTGGATACCTTTTGTAAACAAAAAAAAGTTATAAGGCCTAGAACAAACTGACCCAAATCTAAAAAGAAAGTGCTGCTCTGGGGGAGAGGGGGCACTCTGGAGGTGCCTTATACCCTAAGGGGTTAATAGTTACCTGGCTCGATTATGGCAATGTAATACTGGCTGGTATTCCAAAATCCATTCTCCCACCATTTAAAGCATTGCTCCATCCAGACGTAAAACTAATCTCTGATCAAACAAATTACAATTTTTCACCAATCCTATGAAAATTGAACTGGCTCCCACTAGGGGCTAGGATTAAATGTAATAGTGGCTGCTTGAGAATACATTTACATACTTAGCTAAGCCATTGATGATATCAGTGGGCTCTAAAACCTCTAGAAGCAAACCACATGAAGTTGGGAAACACGTGTTGACCGGATTTAATCTATGTGTCCAGATTTAATTTTTTTAAAACTGTCTGGAGATGAACAATTTAACTGTGCCCCCCTTGTTCAGGCTAACTTTCTAGAAGCTTATATCTTTTAAAGATTTTGTTATACCAAAAACATCAAAAGGAACAACATACTGGAAGATTTATGGTAAACATTGTACAGTAAAAACATATTGTCCATGAATATTTATTTTTTCTAGCTGGTGTATGGCAGCGTGCACATCCATACAAAGATACTTGGGGAACTATTTGTAATGCTTACCTCTTGTGAGGTAGCCAAAACAATGTCTAGAGAAAGTGAAAATATCTGCTTATACATTGTCATCCTTTGAAGTGGACACAAAGCCACGTAGTATATGAAAAATCTGTATTTAGAATTTGCATTTGTCTTACAAGTTACTTCATCATCATCTGTTATGGTTTATATGCTCTCTGATGATGCTGCCCTCCTCAGATTATGCACTAACAACTTCCCACTTCTATACCTCTTTTCTCAAAATGCTGATTAGTGAAGAAATATCCTTCTCTATCTAAATACCGAGAAGTCTAAAACGCTCTGTAAAATGTTAGCAAATCAGAATCACTCACAAGACAAGTACATATTTTCTGCTTCCAGTCTCTTTAACTCTGTTTGCCTTAATATAGTTTAATGCGTGGCATAACTCTCTTCTACATGAAAATTGTTGTGCTATCCATAAATCAAAAGAGCCCTCAATGGAGACAGTATGAAAGAAGATTGCAATGCTACAGAAGACATTTCTGAAAACTCACTATTATGCAACCCATACTTTTAAGTTACCCCTGCGTGTATGGGGGCAACAGTATCCATTAGTATCAATGATTGAGTAATGTTGGCATAATCTTACACCTCTCATATACTCGCTTCGATTACTCTGTCAGGCAGAATTTAATATAAAAAAGTCGTCTATGCTTACAGAGACCCACAAATAGATAAAGAAGCAGAGCATTGTGAAGGGGTTTGCAAATTATAGAAACAAAGTAGGGCATCCATTTCCTTACCAGCTTTTTTTGTTGCTACCAAAGGACAATCCTGTGTGACCACCAAAATTGTTTTGAAGTCACCACCAATCTCTATATTTTTCTCTCTAAATTCAGAAACACCCCCTGAGGTGGCATGAAGAATTCAAAATCAAATGTGAATAGCTTGTTAATGATATACTCTTTTTTTTTCTCCAATAGGTTTATTTCAGAGGAACACAATGTCCATGTTTTGCTTAGTCTGTCTTACTAAGACTTTTTTGTATTTGATCAGCTAATGAAACTATTAGTATTTACGAAACAAACCTAGTTGGTATTGGGGTGTGCAAACTTTTAACTTCACCTGTGAAAGCGTACAAACCTGCAAAGATTTACTCTATGTAAAGGTGGGCGAAGTTTTTCAACTTTGCCTGGCTTCGTCAAGTCAAAGTTAAACTTTTTTCTCTGCTCGCAATGCTTTTGCTTGAGCCATTAACCCTGCCCGCCAGTGGGAAAACGCTGCAGCACCCTCCATTTCCTGCTTGCTAGAATGTCCACCCTGAAGAGACTTATTTGTTCACTGAGGTCTTCTTCATATGAGGATTATTGTTTGTATCAAACATTTCTTTTAAAGATTAGCTGCACACACTAATGGAACTATTTTAGACATAAGGCCAGTCATCAGTACAGGGGACCAGAGTGGTTCCACACGCCACTTCACTGTAGTCAATGCAGACACAAGGGAGGTGCATAACACAGGCAGTTGTATATGCAAAGCCATGCGTTAACACGTGTGCTTTCCTATCTTTTCTGTACTGATTAATTCCATTTCAGAGGCCTATAAATTACTGCCTTTTCACTTTCACAGAAGGACACATTTTATCAAATATGTTTCTCCAAATCTCTTTCATCTCTCAGGCACATATACGTGCATTTATATTTTTAATGACATCCCATAGCATCAAAGCAATTTTACAGTATATGAGTTCCATTATACTGTCTGTATTATGTAAACCACTTTATAAGGTGGTCACTACTTGGAAAAAGCTTATCCCATCCTCAGTATTAATGCACAGTTTTAATTTCGAATAGGTATTATACATTACCGTGGCAAGTTTCTCAATGTACTCATCTGGGGCACCAAGGGATGCAAGTCCAATTTCCTGAAAAAATCAGGATAATCGTATTAAATGCTAATTGAGAAAATAACAGTAAATAACTGTGGTTCAACAATGGTATGATTTCTAATAAACAGAAAGGCTTAGTGAATATCTCGAAACCAGTGGAATATAATCCCAAAGGCATCATATTTTTAAGAGGCAATGGTTATACCAGAAAAATTGGATGGACTCTCTTGGGTAGTGTGCTTTTCCTGTTAGATTAGGAGAAACCGAAATAGGTCATCAACTTAGGAGTCAACAAAACCTTTAACAGTGCTACACATCAATCCCTGATAAGAATAAAATGTCTTCCTGAGATACCTGTTATGTGGCATTAATTCATGAGATATTGTTAGACGGTAGCATAGCTCAGCATGTTATGTCAAGGGTGGATGTAAAAGTGAAACCAAGCCCTGCTAAATTTCTTGCAAGAAAGAGAAAGGGGGAGGAATCCCTCTAAAATGCATCTAAGCCTGACTTGCTGGTGAAAAAAATAAGAAACATGCTAGACCATCATTATTTTGCCCTTTAGAAGAAGCAAACTTGTGAAAAAGGTAAACGTTACATACCTATAACAGTCAATTTGAGCTTGTAGTGTTGTAGATCATATTTTGTGCACTATCCCCCTTCCTAGATTTGGGTTCGGGATTTTACAAGTTGCTTTTTCTTGGAAGAATGTTTTCTGTTTGGAGAGTGCAACATATGATTTCCTAGAAACCCACAATGACCAGGACACAGACTTTAGGGTGTTTTCCCCATCAGGAGGTATGTCTGTGCATAAGGGCCTATCGATCATGAAGAGATTAATGTCATGATGTAAACATTCTATACTTTACCGCATCCAAGGAGGTGGGTGGGCACATGTAAAACAAAAGCACAGCAAACTATAAACCAAATGTAACATGTAAGTATTTTTTTCCCATTAGCAGCTTGTGTTACTGTGGATTACATGCTCTGCGCTGACTCTAAAGCAGGCTACCTCCCCCTCCAAATTAATATCCTGTAGCAAGAAGTAGCAACTGAATTAAATACTGTATTATGGATCATTTGCCGGACTTTAGCTGCCCTTCTAGCATGTAAGTCAATACAGTAATGGTTTATGGATGTGTGAGTAGAGGATCATGTTGCTGCCTTGCATATGTCTGTTACTCAAATACTTCCTAAAATGCCATTGATGCCCCCTTTTTTTAGGTCGAGCCTAGGCAGAGCATGAGCTGTCTCTTCGAAATAGGCTACATTCACTCTGTGGGCTTACAGCCCACCCATTGATTTTTTATTCACCCCTTTCATTGGCATTCAAAAATGCTTACTTGCTAGTGGTTAATCTTTCCGCTTTGTCCCTCATTTTTGTGTTTCGTTGCCTCCCACAGAGCACTACACAAAAACTGTTAACATTACGCTTCTGTGCTTTTGTGTTGACTTGGGGGACTATTTTTTCTTTGATTCCTGCGTGTATCACTGTTTGCCCATCTTCAGTGGTTCAGCTTCGGCACCCGTCACTTAATGTTCCCGTCCCATTCAAATACCACAATGAAATGTCAGACGCTGTTTTCAAAATCACCTCTTTAATTTACACTGACTTCAAAGTGCGAGGATTTTCCCCAAACCCCTTCCCTGATTGTTGCTTTAGCGCGCCTCGGTCACCGGACCTTCAGCAGCCCAACCTTGCATCACAGTTAAGGGTAAGGCTTGGGCAACTCCCGTTGCATTTTCTCTGATGCTTGTTTCTATAATGTGAACTAAAGAGTGACCCGGAGTCTTTACATGAGTGCTAGTTACATTACTCAATGTCATATTCATTTTTAGGGGCATCTTTATAGAGAGCGAACTCAACTGACCCAAAGGTATTGAAGCGCTTTACAAAAGTCGCAGTTACATTACACATGGTCAGGCTAATTTTTTTGTTATAAGATGCACGGAGATTAAGTGAAGCCGATGCCGTCCCTGAGTTCAATATTTCCCTTCTACCTGACAAATGGGAGCAGCATTCATCCCTCCCACATCATGTCACTGCATGTCTGTCCCGCTGCCTCTTTCTGTTGTCCTCTTTCTCTCACAGCTCTAATTTCAAAGCACTTTCACAGCAGCTCCCCAGGGACTGTGAGATATATTTTATTATATAATGTGAACTGGAGCAACCCCAAGATGTTGGAGCGCTTTACATGAGTGCTAGTTAGATTACACAAGGTCAGATTCATTTTTGGGGGCATTTTTATAGTGCACAAACTCGTCTGACCGGAATGTATTGAAGCGCTATACAAAAGCGTCAGTTACATTGCATAAGGTCAGGTTACTTTTTTAGTTTTTAGGTGCGCGGAGATTAAGTGATGCCAATGCCAAACCTGTTTATTCATTACTTCCCCTCTACCTGACAAATGGGATCATTTTGTTGCTGTTTCTATGCCCAGTTGCTATGCCCAGTGCTCCAATACCCAGGGGGCTGGGTCAGAGGGCAGGGCCATTGGCTTGCTGGTCAACAGATGGTTCCAGCAGTATTCTCAATAGAAAACTCTGGAGAAGGGTGCTGGTGAATAGGTGCCTCGGGGAGGAGAGATGTGATGTCTGCCATTGGAAAGTACTTCACTGCTTTTTTGTCATAGACTGTTCAATACTCTAGTGATGCAGTCGCACACAAAATGTTGTGGTGCGGTTGGCTCGCATCAAGGCACTCGTTTTTCTGTTTGTGCATCAAAAAGCCTTGTAATGTGTTCACAAATGTTTCCTGAGACAAACATGTAATCCTTAATCACACTGAATGACCCAATGTGTTGTAATTGGATAGCTCTTCAATCTCTGGTGGCACAGCACCCAGGATAATGTGCTGCATGGCTAAACACTTATAAGGTCCCAAAGGTGAGACCTATTGGCTATGCCAATCCTTGTATTAGTAGCATGTGCTTGAGAAATGGTTGCAAGTGTATGCTTTATTTCACAATAACAGATTAAGAATACAATTAACCGTCAGACTTGTGATATATACCTTTGAAAAGTATTTGCTTAAGTTTATGGTTGGGCTCAAGCAATAAACAGTTGTTTTGATTTTCAAAATGTGGTTGCAGTACTGGCCAGGACATGGCCTCAGTGTGGCAGTGGGGATTCTCAGTTCCAGTACACATACACTGAACAGACAGATTCCTTGACTGTATTTCTCCATAAGCAAAATGGTGTCATCTGATTTCTGGTGTGGTCACAAACTGTTCTCTCGTATAAAGTAGCTGGACTCAATGTAAGATGCACCAACCACCTTCTGATGTATTTTTTTGTTGCTTCCCATTCCCCTTGCTTCTGATTTTTGCCCCTACAGCTTGTTTTTAGATTTTACTCTAGTAGTTCCCTTTGGATTGCACAGAATTTGTAGTGGTTCTTTCCGGTCCCTATTCTGCTTTGCCTCGGAGCTGTGTGTGTTATTCTCCCATGCATCTATCACTTCTTGTGAGTTTTCTTTGGAGACAACTGCTGACCAACTTATATTTAATCGGGTGTAGGCAGGAAGCACCATGGCTACAGGAACGAGATTCCTTTTCTTCTGGCTGTCCAGGCCCAAGACGAAGATGCAGCTGATGCATCAAACTCTTGACGCAACAAGGAGCTTGGATAACTCTTGGTGGAATACTTCTTTTCATTCCTTCCACAAAGTCTTTTTGGCGTGGATTTAAAAATGTAAGAATATTCTCTATTTTGTATATATGCTTCAGAATGCACTTTTATGGAAGCCTGACTTTTGTAAGTGCAAAGCGTATTGGACAATATTTTGAACAGATACTTTTTTTGCAGTAAGCACTACAAGCTTCTATTTTACCGCATACCATGTTGTGGTGGTGGGACACCTTGCTTCTCATAGAAGTACCATATAGTTCTCCAGTAGCTAAACCTATCTAGTCTGTGAGGCCTATTCACAAAGTGCATTGTGTATTATGTTTTGCAGTACTACTCACAAATATAGGTGCAGAGTTTACACCTCTCCATTTACTACATGTGCAGAGAAATCCACCACAACAGCAGAGTCTCTGCACATGTAAGTATTTGTTTTAGTCATAAATGTAGGAGGGGCATAGGGGACTGACTGGAAAATGGACTACACTTACAAATAAAAGGTAGGGGTTAAGAGTAGAGTAAGGAGAGGTTTAGCAAGAGTCAGGTAGGTTCAGGGAGGAGTTTAGAGGGGGACGTCATCCCACCCACTAAAGTATAAGCACCTAGCTACTCACAAACTGCACTTCTATAGCTACTACTGTGAAAACGTGACCTAAAACACTAGTAAAGTTCACCATCTCAGAGCTGAGTAATTCTGGCACCACACATGGCCAGCTACTGCAACTGCAACCTCTTCCCTTAGAAAATAATGAAGTTCGGGACTTAAAATAAAACCCCTTAGGAAATAATGTTAAATAGAAATGAAATTATTTAAAATAGTTAAAAAAATGAATCAATGTAATTCAATGTTAAAAATAATGTATAAAAATAGTACATATTTTTTAATTTATTTATAAAATATTTTAATAACCTTTTATGCATTTAACATTTAAGTAACAATAAATAATTTTAATATATAAATATACCACTTGTAATAAATTATATATCACTTTTAATCATTAATGCATAGTAAAAAACATTTTTATGTTAGGTGGGAATGTATTTTTTTAATCTATACTTCAGAAAAAATAATTTTAATGTATTATACTTCTATTATTTAAATATTTAATTTGCAATAAATTATTAGTGCTATAGCATTTTTATTTACTTCTATATTTAAAATAAATATATATAATTTATTTAAATTAATATGAATCATAACAATATTTATAATCTTTTTACATTTTCTCTATATTTTATCATAAGGAGACTCCACAGTCGAGATCTCTGCATGGTAAAATATAGCGAAAATTTAAAAAGGTTCTGTGATTCTGTAATGAGCAATTCACAGACACTCACACCTAAAAGAATTCTTCAAAGAAATAAAAGTTATAATATTCAAAAACTAATAGTAGATGGCAGGAGATTTCAGAGTGGGCACAGCATATGAACTACAATAATATATGCAACAAACACCCAGTGATTGGGTCTGTTCTAGTTACAAGTAGTTCAAGAATAATTTATCCTTTAATCTAACAAAAATATAGAAGTGTACATCGGGTGCCAATGATTGCCTGTTGTGTAGTGTTATGTAGGTAACTTGCTGGCTGCAGATATGAATCCCAACATGATAGGTGCCTTGTTTCTAGGTGTTTGTTCTGCCCAATTCAATGATATTCAATGATACCCATTTTGTCCTCTTGAGATTTAATAATGGTTAGGTTGGTCAAGCATTAACTAAAATTGTGGACTGTAAATCGAAAACAAGTTTTATTATTCTCTGGGAGAATAGTACGATGTTTACCACCATCAGAAGAATGAAAGAATGAGTCCTCTATGTCTAGATTCAAGTCTTTTGAATCGCATGAAATGCATTTATAAATATAAACCAAGAAGACATCCCTATTTGCTTTTATCACTGAAAAAAGAGATTTCATTTCTATGTATCCTGGGACAAGACCGGCTGTAACTAGTTAAAGCTCTTCTTGAATTGTGCGTGTGAAAATGTCACACTATAAACTCATCTTAGCTTGTTCTGCAAAACCGGAAGATGAAACACCAATACTGTCACTGTGGAGGGAAATACTGCAAATCCCCTCAATATAAGTTGCTAGGAGGTAACGTCTCCTCGGGTATCGAGCTGCAAAGCGTCATCGCTTGTTAGATCTATCTAGAAAATCCTCCTCAAACTCATGACAACTGTTTGTTGTCCTTCAGAAAATTATTCTAAAAGCTATGACCAATTAGGTACTTTTTAAATTAAACATACACTCCCACGCCCGTTTGTGACATGTTAAATCTAGACTGCAGGATGATAAAGAAACCTGGCAGTCAATTGAGAATTTCAGATGCTTTCAATAAACGAATCAATTTTGGGCCAGACTTACGGAAAATGCAAGTCGCAGTGCAATCCAGACGTGGCACTGTGTTTGCAACGCAAACAGCCTTATCGCCTGCCCAATGAAAGAAGCCTTAATAACTAGCTGTACAAAGGGACAAGGGAACTTAGTGCAGTGAGACTCGCCTCATAGGCAGAAGCACCTCACTGAGTACAGAAGCAATAGCAGAGTGCAGGGTGTGCTGCTAAATGGGCTTCACTGAGGAACCGAGAGGCGCACTCATTCGTAAGGGTTGGGGTATTACATATTGGGGCGTGAGTAGAACGGGATATGTACAAATCCGGAGATGAGATTTGAGACAGGGCTGATCCCCACAGAGTTACCACAAAGGTTTTATCGGTTAAAAACTAACACCGACCAAGGTCCTTGCTTAAGGTCTGGTGGACGGAATACTCCATCACATAGATGATGTCCCGTCAGCTGTGTTACAAGTTCATTACATTATAGGCAATGGCACTTGTAATGCAGCAGGCAGAATATCCGCCACGTTTTGGAGGGATATCTTGCACCAAACTCTAAACAAAGCCAACTGTTCTGAAGATATTTACTTAAGAAACCGATGACAAGATTTCTCCAAGCAAAATGAAGAGGAGAAAAGGTCTTGTTTCTTTAAATATGTTTATGCTTTGTTCTGAGCTGAAAGAGTCATTTGGGGCCTGCATCTGAAGAAGGACTGGTCTCGGACTGCCATGTATATTTTTTCCTTTGCACTGTGCGGTAAGGGAGATACAGATAGAGAGAGTGAGTGTGAGTGAGTGTGAGTAAGTGTGAGTGTGTTTGTGGATGTGAGTGTGTGTGTTTTAGGCAACCTGACAGCCATCCCTGTAACTGCACTCATGCACACTCCCTGAACTCTTCACTCCAGCATCAACTGTGCACTTATAAGCGTCCTTCAGAACTTTGGCCGTTTGTTATTCTGACTTCTGTGCGTGCTTTGCAATTAAATGCCCAAATATTGTTTTAGAGATGTCTCCTCTAGTATTTTGCCAAAAAAGTTTCATGACACAGTGATTGATTATCCAAAGGTACAAGACCGAATGACCCACAATCCGCTACAATTGTTTACCTGTGAAAACTGAGCAAAGCTGCGGTCAGCAAACAAAGGGACGTGTCCAAGCAGCTCATGGCAGATGTCACTGGAGAGAGCACAAAATAATGTTATATCATTGAAACAAAAAAAAAACACAAAGAAGTGTTGCAGGCTAATCATAAATTGGCAGATTTGCTGTGCATTTTTAAAAAACAAGGCCTGACAACTTTGCTCTAGTGAAATGTTTAATGGACAAGAACATTAAAAATATTTACATTAAAGGATGGCAGCAATTTAAATCAATGCACATCATGACTACTTCTTGTGTAATAGTGAACATGTAAAAACCAGTAGAATTACTGTGAAGTTTTTTGAAAGGAGAGAGAAAGGGGCAGCTGTATAAATACAAAGGTGAATCAAACTGTGCAAGGTGTTATATTGAAATTTACATTTCAACGCAAATCCTGATTTGCATTGGAAAGTAGCCATAAAGCAACACAAAGTAGCGCTTTGTGCTACTTTGTATAACTTTGCGTCAAGGGGGCATTTCTTCAGTGGTACGTGGGTGTTCATATGCAACCACCCATGATTTTTTATGCGAAGTCCTAACTTTGCATAAAAAGGTAGACAGGGGGGGCGTGGCCGAGCAAGATGGCCGAGCGGACGTGATCCGTCTCGGCTCCCGCTCCACGCCAACGAATTGAGTGTTTGGCGACTCGCTGTACATGCCAAAACCGCTCCAAAACAAGCGCTATCTATCCCTGAGCTCATAGCTCTGCCGCGAGGGCTCGACGGCAACGTCTTCATGCAACGATGAAGCTGTTTAGGACCCGCTAGGGCCGAACGCGAATCTCTACAAAATGGCGGCCGCCTGAGGATCACGGCGACGACGGACTGCCGCTGGCTCCCCCAGCAAGAGACCAACGAATTCCTGTGCTCCAGACTGTGACCCTGGGGACACTTTGCGGCTCGCTACCTTGATGCGGTAAGCTGACGCGGCCGCCGCGGAGCGCTGCGGGCCCGGGGGGGGGCTCTGCGGCCGGCGCTGGGGGAGCCGTGAGTGAGACGTGCCGCTGCATTCAGGAGCAGTAGAGCGATAGCGGGGGGTCAAGATGGGTGACTGAGGCAGCAACGACCCAGGAGAGATGACCCACACGGAGCACAGGCGAAATTCCAGCATTTCTCGGCCTCACGCCTGACCCTGCCTGACCACAAGATGGAAGCCCATACATAAACACACAACAGCAGGGCACAGGGCGCGCACAACTGAGGACTTTTTGCCGTGGTCTACACAAGAGTGCGCCCCTCCTGCACAGAGACACGTAGCTATCGATATCCTCCTAGATTACTTGAGCCCCTTGATGCGACCTGGTCTCATTGCGGCTCTCGTGGGGGGGGACCCCCCTCCTGGCTCCTGTGCCACTGTGCCACCCAGCAAGGCATGAAAGACCGTTGCAGCCTCGACGACGCCAGCCTACACTAAAATTGTCCGCTGCAGTATATACAGCAACTCCCGCCCTCCATAACTGCCGCTGCCACACACAACGCGAAGGGCGCAGAGGAGCCCGCACCTATGCCGCCAAAGAAGGCACCGCCACCACCCAAGGTCACCAGCTTCTTCCACCCCTCAGACAAATGACAGCTCCTCGATCAGGGAGAGTCTCCGAGCGACATGGCCCTCACCAAAGACGATTTGCTTTCCACACTGCGCGATTTTAAGGCTGAACTGCGTGCTGAGCTGAATCAAGACATGAAAGCCTCCATCGACCAGCTCCGGACGGATTTGACCACGCGCATGTCCATGCTTCAACAAGATGTCGACTCGGTGGGCACGAGAGTGGTGGACCTGGAAACACAGTCCCAGGGGTTGGAAGAACACGCAATGGAGACCCACGACAAACTGCAGGACCTTCAACATCAACTCCAACTGGCCCAGTTGAAATCCGAAGACCTTGAAAACAGGGCCCGGCGGGACAACATACGGATCCGAGACCTGGCAGAAGGAGCGGAGGGGCCAGACCTTGAGGCGTTCCTTGAGGGCCTTTTTGCCGAGGTGGTCAGCCCACGTCAACTCAAAATTAAATTAGACCGTGCACACCGAGTTGGAGGAACAAGCAGTGGAGACAGGCGACGGACCCGCGATGTGTTAGTTAAATTCCACTCGTATAAGGTCAAGGAGACAGTTTTGCAGGAGGCCAGAAAAAAGGGAGACGTCTCCTTCCAAGGTCACAAATGCACTCTGTACCAAGACCTGGCACCAGCAACACTGGCACGTCGACACCAATTTCGACCTCTTACGGTGAAACTTTGAGAGGTTCACGTGAAGTACAAATGGACATATCCGTTTGGCCTAAGCTTTGAACATGACAATAAATCCCGCCATATCACTGAGCTCAATGAGGGCCACCGCCTGCTAGGCCTCCCCCCGGTTTCGGAAGATCACCTGCCAGGGCCGGCACGGGGTCGGGAGGGAGGCTCCACAAGAGGGCCCAATGGTCCACGAGCTTGAGAGGGGCCCAAAAGTGACGGCGGAGGTGACAATAATGGCTTTACGTTTGCTTGGACACTGGGGGACCTCAGCCCCTCCTCAGACGGTCAGACTACGGCCCTCCTGGGCTTTGTGGAATAGGGGCCAATGGCGCTATCCAGTAGAGATGGGGACATCTGCAAACTCGATATAGACTCTGAGAAAATGGCAAATTCTTTTTTTGAACACTCAAGAGAGGCGTGGAGGGGAACTTCGGCTTCGACCTCCACCGGCGAGCCCAAAAGGGCATTACCGTTGACAGTCAGAGCATGACATCTCTCTAACTCTTACTGATGTTGGTATTGTTGGGGATTTTCTTTTTGGTTCTGGGAGGGAGAGGGGTTCTTTTTTTATATGGGTGGTGGATGGTGAAGATCGAATGTTGGGTTTCTGATTACATATGTCTGCAGCACAACCACGGACACGGGATATCGCAGAGATTAGAGAAGCAGGACACAGTTTACACTAGCGCTCGGAACATTGGGGATGTCTCGACAGGGAACACGTCTAAACGCGGAGCAGGGGGGGGGGAGTCACGTAGCTATGGGGGTCACAGTAGCTTCATGGAATGTTAAAGGGCTGAATTCACCGCTTAAACGTCAGAAGGTATGGAAATATATTATTGACCACCACTTTGACATTGTGGCTCTTCAAGAGACACATTTAAAAAGGGAGGAGGAGACAAGGCTATGTCACAAACAATACCCACTTATTTATAGATCCTCAGCAGGGACAAAACAGCGGGGGTGGCCTTACTTTTTCATACAATGACCAAATTCCAGCCACAAGCGGTTCACGCCGATAAAGACGGTCGCCTAATCATGGTAAAGGGCATATTAAAGGGGACACTATGCACCTTTGTCACAGCCTACGCCCCTAATGTGGGCCAACCCGCCTTCCTCACTACTCTCTTAAACCGAATCGGCGAATTTGCAGAAGGACCGACTATTCTCATGGGGGACTTTAACCTCACCTGGCAGGCAGACCTCAATAGTACACATACCCATAGGGCCTTAACGCACTCCTTCCCTACAGCGATAAAACAGACAATACACGATCTGGGTCTCAGGGACGCATGGCGCACACTTTATCCCACGACTAAAGAGTACACTTTTTTTTCCCATGTTCACCGCACCTATTCCAGGCTAGACTATATTTTCACTAGTCAGAGTTTATTGGGCTCCTTACAAGAGGCACAGATCTTCCCGCTTTCTATCTCAGATCACTGCCCAGTTTCGATCTGCCTTAGATGGAGTATCGCAACTCCTAAGAACGCCAAATGGTATTTTCCAGCCTCCCTCACACGAGATAAGTTGATGCGAGACGCTCTGCGAAGTTCGATCACTGACTTTTTTAAACTTAACTCTCCACGGGACACATCAACTTTTAACAATTGGGATGCGTTCAAAGCAGTTATAAGGGGCAAATGCTTAGAGCTTAACGCTACCCTCAACAGACAAAGAACTAAAGAAAGAATTGCCTTGGAGGCGGAATTAGACATAGCAGAGAAAGCACACAAGAGTACTCCTACTAGGGAAATGCAACGCAAACTCACCGCCCTGAGAGGGAAACTCAAAGCGATCTATAATAACAGAGCAGAGTATACCCTCCTGCGGCTCCGCCAAATTTCCTACATGCAGGGCAACAAAATCGGCACACACCTAGCGAGGCAATTACGGGAAAAGCGGGAACGGGAGTTCATTTGGAACATACAAGATGATGAGGGCGGGTTGGAATCCACAGATGTGGGAAAGGCTACAGTTTTTAAGAAATTTTATGAACGTTTATACACGGGGGAATGCCTGGTATCGCTTGGATCTCATAGCACAACACGATTATTTGCAGGCACTGACTTTCCCAAAGGTCACTCAAAGTCAGAATGACAACCTTGCGGCTCCCATCACTTCCGATGAGGTATGTAAAGCAATCAAAGCACTCAAGCCCAACAAGGCCCCGGGGCCAGATGGCCTCACTGCCCTCTTTTATAAAACCTTTGCAGCTGACATTATTCCCCACCTTACGCACCTTTTCAACAAAATGGCAGAGGAGACACAGGTAACCCCCTCGATGGCTGAAGCGGTTATTACAGTGATACCTAAACCGGGAAAAAAGACTCACTTATGCGCCTCCTATCGCCCTATTGCCCTTTTAAATTTGGACGCAAAACTATACTCAGCCATACTAGCCGAACGACTCAACGAACTATTGCCAGATCTAATCCACCCGGACCAATCAGGTTTTATAAAAGGCAGGCAAACCCACGATAACATTAGGCGAACGGTACACCTGATTGAGAAAGCGTCCAATCGTAAAATACCTGCGGTACTCGTGGGGCTGGACGCGGAGAAGGCCTTTGATAGGGTGGATTGGGCCTTCCTTTTTACCACTCTTAAACGCTTTGGCATTGCAGACAAATTTATCAACATGCTTAAAGCCAACTATACTACACCTCGCTCCTGAGTGCAGGTTAATGGCACGCTGTCTGATTTCTTCCCCCTTACTAGAGGGACAAGACAAGGGTGCACATTGTCACCATTATTATTCGCTCTGAGCATCGAGCCCCTCGCAATGTATATTCGGGAGAACCCCCAGATAACGGGGCTTTCTTTGAGGGGAGACGATCATAAAATATCGCTTTTTGCGGATGACATTCTCTTGTACTTAACTAAACCGGCGCCTTCCCTCCCAACGCTGCAACTGGAATTGACCAGGTTCGAACAAGTGGTGGGTTTCAAAATTAACTTGGACAAATCCTTTATCCTCAACCTTACACTACCGACACCTGACGCGGATACACTGAAGCAGTGCACCCCCTTTCAATGGGCAAAACGTTCCCTTCAATATTTAGGAGTACAGCTCACATCAACCGTAGAGGGACTTTACAGGGCCAATTTCCTTCCTCTCCTCCACCAACTACAGTGCGACCTTAAGCGATGGAAGCCATTGTTCATCTCCTGGCTAGGCCGCATACACGCAATTAAAATGACACTGCTTCCAAAACTCCTATATCTCTTCCAAGCGCTGCCTATACAGCTCGATAGGGACCTCCTCCCTAAACTGCGGACCCTATTTACTCGCTTCATCTGGCAGGGAGGGCGAGCACGCCTGCCGTTCCATGTGTTGCGGCGATCAAGAGATGAGGGAGGCATGGGGCTACCTGACCTTGGCCTCTACAACAAGTCCGCACAGCTCAGGATAGCGACAGAATGGTCCAAGAGGGCATCTGAAAAACACTGGTTGCACATGGATAGAGCCATTGCGGGAAGGTCGATATGAGATCTACTGTGGAAACCCAAACAAGATAGGCCTGCCAACGCCTATATTAGCACCCCCACACAGACCGTTTTGAAGGTCTGGGACTCCGTCTCTGGAGGAACTGAATGGACCACGTTTCCCTCACCACACACGCCGATACACTTCAATCCGGCCTCTCCACCAGCTCTCTGTGAGGGTCCCTTTGACGCATGGAAGGAGGGGGGGATGTCTCATGCTGCAGGACCTTTTTCATAACTATAATATCCTGACTTTTGCAACATGTAGGCGGGAATTTCACCTAGGCCCAGATAACACTATCACTATCTCCAACTTAGGCACTGGGCTCTTACACCTCAAATCCGCGATGCGGCCACACGGGAGAAGACCACGTTTGAAAAATGTGTTCCAACAGCTGTCTCTATGAAGGGGCGATATCTTCCCTCTATAAGCTCCTACTTGCTTCCACTCACTCACCGAGACCTAAATACATGAACGTATAGGAAGGAATAACGCAAAGAGACATATCAGACAGGGAATGGGCCGGGGTGTGGTCAGACACTGCTAAATTTAACCACTCCCTAGAACTTCGAGAGGCTCATCTGAAAACCATGATGGATTGGTACCTCTACCCATCCAAGCTTAAGAGAATATTTCCGGACACATCTGATCTGTGCTGGAGGGGTTGTGGGCTCCTTGGCGACTTTCAGCATATATGGTGAGACTGCCCCGTGCTTAGACCCTTCTGGGTCTCTGTCTAGAGAAAGTGACGGATATCTTCAGAGACGATTACAAAAATTTTGAATATAAGTGGGGACCTCTAGTTTCCTATCTGACCCAGGGTCTACCACTAGCAGTGTGCCCGCCCTCCATTAGAGATATGCACCTCTTTCAGTTCTAAATCACAGACCACTAATCCTATAGAATAGCCCTACGAGAGCCGTCCTGCCGGTCCCCTGGAGAAAATGGACCTTCCCCACACTGAAGCTTATACCCTCGCTCTAGATCCACGTACTCGACGCACTACTCACATGACACCACCACCATTCTGTTTTTCTTGTTAAGGGGAGGGAGGGAGGGGGTTTCCTTTGGTTAAGGATGTGTTACCCTCCACATTGGTAGGGTTTAATTTGCTGATGGTCTCCAAGCAGAAAGGTGAACTGACTATTTGTGCTAATGTTACATGCTGCATACCATGCCTTTAAACTTTACGAAACTGTGTTAACACCGTCGCACCTCAATCAGGCAATGGTGTTGGGCGTAATGCTAAGAAAGACAGTCACCTCCTCTAGCTCGTGTACGATATGTATTCTTTCACCGAATGCGCCAACTACAGACTTTTGTAATGATAAAAGATATATTCTGCTGATACACGATGTTAAACTCGATATTGACCATACTCAGGTTTGCGGATAATACGAGAACTATAATGATTATGACGATGCTGACGGATCACCTGAAAGACTCTGTAACCACGAATTAGCCCCATAACAGCAATATCTGCAGCTCTCTGGGAAATGTATTATCTTGCATGTTGTGTATTACAATGCAAAAATTTCAATAAAAATAGATTTGAGAAAAAGGTAGACAGGACTTTGTGCCAAGAATTAACACCTCTTCGAAGCAGGCAGAAAGTATGGAAAAAGTTTTCTTTTCTCAAAACGTTTCCAAATTTGCATGTTTGCTGCCCTGTATGGCACACATACAAAGTGGCAAAAGTGTTAAACCATGTCTAAGTATAGTATTTTGTACTTCAAGGTTACCTTTCCAGTACAAAACCCATGCTTCACATCAGTCAAACGTGTGCATCGGGTGCAAGGCAGCCAAAAGTGCACCAGTACACGGGGAGAGAGAAACAGCCCATTCTTAGTAGATATGGTACTGCTCTGATCTCTCCCTTGCCGCAATGCATCAAAGAAACATTTGCTGCTGCGCTGCATTTTGTGAAAACTTAGTAAATATGCCCCAAATTGTTATACTTCAGGTCTTTCTAAATAATACATTAAACCACTTTGGTCTCGGCCCTGTACTGGATGCGGCTTAGTAAAATCTGTCTCCATTTTACAATCTTTATTGGAATGACTGCGGATACATTATTTACCCGCACTTCCCTTTACTTTGACATTAAGTCACACGTTTGTTAGTGTCACTTCTTAAAGGGTCGAATGTCCAGTTGCCTAAGTTTTTTCTGCTTCTAAATCCAAAGATTCCTCTGCAAACGGTACTTTGAAGGACCCTACATAATGTTCTGTAAAGTAGTGATTATTAGAATGATGGAAAATAACCTTGTCGAGGAATATCACACTGACATCTTAGTAGGCAGAACAGGAAGATATTAATCACTTACGGCTCTGGCGTGTACATTGGCGTTGATCCGTGTCGAATGTATTGTGTGGAATGGAACACACGGAATGCCAAACCAGCCAAGAAATCCCGAGATGACAACAGGCCAGCAACAGGACGCAGACGGAAGCCAGTGCATGCTATTAAAAGGAAAAAGAATATATTAGAATTCTTGTGTTTGTGAAATGATACCTGTATGTAACCTTTAAAAATAAGGGTCAAATACCTTTAACGCTATTTCAATCTTATGCTACAAATTGTTTAAATAGGACCAGAGGAGCCATTAAATTTAATTAGTAAATTTCATGATTGTCCCTTTTACTTATAAAGAAATAATCCTCTTTTCAGGATCTCAAGGCTTTTAATTCTCTTAATTTCACTCAAATATTCCATATAATAATTGATATTTGTTAAGAGGCGTTAGTGTTGATGTGAATTGAGACAAAGGCCAGAGATGTCGCATACAATGAGTGCGTACATTGCACTGAATTATGTTAAGAGGTCCAAAGCAAGGGCAAGATTGGAATGACAAAAGTGGTTATGGTTTAAAGATTTGTCCTGCTGTGAGGTTTTGGCAACACAGCCTGAAGCTTTAGCAGAAGAGTGGAACCAGTGTCTACAACCTCAAGGCCACAACGTCCCGCTTTGTCCCTCTGGGGGGGTTTCGACTTCTGTAAACAAGTAGTACAACTGTTCACTAGGTTAAACTGATAGACTTTGAATTCCTCACCCGCTAGTCAGTCAGCATCGAAAGGGTCCAAGGGCCCAATCTTCCATAACTCATAGAAGAATGTTTACTTTAAAGATTCCCTTTATTTCCTATGGACGTATTTATAAAATCATAACTTCTGATCCATACATTCAATTTTCATAATTTTGGTGTCTTTTACAGCATTAAAGTTTCCTCTTTTTAATTAATTAATTTGTTTGGGGAATTTTAAACTATTTCTTAAATTTAATATAATGATTTAATGGTACTGCACACCCACCATATGCATTGTTCTGTGAAGAAGACGTTGCTACTTAAGTTTATCCTTCATAAATTGGCTTAAGTGCACTTTTATTGCATTGGCGCTCAGCCACAGCTCATAGTAACTCTGAGGGTTATCTTCCCCAAAGAATAACTATGCATTTTTTTTTACTTGGGAACAAGTAGTATGCAATACTATGGCAAATAAACGGTGTTCATCCTAAAATATAGTATGTTTGTTATGGCATACCTGAACCAATAATTAATTGTTTCGGAAGATGGAGGCAAACCTTGTTCAGTCAAACCATGTCACAAACAAAAAATACTTGGTGAAAAAATAGAATTGAAAGTGCTTTGTGTACGTCCACTGTATAAAGGAGTCTTTGCTTGTACCAGACCAGAAAGAGGAAGGAAAACAACAGACAGAACCAAAGACTGAGAAATGAAATGAAGAAGGTTTTTTTTCTAACAAAAGATGTATAATGTCATAGGACTACGTTATCCTATAAGAAATGCAATCAAGGGAAAGTACACTGAAGTGCTCGTAGGTCACTTATACATCGCCCAGAGCATATGGCTACCTAAAAGACTCAAAAGAGGAAAGCTGGAAATCTTTTTTCTACCGAGTCTCATCTCTCGGAAACTTAACACTTCCTGCCAAAGCCACTCTCCTTCCTTGGTTTCCCTGCCAGAAACCTCTCCCCTTCCCTGGTCTCTAATAGATCAACTGCCTCTCTCCCTCCCCATTGACCACTCCCATCAGCACACTCAGTGCATAGCAAGAGTGCCACGGGCCCTAAAAAAGGAATATGGGCCCTCTGTCCGCAGGTTGTGTTATATCCCGCATAGAGGCCCTAATGTAGACCCGTTCGTACATGCCCTAAAATGGACATATTCATATTTACCCTAATATGATCATATTCGTACTTTCCCTATTATGGTCATGGCCGCATATGCCCAATTATGGTCACAACTGTACATGTCCTTTTATAGTATGATTCTTTATATAGGCATGATCTTTCACCTACATTGGTCCCAGCTAGTACACAACGAGATCTGAGGGCTGAACGTTATCTATCCTGTGGTTTTGAATACAGCAGGGTTTTTCCAAACACAGGCCCACACTGTACTCATTAATTATGCATGGCTCTCTAAGAATACACCACTGGCATAATATGTATGTACAAAGTTCACCCCTGACGTCTTCCTCATGTCCAATACAAACCATACTCAGGACCGAGACTCTTTAGGGTATAAATACACCACATCTTGCCCCAGTAAGACAGAGGGAACCGAGACTTCCATGCTGACACACTGACCAGAGACGCTGAGGCTCCTGCATGCAGTCGCTCCAGCTGACAGTGGTCTGACACAGCCCTGACAGGGTGTCCAACTCGAGACCAGGACGGGGTCCCACACACTATCTCTATTCAGGTATGGGGGTTCGACTAAATCCTAGGAGGATTCTTGGCTCTTAGCTTTTAGAACTACACACAAATGCTAGGTACACTCAGGTACATCTAGTTAGGCATCGTAGGAGTACGCGCACTTGTATAATGCTTTTATATTCATGTATGTACTCATGATTATCGCAATATGGTAGAACTGTTCTATCCCTTTGCTTTTATCGTACTGCTGATAATATATCTCTGCTATTGTCTGCTGGTTACCGCAGCACATATATTTTACACTAGAATAACAACTGTTCAATAAATACTTATTGAAACGCCCGACTGTTTATTCTGTGTAACTCTCTGAGACAAACCGAATAAGTGAGCATGAGTGACTGAGCGAAAAGTAGTATATTGTTTCCACGATTCTGAGGGAATCAGGGTTGTCATGATCTAAGGTTGCCAGAAACTAATCTCTCCCCGATAAGAGGAGACACTAGTGGCACTGCGAGCTAGCTAATGCAAAATCAGGCTAACATATACGGTGGGGGTGCACGGAGTCAATCTGCCACCAAGCCCGCAGTATATGTTATCCAAACGCGCAGGTCCTCCAGGGGTACTATAGGAGCTACACGACATGGCGCCCAACGTTGGTTGGGTACGTATTTAACAGTAGAATCTGAGTAGTTCAGTCGTGCTATTCTCAGAGAACCTACTCACAAAACCCCAGAGACGTCTGGAGTGGGTGGGCACAAAATCCGCCGCAGCTGAGTAGTACGAGAACACTATTTATTGGCTGTTGGTTATTCAAGCTTGAAGGACATATAGTTACTACAATTGTGCAGTTACACTTTATCTTTAAAATTCTTTTACCTCCCTTCTTCCAATTAAAAATGGTGGAAGAAGCAGACAAAACAAGGAGAGTTACAACAGACCTCTTCGGTTTAGGAGAAGACCCTGAAGATGCAATACAAATTGCACCAAATTTCAGAAGGGCAGTCACCATAAAACTTCTAGAACATGGCTTAAGAGCCAGGGGTGGTACAGTAATTTTCGTGATTGAGGCACACGAATCCAATAAAACAGAGGTGTTCTATTCATGGGTTACATTCCCAGCAGCGAATGCAATTACAAATGTATTTCACTACTACCTAGAAGATGAAACACCAGCGGACTATACTCCTTTTGAGGAATTAGAGGTTCCGCTCACTTACCAGGAGCATAATTACTGGTTTAAAGGCGCCCTACCCCACGTACAAGGAAGAGCAAGATTAGGCCCGCTCGGAGGAGCAGGAGCCACATGGCCCATATTAGCGGCATACACACCTCATCCTGACATTAACACAGCCAGACTTACTCGTACAACACAGAGATTTAATTAAAATCTTCAGAAACCTCACACAATTTGTGATGAGGACTTTAACAGTTCAGCCTGCACCAGCTGCAGCACAAGACACTCCAGTCCAAGGTACAGTTAATAAAATAACTCCACAAACATTACACGCGATAATGGGCAAAATGCCAGCAAAACGCGAACAAATCCCATTCTGGATAGCTCAGAAAATAACTCCGCTTGAAGCAGTATTCCCGAATACTACAACCAGTGATAAACACAGAATTCTAACAATCTGCTTGCCCATGGGTCTGACACCACAAGTAGAGGACTGCACCTCTTGGGGTTCAGACTTTGCTGCCATATATACCAGAACACATGGTATCCCGTCAATATCAGTAGTACCTGAAGTATTGAAACAGATACAAAATGAGTACGGAGCAGAGCCTGCCCTTAATTTAGGGATGAAGTTGCTAAACAACTTTGAACAGGTCTCAGCCATAATACTTACTAACATTAAGGGGGAAGCAGCATCTGTGGCGATCCGCCAACGCCTGAAGGAGTTCGGTCCAGAAGATCAACAACACGAACTACCCAAAATAATTGAAACTGCATATGCAGAATTAGGCAGAGACAGTCTAGGTGGGAAAGCATTAAAACCGCAACTGATGGGCAGTCCTGAAAAGGACACTACAAAGTAGATACCTACTTCTTCTAAAAAGAAGTGGGAAAATAAAAAACAACAAAAGTCTAAAGACACCAGATCTCAGTCCAGAGGTAGGTCTCCTCAACAGGAGCCCTCTGAGAGGAGGTATAACCTCAGGAATAGGGATAATATTAAAAAACCTGACAGGTATCAGGATACTGATACTCGTTCCTCTCGTTCCTTTCAGGGTTCATCAAGAAACTCCAAGAAGGAAGGATGGTCAGAACACAGACAAGAGGAGCGTACAAAGTCCAGAGACACGCAACGCGCTGCGGACTACGCACCTAAAAAAGAAGATAAACAAAAATCAAAACCTCAGTTCAAAAAGAAGAAGGTAGCAGGTCTCAAGATCAGACATGCCCAGAATTCTGAGGACACAGCTTCTGAACGGGGAATGGGCTCTGACGATGCTAGACAGCGCGGCAGAAGTAACGATAGCTTGCCAGAACCTGAAGGAATTTCTGGTGACAGCGGAGTTGAGTGAGTATATCCCGGTGGAAACACCTGATACTCGGGTAAGTGTCCCACATACGTTACATGAGATAACACTCTGGATGGAGGGGGAGAAGCCCAGAAGAGTTAAAGGTCTCTTTTGGAAAAATCTGTCATCTGGTTATGACATTCTATTAGCTGAACAAGACTGGCCGCCAGCATTCGTCATGGAGTGCCCTAGGGGAGAAACGATAATTTTTCCAGCCCTTTCCGACCTCGTTCCCATTCACCTAAAACATGCATATGCGCAGGAGTGGGCGGTTGCCCTAGCTCCAGCATTGTACAAAAATCATGCTGGTTGGGATGAGGATTCAACCCACCACGTGATCCCGTTAAAAGTTTCCCCAAATGCTCAAAGGCAATACCCTATAAAGCAGGAAGCTAAAAAACAAGTCAGGGAGATTCTAGACCAACTTGAATATCAGGGGGTGATAGAAAATTGCACTTCACCTATGAACAATCCTTTGTTCCCCGTAGCCAAACCTGACAACACATATCGTCTAGTTTTAGATTACAGACATTTAAACACTTGCACAAAGACATTTGCAGTTCAAAATGCACACAGTGCAGCATTAATGAATAACATTGTGCGGAAAAAATATAAAATAACACTGGATATCTCAAATGGATTTTTCTGCCAAAATATAGTGCCTGAAAGCAGGTATCTGACCGCATTCAGTGCGTTAGGGTCCCAACGGCAATTTTGCCGACTCCCCCAAGGGTATAAGAATAGCCCGGGGTTGTTTTCAGCAAGAGTAACAGAGTCACTCCAAAATTTGAATGAAGAAGCATTGTCATATGTGGATGATATTTATCTGACGGACGATGACTTAAAGAGGCACTTGACCAGGGTGAGCACCATTATTATGGGATTCGCCTCTGAGGGCTATAAATTTAATTTCAAAAAATCAAAAATTGCCCACCTCAATGTCTTGTTTTTAGGATACAAGCTGTCAAGTGAGGGAAAAAGCCTAGCAGCTAACTTTTTAGAAAAGTGTGCGCTGCTCCAACCTCCAAAATCATTAAAGAATTTACATCAATTCTGGGATTCCTAAATTTTGGTCGAACATACATTTTGGATTACGCAGAAAGAGTAAAACCTTTCTACAACTTAATAAAACCTGACTTTTCAGTCAAACAATGGACACAGGAACACACAAATATCCTGCGTTCCCTACAGGAAGACATGACAGCTTCTAAACATTTACAGACACGCGTAAACGCACAGAACTTAGTGATCTGAGTCATAGCGGGTCAATGCGGGTACACTTATTTAACTTTTAATGAAGGTGAAACAGTACCAATCGCATACAAATCACACCTGTACACAAACGCAGAGATGCGTTTCACTTCAACAGAGAAAATCCTGACAGCAGTGCAGACCGCTGTAGCAAGAGAAAGAGCTCTAGCTCAGGGAAAAGGCATAATTGTCGTGACCCCAGTACCAGCTTTAGAAGCTGTTACAAAAGCTAGCATTCCAAATGCTAAAGCCTTACATCCAAGATGGATACAATGGGCTAATTCTCTTACTGCAACGGATGTTGAATACAGATTTGATCCAAGTTTAAAAACACAGGCATTCCTGCAATACGATCAAGAATATCCTCTACCAAATGAAATTTTGCCTCTAGATCAGTATGAATACATTATTTACACTGACGGTTCTGCTCAACCAGCCACAGGGAGTAAGCAAGCTTACAGCGCGGCGTGTGCGATTGTTAAAGGTCGCATGCACGATGGAAAGTTCCATCCGAGTTGCACTAAAATGCAATCTCTAGGAGACTGCACGGCTCAGTTGGCAGAACTCAAAGCATTTATACTGGCACTTATAAATACGGATCACGAATTCCCCACACTTATTGTGTGTGATTCCTTTTAGTGTGTACAGTCGTACAATGAATATCTACATCATTGGGAACAAAACGGGTTCAAAGATGCAAAAGGTGGCACAATTAAGCATAAAATGCTATGGGAACAGGTAGTGGAGTTGAGAAACGAACTACCAAGGGCTCATGTGATACATACACTGAGTCATCAGCGTGATGGCGTTCACGTTGAAGGGAATTCATTGGCTGATGAAGCCGCAAAGGGGGCTGTTCGCACAGCCGCCGTAGCTGCAGTTACTCGTTCAAAGACGAGGGTAGACGGCGAGATTATGGTAGCTGTCAATGCTTCACGCAAAGGCAGCACAGCAGTACCTAAAACATTTCCACTCAAGTACTCCTACAAGTTAGATGCACAAAACATTCCATATGCTCAGATTCCTGGAGTGGGGGATAGAGTAATACCAAATATGGATCGTAGGCTAGGGTTAATTGTGGCAGCACACGAAGGAAGTGGTTCTGTACATAACGGACTTAGGGAGACTGTTGCTTTGTTAAAAGAACGCTACTGGTGGCCCGTGATGAGAAGGCTGATTAGAGACTACGTCTGGAACTGTGACATCTGCAAGCAGATGAATGGGTCCACCACAACACGTCCAGTACAGATACCATTGTTAGACAGCATTAGGTTGTCTGTTCGTGCGCGTCCAGCTCAAGTGTCCTCAAGGTTTGGCATCAGCGCTCGGCTGACGCTCGAACTGTTATAAAAGATTTGCGAGTCTTTATCGACACATACGCAGTTGGCACGTTACATTCTGACCGTGGTCCGGCGTTTAGCTCTCGGGCTTACAAAGAGGCCATGGAAGAAATGGGCGTAGCATTGCGGTACTCCTCTCCGTATCATCCCGAGGGAAATTCTGTTGTGGAGAGGAAAAACCGAGACTTGAAGCAATCTTTAACAGCTAGGGTATTAGGCAAGGGCGGTAGATGGGTCGATCACCTTTATGGGGTACAGCGCGCGCTCAATAATCAGCCAAGAAGCTCTCTAGGAGGTGTCACTCCTTACGAGGTCCTATTTGGGACAAGAATGTGGGTACCTGATCTTGATTGTGAAGGCACAGTGGCGGATGAAAAACCATTTGATATCCATGATCGTTTGGCTGTTTTACAGGATCTAAATGAATCCAGGACACAGCAAAGTAATGTGGTCCAGAAACAGGCCGCCACTGAGGAAGTCAAGGCAGTAACGGCAAGACCTATCTGGATCCCAAAAATCAGGGATCTAGTCAGAGAGAAGATTGCTGACAAGAAAGAATTTGGGCCATCCTACAGAAAGCCTGTACCGGTCCTAGCAATCCACGGCACAAGAACTGTTCTTCTGCCACCTCTTGCCGGAAAAAAGGAGAAAAGATTCGTCTCAATTGACTTAATCAAACCACACTATGTGGCCGATACTAAACAGTAGGCCTCGTGGACTCCACAGTAGCAGACGCCCTCCTCTCGCTACGATCCAAGAAGTCCAAACAGAAAGACTCATCACGTTTGAAGAGCCACCTGTACGGAATGAAGGACTAAGCAACAATGCTATGGAACTCGTTCCACTTCAACAAGAAATTCATCTTCAAAATGAAAATCAACTTAAAAACCAAGTTGCAATCAGACCTAATACAGACATCTACGTCAACATGCCTCGTCAAGAGCAAAATCCGATTTCAACAAATCCCGATGCAATTCCAACAATTGATCGAACTGCTTCTGGCTATTTCATGAACTTTGATACGTTTTCACTGGATCCAAGCGAGCCGGAAACGACGCCAGCCAAAAAATCACTCCAACAGAAACTCAATGACTTTTTGCACTTTTTTAGAAAGACTTACCTGGTGTCACCTTGGATAGAACTATGGTATATCACTGGGATTTTATTTTTCATTTTCTGGCTAGGTTTAATAATAACTTTTAGTATGCTTATTAATGGACGATACCTCCAGCAAAGCTCTACAGCCCAAAGAGTCAATTTGATTTTAAAACCACACCAGTCTTCACATCGTGAACCAAGAGACTTGTCTTCAGTGAACATCACAGCAGTTCCTATACCGGACGGTATACTATGGGACAAGATTGATTATGATATATTAGGTCCGACTGAACTTTTAAAGCTAAAACATGTATTTAAAATTTCTTTAAGTGATATCATTACCTCCAGTGCATATTCTGATGATTGGGACACTGAAACTGTAAATGCTATGAAGTCTGATTTAGAAAAAACTGCAGCATTTCCGAACAATGAAATGTTAGAAGGTACTTCAGACTATGATACATTGTACTGTTACCAACATTTTGGTGATCATTTCTTACACAAGTCTATAACACCTAGAAATGTATTTGAGTACCACCAGTGGGAACACTGCCCAACACCTCCAAAAGGTAGTTCACAAGCATTTGCACAGAAATTCACATACTTCTCAGGGTTTAACACATCCGACCCGGAGTCATTTTAATATAAAGTGGCGAACAATTCAGCTCAGAAAATTATGTTAACAAACACCAAACATATTTACTCTGCATCCTTTCTGAACCAGTTGTCTAAACAGGGTTTCGATCTATGGAAAGACACAATAGATTCCAAATCGATCTGGGGTTCTAGGGACTGGCAAGTCCAGGGAATAGAAGCACTTTTTAGAGCATACATCATTCCGCAGCAGATTTTATCTCTGAATGAAACTGTGCAACAAACAACCTGTCTTGGATTAGCCAAAGGCAAGGAAATGAACACACCGGGGTTTCCAACACCATCGCAGATGGGTGGGGGGCAGAATTCAACTACACATGGGGTGAAATTAGATGACATTTTCCAGTACAACAGATCAGATCCTGATTGGACCGAATGGCTGGTTTGGCCCATTGACACAAACAAATGTCAACAGAGATTTATGAATACAACCAAAGGGTTTAGTATCCATAGGCCAGATCCACGCTATGTACAAAGACAACACCCAGGGGTAGTGACATCATATAGTGTTGGGAAGTTGTGCCTTGATTGGCTAGAGACCTCAACACTGACAGAAGTAAAGCACCACTTGACCTTACTCACACCTGACATGGATCTTAGAGATTTTTTACTAGGTCCCAGGAAACAACGTCAGAAACGTTTCATATATGCAGGCCTTTATGCCTACTATAATGAAACCTGAAAATATCCCAACAAGAAGGCCGCAGAAAGGATACGGGAGATAGACCGTATTAACTTAGAAAAGGCATTAGCTGTAGTGGATAATGGGTTAACTACTTTGACCTCCAGGATTTACTCCTTAGGCAACATTGTGTCCTCGGCGATCGACATATTAGAACAAGATCTGGCCTTGTTACAACACGGGCAATCAGCTACGTTCTATTATGATGTTAAGCTGGACGCTGCAATCTTTGCGTGCAGGCTATGTGCCATGGCGTTTTATAAACACCACGTCTCTGTTCTCAGAATACAATCTAACTGATAAACAGACAGAAATGGCACAAAGGGGAGCCAAATATACAATGCTGCGTATTGAGAAACTGGAAAGGTTACCATTTACTGTAGCCGAATCACCATCAACAGAATGGCTAATTCATGGCCAAATCACTCTGCCGGTCACTACGTTTCAGTTTCAATATTGCCTTGAGCAAAGGCAGGCAGGCAAATATGTGAAAATGGGTAAGGGATACATCAAGGAAATTTGGAAGTTACCATATAGATACCGATGCCGGAATGGGGATCGAGAAGTGTATCTGAGTGGTACAAACTGCAAGAACGCTTTAAGCGGTTCTTTCATGTGTCAGGATATTTCTCTACACGGAGCCTGCAGTGGTTCAGTGGCGAACTTATCTTGTCACATGTCAGGGACCCCAGCGGCCATGATCACGCCGGTTTTCCAGCTGCTCTCGAATGGGAGTTACTTAATGCTAAATGATCAAGGTTGCTGTGGGATGCTTCCGGGCGTCGCATATCTAGTCACTGTTAACTCCAGGGTTACTTGCTGTATGCAAGTATTGTTTCCGCCACTGAACACAGTCGGGGAGGCGCCGCTATGGCCTTCGCTGAATGTTTCTTTTATACAGTTTGATACTCTGAGCAGATTGAAAGCCATGCTTTTACAGCACCCCGTGCCCTTAACCTCCGCTCGAGAAACCTATGAACTTCAAGTTGCAAGGACCTCGACCGAGATACAGGCACTCATACGTACAAACTGCCCCATTCATTTCGCAGAAATGGTGGGATGTATCTTCAATATGTCTGATACGAGCGGAATTGTACACCTATTTAAGACCATAGGGTCTGGACTGTTAAGCACCTTTCAGACAGTCCTTGGAGTAATCTCAAATTTTATACACTCCGTATTGGGAAGCGTATTTGGAGGATTCCCGCTCATCCTGTTCCTAATCGCAGGAATCCTTATTGTAATATTGCTGCTACGCAATGGACGGCCCACTTCCCGAGGGAGTCGTGAACACGCTCCTGGAGCGGAAATACCGTGAACGCATGGTACAACTTCTGGCCATTTCTTGCCTGCGAGAACTCAATGCCTCCTGGTTTCTATCATTTAGACCAGTCTGGGTAGACTGCATCTTACCTGTTCTTCGATGCCTGTTCTGCGGAGAAGAATGCACGTTGGATCTTTGTCTGACATTTCCATCAGATGCGCCTCCGGACACGGATGCAATGCTGGACCCCATAAAGGCCCACGCTCTGCGTTGTCCTCAGCGGCTTCCAATCCTGATGAATGCATTCCTGGAGAATCCACAGGTGCCGTTCGCTACTGCTGGGTTAGGTGATTCTTCCACAGGCACCCAGGTTACAACTGCCGCACAAGCTGCCGCAGCACCGACTGTTGGCAGTACTACATTCCATCCATGTGCGATTGACGTTCTCTGTGAGGCGTTGGATTTGTCATCTGCAGCAGCTGACACCGATAATATTGAGCTTCCCAGCCAGGACACGTAATCTTGAATTGGCTCATCGTGTCCTGGGAAAGAATTCGGCTTCTTCACTCGTTTCAAAATAAACGATCTAAATTTGGAACATTTTTCTTACATTGACACTTTCGCTTGAGAAAAGCATGGCCTACTCCTGCTTATGGTAATACTACTTCTATAGAGAGACAATATTGATTTTTTAAGTGGCAACTAGGAAAAGCTGAATTTAAACATTTTTTTTTAAGCACCTAAATTTTTTACGATTTTTTAGAACCATGTTGTTACTTGTTTTTAAAAAATGTTTTTAAATTGTCCAGATTTTAAGAATGGTCATTTTTATCCAGTTCGGAAGAGGAGTGGGTGTTATATCCCGCATAGAGGCCCTAATGTAGACCCGTTCGTACATGCCCTAAAATGGACGTATTCATATTTACCCTAATATGATCATATTCGTACTTGCCCTATTATGGTCATGGCCGCATATGCCCAATTATGGTCACAACTGTACATGTCCTTTTATAGTATGATTCCTTATATAGGCATGATCTTTCACCTACATTGGTCCCAGCTAGTACACAACGAGCTCTGAGGGCTGAACGTTATCTATCCTGTGGTTTTGAATACAGCAGGGTTTTTCCAAACACAGGCCCACACTGTACTCATTAATTATGTATGGCTCTCTAAGAATACACCACTGGCATAATATGTATGTACAAAGTTCACCCCTGACGTCTTCCTCATGTCCAATACAAACCATACTGAGGACCGAGACTCTTTAGGGTATAAATACACCACATCTTGCCCCGGTAAGACAGAGGGAACCAAGACTTCCATGCTGACACACTGACCAGAGACGCTGAGGCTCCTGCATGCAGTCGCTCCAGCTGACAGTGGTCTGACACAGCCCTGACGGGGTGTCCAACTCGAGACCAGGACGGGGTCCCACACACTCTCTCTATTCAGGTATGGGGGTTCGACTAAATCCTAGGAGGATTCTTGGCTCTTAGCTTTTAGACCTACACACATATGCTAGGTACACTCAGGTACATCTAGTTAGGCATCGTAGGAGTACGCGCACTTGCATAATGCTTTTATATTCATGTATGTACTCATGATTATCGCAATATGGTAGAACTGTTCTATACCTTTGCTTTTATCGTACTGCTGATAATATATCTCTGCTATTGTCTGCTTGTTACCGCAGCACATATATTTTACACTAGAATAACAACTGTTCAATAAATACTTATTGAAATGCCCGACTGTTTATTCTGTGTAACTCTCTGAGACAAACCGAATAAGTGAGCACGAGTGACTGAGCGAAAGGTAGTATATTATTTCCACGATTCTGAGGGAATCGGGGTTGTCATGATCTAAGGTTGCCAGAAACTAATCTCTCCCCGATAAGAGGAGACACTAGTGGCACTGCGAGCTAGCTAATGCAAAATCAGGCTAACATATACGGTGGGGTTGCACGGAGTCAGTCTGCCACCAAGCCCGCAGTATATGTTATCCAAACGCGCAGGTCCTGCAGGGGTACTATAGGAGCTACACGACAGTTGGACAGAAAAAGAAAACAATACTAGGGGTGCAGTAGGCCCCTCGCATCCCTGCACCGGCTGCACTTATGATAGCCATGTCTCTTCAATGCACCCTACTAGCCGACGCTGAGAATCATGCATTTCTATGTAGTCCTCTGAGCAGACCCTCTAAGTTTGTTTCAGGTGCCTTCCGTGTCCCTTACTGCAAAGCCCCTGTGTGTTCTCTTCCTCCACCCCATTTCTGTTTCGCCGAATCCCCTACTGCCAAGTTTTGTGTGATCTGTCCTGTTCCGCACCATGATCCAGACCCTCCAGGATTTCGCAATTTCGCGGTTTGCCGCGAAATCGGCACTTTTGTAAAAATGCTGCGATTTTTACAAAAGTGCCCGCGAAATTGAAGGAATGCGGAGACAAACTAAAATGGCACTAGACTAGTGCCGTTTTAGTTTGTCTCTGCATTCCTTCCTAGATGCAACTGTGCAACTGCAACAGGCCTCAGACATTCTCCCCTGAGATGCAGGCAGGAGCACTAAAAATGCTTGCAAGACAACGCCTTGAATACAGCCTACTCTGAACAAAGCTGAGAGGCCATTCTTTTGAATGGTCTGGCACTATGAAGTGACTTATTGTCAGAATCCAGTGATATACAAATCAAAAAATAAAATAAAAATAAGTCGAATAAATACTGTAGGAATTGGGAGGCAAACATATTGAAAACGAGCTCAGGGAGAATCTCTAAATTCTAGTTGCTGCCAGGACAGTGAACTCAGGACTGGGGGGATAGCCCATTTTATCCCTTCTGCTGATCATCAGATGCAGTCAAGCTTCCTTATGTTGGGATAAAAGCCTGGTTTTAGTCAAATGGCTAATGCACATGGAGAGGCCCACAGGTTTTGTAAAGGGTAGCAGTTCAGTATATTCTTGAGAGAGCACAAATTTTGTGACAGGTCAGAGAACCACACGTTATGGTACCGTTCAGGCTTACACATATTCTAAAATAGGTCAAAAGTCGGAAATTCTGGGAGAACTCTGATTACACTGGGTACACTGATTATGAAACAAATTATGAAATCACAGTCTACAACCAAGGTCCATGTTTTTCCAAGACAACTCTGGGGCAACACTTTCTGAAAAAAAGGCTACGAGGGACAGATACTGCTTTTGGCAGCAGTATACAGGTTATGGCACAGTTTATTTTATGCACATATCCCAGGCAGGCAGTGGCCACACGTGCTGTCACTTATTCTAGGACAAGTTGAGAGCCCAAAGATTATGGGACAGACCAGGAGGCATGAACTGTGAAACACGTTGGTGGCCTAGACTATAGGTCTTTTCCATCGCACCAAGGAAGAGCAGATTAAATGAAACAAGGGGCTCAGACTGTTATCTAAGCTTAGGGTGCCATTGGCATGCATTGGCATGCAGATAAAAAGAGGACCCCGATAAGCTAAAAAACTGGAGTGCAGGTAGGGGTGAAAAAATCAGTGGAGACAGGAAAACTTCCCTTGGAACGTCCATGAGGGAACCATACACAGAGGTGAAAAGTGGCACTGGGATGCCCAGCTTCCTAACAAAAATGAAGTAAGCCTGCTCAAAGCGTGCCCTAAACAGGGGGTGCCCAGAAGTGCTTGCGTGATCCTGTGTGTCAATTGGCAATAGATCCTATAAACAAAGAGGCCGATTCACAAAGGTTCCTGTGCTAACATTTTGCAGTGGTGCAAATATTTCATCTGCTGTAATGGCATAATTCGGGAATTTCACGTAGCAATTGTCACGTAAGTTCTGATTTGCAACGGCCAAATAGCCTAAATTCACAAAGAAAAGTACAAGCAGAGTTCTAAGACTCCGTCTGAATGTATTTTTACACTTTTCGCCAGTTCACAAAACAGATGTGACATCTGGAAAGCCATGCCAGCTGCATGATTCCACCCGTAGTATTGCATCTCTCACGTGTCTTTTTTTTTTTTTGGATGCCTATTTTTCCCTGTGCTAAATTATACAATTTGGTACTGTGTGTTTTTTCTTCTCGGGTAAAACATTTTTCCCCATGGAGAAAACCCTTCCACCTACCAGCAAAAAACACACAAAAGCATGGTGCTGTCTGGCTAATGTAGAGGCAACCAGAACAGCAGTTGATTATTAATTCAATATACATTAAAAATGACTATTACCTGCCGCCCAAGCCTTTCTTAATGCTTTGGGGGCCTGAAATAGTCGGAATTGCCACACTTGTAGGAGTGTGATGGTTAGTAGTTGTGTTGGTACTGTCATTGGCAGCATGGCAGGGGCAATGTGTGGTGCAAGCTGTAGTGGTCTCCTGATGAGAGTCCTGACACTTATTTTTTTTTTTTACAAATTAAACACTGCGTACTAAGGAGATACAAATCAATTTATGTAACAATGGCACAGTGCTCAAGCTGAAAGTAATGCGAACATAAATACTGCATGTTAGAAACGGGATCTCTAGTTGGCAAGGGCTTGCACCTTTGTCCAAGTAGGGACCCTTCTTCCTAGTCAGGGTAAGGGTTGTTACACTCGTGAAGTAACCCCTGCTCACCCTCGTGGTAGCTTGGCACGAGCAGTCAGGCTTAATTCAGAGGCAGTGTGTAAAGCATTTGCACATAACCAACAGTAATACAGTGTAAACACTACAAACGGACACCACACCAGTTCAGAAAAATAACCAATATTTTATATACTCAAGACAAGACCAATTACGACAAAAATCCACAATACTATACTTTACTGAATGAATACTTGATACGTTAACTTCTTCTTTGCAGGAATAGCACAAAAGCAAAGTTCAGTACGAGTCGGTAGCTCCGTCCGAGCCTACCGTGATGCTGAAAACCACAGAGTCTAACAGTTCCAGCCGACCGCGTCGATACGGGCCAGCAGAGTCATGAACAGACTCGGTTACAGTACCTTTCTCGTTGTGGCTGGTACGGAGTGTACGAGCCGGTCGGCGTTCGTCGCGGTTGCGGTGCAAGACGGAGCGATGCAAGGTGCGGTGTCCCTCGATGCGGTGCAGGCAGCGGCTCGATGAGCGTCGTGCAGACGGAGTCGGTGAGTCCATGGCGTGCGATGCAGGGCGAGACGATGCTCGATGCGGTGCTGACAGGTTGCGATGCAGGCGACCTAGCCGGAGTGCGGGAGCTGGAGTCGGACAGCGGTGCGAGTCGGAGCGGTGCGTCGCAGACGTGCGAGCGGTGCCCCAAATGCGGTGCGGTCTCGACTCTTGAGCCAGTTGCAGCGACAGTGTCGGTCTGGTCCGGCTGGCCCAGTGAAGCGATGCGATGCGAACTGCGGTGCCCACAGGTCACGGTGCAAGCAGCGGCTCGATGTTGGCGGCGTCGGACGTCGCCCACGGTGAGACCAGGGTTGCGATGCGAAGCGGGGCGATGCGGTCTGCGGTGCAAACAGGTCACCGGCCAGGGATGGATTCGGTTGACGGAGTCGGTTGCAGTTCCCTTCCTCTGTGGCAACTGAAACAGCGTTCCAGAAGCGGTACCCAGAGGCTTGTGAAGTCTTTGCAGTCCCTGAGACTTCTTAACAGGAGGCCAGCTCGGTTCCTGGCCCTTGGAGATACTCAGCACAAGTTTGTAGAAAGTTCAGTCCAGTCCTTTCACTGCCCAAGACAGAAGCAGCCACTGCAGGCCAACCCAACAAAGCAACAACACAGCAAAGGGGCAGTACTCCTCCTGGCAGCTCTTCCAGCTCTTCGTCTTGGCAGGTTCCTTGATTCCAGCGAGATCTAAATTCATGGGGTCAGGGCCCCAATATTTATATCCCAAATTCCTTTGTTCTCTGAAGGCAGAGAGGCCTTCGCCTAGTCCAGACCAGTTCTGGAGCACTTTGTTGACAAGTCTCCGTCCCTTCTTTCAGTGAGTAGGCCAGGGACATCAGACGCACCACAGGAGGTGGAGCCAGCATTGTGGAGGGAAGGCACTGTCCTATTCAGGGCCCAGGTGCGACCCCTCCCACCCATCTACAGGTCGATCTGGCTATTCAGCCCTGCGCTGACTCACCCTGTCTCCTGGCATCCTCCAGCCCCGGTCACTCACATTCCAGACACGGAATACACAACCTCGCAGAGGCAGGCTTGGATGGTTAGGCAAGAAAATACCCACTTTCTAAAAGTGGTATTTTCAAACCCAGAATGGTAAAACCAACCTTACTAAAAGCTGCATTTTATCATTCTGAGTCCAGGCATACTAAACTCGAATTTCTACCATGTTCCCGGGGTCAGCTAGGATTATATACTGTAATAATCAAAACCGCCCGTTCTGGCCTAGGGGAACAGGTAGCCTTGCAATAGTGAAAAACGAACTAGGCTGTAATTCACTATCAGGACATGCCGCACACACCCGGGCATGTCCTACCTTTCGCAGTACAACGCACCCTGCCCACAGGGGTACCTTGGGCCTACCTTAGGGGTGACTAACATGTAGCAAAGGGAAGGTTTAGGGACTTGCAAGTGTGTGCACTTGCCAAGTCGACATGGCAGCCCCAGGCTGCGCACAGGCTCTGCGATGGCAGGCCCGAGTTACACTTTACGGGCTGTTTGCGTGGGTGGCACAATCCAGTGCTGCAGCCCACCAACAGCATTTGGTCTATAGGCCCTGGCACTCGCAGTGCACTTTACAAGGGACTGACACATAAACCAAATAGGCCAATCATGGAAACACCAATCCATAACACATTTTATACAGGAGCACTTGCACTTTCCCACTGGACCGCAGTGAGGAAAGTGCGCAGAATCATCACACCAGCAAAAACAGAGTCAAAACCGGGAGGTCAGAAAGCAAAAAGTCAGGGGAAACACGCCAAAAGATGCCAAGTCTAACACATGTCCCCTCCAGCTGAAAGTAGGGAGAACTACCCAACCCCATTGGAGTTCTCCTCACTAAGGCGGAAGAACCTGGACAGACCATCTGCGTTGGCGTGTTCTGTACCAGGACGGTGTTCCACCGTAAAGTCCATTCCCTGTAGGGAGATGGACCACCTCAGCAGTTTTGGATTCTCGCCCCTCATTTGCATCAACCATCTGAGGGGCCTGTGGTCTGTCTGAACCCGGAAGTGAGTCCCAAACAGGTATGGTCTCAACTTCTTCAGCGCCCAGACCACAGCAAAAGCTTCCCTTTCTATGGCACTCCACCTCTGTTCCCTGGGAAGTAGTCTCCTGCTAAGGAAGACTACAGGCTGATCCAGGCCCTCTTCGTTCAGTTGTGAGAGCACCGCTCCCACACCATGCTCTGAAGCGTCAGTCTGCACGACAAATTCTTTGGAGAAGTCAGGTGCCTTGAGCACGGGTGCCGTGCACATGGCTGCCTTCAGGGCATCAAAAGCTTTCTGGCAGGACTCAGTCCAGATCACTTTCCTGGGCTGCCTTTTAGAGGTCAGCTCTGTTAAGGGGGCAACGATGGTGCCATAGCCCTTAACAAATCTCCTATAATAACCGGTGAGACCTAAGAAGGCCCTCACCTCTGTCTGGGTCTTGGGGGCTCCCAAGCCAGAATGGTGTCAATCTTGGGTTGTAGGGCGCCACCTGGCCGCTTCCTACCTGGTGTCCCAAGTACACCACAGAACCCTGCCCGATCTGGCACTTACTGGCCTTGATCGTGAGGCCTGCACCTTGCAGAGCCCTCAACACTTTCTCAAGGTGCTGTAAATGTTCTTCCCAGCTGGAACTGAACACAGCAATGTCATCCAGGTAGGCGGCACTGAAATCCTCCAGCCCAGCCAACACCTGATTGACCAACCTCTGAAAGGTGGCAGGGGCATTCTTCAACCCAAAGGGCATCACCCGGAATTGGTAATGACCTTCTGGGGTTGAGAATGCTGATCTCTCCTTGGCCCCATCGGTTAAGGCAATCTGCCAGTACCCAGACGTTAAATCAAACGTGCTGAGGAACCGGGCAGCTCCCAACCGATCAATGAGCTCATCAGCTCTGGGGATGGGGTGCGCGTCAGTCCTGGTGACGGCATTGAGCCCACGGTAGTCCACACAAAACCGGAGTTCTGGAGTGGCACCGGGCGCCGCAGCCTTTGGGACCAAGACCACTGGGCTGGCCCAAGGACTGTGGGAGGGCTCAATCACCCCTAACGCCAACATCTTAGAGACCTCCTCCTTGATGCTGGCTCTGACCCGGTCAGTCAACCTGTAAATCTTGTGCTTCACAGGATGGCTGTCACCGGTGTCCATGTCATGGGTACACCAGTGAGTAACACCGGGAGTCAGAGAGAACAGTGGGGCGAACTGTCCCAACAACTGGCGACAGTCCCCCTGCTGCTCCTGAGTCAGAGTAGGAGAGAGGATCACACCCTCTACTGACCCATCATGCTCCTTGGTAGACAGGAGGTCAGGGAGAGGCTCGCTCTCCTCTTCCACCCCATCATCTGTCGCCAAGAGCATACTCACTTCGGACCTCTCGAAGTGGGGCTTGAGGCGGTTCACGTGAAGGACCCTCAAAGGGTTCCTTGGAGCCTGCAAATCCACCAGGTAGGTGACGTCACTTTGCGCTCCTTTACCTCATATGGCCCAGTCCACTTGTCCTGCAAGGCACAAGGTGCCACTGGGGCCATTACCCACACTTTTTGCCCAGGTTGAAATTCGACCAGAGTGGCGTTCTGGTCATACCATCTCTTCATTTCTTCCTGGCTTGCTTCTAGGTTCGCCTGAGCGAGTTTCCTGAAGCGGGTAGTTTGGTTTCTAAAGGCCAGCATGTAGTAAATACATCCTGGGGAGTTTTCCTGGGAGCCGCCTCCCAGCCTTCCTTCACCAAACTCAGAGGTCCTCTGACAGGGTGGCCATACAGTAGCTCAAAGGGGCTGTACCCAAGAGACTTCTGAGGCACCTCCCTGTACGCAAAGAGTAGGCATGGCAAGAGGACGTCCCACTTACGCCTCATGGGTTCTGTTAGACCCTTGATCATGCCTTTCAAGGTCTGGTTGAATCTCTCCACCAGACCGTTTCCTTGTGGGTGGTAAGGAGTGGTGAACTTGTAGGTTACACCACACTCCTTCCACAGGGATGTCATATACTTCGATATGAAATTGGTCCCCCTATCGGAAACCACCTCTCTGGGGAATCCCACACGGGAAAAGATCCCCATTAACGCCCGGCCCACCACTGGCGCCGTCGTTGTCCTGAGAGGGATTGCCTCCGGGTACCGGGTGGCATGGTCCACCAAGACCAGGATGTACCTGTTGCCCATGGCTGTCTTGGGATCCAGTGGCCCCACAATATCCATCACTACCCTTTCAAAGGGTGTTCCAACAACCGGAAAAGGTTGGAGAGGAGCTTTGACCTTCCTCCCACTCTTACCACTTGCCTGGCAAGTTTGGCAAGACCTACAGTGTGCATCTGACTGCCTTCGCATTTGGGGCCAAAAGAAGTGGGTGACAAGCCTGTCAAAGGTCTTGTCCTGCCCCAAATGTCCTGCCAAAGGCACGTCATGAGCCAGACCCAGTAGGAAGGTCCTGAAGCGCTGGGGTGCCACCAGCACACGGGCTGACCCAGGCTCAGCAACCTTAGGCTCACTGTATAGGAGACCACTCTCCCAGTAGATCAGATGTGACCCGGACTGATTACCAGCTGCCTGGTCTGCAGCCTGCCGCCGCAGACCCTCCAGAGTAGGGCACTCGTTCTGCTCCCTGCAGAACTCCTCCCTGGTGGGACCCCCTTCTTGCTGCCAATGGGTCAGCTCAGAGATGTCTCCCAGTTCGGCTACTTGCTCCCCTGTAGGCACCGGGCGTCCCCCTCGAGGTCCGCCTCCTCCCGGTCCGTGGGAACTTCGGGGGCCGGTTTGCCGCGCCCCTGCCCTTTCTCTTGGCAGGGACTTGGGCCACTGTTTCAGGCTCCAAGTCCTCTTGATCACCCTTTCTGGCCGCCATTGACCGAGTAGACACGCATGCCCACTCTGGCAACCCAAGCATCTCCAAGTGGGACCTGAGCTCAACCTCCTTCCATGAGGACTGCTCCAGGTCGTTTCCTAGCAGACAATCTACAGGCATGGTAGGGCTCACAACCACCCTTAAGGGACCTGAGACCCCCCATTCAAAGGGAACCTGCGCCACCATACATTGGCGCTCTGAGTTGTCGACAGCAACTACTTGGTGGAATGCTCCTGGGACTACTTGCTTCTCAGACACCAGGTGACACCGGACTGAGGTCACACTGGCTCCAGTATCTCTGAGAGCCTCTACCCTGTTCCCATTAATGGTCACCCAGGTGCTATATTTCTTTGTGTTAGGGGGCACCTGGTTTCCTGGGACCATCTCACTGTCCCCTAGTGAGACAAGGGTCATTTCAGCGGGATCCCCACCCTCCTGTGGGCACCCCTCCTCCCCAAGCGCTACACTAGCCAACACTTTGGATTGTCCATCGGTGGGTGGCTGTGTCCCCTTCGGGCACTTGGGGTCCCCCTTAAAGTGACCTACCTGGTCACATGCATAACACTTGCGGGGGCCGGTCTCAACAGGCTTCCCTGTAGAGACCCCTTTCTTCTTATCACCGGGGGCTGGGAACCTTTACCCTGGGTACTAGTTTGGGGCCCTTTAGAGAACTCCTGTGCTTTACCCTTGTCCCCCCACCTTTCTGCTGGGGACCCTGCCCACCTTTGGCTGAGTCTCCCCAAACGCTTTCTTGTGGACCCTGGTACTCACCCAGCGGTCCGCTTCCATAGCAAGCTTCCTGGGGTCAGTTAGCTTACTATCAACTAGGTGCTGGCGCAGATCTGCAAAACATAGACTAGACAAGTGCTCCCATGCAATCAAGTTGTAGAGCCCCTGAAAATCTGTTACACTACTGCCCTTCACCCAACCATCCAGAGACCTGCAGAACACATCCACACATTCCAACCAAGTGTTGACATCAGACTTCTTACTGGACCTGAACTGATCCCTGTACTTTTCAGGAGTAAGACCATACTCGTGAGAAGGGCATCCTTCATGTCAGCATAGGTGAGGTGATACCCCTTACCCAAAGCTATCAGAGCATCCCTTGCTTCTTCCGGGAAAAGTGGCCACAATCCTGCTCCCCAATTCTCCTCAGGGACCCCATTCATGTGTATGGCTGCCTCATAACCCTGGAACCACCTTAGTATGTCATCCCCCTTCTTGAACTCCTTGCCTACGTTCTTGGGAATGTGCACAATCCTGTCTGCCTTTCTGGACGAATTGCTGCCACCATCTGAGCCTGACTTACTCCTAAGTTCTAGCTCCTTCAGTTCTCTCTCATGCTCTAAGAGCATCTTCCTCTCCTCTATGGCCAATCTCTTCTCCTCCCGCTCACTCTCCAGCCTGAGCTTCTGCAGCTCGAACTGCCTTCCCTCCCGCCTGTCCTCCAGCTCCTCTGGGGACAGACTGCTGCTGCCTGACCTGGCGGGTTCCCCCCTACCCAAAAGCACATCCACCCTGGAAATAGGCTCCTCCGCCTCCTCACTGGGATCACCAGGCTGCCCATTGGCATGTCTGGCTGCTACCCAGGCCCTCAGCGCCTTCTGTAGCTCCTCCTTCCTTGTGAGGCCTTTAATTTGGACTTTCAGGTTTTTACAAATCGCTCGTAACTCCTTTACGGCGTAGGATTCCAACCTGTCCTCCTCAAAGATAACTTCCAGAGATGCAACGGATGATGCAATTGATTCAGGCATGACAAAAGTCGTGAGTTGAAAACTGGCAAGATCAAAAATAGGCCAAAAGAAAAAGAACCAGTATGTGGTACGTAATGGTCTGCGATATGGTAGTAGTGCACACCAATCACTGTAAGTCAAGTGCAAACACAAGTCCTATCCTCACCGCTGACGACCAATGTTAGAAACGGGATCTCTAGTTGGCAAGGGCTTGCACCTTTGTCCAAGTAGGGACCCTTCTTCCTAGTCAGGGTAAGGGTTGTTACACTCGTGAAGTAACCCCTGCTCACCCTCGTGGTAGCTTGGCACGAGCAGTCAGGCTTAATTCAGAGGCAGTGTGTAAAGCATTTGCACATAACCAACAGTAATACAGTGTAAACACTACAAACGGACACCACACCAGTTTAGAAAAATAACCAATATTTTATATACTCAAGACAAGACCAATTACGACAAAAATCCACAATACTATACTTTACGAATGAATACTTGATACGTTAACTTCTTCTTTGCAGGAATAGCACAAAAGCAAAGTTCGTACGAGTCGGTAGCTCCGTCCGAGCCTACCGTGATGCTGAAAACCACAGAGTCTAACAGTTCCAGCCGACCGCGTCGATACGGGCCAGCAGAGTCATGAACAGACTCGGTTACAGTACCTTTCTCGTTGTGGCTGGTACGGAGTGTACGAGCCGGTCGGCGTTCGTCGCGGTTGCGGTGCAAGACGGAGCGATGCAAGGTGCGGTGTCCTCGATGCGGTGCAGGCAGCGGCTCGATGAGCGTCGTGCAGACGGAGTCGGTGAGTCCATGGCGTGCGATGCAGGGCGAGACGATGCTCGATGCGGTGCTGACAGGTTGCGATGCAGGCGACCTAGCCGGAGTGCGGGAGCTGGAGTCGGACAGCGGTGCGAGTCGGAGCGGTGCGTCGCAGACGTGCGAGCGGTGCCCCAAATGCGGTGCGGTCTCGACTCTTGAGCCAGTTGCAGCGACAGTGTCGGTCTGGTCCGGCTGGCCCAGCGAAGCGATGCGATGCGAACTGCGGTGCCCACAGGTCACGGTGCAAGCAGCGGCTCGATGTTGGCGGCGTCGGACGTCGCCCACGGTGAGACCAGGGTTGCGATGCGAAGCGGGGCGATGCGGTCTGCGGTGCAAACAGGTCACCGGCCAGGGATGGATTCGGTTGACGGAGTCGGTTGCAGTTCCCTTCCTCTGTGGCAACTGAAACAGCGTTCCAGAAGCGGTACCCAGAGGCTTGTGAAGTCTTTGCAGTCCCTGAGACTTCTTAACAGGAGGCCAGCTCGGTTCCTGGCCCTTGGAGATACTCAGCACAAGTTTGTAGAAAGTTCAGTCCAGTCCTTTCACTGCCCAAGACAGAAGCAGCCACTGCAGGCCAACCCAACAAAGCAACAACACAGCAAAGGGGCAGTACTCCTCCTGGCAGCTCTTCCAGCTCTTCGTCTTGGCAGGTTCCTTGATTCCAGCGAGATCTAAATTCATGGGGTCAGGGCCCCAATATTTATATCCCAAATTCCTTTGTTCTCTGAAGGCAGAGAGGCCTTCGCCTAGTCCAGACCAGTTCTGGAGCACTTTGTTGACAAGTCTCCGTCCCTTCTTTCAGTGAGTAGGCCAGGGACATCAGACGCACCACAGGAGGTGGAGCCAGCATTGTGGAGGGAAGGCACTGTCCTATTCAGGGCCCAGGTGCGACCCCTCCCACCCATCTACAGGTCGATCTGGCTATTCAGCCCTGCGCTGACTCACCCTGTCTCCTGGCATCCCCCAGCCCCGGTCACTCACATTCCAGACACGGAATACACAACCTCGCAGAGGCAGGCTTGGATGGTTAGGCAAGAAAATACCCACTTTCTAAAAGTGGTATTTTCAAACCCAGAATGGTAAAACAAACCTTACTAAAAGCTGCATTTTATCATTCTGAGTCCAGGCATACTAAACTCGAATTTCTACCATGTTCCCGGGGTCAGCTAGGATTATATACTGTAATAATCAAAACCGCCCGTTCTGGCCTAGGTAGCCTTGCAATAGTGAAAAACGAACTAGGCTGTAATTCACTATCAGGACATGCCGCACACACCCGGGCATGTCCTACCTTTCGCGTACAACGCACCCTGCCCACAGGGGTACCTTGGGCCTACCTTAGGGGTGACTAACATGTAGCAAAGGGAAGGTTTAGGGACTTGCAAGTGTGTGCACTTGCCAAGTCGACATGGCAGCCCCAGGCTGCGCACAGGCTCTGCGATGGCAGGCCCGAGTTACACTTTACGGGCTGTTTGCGTGGGTGGCACAATCCAGTGCTGCAGCCCACCAACAGCATTTGGTCTATAGGCCCTGGCACTCGCAGTGCACTTTACAAGGGACTGACACATAAACCAAATAGGCCAATCATGGAAACACCAATCCATAACACATTTTATACAGGAGCACTTGCACTTTCCCACTGGACCGCAGTGAGGAAAGTGCGCAGAAATCATCACACCAGCAAAAACAGAGTCAAAACCGGGAGGTCAGAAAGCAAAAAGTCAGGGGAAACACGCCAAAAGATGCCAAGTCTAACACTGCATGATACATACAGTAGATAAACCTGGCAACCTTAATACTGTACACAGTGCTTTGGTGTAAACTTTCATGTTGTAAAATACCTCCAAAAAATAAGATCTCTGCGTTTGGTGTTGAATAAATTGCAAAATAAAGTGCCGCAAAATGCCGCTAAATTCCCATATTTGTGCCGCTAAATTTCCATATTTGTGCCGCTAAATTTGCTGATCCATGCCGCAATATCCTGGGGGGTCTGATGATCCCTACCAATGTCTCCTGTCCTGCGTTCTACAGAATTGTTTGTGGGGCCGCCAGCTGCGGCACGTGCAGGTAAGAGAGGTGGGGCCGGGTTGAGGGGGGAATTCGACAGACGACCACGAGGGAAAATTAAATAAATAATTAATGTTCCCTCGTTGTCTGTTGAAATCCACACCCACCTGGCCCCATCGCTCTTACCTGCCAGCGCCGCGGCTGGTGGCTGCTCCAACACAGTCATTGAGTCCTAGTCAAACTTGCCTCATTGAAACACCACAAAACAGATTTTTAAAATTGCAATTCTAATCTACCATCTAAGAAGAAAATGCCAAATCAACACAAAAAGTACCAAATATTGTCTGAGTGCAGGAAAATATTAAGCATACATTTATGTGCATAGAATGCCCCTCGTATTGTTCACATGATTGCATCTCTTCAAAAAATAAATGTTTCTAGTCTTAATTATATTTTTAGCCTGAAAACGATTTCTGTATATTTTGACTCAAAATGTATTACTTTTCTGACGCTGCTAGTGGTTTGACAAAGAACTAATCTTTAAAACGCAAATTAAATGGTCAAGGCTAGCCTGGCAGCTAAAAGACAAGAATAGAAGAAGAAGACTTTTATCTGGTTATACTTGTTATTGTAACAACTTTTTCAACATATTCTTTACGGTTGAATTCTTGAAAATCAGACACATTTCAAGTTCAATCTTCAGTGAGAATCAAATGTTCTTTCTTTTTATTCCCAAATTTGTTTTATTGAGGTTTTCACAGAGAAAGAAAAAAACAAATATTCTTTCAATTTACATGTTTTCCTTAACAGGGTAACTTACTTTGCAGAAAATTTGAAACGTCCTCGAGTTGTGGAATATTATTCTCATTATATCCACAATATTTTTCCAAGAGAGGGAACACGTGGTTATGTTCGTAGCAGGCGTGTGTTGGATAGAGTGTCTTCAGCTCCCTGAACACAGTGCCCCATGTTTTCTTCTCGTCCTCGGTGTACTCCACGCGCGGGATCGGCAGTCCACTAAGGATCAAAATAAACCAAGAAGGAAAAATTCGAGACACGAAAAGCAAGCTGTCTGTTTAAAACCATTTTTTAAGAACACAATATTCTATTTCATACGTCCCTAGTTTATCGTCCAGGAAGATGCGCGCCAATAGAAATGCATGCTAAGTCTCTCTGCTCCAGCAACACTCACTGTGTAAGGAAGGTGTCAATAAAGTACTACACGTGGGAATTCCAGAGGCAACAGCGGATTGTGGAAAATCTTTAGTATCTGGGAAAAAGAAATCCCAAGGCCTGCCAGCACTGCCCATGATCCCAAGGTTTAGCTCGGGAATAAATATAGACACTGCCTTTTCTGAGGAAGTATTTCCGACACCATAATTAAGATTAATGTAAATTGTAAGGGCAGCATATTTTGTGTCCCATTCAATGTCTGTTGACTGCAGTTACACCTTTCCAGAGTCCTTTCTCAGTGCTGATGGAAGATCTCCCCGAGCACCTGTCCCGCTCTCTTCTGCAGGAGTGGCCTAGGGGTTGGAGGAGGGGGGGGGGGGCTGTGTGAGCCCAAACCTCTGTCTCTGAGACTCCTCAAGCTCTACTCAAATAAACCCAGTAGCTGCCACCAATGAATTCTGTGACAAAGTGACCTCCCATCCTGCCCCTGGATGAATCGGTGCCAGACCCCCATCCTCTTGCCTATGTCACTAGCCGTCCACCAACGGATAACCCCTGAGGCTTGTCTGATTTGATAGTTTTGGGTTCTGTCCCAGTTTCACTTATTAGTGACACAGCTTATCTTTTTCTTTTAATGCTTTGATGAGATTAGGCCTAAAACTGCACGTCATAAATTCCTTTGTTTGTCCTAGTTGTGGGCGTGTGGACATAGTCGATCTGTTTGTAGTTGAGGATTGTTTCTTTTCTTGGATGGCTGCAGTAGTTAATACTGTACATCTCTATCCTTGGAGCGCTCTCCACCTGCTGGTGCACTTGGTTCTGCTGCACTTGCTCTTTTTAGTCTGCTGACTTGGATTAACAAAAATGTATCCTTTATTGTGCTACTCCTGGAATAGCTAGACAGCTTGATAGATTGTTGCCTAGTTGTTATGGCGGATCTCTGTTTAGCTCCATCTGATTGCGTTTCCACATTAAGGGCTTAATGTGGCAGGATTTGACCACCTACTTTCGGGCTGTTGGTTCTTCACGCAGTCATTTGCCTTCTCAGTCTGAGTGGTCTATTACCCAACCTAGTTCACACCTTTGAGCAGAAGCCAAGCAATGTTGGTAAAAAAACAACTTGCAATGTTTGGTGTGACCTTCTTAATTAAGTACTTTGATATGGAAACTCAAACACGCAGTAGACATGTGTACACTTACAGGTAATCAATATTATGTTACTTGGGGATGAGTAACAGGAGCTGCATATTGATCAGTTTGGTATTAGTATCCATAGGGCAAAACAAGATGCTACAATCTTCTGCTACATTTACAAGAGCTATTCAGATTTTCTGTCTGATAGGAGGCACGAGTGAGTAATCAAAGCATTATTATGCAGTATTTAGATCAGATGTCTTCCACTAAATGTTCAATTTACATGGAGGTCTCTGCAGCTCAAATCCCAATCTTTTAAGTCTTGTCCATCTGACATTGTGCCTCAAGTCTCAAAGGCGGATGGGAGGATAGTGAAGAGTTTTCCGGGAGAGGTAACATGACGCCAGTATTAACAGTGATGGGCCTCATGGGGAGTGTAAATGCAGTCAAGATAGGCCTTCTTCTGCAGGGAGGCTGCTAACAGCCTGCTTAAAGAAGAACACCGGGAATGAATTATAATCCTGCTGGGGCGTTCAGTTTTGCCACATATACTGTTTAAGCTCATTAAAATGTGACATATTAATATTCAAAACGCATTGCATTGACTGTCATATGCCTTCACTGTGGGGTTGTGAGAGTCACAAATTTGATTTTGTGGCAAAGCCGATGCCTGCTAAATTTAACCTGTCACAGACCTTTCACAAAGATATCCATGATGAGTTCACGGCCATGAACAGACCAAGAAGTGGCCAACAATTGGGTCAAAAGTAATAGATATCATTGGGATCAATGGCTACAGGCGTAGGCAAGTATTACCTTTTGGTGTAAAGGTAGGCCATCATTGACATAACATGTCAACAAGTGTGAAATGAACCCTAAAAAGCAACTTACCTTAGGAGACCAATCACCTTTCTGAAGTGAACACACAACACTGATATTCAGATACAAAATACTGAATATGTCCTATATTCACGAGCTGAAACTTTTTGTGCAAATAAGCGAAGCTTATTTTATTATTGTTAGAGCAAATAACAGAAAGGATCGCCCTGAGAAATAACAAAAGGACAGAATAAAACATGCCCTACATGGATGTTTTGCCCCCATTTGCTACAATAGCCAGTCCTTAAGGCTTACTATCTTTGAAGTCAAGATAAACTGTTCATTGATGTAAGATCACATAAAAGGGACAATGAGAATGCAAAATATTAGCACATTGATACAGTAACGATTGCCCAAAACCATAACCAAACAGGCTGTCCTTTGTGCATACAGAAGACCAACCTTTTAATATTTTTTGATTTAGTTAGTTTAATCGTGTTAGTGTGTAAGAAAGGCAAATACACCTATTAGCTTTACATAATTACATTCCTTGTGTTACAATGAGCAATAAGTCACCTGACCATGAACAGCTCTGAAAATATTCAACGATTATTTATTCCATTCCCTAAAAATGATTCTGATGTGATCAGATGAACATCGGTTTGTACATCACCAAAATCTCTTTTAAATTTGCCTCCATAGAATGTTTTCTCATTTAATATTTATAGCTGAATTTAAAAAGAGGCTTTAAAAGATTAACAGAACAGTGGTCTACAAACATGTAACACCAAGTAGAAAAATAAAGCATGGCGAGGGATTAGAAAATTGTGAACTATAAGAGAATGAGGGCATTACAGAGAAGACATTATTTTAACTGAGTGCACAATGAATGTCAAGATGCAGATAGTCACACACCAAAAGGGAAACAACTAAGGAGAAAAAAACAAATATTAGTGAGCTGGTGCAAAGAGAAGAGGTGGGGCAAAAAGATGCTGACTTGATTGAGAGAGGAGAATGAGAAAGGAAATAGAGATAGTGAAAGTCACAGAAGGAACCTGAACATCAATACCTGTACAACACATATTGTGTGGTGGTTTGATTTCATCAGGCTTGAGAGTGCATAGATGCTCACAGCTAATACAGTTATCATAGAAACAGGAGCAGAATAGGACCGACCCTCAGCATGCATAGTAATTCAACTGCCACAATTGAATGGCAACAGTCCATGAAAAACACACCATTCCAAAACCTAAGAACCTCCCAAGTATATTCTACCCATCACCCCACTATAAAGATACCTCATCCTTATTATACTGATACCACAAGACTGACTCAGCATCCTAAGTCCGAGAAACAAAACAGCTTCTTGAAAATTAGGTTTCACTGCTCATCAGTAAGTCTTGGCGTTGGTTTTACTTTTACCACAGTAACTCCGCCCACCACAACTTTCTCTTTCCAAGTCTCTGCCTCTTTGATCTTTCAGCAGGCTTTGGCATAGTTGGCCAAGCCACAGTTTCGATAACTCATGTCAACAGAAAGCATCATTGGCGAAACACACTCCTGCCACTTGTCACACAATCACCTCACGCTGCTGACCTTTCCCCCTCTGTGTCATCGAACACCATCAGCACCACACCCACCCACCCACCTGCTGTCTGCAAGCAGCAATTGCAAACATTAAGTTAGGATGAGGTGGGCTTGGAGTGGGGAAATCGAGAGTTTATGAGAAGAGAAACATGCAAAGTCAAATTAGGACAATGGATACTTGAAGTGCAGTATTCAAAGCATGGGGTCAAATATGTAATTGAGTACAGCATCTTGGGGTGCAAAAGGGCAGATAAGGTACATGTTAAGATGATAGAAACAAAACATGTAAACTGCACATTAAAAATGGTCAGAGAAAGGAAGGGTGGTCAACGACTGTGATTGCATTGGGGACGGACTGTGAGGGCTAGAACAACTAGGTAGGAGAAAAGATTGGCAATACATTTACAGTAGCAAGGGACGGATAGGGGGAAAATATGCTTAGCTTCTGAAAAATTGCAACATGCAAAGTGAAAGGCCAGGCAGTAACGCACTGAGATCTTACTGTCCTCCTTTACGGATCCATAAATAGAGAGGTTTAGGGCCGGGTGTATCAAAAGGTTTTACCCATTTTCTGTCTATAGGAAACTGTGTTAGTACATATGGGCCTTAATTCGTTTACTTTAATCACATTCGCCTGCTGAAATTGAAAATTAAAATCGGATTATGCAACTGGAGCAGTGATGATAAAAGTATCAGTGGCAGAATAGATTAATAATTGGAATAATGTGTGTTCTCCCCACTTTAATGTAAATTATACCCCCTTGCTCCGGTGTTTATACTGAAGAATATCAGAGCGATATTATTCCGTTTTCAGGGCTTTGTAGTCGCATCTGATAATGCTACGCAATTAGACAACAAAGCGCCGATTCAAAGGTGGGCTCTGCGCAATTAAGCTTTGTTTGGTGGTGAATGCTCCCAACAGCAGGCCTTGTAGGCGCCTCACAGAGACACACACACCCACCCACCCCGTGCATAGACACCACATACAAAACACTCGAACGCCGCAAGCACGGCGTCGGCGTCCCACTTCATGTGACGTTCACCCGCAGGAACCCCGAGGCACTGCCGCGCTCGGTTAGTGCTCATACTCACTGCTTATAGTTGAATGCGATATCCGCAAATTCCTTTCGCCGAGCTCGGTAAACAGAATCGGTAAAACCCTGTTAAATAAATAAACAAATGAATTGGTTGTCGTGTTAGGTTTCCAAACCCACTGATCTGCATTTTTGTTTTTGAATTAATTTAGGTCGACGGGAGTCATTCAATTGGAACATTCAAATCAATTGCTATATAATTTATTATTACAGGAGATTTTTAGTTTTTGCACAGGCAGGACAGGAGCCAAGATCCATGGCACACATCTTTAAGTAAGGGCACAATAGGGTTTTATGCGACAGTAGTATTAATGATAGTAATTTATTCTTCAAGTTAGTAGAGGCGTTGTTCATTCACCTAATAAAGGGTTATCTTAGGAATGACATCTCATCATTAAATCGTACCTTGAGTAGCAAACAAATAAAAATACAACCGAGAGAAAATTTGTAAAATTATTTTTTTGTGATAATTGTCACTTTTTTCTTTGTTTTCACTTTGTTTAGGTCTGGTTTTCTAGCACAGCTGTCTGAAAGGTCCATTTGATGGCAGTTCTTTAAAACATGCATGCAGTGTCTTTAGCTCCACCCAAAGGAGTATGCCAGTCTCATCTCACGCTATTGGCTGTTTCCTGCATCATTCAATCTCCTCTGGAGTGCCTGCAACACAATGTATGAGCGACTATTTGAAATCTAAAAAGTACACCATCTCATCAGTCATCACACACTAATTTACAGCAAAGATGCGTCCATTCTATTGAGAAAGCAGCCAGTTGTTGTGTTGTTTTTTCAGTGCAGCAGGCCTGTTAATGTTTTAATCAGGACTCAAAATACAAGCCATACCATTTGCCTTTAACAGTGACTGTTTATTTTTAAAACCTCAACAGCTTTGCACTTCACGAGGCTGGTGAAATAGAAAAATGACAAAAATGACAAACTACTTAGCTCCTCAACCGACCTTAGCCCCTGAAAACACATGAAAACTGGACACTGGGGGCACTGTGGAGACCTTAGCTACTAGCTATCATAATGTGTAACATATTCTTATACTTCTGAATGTGAAGAAATATCTATTGTACCTTACAGAAGGGCACATGGTCCGTGTGTGATTGCACAATTACAGAACACACTCGTTTATCACTTCCTCTATATCACTTGTACAGCAATCACAGAAATCACCACAAAGCCCTCCACACTTCCTCCCCTCGATACCTGGCGAATAAACTTAAAATCTCTGGAGGTTCTAGACCTTCACGTAATGCTGAAAACGTACTGCTTGAGCCCCCTACCTTCAAAAAAGAAAGATCGATGGCTCAATCCTTCTCAGGCAATGCAGTTAGAATCTGGAACTCGCTTCCTCCATTTCTCCGTACCACCACCTCTACCTGGACTTTCAAAACGGACCTCAAATCTCTTCTCTTCCAAAGACACTTCCAGAACTAATACATCTCTTTTCATGTCCCTCAAGGCCGCTTGGCATTCTCTCGATGTTCTAAGTTCTTACAATGCTGTAAATATGTTTTCTATGCTTGTGCTAACCTATTCCCAATGTTTTTGTTTTGTTTTATTGCTGTGATTGTCACCTCTTATTTTATTTTACTTTTTCAACTTTCCCGTTTGTACCTGTGACGCATGTAAGTTTGTAAATCTCCTCATGTAACGTACTTGACTCTATTGTAAAGTGCTCTGACACCTTTGGGTAAAGTCTGCGCTATGTAAAATTGCATAAATAAATAAATGACATTCAAATGTTTGCACGAGAAGCCCTAGTTATATTCGGGGCTATCGGGCAAAGCCGAACCATCAGGACAGGGTCTGTGACTACAACAGATCTTCCCAAAAACGTTTATAGAGCAGGCTGTGGCATATAGCAGGAGAAGATAAACTAGGGTAATAATGTAGCAATGTCAAATATCACTGAAGATGATGTCAAGCCTGTGGAATGTTTCAATATGACTCTTTCTTATGCACCGATACCAAAATCCTACCCTTCTCGCTGCAGATCAAAATGCGCAAATTCTGCTCTTAAAGTAATTGCTTATGCTCAAATTGTGCAATCAGATTAAGCATTTAAATAAAGTGGGCTTTAAATAAAGACAAATAGGGATTTTTTTTAAAGACAAGATTAATATATTACAGATTTAGTAAATCTGGGGTGAAATAGACATTTATCATATTGACTCTGCCTACACTATCTGGCCACAGACCCGAGATAAACGCCTTTCCTCCATCCTGTCCTTCACTGTCCAACCCCTCATAAATGGCCTCCATTGCTTTATACAGGCAGGGGGGGTCTCTCAGGGCCCTGCCAGTGCAGCTAATTACATCTCATTTAGTTCTGTTTTCCAGGGCATATTGTGTTAAATAACCTCAATCGTGTTACGTGCTATCTGAAGGTTTTCAGATTAGGCAAGTGGGAGTGAATAGACAATTATGTGCAATCTTTCCGCCTCAATTAAAATAATTGCTTCCATTTTCATTGCTCTTCATGTGTGCCAAGGCCATGGCACATGAAAAGGACGCGTGGGCTACCTATTACCACGTGAATCGATTGACAAATATTTTCAAAGAGTCTGGGTGTTGTGCATGCAAAGTTGGACTCAGCAACTCTCAGGCACAACATAATCAGACATTTATAAAATGAAATAAAACGGTTTCCAGAATTCATGCAATGGCAGTGGCCTAAACCCAAGGGAGAAGAGATTAACTGAAGTATCCTGCCTCTGCTTACACCTTGCAGAGACATGGTCAAGTGATAATAAATATCTTATTATTAAATGTATTATAACACATGTATGTTGTATAATATCCAATTGTAAATATGCTTCCGCTGTAGATGCTAAATTTGGCCTCACAAATTCCTATTGCACATGGTCAATATTGTTACAACCACATATCCATTGCACCCAAAGTACATCCCGGAACTATGAACCCACCAGTAGCGGCCGGTGGTGGGAGTGCTGCCGGGCAGTGATGCGGGGCGGGTGAGGGGCAGGGTGGGGGGTAGTAAACTCCAGAATACGGCTGCAAAGAGGTAAGTAAACAAACAAATAAATAAAACGAATTTCGTTGCGCGCGCTGCATTGCCAATTGCAATGCAGCGCGCGCAACGAAATTCGTTTTATTCATTTGTTTGTTTACTTACCTCTTTGCAGCCGTATTCCAAAGTTTACTACCCCCCACCCTGTCCCTCCCCCGTGGCAGCACTCCCACCACCGGCTGCTACTGGAACCCACTAACCTTTCCTTTTGCCTCGCAAAAGACAAACTCACTCATTGTAACAATTACGATGTCGCTGTATAATCACTATGCAACCATTACCATGTTGTTTTGTATACCAACTGAATGCATGTGCGCGTACAAGAAATTATGTTTTTTCAGAGTGCAAAATGTAAACAAATAAACATTTGATAAACATTAAAAAAGACCCATATCTGCATAAAATACTATGGACCCGATTACAAGTTTGTCAGTCTTCCCATCAGAATGCCGATGTGGGGGTCCCAGGAAGACCGACAAGCCCGTGGTCTCTTGTCCGGTTGATTACAAGTGTAATCCAGGCCTGGCAGTGCAGCGGCGGTAGTATGTTTGGCCCATAGGAGAGCCTTAGAAGCATACTGCCGCCGTCACAGCGCCTACAGGTCGTCTGTGCACGATGTGGCATGCACCATCTTGTGCATGCCACACAGTGCACGCACGACCGGGCACTTATGGGGGGGGCACATCATGTGCCCCCTCATGCACCACCATGGGGAGAATCGACCAGGAGCCTTGATGGGGACCCCTTTACATGCCTTTCCGCCAAGCATTTCTTGGTGGTACGCCATGAAGTGCTTGGAGGAAAGGGAGGTCGTAATCTGCATGGCGGTGCCGGGATCAGCACCGCCGGGGCAGACCACTGCCTTCCCCACCGCTGTCCCTTCGGGATCTAGGATCCTGGTGGTGGGCTTCTGTTGGGCTGCTGGTGGTCCCACCATAACCATTGTAATACGGCAGTCGGACCGCCAGGTGATGGCGGTTGGACCGCCACCGCAAGTACGGATGTCCCAGGATCGCCGTTCTCGTAATAAGGCCTTATATCTTATTTCCTTAGTATCGTCTGGTTGTGACTTCACTAATCACCTGTAATAGGAAATGGTATTGATACTTCACTGTAATAATTTATTATATCTGAGTTGTGACATCATAATGCTTAATACAGGATAACAAAGTTACTGGGACCCTATTGTAAGGTCTTGAAGCATTGATGGAAGAGACCCAATTAGAGGTTTTCTCTCAAAAGGAAATCAATTTTTCTTGTCCTTTGCCTGGTACTTTGTTGTTACATGTTGAAGCTGGGAGGATGTACCTCAACACATTGTAACTTTTCCATGGACCTTCTCCTCCCCCTTTTTTTGTGTGTTATCTATGATAACGTCTAATGCCAGAGACAGCAGGGCCAATGTCACTTATTCACTACTTTCTCAGTTCTCTTTCTTCTGGAATATCATTGCCTGTGAATTTTGTCATTAGCGATACAGTTCGTTGCAATAAAGTAGGAATCTATTTGCATATTGCTGCACATTTGTGAACTACCATCATTTTTGAAAGTGGCAAACATTAAAATTCTAGTCATATGTTTTTCAACAAATTTCAAAATGGACATTGGGCATTCCATGACTAGTTCAAATTATTTGGTTCTAGTTAAATGCAGTTCTAACCAAATCGAAAGCAATGGTTGAAAAAGTAAACAGTGAGAAAGGGACATAGGTGTCAAAAAAGAAACAGATTGGAAAAGAAAGGAAGAAAAGGGTACATGGTTAGAGAAGAAGAAAGAGGTGTAATGCTATAAATGAGGAGGGTATAGGAAGGAGTAATTGTGGTGTACAGACTCTGCGGTGCCCACAGGGAAAAGCACCACCATCAACAAAGAAAAGGAGAAACAAGAGTAGGGTACTAGGCAAGGAAAAGAGACAGAAGATGAAGAGTAGGATGTAAAAGAAATGGGAAAGGGGAGTAATCCCCATATTTACAGAATAAAACATTTCAACCAAATGAACATCTGAATCAAATGATTTGAGCCACTGTCGAATCAAATGAAAATGTGCATGTATCAAGTATTTGCAGTCAAACCAGTTGACTTAGAAAGAGCACAATTCAGACTAAAAGAGTTAAAGTAATCACATAAAACCCTTTTTGGTATGTTTATTTTCTGCTAAGCTAGCCAGTATCTGGGCTAGATAGGCGGGGAAGCCAGAGTGAAGTGGCTTGTGCTCAATGCAGGCTAGCTTATAAATACTTCTTGCCTCAATCTGGAGTCCGTTGAGAGTAAGAAAAATTTGGAAGGTGTGATCACTCTTTTTGTGGCAGTGGATACCATAACTACAATGCGTGTTGCTAGATGCAGTTTAGACATTCCTGCAAGTAGTGAGTTTCCATAGTTCGCCCTCAATAGCACAAGAGCTTGAGTCACTTATTTGGAATGATTTTCTGGGATGAAGGGTTTAATACCCCAAGGAGACTGAGCTGATATTATACCCCTTTTAGCCAAGGAGGGTCTGTATGCTTGCAGGCTGATACACTTGTCCAGGAAGATGCCGAGTGATTTCACACATTCGACTATGAAGGGTTGGCACTTCAGTGCTGATCATGCATTGAGCCAGGCTTGAAGCAAGAAGGCAGAGGTTGGCCTGGTGATCTGAAGGGCCTCTCCTTTAGGTTGGTTTAATATGAGGCGTTGCATCATCTTCCAGGACTGGAGGTCAGGTAGAACTTGAGGTGCAATTTCAGTGATTCTAGTGGAGGGAATTTTCAAACAGGGCTGAGTGTCTTTGATGTAGAAATGGTAGGCAATGTTTAATGGCGGAAGCAAGTGGCTCCATATAACGATTGATACTCACTGGTGGAAGAGATAATGTGGAACACCTTTTGGAGTGCCGAGGGCTTAGAGAGAGCGTTAGCCAGTTTTACATGTTGACACAGGTTATCTTGGTACAATGAAAGCCATATGAGAACTACTTGTCCCGATCCCATTCTCTCCTTACGAATTCTAAGCAGAGTGGCGCGATTTACTGTGTCGAACACTGTCAACAGATCCAAGAGGATAAGGAGGCAGGAGTCTGGAGTGTCTAGGGTGTGATGTTCATCCTCAAGTACTTTTAAATTGCTGTTTTTGTGCTGCAACCTGATTAGGTCCGGGCTAAATTTTGCTTTTCCCAGTGAAATCTCGGATAATTTCTGGCATTTCACGTTACGCTTGTTTTGCGACATGCTAAAGATTCCACCATTATGTCACATTGCTTAATTGAGATGCCCTTTAGATAAAAAAATCATATTTCAGGAGTACGGGAACAATGCAAAAGATAAGATGCAAGTGCTGTTTGAGTCATGCTCGATTTCTGTGCATTTTTTAGAGCAAAATACATCATAGTGTCCAAAATGGATGCGAGGGTGTATTTTGTGGTAAAAAAAGAACATAAAAATGCCAGACCAGCACTTTGCATAATTTCGCATAATTCTGTGCAATTTTTTGGGCATTTTGAAACTTTTCTGCAAAGGATTGAAGGGTGCCAAAGTCATCAATGAAAGGATTGATTTTTGACAGGAACACTCTCAGTCTGGCCTATCAGGCATCATGGTGGTTAGTGGGTGTTGCTTCAGACCTGAGATTCTCTGTAAACTCTGTAAATTCAGTACCTCTGGAAGAGAGCCGGGCAGTGGAGTGTGTAGATGCTGCATGTAAGGACAATGTAATTTCAGGTGGCCTACTTAATTCTCTGTATAGATGGAAGGGTGAGTTATGCTGCAGTTCGGGGAGAGTAAAACTCCTTCAGTGCAGCGGCTACTCCTTTATGAATGATGACACCATAGAGATTAAGGTCCTGAGAGAAAGAAGTGAGTTGCTGATAGCCCCAAATTTAGCTGCATAGAATGTTTATGGGCCAGGGACTGTCAGCCTTAGTACATCCATACACACAGAAAGTTGCCTAAACCCCTTCATTAAAAAAAGGACCAGAATGCAGTCAAAACCTTCGGATGAATGCACATATTTTAAGTATGACTTCCCCAATGCCTCCTTTCAGGTCACACAAAAAGGTCAGGTTCTCTTCAGTTTAGGTAATAAGTGCGTAATTCCTTAACAGGTGACCCTCATTTTCGCTGAATGTGGGATTTAGGTCAGCCGTCTTCAGCCATTGTTTATTAGGCCACATACCCATCATGCATTGGCTGATTGGGCTGTCCCTCAAATATTTGATTCAACATATAGCAAGTTGTAGATGTTTAAATTTTTTCATCTCATGAAAATGGTCTGCTCCGGCTACCTACTTCCTCAATCCCTTTTCCTCACCTCTAGAACTGCTACTGGACGCTGCACAGCTCCACTCCCCTATTGTCACAGCACCCTTCCACTGTCAGCTGCAGATCACAGGACCACTGCAGCAGTGCTTAATTTGAGCTGGTGGTTTCCGGTGCTCCGCATCGACACTTAATTGTCAGCACCAGGGCCTGTGACAGTTTGTCACAAGGTGGCGCTGTCTGGCTAACTTAGAGATGAGCACAACGACAGTTAATTATTAACTCAATATATGTTAACATTGCATATTACCTACCACCCAAGTCATTCTTTTAGCTTTGGGGGCCTGAAATAATCCGAACTGTCACACTTGTAGGAGTGTTAATGTTAGTACTTGTGTCGTTACTATCATTGGCGGCCCTGGCAGGGGCAATGTGTGGCACAAGGTGGCATGGCCTCCTGAGGAGTGCCCTGACACTTATGTTTTTTTACAAATTAAGCACTGCACTGCAGGTCAGCCATTAAACGCTGGAGTGCTGTTGGGGCATTTTAGTATGTGCTCCCCTTTCCGCTAGGCATCCCTGCTTACCTACCAGCCTCGCTTCTTCACCCATGTCTTACAACTGTGTACTGTTTGCTGTGTGCTGTCATAGCTAGCCAGTTTCCCAGGTCCCTGGGTAATGTGCTCCTCCAGTCCACGTTGCTTCTTTGAATTCTGGGACTGGTAGCACGGTTTTATAATGGAATGAACAAGACCACAGGTCCCAGAATTCAAAGAAAAAACTGGACTGGAGCAGTGCATCACACATGGACCTGGAAAACTTGGCAGGGCTGTATTGCAGACTTTGGCTGCAGCTCCAAGACTGAACATTGGCACTCTGCCCAGTTCTCCCTGCCGAGAGGTAGCTTCAAAGCCAGATGAAAGCAAAGCACAAAATTATATATAAAAACAATGTGGCTTTGATAAATTACTTTGGGCTGCAATCTCATTCTCTTATTCTGAACTTTTAAGATCATTTTATGTTAACATCACCCACAAGATCTAAGATAATACAAACAAGAAACTCACAGGTGAGATATTTTACATGTGGCGACGAAACTATAGGAGATGGAGTCGTAATCTTCTCACACAGTAAGCTCTTCAGTGCTTAATTTGAACCGGTGGTTGCCAGTGAGGGCCACCTGGCACGAATTTTTTGGGTACTTAATTTACAGCAAGAGAGGGGAAAATAAACAAAGTGGAAATACGGAGAAAGAGAAAGACGGAAAAACGTCACAAAGAGAGAAACCTGGAACCTGCAACAGCGAGATAAAAGGGCAGCAGTATCTGGTAGTGGATTAAAGAGGCTTGGGGTGAATTCACGAGTATTCAGCCTTGATATCGGGCATGCTGATGTTTAATTGCACAGGCAGCGAGCTCCTGAGCAAAGCCTCGAACACCAGCACTCTTTCTTTTACAAATTAAGCACTGAATTGGCTCTTAAAAGGAAGGTTTCATTAAACGTTAAAGGCCTCAATTCACCAATGAAATGACGAGTGCTACTTCAATGGCTTAAACATTCTTAAACACAAATAGGCCGATGTGCTGCTACTCCAAGAGACCCACCTACTCAGGGAAGACACTAGACGCCTCTGATCATATTGGTATCCCTTACAATGCCACTCATCCTACACACACAAGACCAGAGGGGTAGTTATCCCTATACGTAGATACCTTGTATTCCACATCGATGACACCTGTAAGGATTGAGAAGGCTGTCTGATGGGCATTCAAGGTAAATTAGATTCAACTACCATCATGTCACTCTCTGGCCCAAATGACGGACGGGAGGCATTTCACTCTTATCCTCTTCCCTACAATCTCACGTTTCATGACAGGTGAAATAATAATGGGAGGGGACTTTAAGGCACCACTAGATCCTCGACTGGATCGGTCCCATACCAGACAAGCAGATTGCCCTCTGCCACTATCACTAAGTCAGGGAATTACAGATCTTCATTTGACAGACGCTTGGTGTCACCTTCAGCTGGGCAAGAGGGACTGCATGTTCTATTCCCACGTCCACAAATCCTACACCCAGGTAGGCTATTGTTTTTCCTCCGAACCCCTCTTGTCTGCTTTGGTAGACGCAGCTATAGACATCAAATCTCTCTCAGACCATCCAACTGTTTGGCTCATGATATCCTTCCTCTCAAAAAAGCAACCATATCAGAAACCTTAGTATATTAATGAAGTTGCACTGGGGACACGACTCTCAGGGACCGTATTAAAGATTGTATAGAGCACAACTTTGCTGAAAATTACAACAATCCCTCTGTCTTATGGGACATGACCAAAGTGGTGTTTAAAGGAGCTCTGATCCCCACACAGCGACATTCGAATGCTTGGCCAAGCAGACTAGGGCCGACCTGGAGCACCAGCTCTCCCAGGCTGAGCATAGGCACAAACAAGGGGGTTCCGTCAGAACCATGCGAGCTCTGCGCAGAATAAGGGACGAATTAGAACACCTCCAAATGAAGGATTTGGCCAAGAAGCTCTTGTATATAGGCCAAACTTATTATGAAAAAGGTGATAAGACGGACAGGCTATCAGCCTATAGACTCCGACAGGTTGCGACACGGAACCACATACAGACACTCAAAACTGACAATGGTCAAACAGTAACACACACAGAGGAGAATAAGTAAATTTTTTATCATTATTACTCATTGCTGTTTCATAGTCAGGAGCTCGACCCAAAATTCCAAGATGACTACCTTGGGAACTACTCTCTCTTAGACCTGGAAGCCGATTTGCCCTCCTTAGAAGAAGATATCTCGACATCAGAGGTACTTGATGCAATTAAATGCCTCCCCACATGCAAGTCCCTAGGCCCAGATGGCTTTATGGCCACTTTTTATAAAGCATATGCTTCCCTTCTTGCTAAATTGGAGACAGGACCTGATTTAGAGTTTGGCGGACAAGGTACTCCACCAGAAACATGACGGAATATTCTGTGTATTAAACTGAAGGTCTGCCAGCCCTATTTAGACTCGAACAGACTGCCATATTTCCAACGTGGGTACCCTAGCTAGCTCTGCCTTCTGAAACCTAACAGCATTGGCCCAGTGGAGTTTTAGCTACATTGGACATCTGCCTGCTTTTGAATATACAGTCTGATGTATTTTTTCTGTTCAGAGTCACCAAGGACAAGCCTGGATGCCCTGAACAGAAACAAGCAAAATTCTTCAACTCTTTCCTGAATTGGGGCAGTGTTGGGGAATTACTGATTTATGCGGGAATTTGTTTCAGGTCCTAGGGTATAGATGGAAAAGGCCCGCTGCCTTGTATTTTACATTTTTAATTCATTTTAAGCTGCAGTCTGATGGTGTCCTGGCTGCTGGTGTGCCGAGAACCAACAGGGATGGTGAGCTTTTCTGCAAGATCAGCTGGTGTGCTGGTCATGAGGGCTTTGTAAATGATGCAGCTGGTTCTGAAGATGATGCAGGCCTGGAGCTGGAGCCAATGGAGTTCCATCAAGATGGGGGTGATGTGATCATATTTTTTCAGGCCCTGGATGAGATATGCTGCTGCGTGTAGGATGACCCTAAAGCGTGACAGTGTGGAATCTGGAAGGCCAGCGAGTAGGGCAATGCCACCATTCATACATCCTGATGCAAGAGTATGTGGTGCATATGTTACAAATATACATATTACAAATGTCCTAAGCCTATTTGTGATGCATTTCATCTCGATTTTGCTAAAGCAAATCTGTGTATAAATGGAGTTTTGTTTTAGCATAAAGTGTCACACAACAAAGAGCATTTGATGTGGAGAAGCCTGTCCTATTCCTCAAGAAATATTGCTTGAGGGCAAAACATATTGAGGCACAAAGAAGTAATTAGTCTTGTGATGTTCACATCAGTGCTTGCAAAAGAGTAGGATTATCATATAAAAGGAAGGAAGGTATGAAGAACATCTTTACATCAATTCAGGCAGTCCAGAAACTGATCAGGAGCTTGATCATTTAACTGCAGGGTCGTCATCTTTTTTGTGTGGTCTTTGCTAATGTGCCCTCAAGAGCTAATTAGCAACTATATTAAAGGTTTTAAAATAGTAACATGATAGGTAAAATTGCTTAGGTGGGTCTAGAGATCACACCATAATCTGATGCTAAGATTTGGCATCTTGTCCTTCAGTGGTTGCAGTGCTGCAGTCTCTTTTGCAATGATGAACCCAAGGAAGGTAAACACATGTGAAGGGACCAGAATCGACTTTTTTGTTTCACTATATGTCCCAAACAGTGCAGTAGGTGGAAGTCTATTATGGTACTTGATTCCTGTTGCAAGACATGAACAGAATATCTTCCAAGTAAATGATGAAAGAAATGCCCTTCTTTCTCAACCATTTAACTACCAGATCCATACACTCCATCAGAGAATGTCCACAACCTGGGAGTATTATTATGTTTATCTGGAGTTTTAGTTCAGTGAGTTAAATTTCATCCACTCCACGACAACAGTCAATCATTTGTGAGGTTGAATTTGGGAGACTGAAGATAGCCATCCAGCCTAACAATAATCTGCATGTCATCAGTATAGGCATAAAAGAAATGCAAAAATATAGGAAGAAGGCCAGGGAGTCTAGAAGATATTAAATACTGTAGTCCTCAAAGAAAAGCCATGTGAGACTCCACTGGTGATGAAGTGGAAGATGGACTAAAAAATACTGCATTGAATTGGCTAGAAAGAAATTGTGAGATCCCATTAGTACTTTTCCTTGATATAAAAATTGCAGAGTTCAGAAATAAGTGTTGAATGAGGACTTTATCAAATGCAACTGACTAGTCAAACATGGCAGCAACTCCACCATAGTTTGTGATCCTTTTTAGTTGGTTTACAGCAGATAAAAGTGACGTTCCAGCGTTGAGCATCAACCAAAACCCTGCTGAGATGGGTCCAAGACATTATTTGTCATGATGAAAGTTGTTGCTTTAACATTTTTTTGCATAACTCTGGTCACTAAAGGGAGTAATGAAAGGTCTCAATGATCATAACAGCTAGGGAATTTGCAGCTAGAAGTACAATATGAGCAATGACAGGGATAGGTCAAAGAGCCAGAATTCCCTGTCACGAATGATGATGGAGTGCAAAGGGTGGAGCATGAAATCCTTTTTATGAAAGAAGCATTATGACCCAATGCCTCAATGTTAATTTCTGTACTATAAGGCCAGCTAAAAAAAGTTTTTTTGCCATCTTCATTGTATAGGCTCCCTACAGTCTGATGTTATACCTCAGCATGTCACCTTTTTGCAATGCTGACCTGCAACTCACCTCCTCACCAAAAACTCAGCTAAGTGCTACATTAGAAATAATTAAACCACACTATTGTATAATGGTTTATGAGTTGCCCAGAGTAGACCATTCAACTGTGGGTCCATGGATGGATAATGTGGTCACCTGGGATGGCAGGCGATGTACAACAGTTTACACCTTCCTTTACTTTCCTAACAAAAATAAGGCATGGAAATTAATTTGGTTCCCTTGATTGTTTGAGTCCATCCATGGCTTTTTCATGTCCTTTGGTAAATGTATAAAATTAGAGTGGCATGGATCATTTTCATGGGGTTTTAAGTGCCCTATTAGAGACAGGAAGGTGGTGCATGATCAGCAGTTTCTACACTCGGAGATCATTTAATACAAATATTTTGTGCAACTCCTTAAACTTTGTTTGCAAATTTCCATTATGTCAGTGGCAGTGCCTCCCTTTTAAGCTGGATACTGCTTGTAGTTCCAGGATACAGACTTTGCAGTTACTTTCTACTAACATCCAATGACAGATTAACTTAAAAAAGTAGACCATGCGTATGTTCTAACCTTCCTGCTTCTACCTTCTCAATTAACCAGTTTCTTGCCTTTCCGTTTTGTTATAGAGATCTCTCCACACTCACTCCCTTAAATTAAGATGGTAGGAACATAATAGGGGATGGAATAATAAAAGAGCATAGAGAAAGGTTGTGTGTACCAGCGCCATGCCCCACACCCTTTTTCCCACCCTATTTACAATACATTGAGCAGAACTGAAATGCTCTTTGAGTCCTCGTTACAAATTTCACCTTTTTAGACTGAATGCACTTCTTGAAAAGCTGGACTGAACTGTAGCTCTTTAGGAATTTGGCAATTGGTAAAGATTTGTCTTCTATTTGGAAATGCTACAGATATTAGTTTCTAAAATGTAATAATGCAGTAGAATAAATGGTTGGATAATTCTTGGATTGGTAATTCTCACTATGCTCAATAAATTTGTTAATTTATTTTCCATTATGCAAATAGCAAGCTGCATTACAACACCGCTTCGAGGCTCTTTATCACCCATGGCAGGACATGTATAGTATTGCTGACCTAGGCACAGTCGCTATTGTAATACATGGAATGCCTGGGAATCGAAATCACTGCTCCTCTTCTGGAGGAGAGCTGAACCGTGGATCACGAACAAGAATTTCTCCCTGTGTACAGCATTGCTTTTTCTCAACATCTTTGATTACTGAAGATTTTCTGAAAAAAAACTGACTATGGTTTTGTGTATACTTATTAGAGCAAAGAACTGTATATGATTGTGTACGTATAATGAGCATAGCCACATTGAGTCTTGCAAAAATAAAAATTCTTATTGCCTAGGTATAAATGTTTTTAACCTTAATTCATGAATAGGTCCTTATTAAATTACATAACCAAAAAAAACAGAAAAATATTGAAAAGATATAGGCGACACATACAAATTTCAGCATTCAAAAACAGGATACAAGAGAAAATTAACACAATTGTCTCAGTTTTAAATAACATTTTGAATTTACTAAAGCATATTTTCTGTATTTCAACACGAAGACCAAGTTTCTATATTTGGATAGTGGTCTCTTATATCTATGCCAAATAGAAAGTTACTTGAGCACTTACTTTATGAATTTATTTTGTTTATTAAACCTAGGGGACTTGCCTAGGCGGGGGTCATAGTAGTATGCCAAGGATTACATTTCTCTGTCTTGGTTACCATTCTTGAAGATTGAAATTGTCAGTACCAGATTAGAAGGATAGAGTCCTGAACTAAAACACCAAGAAAGATTCTAACATTGATGTAATAACTGAAAGTAGAGGATCATAAACCGCAGGCATTGATGAAGCATTATAGCGAAATTAAGAGTGTCAGTCAAACAGAGTTTACTAGTATGGAGATCAGGTACCCAGATAAGGCACTAGATCGATATCATCTTATACTGGGTTGTAGTGAGTGAGTATGTTTACTTTTTAAGCAGCACTTTGATGATTCTGGACATTTCACTGCCATTGTATTTGCAGGTATAAATTTACAATCCCTTGCAACGAGGAGCAGGCCCATATGATGAAGCATGAAACCTAGCTTGCCGGGTGTGTGAGGACCCTAGTTCCGAAAGGAGGAATTCCCTTCCAGATAGTATTTCGGTCCATCCTATATTTACTCACCCACAAAATATAGTTGTGAATGTATATATGTGTTTGTGACAGTATCATCTAGTCACAACTAGTGTCAACAAAAGCCTAAGCAATCTAGTTCTGTCATAAAATAGCTCTTTGAGATTACTTCTGGAATTGTGTGAGATGCTGGTGTTTCTGTCTGGGTGGAGATATTTTTTAAGCAACTGTAGTCTTCATTTTATGGCATTGCCAAATTGTTTTGTTTTAAATAACTTAAATAACTGCATTCAAGGATATTTTATCCAGTGCTCGAGAACACATTTTACATGTATCAAATAAAAATAAATGCACTGAATGGTCGAAGTTAATCAGGTCCAAGACCCAGTATCAGAGAAAACTAAACCCAAATATGGGAAAGTGCGAGTGCGTAATTGATACAATGTTTTCTTGGGCCACAGGTCATTATGAAGGATTTCTTAAAGTTAGTACAGAGGTCTAGGTCTGCCATAAAGGCTACAAAGCCCCCAACTAAAGTGCGTAGTGCATTCGGAGTGCGGCCCATTAGGACCGCATCATCCGCATATAAAAGGGCGGGGAGTGCATTTCCGTTGATTCTTGGTACATCATTAGTAAGTTCTGATAGAGCATTATGTAATTCATTTATGTAAAGAATGAATAGGAGAGGGACCAATACGCATCCCTGTCTGACCCCTCTACCAATAATGATGTCCCCTGAGACTTCCCCGTCATTACTAACCCTTACCCGTGCCTTCAGGTCCCTGTGTAAATATGCCAAAAATAAACTAAAGCCTCGTCCAACCCATAGTTTAAAAGGACCGACCACAAGCGTGACCTATTGACAAAATCAAAAGCGGAAGTGAGGTCCATAAAGGCCAAATAAATAGGCGACTTCTGTGCTATTGTATACTTGCCAACAATCAGATTTAAATTAAGGCACTGTTCTACTGTTCCCAGTTTGCTTCTAAAACCCAGCTGGCACCGATTTAAAATTTGTTCCCTTTCGGCCCACGTCCTTATTTTGTTAAACACGACCCTCCCGAGGATCTTTAGAGTGTTATCGATCAGGGAGATCGGTCTGTAGCAGCTGGGGTTCGATCGGTCTCCCTTTTTAAAAATGGGCACAATGATGCTAGTAGACCAGGTGCTTGGGATAAAAGTGCTTGTTAGATTATTAAAAACATTAAGTAAAAGAGGTGCCCAGAAGTCCGTTTCGTGTTTAATAAGATCGATAGAGAGCCCATCCGGCCCTGGGGCTTTGTTGCCTACGCTTTGGTGTATGGCATCCTCAACTTCTAACACCGATATAAAAACCCTACTCGCTAAAGGGCTATTTAATATGTCCTCAGTCTGGGGCGGGGCTGTATAGATCCTAGAAAAGTGTGCTTCCCATGATTCACTGGTTATATTGCAACTTAGGGGAGTAAGGGTAAGGCCCGTAGATCTCATGGCTTTGACTGCTGCCCAGAAACCGTTTCCATCTTTGAGTGTAGCGGCACAGGCAAGATTGTCCCAGTGTTCTTTTAGAAGCTCGTCTTTTCGTTGCCTGGCTGCTTCTTTATAACGGGAGCGTAATAACTTAACAAGAGTTGCATCCCTGGGTGTAGCCGCCAATGCTACACGCAGTTCTTTATTTGCTCACGAGCAGGAGCCATTAAACCATCTAGGTTTCTTGCTGGTATCTAACGCTGGTCTAGAGATCATTTGTTTAATACCAGCACATAGGCTACTAAATCCCTCAATGATCTTTGGATTAGAATCGCTAATAGACAGACAAGTTTCAATGAGCTGTGAGTGTAGTTTTATCATATTGGCAAATAAGGCTTTATTGTCAATGCCTTTCCAAATTACTCTTAGTTTGTCAGTCGAGGCCACCAAATTTCTTGCCCCAGGCTCTTTGACAAGGCTCGGTCTAGGAGAAAATCGAATTGTTGCTAAAATTTGGGTTATGATCGCCCTGCGTAGTACGCAAGACCTCTGCCTTTACTAAAAAAATCCTCCAATGAGGCAGATATAAAAACATAATCGATGGTAGAGGCACTGCCACGACCCCTATAAGTGGGTATTAGACGATTTTTGTTTTGATGTACATCAGCTATTTCCATCACATTAAGTAAGTTACAGATGGACAAGTAATCTAATAGTTCCATCCCTCTTTTACATAAAGGTTCAAAAGCCAAAGAAATAGTGGTTGGGCCGTTTTCCTTAGGGAGTCTGGCATTAAAATCACCGCCCAGGCAGATTCCAATCAGTTTATCATACACATTCTGGTTTTGTAAATTAACAATAAACTCAAACAGGTTAATAAAATTTGTGTTAGGTGATGTTATAAAATCGTTGTTGTAAAAATTAATAAAACAAATTGCCACCCCTCGTGTATAAATCATAGCTTGAAATGTATCATTATTTGTCCCAAGAGACTTTATACTCCCACCTGCTAAGATGTTAATCCAGGTTGAGAGTCCACCAGATGGGCGGCCTACTTTAGGGCTTGGTGCGATACTATTAAGACATGCGAAACCTTCTAAGAATAATTCCTTTGTACACCATGTTTCCTGGAACATTAGGATGTCATATTTTCGGACTGTATTAACCCAGTCTGTAGTGCATAGCTTGGAAGCTAAACCTGCAACATTCCAGCTAAGCACCTGCAGATTTGAATCATCTAGTTCAAGGGCAGCAACGACAGGAGGGTCTAACAAGGGTCCAGTAATAGCAGATGCAGCTGGTGTTGCAGAGGGAGACAGTCAATCCAGACTGTCTAAACCAGACAAAGCAGAGAACCTGTTATGCATGGTGTGTGGGGGGATGACAAAAATGTTTGGGCCCGGGGTTGGTTTATAGAAAAAACCTAGGGGCAACGACCAAATGAGGGTTGGGAAGTTATTATTAGATTCCTGTACTGACAATAACGATTTTACCAGTAACGGTCGTCTAAAATTAATAACAACGCAGTCCCCCTTGATATTCTTTTGTGATGGTCCTACCCAGCCCACCCTGCGCACCATTAGTATCTCACCGATATTTGCCACCCTAAAGCCTTTGTGTTTAACTAACCAGTCAACGCTTTTGTTCCGCAATTGGTCCCAAGTCTCGGTTTGGTTTTTTCTCAAAGGGGGAACACCCGCTAAGACTAGGACATAGGGACATGCTGCAGGTGGTAGGTTAAGAACATCACTCCTGGGCTCTAGAGGCGGCCCTATATCGTGGTTGTCTGTGCTGGGGGTAGCGTTCAAGGTAGTGTGCCACAAGGGGGCCAAAATTGTGGGATTGTTGATGGCAGAAGAATTAGCTAAAGAAGTGTTACTGTTGTTGGTGTGCACAGTGCATAATAAGGTATTCTCACTAGGGATAGATTTAAGAGTTAAACTTTCTTTTATTTTACCACACATTGCACTGGCATTTTTAAAAGGGGAGGATGTAGAATTCGCAGTTTGCTGTTGCGTATTTAAATTCTCTACACCAGAAGGTTTTGGATTCTGAGCCCCCCGTGATTTGGTTGTGACTTTAGGTATACTTGTATGTGTATTTGATTTATTTATCAGAGTCTCCAAATGATCTAGACGTTTCAAAAGAGCATTCAAGTTTTTATCCACCAAGTTTTTCATACGTTCGTATACCATGTCCACTATAGTGTCAGTTAAAATGTCACCAGGTCTGGTGCGAGTTGTCGGGGCTATTGTATGCTCAGTTTGCGTGAAGATAGAGTGAGTTACAGTTTCTGGTGGGGTCAAATCAACAATGGTGTCAATTATGACATTATTAGGCTCCGTATTTATTGTGGTCGCCGGGGCAACCGGTCCTTGTATCCATGAGCTCAGGGCTGTGCATTGTGGTTTTAAGCGTGATGGTTGTTTCCTCTTAGAACTGAATGGTTTAGCCAAGATTCTTCTTCTTTTAGCCCCTGTAGTTGTTGGATCTGGGGAGACATCTTTATTTGGAACAATGTCCTTTGCAGAGGTCATAATATGAATGTCCATAAAGACTTCATTGTCCTTATTGCCCTCATTATTTACCACCTCACAACCACCTCTCAGAGTTGGTGGGTGTCTGATAGTATTAACAATTGTATTTGGCGTTAGGGGAGGGCCAGTACAGTTCTCCTGCTCCTCCCCTTCCATCATAGTGGGTTGGGGTGCTAGCAGTCCCATGGATAGTCGTCTTTCTGTTAGCTCAATTTCTGTAGAGACGATGTTGACTGCCCTTTCTAACATGCTGTCTATAGTAGTGGTGGTGATGGGACGAGAGCTTGGTGTGGTGGTGCGTTTCCCCATGTCGCAATGTCTATTAGCACTCACCTAAATTCGACAACACAACACAGCTACTTTGGCAGCACCTCTCAGGGGGATGGCCCAGCCCGGCCTCTTCTGGCCTTTGACGGGCGCAGACGGGCCCGTCCTTGGCCCGGGCACTCCCGCACGCGTCCCGCGCTGCGGGAGCCCTGGCCCCTTCTTAAAAGCCTCCTGGCGCTTCAAACGTGGTGCGCGGCGTGCACGCCGCAAAGGATGATGGGGGATGTAGTCCCCAGCAGCGATGGTGTGGCCCAACAGGAAGCTGACGTCCCCAGTAGCAGCAGCGGTATCGCGGCCCAAACCGCGATGGCAATAACGGACTCCCGCGCTGCGGGAGCCCTGGCCCCTTCTTAAACGCCTCCTGGCACTTCAAACGCAGTGCGTGGCGTGCGCGCCGCAAAGGATGATGGGGGATGTAGTCCCCAGCAGTGATGGTGTGGCCCAACAGGAAGCTGACGTCCCCAGCAGCAGCAGCGGTATCGCGGCCCAAACCGCGATGGCAATAACAGACTCCCGTACTGAACTACCACAGATCATCCCCTGACCAGTGCTTGCGCGCTAGCTCAGGCTCGACCATCGCCCCCCACCGCCTCCAGGTCCTTCCAGCCCTGTAGCGCCTCGCTCAGCACTAGGGTCATGTTGCGCCCTCTGCGGGCCTCGAACTCGGGGATCGGCCGCAGCGCCTCAGCCTCCAGGCCCCGGTACAGCTTCGGCCTCTTCGGGGAGAGGGCTGGCCGGTCCCAGGGGTCCGGATCGGGATAGGGGCCTGGGCCCCTCAGCATCGCCCGCACCTCCCAGGTCCTCAAGCTGAGGCCAGGGCGCGCCCGGAACCGAAAGTGAAAGCAGCCCAGGAGGGTCAGGTGGGAGCGAAACGAGATTAAGTTCCAGATCTTCTAATCTGAATGCCCTCAGAGTGCCCTGACTACTTCAGTGTGCTTAAACCTACGACAAGCACAGAACAGTGAGCAAGAGGAGAGTGTTATCAGCATATGTAAAGAGCAGTTTCAGAGAGCTATCAGAAAAAACATCTTTATCCTTGGATGATGACTTCTGTAGTCGCCTGTCTTATTAATGAAATCAACAAATGAAATACTAGACAAAATGGGCAACATGTACGTCAAGCAATGGTTGCATCCTGCATGCTGACTTGTCTTTTATATGGTACCGGTCCCAGTGTGTGCAACAGTAGGGAAGGTGTTGGAGTTGAATCCAACACCTTCTACCCACTGCTGCACACCTTTTGCGTTGCAACAACATGCGATGTAAAGGCATGCGTTGTGACAGTTTCGTTGTAAAGGCTGTTTACCGGTCCTGGCTCTTCATTCTGTCAATGAATCCAGGAACTGACAACCAAGAGGTTTGGGCAAGTCAAATGATAGCCTCTGCCAAGTCCACAAAACAAGCAAAAGTCCTTTTTAAAGCAAGCGACCATAAAACTAGATAGCAGTGAAAGGCAGGCAACCTGATGGATGTCTCCTGGGAAAGTGAGCTCATTTATCTAACAACCGGGAATGGGAGGTATGGAAATTTTGACTTGTGTACTCCATCTACATCCATGAAGAATGCCGGCTTGTATGAAGCCGGGCCTTCATGCCTACATGTTCCGAAGATCAGAACCACCGCACCCCTCCTGCAGTAGTTTTCACACATACGGACATCTTTAGTGACGTCATGAAACTCTAATCAGTTCTCTAAAGAAGGAGCAGCAATTCAAACAACAACAGTGTAAGCTGCCTAAATAATGAACATTAGTGATCTGGAAGGGTCCAGCAAGCTATGCATTCTGATAAATGACCATTCTTTCTTACGGGATGGTCCGAGTCCAGTTCTGATCCATAGCTGAGGATCTGATTGGCGAATCTATCGAGCTCCTGAATTTTCCTGGGGAACCATGGCACTGCAAGAAACAAGGGCAGAGTTACCACATTGATCCCAGCTTTGCTTCGGAACACTGTCAGTACACACCAAGGAGAAATCTTTCAAAATCATATATAATGTTTAAGCTAGCAGTAATACTTCACAGTATATAAGTCTGGTTATCCGTGGGTTTGTTTTGTTTTTTGCTAAACATTTACAACTTATATCAGTGTTGCAGTCCAGGGGTCGGTCACAAACCAAGCCCGAAAGGGCATTTTTCCATTCTTCCTCTCCTGCTCTCATAAGTCTGATAGGGACTGCTTCTAACCCAGAACACAACAAATACCTCTCTTCAGAAAAGTACTCTCCTCTTTTCTGAAGCCTTCACCCTCTGAGCTCTGTCTGTCTCCTGCCCCTATATTCATCTGCATATGCAGGTAGGTTCAATGAGACACTACTTCTGGGGAGGGGGGCATTTACCATTTTATTCCATCTTTTGATCCTCCCTTTCTTTCTTTTTACTTTCCCTTCTTCCTCTGTCCTTCCTACTTTCCCACATTCATTCACTCTATACTCTGGTAACGGACATTTTGGGTGGTGACAGGAAAGGGGTGGTATTGGGTAGGGCACTGTATTGAGGGGAGGAGAAGACTCAATGCAACCAGAAAGTGAATTACCCCCAGGTCCTTCCTGTCCTCGTCCCATTCATGATAAAGTGTAATGAATGGGACGAGGGCAACAGGACCAGGAGTAATGAAGATTACCGGTAAGTAATAGGGCATTCCCAGTTATGACTTATCTTTACCAAGTTTACGCTGATAGAAATTGACAACGAAAAAACTGTTATGTAAAGTTGTTGTGATTTTCATGAAGCTTAGGGGGGTAAAGAACCTATTGTAGACAGGTATGTGTACCCTGCAAGCCTCAGGCTATAAAACCGTTATGCTAGCTCAGGTAGTAAGTTCATGTTTAAAGATCTATGTGTAATCTCTGGCCACAGGTGTGAATCATTATAAAATATATCAGTGGGTTACAATGCCTGCTGCACATAATTGCATGCAATCTACGTGTTTGGTTTGTATGTAGAGTAGCTCATTAGATTAATGCATTAAGTATAGTAAGCCGTTACAACATGTATGCCACATATGTCAATCCTAAAAATAGCTGCTGTGACCCACCAAAACTTAGAATCAGTGTGGGCTTTACTGTAATTCTGCATCTGTCTAAGCTGGATACAATTGGTTCAAACACGTTGGGTAGTAATTACCTTTATTGTTTAATTCTAAAGAGCAATCCATTTGTATAGTTTGCTATTAAAATAGTGATTGTTTGATACATCTGCAAATATTACACGCATACTGAGTTTGTGTATCCCTTTGCCCTCATCAGAAGTGACAGGCAGGGTGCAGCTTTGTTTCTCCTGATGCAAAGCTACATTTGACTACTGACACCTGTTTAAAGCAAGACACAACATGCACAAAAAGAATTACTGATTGTTGTCCAGGTGAGGCATTTGTACATGGGCGCTGGTGGGGACGATCATCGAATCACTCCTAGCCCCCATGCACATATTTAAAGAGAAAAAGGCATTTGTTACTTTATGTGACTAAACTGCCGTGAGTGCTTGACATACAGTATCAACATATCACGAGCCTCGTTCTGCTTGAACTGTTTTAGACCGTCACAAAGAAGGAGAAAGACGGTGGTGGCCGAGTGTAAACATGCAGCTTTAAAGCTGAAAAAATGACAGAAAGTGGCAACGGAAAAGTAATGACTTAATTCTGGATTTATGTTGTTGGTCATGTAATGCCCAAAGTAAAGATTTCCAAGTCAATGGTACAACCACAGCCACACTGCAAACATGTTATGCCCCCAATCTCCTGAAACAGCATTTGGCGCGAAACAATCAGAAAAAAACATCGGAGCCCACAACACCTGGTGCCCTGAAGCATGTCGCATGACCCACATGCCACTAGAGGGCTACTTTACGTTACCTACTCCGAAATGCATTCTTGAATAGGCCCCAAAGATGCCAAACTAAATTACAGCTCTTAAAACCACGAGCCTATTTGCAACTGTACCTTTGTAAAGGTGTAACATGTAGGCGCTCGCGGAGGAGATTGGTTATGAGTGATCACAAATTCAGTGCTAAATCCTCTTGTTTGGTAGCATCCATCTTTTGTAACTTTATTTATTTGTTATGGTATAAGTCAGTACACCACACACAGCAAGCTTCCGCGCCCAAATAACAGTATAACGGTTGAAATTGGTAGGCACCACCCACACCTAGGGGCGTGGTGCCATTAGTGGCATCGTGTTCGGGAGCCCGGGTCACTTCCGGTCAAGAAGGTAGGAGAGGCGTCGCCGGAAACACGGGAGGTCCCCTTTGATGCGTCACTAAGGTGCGCAGGCGACCCCTCCCCAAAAAAGGATAAAAGCCAGTGGCGAGAGGGGGAAGCCCTCTTTGTCCTTTCATCGAGGGTGGCCTTGCGGATCGGAGCCGCATCAAGTTACCCACCCACCCATCCCTGAGATTAGAGGTTGAGTTGGCGGGGTCCCGGGCAAGAGAAATGGCGGGGACTCCTTTTTGGCGGGGACTGTCTGGTCCTGGAACAGGGCGGGCAGTCAATGTGGGGCTCCGGGCTGGCGGTAGAGGGGGCTGACCTGCTGGTGGTCCTGGACTCTCCGGCTCTACCCGAGATGCCAGCGCTTGTAGTAAACAATTTTGGAGAGGCTATCTCGTACGCAGGAACCCCCGTAGTGGGCAAGGCACGAAGCAGTGCCCTGGTGGCCACGTCTAGAAGGATAGACGACGGGTAGTTACCCCAGATAGATGGGATCAGTGAAAATTGGTTGTGGCCTGCTGGCACAACATGCATCGTGTCTCTCTGGAGATCCAGAAATGTAAATGCAATCTCAAACTGTGGCTCAAATGTATACTTCGCAAGCCTACTTCTTTTATAACAATGTGTGTTGTTTTGGTGGATAATAAAGTTGGTCAAATGTTGAGAGTGAATCAACAAATAAAGATTGCGGTATCTGAAAGTTTAATAAAGATTACGGAGTGAAGACCAACTAATTGCCTGTTGTGTTTGTGGTGGGGAAGAAGAGAAAAAGGGTTAGCTTGTTTAATCTGGCAGGGGGCGAATCGCACGTGGTATGCCCACTATACATTTTGTAATTCTTCTTGCTATTTGGGTGTTTAACCGTCCACAAACCGTCGAAAACCTGGCACCTCCGCGCATTCAGAAGTCTGGGAATAAGTTGGAGTTCCGAGGTTTATTTTGTTCTCAATAAAACATCAATGTAGTAACGGAGAAAGGTCTATTTTAATTGTTAATTTAAAATGTCCAGTTCCAAAAAAATATGTGTTGTCCATGTAAATCTCCGACACAAGGTGGCAGCACAGCCATATTATTGAATTTTAAAAATAGGCTCTACTTAATGTTTGAATCCCATTCATTTAGAAATCGTTAACCTCGGTTATTTTTGCTTCGAATAATTTAATTCGATACAAACTGCAAAAAGTTAGACTTCCATTTGAACAGGCGCATAGAAAACAACAGCTGAATTACCAGCTATGAAATATAACGGTAATGTGGGACCTGCAATGAACCTTCTCACCCAAAGGCAGGCTGGGTTCATCATCGAGCTAAGTCAGAATAGCTGCCAAGTTTTCAGCTTGCCTACGTGTAACACTTCCATGTTTTTGGTGGCTAATGTGTACATTTTAATGCCTTATGCGTGACATTATGAGTGACACTTCATCATGAGTGGGATAAAGCAGGTATGGCCACACAATAAGATATAGATCGCAAACTATTCACTTTTGTGCAATGTAATGATCTAGAAATAGTCATAAGACGGTTCAGAATGCAAAGTGATCTTTGATTAAAACAAATCCAGATTTAGCCAAAGGTGTTAGTCACATAAGACACAGAGCCACTAGGCAGTTATGTCATTGGTTTGTCAGTCCCCTAAAACACACACACACGTGCACACAGAATATCAAATATTGCTAATTGTTCAAATTAGTATGTTTTTGAAAATGTATGACCTGCACAATTAACATCAGCAAAACCATGCTTATCTCATAACTGTAACAAGCCTTGTGAAACAAGCCAAAACTACAATTCCCAGAATGCATGATGTTAACTGAACTCTCAAGGCTGAACCATCCCTTCCTCAGTGCTCAATTTATGATTAATAGAATGAATCCCTATATAAATGCTACAGTAAAGTAGCTATCATTTTCCTGAGTTCAGATTGTTGAAAGGCGGAGAAGGTCCTCCCAGGATTTTATTCTGCGAGGCCCAGATTATGGACAATTCTTGACAATAGTGGCTTAAACTACTCTGCTCCCTTATCGTAAAAGAATGTCATAACATTCAGTCTCAAAGTGAATACCATCAGCTGAAATGGCACTCAAGCGCCAAGAATTACAACTGCTATATAAGAGCTACAAACACATACAGGAGGGAACATGTGATGCAAGTCATGCAATAATCCTTCACACTGTGAAACCAGCAAAATCAGTCTTTGTTAACCTGGCCTCAAAGCCTCACTTCATGTGACTCACACTCCTTCTCGTCTTTTTCTTCTTCCAACAGAACTTTGCAATGTAGGACATGCTATTGTGTTTATCCTCTTAAATACACGGTCACCTCAGTCCTAACATGCAAGTGGTGTTGGCATAAAAAGGCAGATTTGACTATTAGTGTCACATCTATGAGAAAAGATCAAATTGTTCTTTTAAAACCGGGTGCTATATGCAAAGGTAAACACTAGATAATGCCACCTAACAAGTCTGCACGATCTGGAAAAACCTGGGGACCTATGAAAGCTACTGTAGACGTCTGATATTTCCTCGTATTCATGTTCGAAATATAATAATATTCCATGTCGTTCATAGTTAAAGCACAATGATTCAAAATGCTAGATTCTGCACCTCCTTGCAGAGTACACATTTTGTCAATTACAATTGTGGCTTGTGCATCTGGGCAAAAAGTTGCACAAGAATAAAACGTATATGGGGCAACTTTTAATTTTAATAAAGTCTATCCAGGTTTAACACTGTCCGGTATAAAAAATAGATGTACGGGATAATCATTTATTTTCACATGCCTGGCACACACACAAGTTGCAAACCTCAGAGCAAACGAGGTACACAATAGAAGTTTAAAACCTGGAAAACGTAATTCCAGCAATATAAAATACTGGTGATCGGACACAGAAGCAACTAAACTTAAATAACACTGTAATTTGCGTCTGCCCCCTCTGCAGCCCTGCCAAGTGCCACTCATCAGGCGTTAGACTAACGTATTTCAGTGTGGTGATCCGCAATTTACGTCAGGCATCAAAAAAAACCAAACAAAGTTGCCACCTCAGGGTTTGCTTCAGCCAGGTGGCCAATCAGATACTGCCTGTTTCTCACAGTGGGGTGGTGACTGCTGCAGCACAACAACACAGGGAAGACACAGCCCCTTGGATTCACATATGGGCAGTACTGGGCCTGGATTCGTAAATTGTTTCTGAACATAGTTCAGTGGGAGACCTGCTGAGAGATCACTTGACACACCCAAAGACTCAGAGGTCTTGATTGAAATTCCAGCCACGTGGCACTATAACAACAGTTTGGATCATGAATGATGTTTAAAGTAACACACACATAGATATCCTGTATATTTTGTGATACAGCAGGCTCTTTTCTGGGCAGCACAGTGCACTCTATCTGTGCGCTGCCTGCTTAAATGCATCCATGCAGAGCATGCCTTGTGCGGTTTTCCCAGGGTGGTATAATGCATAACTAATGTGCTTTAGTGCGGTGATGCGCACACAGGCACTAAAATGTGTTAGTCCAACCCCTGATGAGTGGTACTTGGCAGGGTTGAGCCCGTGCCTACTTGCTGTTTTATTGTTCTATTAACTTCTTTTTGCCACTCTGCAGCCACCACAAAGAGCTCTGTTAAGACCAGAAATTAAAAACAAGCTTTGGCAAAGCCAGTGGGCCAGGTTTGCATTTTAAGTTTTAACTATAGGCCATGCCCATTGGCTTTGCCATTATTTGCTAGTAGCGACTGAGCAGCAGGAAGAGAAGGAGCCTATGGGCGTTTTAAGCAACATCAGCTGATTCTTTTCGACCTGCCACTGGGTGTGCTGAACAACAGTAGTGGCCCGGTGGCAGTATGAAATAGAGCCACTGAAAGCAGCAGCGGTCAGCCTGGTGATCAGATGTTTTGCCTCCATGAGGCACTCCCAACATCTTGTGAAATTGCACCTTTCTTGTTGATCTCACGAGACTTCAGAAATTTTAATGTCAGGTTTCTGTAAATAAAAAGGGACATTCCAGATGGGTGCTTGGTAAGGTCAGGCTCGAACTGTAGAGCTCACAAAATCATCCGGAAAACCATCAGGTCTTGCATTTTGAGTCTTGACTAAAAAAATTATTATAATAATAATAATAGTAATAGTAATAATAATAATAATAAAAAGTCTGCTACAGTGAATAACATACCAAAAACGATCGTTTTGTGTATGCAATACATCTATGAGATAAATAATTTAATCTGTGATGAGTCAGTATGCCTTGGCAATGTTAATTTGTCTCTCATGCATTGCAGTGCAATCACTATATAGAAGGTGGAATGATACACAGAGCAGCTAATATCAGGAAGGAAGAGAGAAATACTCCCCCGGGTGGAGCCGAAGCCCATCTTGCAGATAGCTGCACAGTCAAACCAGATCTAATGATTGCTTCAGTGAAAAAAAAGAAAAAAACATTTCTTTATGTGTAAAATTCATGTGTAGGATAAAAGCCTGAACATTACAAAAAGTGTGATGAATAAGTGTACATTTGTCATATAGTCGTTTAAGCATTGTAATGTAAGCGCTCGTTAAAAAGGTGGAATGATACACTAAGTAGCCAATACCATGCGGTAAGAGAGAAATATTAATCTGGGGAGGAGGCAAAGTTCACCCGATGTTCTATTAAAGAATTGGCATCAATAGAACGGAGACAGCTGTGTTGTCAAGCCAAACCCTAAAAGGAAAAGAGATAATCCATTGTTGGGTGACAGGTCTTGGCATCTTCTCTGATGCTGATTGGAGCAATGATTGGCCAATCCTGTGGCATCTACAGTGTATGGATTTGTACAGGTTGCAGAGGCTTTAATAAGTAAAGTAGGTCCGATCTGCCCATCATCTAGTCTGGTTATGTACTGAGGGAAGCTAGCCAATGTTAGGTGGCTGACTGGTCAATGAATTGTCTGGTATGCTCTTCATGTGTGAGGTTTGATAGACTCACCCTTGCTATTGGCCTCCAAAGGCCCTAAAATACCAAGCAGGAAATGTTTCTTCACCACACCTGTAAAACCTTAATAAGTCTTCTTTAGGTCTTATTTGCAGTGGGAAGGAGTTCAAGTGGGTTTAGCCTTCAGTTGATAACCCCTTTTTACAGGCCCCGTTGCGATTGCGATGCGGTCAGAAACAGTTGTTTACACCCGCATTTGAATTAGAGGTTGTGCATTTAAAATGAATTACCACATTACTTTGCCCATGCTCATTTTGGCAGGTCAAGCCTTCTGAAATGTGTGAGGGGGAAAGTCCCTGAGAACAAGGAAATTCCAGTGGGAATAGGTGTGGAAACATCAAATCCCAAGGTTATTCCAAATTTCTTAGGGGATTACTGGTAATCATACTGTTATTCCACACCTCGGAAATCTCAATCCCTATGGTATTGGTGCCTTTGTGTAAGGTATTACCAGTGTGTGTTCCTGTGCACCTTTAATTATCTTGGCCAGGGACAACTTCCTCCAAATGTGAAAGCAGTTGGTTGTGCAGATGAAGGTTGAGGGACCATGAGCTTTGGAGTTGTTTATAAAACAGAAAGACTGACTCTTCTGTAGTCATTCATTGATGCTTGCCGGAAGAAAATTGCATATTACAATTTTTATGAAAGTATATCAAATGTTAGGTACTCGTGCCCGTAAGTAGTTCAGGCGGTTTGTCATGTATCCAACATATGCAAACGTTTGGCAGGGATAGTGCAAGCTTCTTCAGATTGACATGGCAATGTGCCTCAGTTTTTCTATGGAGGGGACAACAGTAATGGTAAATTCTATTAAAAGTCAGAAATATGTTATTTTTTGGGAACACAAGTTAGAGATGATTTTTACCTGTGAGGCAGCCATCTTTTGGTAGCAATATTTAACACTCTGGGGCATATTCACGAGGAAGTGGCGGTGAGAGGCGTTAGCCTCCTTGGCTTAACGCCTCTCACCGCCACTTCAGAACGCCAGGCTGCACCCTATTCTCAAGAATGTGGTGCAGCCTGGCGTTTCCCTTGCGACGGCGCTAAGTCTCACGACTTAACGCCAACGCAGGCACCCTTGCACCATAGTGCAAGGGTGTCTGTGAGCAGGAGGTTTGTTTATGTACAGGAAGGTGTCCCTTCCTGCACATAAACAAACCTAAAATGCCGTTTAGTAACTTACATGTGTGCTGCTTCATGCAGCACACATGTAAGTTACAAAACGGCATTTTTTAAAGGTTTGTTTATGTACAGGAAGGGACACCTTCCTGTACATAAATAAACCATGGCATTTTTACTATTTCCATGTGTGCTGCACAAGGCAGCACACATGAAAATAGCAAAAACGAGGAGAAATTAAGCATTTCTCCTCGCTTCGCCACCTTAAGACCAGGATTTTTCTGGTCTTAAGTTCAGCGCTGCCACCTATTATCACCGCCCTTGATAATAGGTGGCAGCGTCAAATTCAATGGGTGTTGCGGTGGTACGCCCACTGCAACACCCACTACACGCCCCCTTTCACGCTAAGTGTAGCGTGAAAAGGGCCCTATTCTCAAGGCAGCGTTAAGCCACTTAACGTGGCTTTAAGCCACGTTAAGTGGGTTAACGCTGCCTTGAGAATAGGGCGCTGGTCCTATCACCACGGGAACGTCAAAGAAAGTGACGTTCCTGTGGCGATAGGGGCTTGAGAATATGCCCCTCTGTCTCTCCTGCTTGAGTAAAACACTTGCATGACCTCATATCTAATGAAGCCAAATTCATGAGTTATCTTGAAATATCAGAATTTTTATTTTCATGAAAAAAGAATGTTCATGAGTTCCTGCTGCATTAAAAGCCGAATAATAGCTTAATACAGTGTGGCTACATCAGCACTGTGCAATACAACAAAAATAACAAACTGCTCAGCTGACCCATTCTAATTTTAATATTCTCTTGAGATTGAAGTTCTATGACACATAGATGCTTCTACTTATTTATTTTTAATGGTTTGTTTACATAAAGCAATATTACCACATGGATGGGGTCACCAGTCACCACACCTCATACTATGTTGCCTAAATAGATTTGAAACATGGAGGCATACACCAGTCAGTATGGTTTTGTGGACAACTATTGTCTTTGGAGCTCTGTGGTTGTGTCTGGAGCTCTGTGGGTAGTTTTCAAAAGGTTTTGTGGTGTGAGTATGAGTGTGAGTGGCGGCGTTGGGAGGAGCAGGTAGGCACATGGTGGAGACTGAACACTAGAGCAATACGTTTTAGCTGGAGCTTTAGTGGTCGTGGTAGGGCTATTTTGTTTCAGATTTATGAGTCTGGAGCATTGTGGAGTCGAGGGGTTGCTCCTCTGAAAGAGAGACCTCCAAAGAGCTGATTGTTGTGTGCGGTTGGGCATGACAAGCACTGATAGGGCATGTAGTGGTGAATGGGACAGTATGTTGCTTAGGTAAGTAATTGCTTTTGTGTGGACTGTTTCATATCTTTGGCACAGGTATTTGCCAGTGCTGAACAGCTGGTGGACGAGAAGGTAAGTTGGAGTGATGTCATCCAAGTACCTTGTAGCAGATGTTATCCTGGAGGCAGGACACGAAGGGTGGATACTTGTAGGTTCACAAACACAACATATGGAATAATAAAAGAACTATGACTGTTTCATGGTGGCTTTTTTACCTTCTTATCAGCCTGTTATTGCAAAGACCAGTGATGCGTTTGTGTGTAAGGGAGGAGTGAATACGGGCAGATGGAGGGAAGATATGTGGTTAGTTTATGAAAAGAGTTAAACATAGTGTTACCGGATGTTGTATTAATGTAAACTGTATTTTTTGTGTCGTTCAGCCACATCCACTTAGTTGCATTGATGGGTGTTGTTTGGGCAGCTGGATAGACAGCACTTGTGCGTCATTTGCCACCGCACACTTCACTTGATACATTTAAATGACATATTATTTTTTTTCCCAAGAAAATAAATGGTCAAAATCACATTTGCTTTAAGTCGTTTGTTTAAGACATTATATTGAGAAAATAAAAGTTTTACATCACCAAAAATGGTTACATTTTTGGTTGAAAAATATGAATTGGAAAATAAACTAATCTGTCTACAACAATATTATAGGAACGAATAAATATATTCTTACTCAGCTCTTAACGTTCATGGGCTAAGACGTTTGTCTCAGATACTGTCCTTCACCATGCCATCCTCCCATGACCAAAATGTACAATTTTGGTCAAGCTCAATTCTTTATGCGTTTTGAAGCAATTCAGTTTCTACAAATTCTTTTGTTAAATTCCATTTCAAACCGTTTCTTTTCGCTCATAAACTGTCATACTAAAGATCTGAAGTAATTACCTTTTGTAAAAAGCCCCCGAAATGATGATGTTTCGTTTATTTCAAGTGTATCTCTACCACGATCTGCCAGTGTACTAGAATACTGACTTCACTATTTTAGTATTGCTTAACAAGTATGTGACGCCTCCTTACACGATGCTACTGACGAAATGGAAAGGGGTCCCAAACAGCAGCAGCTCCTCTGTTATGGCGGAGGAGCATAGCCCCACCTGCCAACAGCCGAAAAATACAAAATAAAATGATAATAAACTTATTATCGTTTTATTTTTCTCTCAGAGCCGAGGCTTGGGGGTGGGGCCAGGGTGGTGCAGGCTGGAGAGGGAGTGGTGGGCACTGCCTTCACTGCCCATGTGGGTTAGGCCGGCTGTTTCAGGCCGGCCAAACCCACATGTGCAGTGAAGATCTTTCCAACCCAGCTGCATTGCTGGGTTGGAGAGAGCCGGCACAGGCTCTCAGTCTGTGTGTGAGCGCAAATCATCGGCACTCAGCCCAATCCGGACATTGCTTTCAGCAGCATGAAAGCAGCGTCGGGATTGGCTGCAGTGCACTTTGGGAGCCTGTACCTGGAGAAGCAAGGAGTGCAATGCGGTGAGCAGATCAGTGTTTTCTTTAAAAATAAAAATTATTGTCTCCCCCCGTCCTCGTTCCCCACCTCCTCCCCCATCTCCCATCCCCCGTCCCCATTCCCCACCTCACCACTCTGTCAACTCGCCGGCCGCTACTGTTCCCAAACATCCCTGAAAATGAACAATTTACAGTGAGAGCACTGCAGAAATTAATTTAAAACACATTTTATCTCATGCATTGTGTTGTCATATATCCTGGCAGGCACAGCCCTATATCGCCAGCATACCTACAGGCATACATTATACACTTAAAGGTAGAGCAGGGCCAGATTGGAATCACAATTAGGCCCAGTCAGTCCCAAAAAAACTGGCCCCACCTTCGCTGATCATGCCCTTTCGTGAGACATCATTCGGTTAGTCTCACTGGACTCTTTTTTAGAGAAATGTTTTAAAGCCTATAGGACCAGTAAGATTGGTGAAAACTAGAAGCACTGCAGTTTGGCCGGTCAGGCGAAGTGAAATAAAATGGCCTATGGGCCACAATACCTGATCTGGCTAGGATTTCCACTTGCCGTGTTTTCACATGAATGACCAGTACTTCAATATCCTAGCGGTACGAAAATGAAGAAAAAGATCCAAAGACGGTATTTTTTCCTCTGATCATTATGAATTTTATACAGTTAACATAAGGTGAAAGCACTTAAAATGTGTTCTAAAGCCGCATGGTTAAAAGTTAAGCTAAACAAAGTCAGAAAAGCCACGCCAAAATAAGAATATATAGATGTTTTTATGTAAGGAGTGCTCTTTAATTATCATGTTCCGGCCTTTGCAGAATCTTAAAACGTGAATAAATTGCAGTTTTTTTTTTTTTTTAGTTCTATGTGGAGTAAACTCAGTGAAAGGCCATTAGAGCGATTTACAAGTGCACTAGTTACACTGCACAAGATCAAATTCATGTTTACTTTAGACTTTGGGAGATAAGTGATTTGTCCAAAATCACAGGATATTGAGCTGACGCTCGGACTGGAACCTGGTTTTCCAGTTCCAAGTTGACAACTTTGGCCGTAATTAATAAAAGCTTATTAAAGTTTGCCTCACAGCGAGGCTTATGCAAATACACAAACATCCTCCAGGAAGCCCTGAAAGACATTGGGACAGAGGTGACAACTCTTCCTTCACCCCCTCCCCAGAACACCATAGCTTCAGAGTGATGCCTTGCAGGTGAGGGATCAAGAAAAAACTCACAACTGCTGTTGCTCCAGGGTTGCTGAGGTGTAAATGGCCATGGCCACAAAATCAGCTGGCCTCCCAGTGACGCACCTGCTTACTCCCATCCCCGAAGCCCACCATGCCTTAATGTGATGGCGTGGTGTGGGAGGGGGGATCAGGGGAAAGATGCTGCCCCTGGGCCAGGTCGGCCCCGGGGGTGGGAGGGGAGAGGTGAGAATGGCCCAACAGCCAGAGCAACGACTGGCCCCCAGCAAGGCCGATGCGCAGACTCTACTCAGTCCCCATCCCACCATAGCCTGAAGTGCTATCTTCTGCCAGAGGAGGAATGAAGCAGAGGCCCTTAAAGAAACTGGCCCACATTTCACCCTGAGGCCTTGGCACATTGCCCAGTGCCTGACTGCCCACCTTCCCAATCCGACCCTGGTGTAGAGCAACATACCTTATTACACAGCGCTCCACAGTGTCCATGAAGAGCTGGAAAACCTGTCCAATGGTCAGAACCACAGAGGATCCAGCACTAGCTAAACAGAGGTGGGGCAAACAAAATTATCACACCTGTGTGGAGAGCAAGCCCTTTTTAGTGGTAGCACACAACGTATGCCCAATCAAAACTTGGCCCAGTTGTTAATACCATTGTTAACACCATTGGCATTGCAAGATACAACCCTGAAACCCTGATAAACCTATAATTCATGGTTCAGGAGCTTATACTGACTTAGGTGACTGTCTTCTAATCCTCTTGAAGCCTTGACCGGCTAGCACCCTGCCGGACTCACCCATACACAGTGTGAAAGCCTGGATGACTTTCTTACAATCCTCTTGCAACTCTCAGCTACAGGAACCTTGCTGGGGCCGTTCGCTAATGGCTCTATTTAGCAACACAAAAAACTTGTGGACTTCTCTACCTGGATTTTCTTGACCTGAAGTGACCCTACTCCTCCACCCCCCCCTCTGCCCCTGAGCCCCACCCCTCTTGGGCTCCCTCTGAAGCAGCTGCCCACACACCCTTGAGTGCACCCTCTCTCCCTCTTCTCCCCTCCTCTTAAGTGAGTACCCTGAAATTGCACTCATGGGACTGCAAATAGAGATGTTTGAGGGTATCCCGGTCTGCTACGTAGCCTTATAGGACTTGTCAAATAAGGATGACATATTGTAAACTCAGACAAACCCAAACCAAAATATACAGAGCTCAATGCTATAATAAATTACACTGCATCATATATTACTTACTCCTGCTCCCCCCTCCTCAGGCTTTTGAATTGACTTTAAAAGTCCTTGGCCTGGTCTACTAAGTGGAAGATTTGTGATTGTCGTTTATAGAAGAATTTCAACTTGGTTTGCTGGACAGTCCCTGCCGGAGCACCTTGATTCTTAAAGATATTGGTCAAACCTTTGAACTCCTTACACAGCCATACAGCGGATACTGACATATCTGAAAACATTTTGAAGGGGGATTTTTCAGTAGTATGATACGCTTTGATCCTAATAGTATTGGACAGAATTCGCTCTTTTATGCAGAAATCACCGAAATTCACCAGGATAGTTTGTGGGTATATAGTGGGGGGCTGAAATGCAGGGATGCAGTGCACCCGGGTGATAATGTAAGATCTATGTCCTTGGTTGCTGTTTCAGGACATTCATGCTTGTTGATGAGATCCATAATTAATTTGATAACAGTCTGTTCATTTTTGCGGCCCTTAGGAATTCCAACAAACTGCAAGTTGGAAAGGCGAGATCTATTTTCAGCGTCTTCGAGTTTCAGTTGGAGCTTGGCCAATTCTGATTAAAGTTTTAGGGTTGTGAAGACTTGTTTGTACTTAAAGCCCTCTAGGTTAGAGACTCTTTGCTCCACTTGGGTAACCCGTGAGGTAAGCAGCTGAATACTGGCATTAATCTGGCCCAATTGGTCATTCGTCTTTTTATGGGCTTCCTCCTGGGAGATCTTTATCTCCCTAATTTCGCCTAATATTTGATGGAGGATCTACTCGATCGGAGGTACCTGGGCAGAGTATGTCGAAGGCATTTGAATTGCTGCAGCCAGCTGTGCCTGAGGGGTATTAGGATCTTTAACAACATTTCTGCTTGCCCCTTGGGGGTTTTCAGATGTCTTCTGTGAAGCTGTTCCATGCAGAGAGCTTGATGGGGCTGCTGAGATGAGATGTAGCCCTTCTGGGCCCATTATGCTGTTGTTTACAGTGCACATCCTGCTCTGTTTTGTCTCTGGCTCTAGCACCTCCCTCTACGACCCCTTGGAGCCAGCAGCCAAGAACATGGTATACGCTGGCAGCTTATTTGGGATCACTGTGCAAGGATTTACTGAAAGCGCTTTCGAGATTAGAACGCACCACACGATTGTTATCCAATACCTCCTCCTAAGGTAGATATATCGGTGGACAACTCCGGCATTGAGGGGCTGATCGGTTTTATTAGATCCTTCCCCAGGGGCTGTTGGATATTTCAGTACTGCTAGCTCTTGAATGTTCACCTCCAGGGGAAGTTGATCTGGGGAAGTTATCTGCTGTGCCTCCTCTAAGGTCCTAGACTCCTGCATCGAGATATATGCTGTATGGATGCGATGCTTGGTGCCCCTTGTGGTTTTGCCAGGCGTGTGCGTTCTTGTCGAGGTATCCTGTGAAAGTCGCTTAATTTGACAACGAGTGGGAAGAAACTACTTGTAGCTTCAGAGACAGATTTGGGGAGATTCAGTCCTGTACTTGTGGACAGGTTTAGGGGGTATACAGGGGGTTCCCACAGGGTGTCACAAGCCGCATCCGCTGCTACATGTACCGCCTCTGCAACATCTGAGAGAGCACCTAGTGAGCCCGCCCAGGCCGTCCCAACCACCCACAACCACCAAAATTGCTATAAGGCTGAAAGTAGCACAATGCTGTGCATTAGAACACTCAGTTAACCATGTTTTTCTGGTCCCCTCTTGAATGGGTATAGCCCCTGTGTCTTGCTTACATGGCCCACTTTCTCCCCGCTCACCACTGACCAGTTGCAGTTATAACTCAATGGATTGTTGCTGCTGCTGAATACCGAATTCCTATTCTTCTGCTGAGAAGTGCCCCTATTGTCTGCCAATCCAGGCAAGCCTCTTTACAAAGCCATTGCAAAAATGCAAAGCTGCATAAATACTGCAGTTCTCATAGTAGTTGCCCCAGTACCTCATTTTACGATTTTGACCAAGCAGTTCTCTGTTGATGCTGGGTTGGGCTTGGGCTGGAGACGCTCGTGGCAGCTATCAAAGTGGGAGGAGGAGGGCAGAAGCAAGTTGTTTTTGGTTCACCAATGGGTCCAGTGGTGGCGTGCTGTTATTCAGCGGCTCTGACTCTTGGCGGGGGCAGGAGTAAGGGCATGCAGGCTTACCCCCTCGTAGGGCAGCATCAATCTGGATCAGGTTGCCGAGGGCTAGGGAGTGAGGAGCAGGTTTATGGCTGGTTAGGCTAGCTCGCTGTGGCATGACGTGGCACGTTACATGCCTGCAATCTTGGTGTACGCCCACAGTCCCCGGATGCAGCCTCAACCATGTAGCATGAAAGGTGCTCTACGTAGTTACTCTCTCCATGCCTACCCTTCTTTATTAGGGGTGGAAGTAGCAAGGTGCTTTGAGAATAAGCAGCTAAAGTCATAGAGTGCAGTGCCTGTAGACAATTCCTGGCTTTACTTGACAAGTTTAGCATCACTGCAGCTTGGCTTTAGAACTGCAAGTACACTAGCTCATTTAGTCACAGGGCAATTTTCAGGGTGTGAAATAAAGTACTATAATACATGGATGCCTGCAATCCCCTTATAAAACCCATTTGAATTTCCATATTAGTCTAGTTGTGATGTCTCTATTCACCTGTAATAAGAAAACGATGTATCTACGTAGCTGTAATAAGTTATTACAGTTGAGTTTTGAAGTCACAATGCCTGCTGTAAAAGCCAACAGCCAAGGTAAAGGGCAGGCCACAAAACATAATTGCAGTTGTTGTTTAAACAACAAAATCGAGAACTAGCTTTTCCTTCTTATCCTTTTTCTAAATTGAATATTGATCAGCAGAAATTAGATAATTATGACAACATGTTTATTCTTTGCACACTACAGGTCATTACTGAAGAAATTGGATACATTAGTCATTCTAATACTTTTTGCAATAAATTAGTAACTGCTATATTTGTTTATTTTCACATTGTAATTTCCCTTTTATTCTTCATGACTTAAGCACACTACCTCTTTCATATGAAAGATCAAGACATGAAAAATGTATGCAGTTTGTCGAAAGGGCATTGGTGTGACCATGCTTTAAAGGGAATAAAATATCCTTTGCCATACTTTAAAAATGTCTTGCAAGTCACCTCGGAGTTCCGTGAACTCATAAAATAACTCCTGGATGACTTGCAATAGCTTCAGAGTGAACGGCAGGGGACACTTTATCTCGTATATATCTTTAAGTTTCGAAAACAGTGTCATTGCAGCATCAAGGTACCAAGATACCAAGAATATTTAGTCTATATCTATCCTGAAAGTGCGTCAACTGTTTCAAGTGACCTACATTGCATCCCCCCCCCCCCCTTCCACTAACTTATTCCCCCAGGAGGAGATGCAGGCGAGGGGAGCAATTTAACCCAATGTGGGTGGGGTAATGGTGGACCCAAGATACCCATATTGCATATCTCGGAGATTAAAAAGAAATGACACTGTCTTGGCTTTTTTTCCCTGAGAAGAAAGTGAGCATCGGGTTGAATCAAATTGCTAATGCCAGCCCTCCCACTAGAACACGTTGCTCTGGGGGTCCTTTAAAGAATTTCAGATTTTCTTGCAGACGTTCCATGATATAGTAACTGCATTACAGTATCCAGTAATGACAGTATTGTCACAAACCTGGTATTACATTGCATATAACATGTAGGCAGTCGTTCTGCATGTATGTTTTCGACGTTTACATGTGCAAAGTTGATACCAGCTTTTTGTTATAAGATGTGATATTACAGCATGTTGATGTGCTTGTCCACATCACTTACAACAACAGCATTGTATTCTTGCTTGGAAATCAGCATAGGGCACGTTTAACACAATGTGCGCCCCTCTCCATTCACCTTTAAATGAGGGGCTGTGTTTAGCATCTTCTGCTTTACGTACCAGAGAAAATGTATCAATCATGTCTGTGTTCGTAAAGAACTGCCCATGATCTGTGCTCACTAAGCACTGCCCATATTTCGAATTCACTAAGTACTGTCTATACTCCGTGTTCACAAAACACTGCCCATAATAAATCTATCATAAGCACTGCTCACACTGCATGTACTCTAATCACTTCGCTTCCTCTGTATTTACTGAGCACTGCTCATACATTCTATTCACTAAATACTACTCGTACTCTGTGTTCACGAAGCACTACCCATAATCTGTGTTACCAAATCACTGTCCATAAATGGCGGCAGGCAACAACATGGATGTTGGAAGCAAGCAACACACACCAGGGTGGAGTAAAGCAACACAGATGAGGGTGGATGGGAGCAACACGTAGGAACAGGGCTTTAAGTGGGATGAAAAAACTGGGGGGTCTTTCAAAGGAGTGTGGCCATTGTAATTAAGGACGCGGCTTAAAAACATGTATACTGAAAATCTTTGCTTAGCATAGTGTGCTGCCTGACTGGTATTTTGCTGCTTCTGTCACTGCATCCAGATATATAATACAACAAGTAACATTACAACTACAACAAACCAGGGCTATTGGCTTAGTCAATGGTTGTTTAGTTTCATAAGATAAATAAGCAACAACTATGGCTTTGTTGTGTAGCATATTGAAAATGCTTCAGTGCTGAAATGATGAGACTGTGAAAGAACTATAACAAGTCTCTTTGAAGTTACACCAAAGGCAGTGAAGGGTGGCACTGCTGCAGAGTTTAGATTTATTTTTTTCACTGAGCGTGAGCCCAAAAATGGAGAGCCTGCTAGGGACCCGTCTCAGCACCTGCTTTTTAGAACAGCTGGTGCTCAGCACCAGCAGGACCCAGCCCACTTAAAGCCCTGCATAGGAGGAAGATGTACACGAGGGAGCCAGTTGAAAAACACACACTCTTGTAGTGTGCTTAAACTCCAAGAGAAAAGCAGCGCTTAAAAACATGAGTACTGGAGAGACACAAGTAGCACTTTCATGTTCCAGGGTAGGGACCAACATGCGAACAGGAAGGAAGCCTACAGCAGCTGATCAATAAGAAGCAAGCAAATGAGAGTAACAATGAAACCAACCAATAGTAAGCAATGGGCGGCTTCTAAGCCTACTGTTAGAAAACAAAAGGTCTAGAAGAGACAGCGCATGCATTGTCTAAGTGAGACTGAAAAAAATATGAATATTGTGGGAATGCGAATGCAGGGCAGAGGTCTTGTGTCTCTCAGGGCTCTATTCCTGCTTTCACAGTCATTTGTTGAAGGTGGCAAAATGCAACTTGCCTCATTATTCGTGAGGCAGGAGGTTTTGCGACCCTTGATGAACATACATTTTGGATGTGATTGATTAGTACATCAGATCGCTTCACTAAAAGGTGCGCAGGTCACAAACAGTCTGAGCCCAATTTGAATCCACAATTTCTGACCTGCCCTATGATAATTCAGGCACCATATTGGGTATTTTTAATCGTAAGGTGGAAAAATGTGCACCCTTGCCTGTCTGTTTCTCAAAATAAATTTGTATGAACTATATGATTCTGTGCATATTTTGATTATATTCGGAGCTGCCTTTTCATTTGTTTCTGATGTCCTCGCAGGACATGATCCACCACTGGAATAAAATCTCGTGATGATAAATACAGTGGCGTAGCTAGACCTTTTGCAGCCCGTGGTGATCCCTACATTTGCCGCCCCGCAATGGCCGCAGGTAAAAGCGGGGGGGTGCTTGCGACCCTGTGTTTGCCGCCCGCGACAGCTGCAGGTAAGGGGGGGGACTCTGCCACCCCCAAAACTCGTGCCACCCTGGGTGCACCGCTCCCCCTTGCTACGCAACTAGATAGAGTAAAAACATACATTTCTGGATGCCTTAGCGAATGACATTGAAATAAGTGCAGTGAATTCTGCTGTGCAGGCAGGGATTGCTAATAGACCCTCCCATGACTTACCTGTGGACATTTGGACAGGGCTAGCCCCAATGACAAGCTCATGAGGCGGACTAAAAGTAAAGAATGGAAAATTCACTGTAGTTGAAGTTGTTGTCTGTCTAGATTTTTTTTTACTTCTTTCTTGTATTTTCTTCAAATTCCCAACACTGACATGCATGGCTTTAAGTAACAAGCATTGTGACTGAAAAAGGCCTGCTTCATGTTTAAAATGCAAAGATTATATTTTTTGGGAAAGTATCTGCATCTTTGGACACCCGTGTTCCTTGACAGGGCAGTCCAGAGTGCTGCTGTGCATGTAATCTAGATGTTAAATGTTGCATCATATTTCATTTGCAAACTGCTTACTGTGAACTCGAGCTACCATGCACGAGGACAGTGCGCGTTGCAAAGCTCTCGCCAATACAAATCATAAAACAGAAACAACCCCGTTCAAGGGCGACCCGGTGAAGACTGGGGGGCCAGGCCCTGATGCGCAGCAATAAATATTGATTTATTGTCCCGAAGTGAAAGGGTGGTATTTATGACTTGCACTGGACACCCACGATGGAGCCAAATTAGCGGAGGGTCAGATGCCAAGGAGAAGGCTAATAATGTATTAAAATGTAGGGCAGAGGCAAAGAAGCTCTGAGGAGGAAGTGCACAGACTGCGCATAGGCCACGGTGCCAGGGTCAGAGACGGGGCTTTTCAATTTATTGCAGTTCAGGGCCCGGCCCGCCTTGTTCCCTAACAGAGAGAGTCTGCCCCGCGCCCAGGGCCCTTGTGACCCCCGCAGAGCCTGGGCCCAAGCCCAGTCACAGAAATTAAACATTTTTGTGGAGTTCTTTTCTGAAATAGAATAATATTTAATTAGCCTGTCCCTTGGCTCCGTGGTGTCTACTAATAGGAACGCGGCCCCATAAATCTGCTGCCAGCAGTTGCATAATTGAAATTTCTACTAGGCTCACCACCCCCAAAAAGCAAAGGGAAGGCGTTGCAGACACTTGGCGTTCTATGTACATTTAGGCTAAGCTATTGATTCCATCTGCATTATATTTCAGAAGTTAGTTTTATTTTATGTTTGAAAGTGCATACAAAATGTTAATAACGACTGCATCTAAAACTACATTTTTTTGCAAGTTGATTATGCTAAATAGGTTGACACTGAATTTGGCTTAGTGACCTATGGTTTCACAAAAAGGTTAGAATGTAGAAGAAAATATAATAAATACCTTATTTATCAGTTTATCTTACCCTAGTTGTTGTTATGATGATTTCCTATTAATACTTCTACAGTATAAACTGAACTAAATATTGGTGTAAGTGTATGTAAACACACAAGTGGGAACGGCAGAATAACACGCACAAGTGGCTTTCTTGGTATTTTACATTTCATCACTTAATAATTATTCAAAGCCTGTGTCAGCGCCTGATGTTTGTTACCAGACAATACCCTAGTATAGCCTGCCTTTATTTCTTATTTCCTACCCTGATAGCACCAAGGAGTCCTAACTTCGGATGCTGAGACTGCAAGGCTTCTGCAGGCTCTACTTCCTTATGGCATGAAGAGATCTCACATTCAAAAACACTGCAGTCACTCTTTTGTTATTTTGATTTAGCTCTCTGGAAACTGCCTAACCTGTCCTGCCTGGAATTAGGTGTGAAAGAGTTGTGAAAACTGCTTCCAGAGAATAGACAACAGCCTAGAAGCGGGGATGTGCTTTCTTCCCCTGGCAGCAGGACCAGTTGGGGTTGGCCCAGCAACCTCATTAGCTTCAAAGGGGCCTGCCCTCTCACAAGCAAATGTTAGGTGGCTTTTGGACAGCCCCAGCTTTTGTCTCTCAAGTCAGGATGTGGGAGGAAAGCTACCCCAGAACCAATTTCATGTGGTCACAGAAGAACGCACTACTCATTACAGTGGCCACACCTCTGAGTGGGCACAAAGGCTCTGCGCAAGGCGTGAAGGTTTTGCCCATCTTGGATTCTGAGGGTGAGGTGCACAGTGGGATTGTTTACAGTAGGATATAGAGAAACTGGGGAAATAGTGGGTAGAGTTGCCCGCTGGAAATTTTACCCCATTGGTTAGGGAGTGCCAAGCAATTCTCCTTACCTATAGGGTTGTAATTCCCACAAAGTTGGACCCTCACCCAGACTGCCTCAGAACACTCTCTGGAACTGTGGACAAACGGAAGAGGAATGAACCTGCTGTTTGTGACCCATGCTGAGCAATTGGACCTGCTCCCCCTTGCACCCAGGACAAAGAAGTGCACTCCAAGGGTCAGTTGGCTAACCTCCTGTGGAAGTACAGTGACATAAAACTGCAAGAGGGCTTTTCCTTACAATTCCCAGCTGACCAGTGGCAATTGGAACTTGGACTGCACTTTGCTGGACGCCTCTGTCTGGCACCCTGAGATTCTCTCAGTGCATTCACCCCTTACCCCCACCTCCCCACCCCCACCCTGAGGTCCGGGGGGCTCAGAGGCATACTCCTGTGGTTGCTTGGGCATCAGGAAAAAGTTTGAAAACTTTTGAAAAAAATTGCCCCAGAGCCTGGGGTACCTATCGCGAAAAGTACACAACAGGCAGTTCCAAGGCATCAGATTAAATTACAGATTCATCCCTGATAGGTTCCAGCCTCCAGCCTTTCTGAAAAAACGACGAAGTTCCTTTAGGTTTTGTGACTGTGAAACTATTTCCAGCAAAACCTCAAAAACTCCAGAGCCTTAGCAGTGCCAACATGCAGCAGGTGTCCAGCCAGCAGTTCCACTGCAGCGGCTACAATTTCATGTTTGCCCCACAGGGAGACAACTTTTTCTTCACAAAAATAACGAAGTCCCTTTTTGGATTAGGACTTTGAAACTTTTTCAAACTTTTTGGCTTCTATTCTTTCACCAGGATAAATCCACTTGATGTATCCGACCAAGGCTTCATTGCGGTCAGCCTCAAATCATGCCTAGGTCACAGTCTACCGCTCCCATAGACTATCCTTGGCATTCTGTGCTTCTGGCACCATTTTCACTTAAATCTTTAAAAATTAATATCTCCAGTTCCCCTTATTGGAACTTTGTCATAATGGACTTATTTTACTCACACAATGTTTCTCTTTCTTTTAAAATTAGCTGTGGAAATTTATTCTGTTCTGTGTGACTTGTTCTACGGTCTATGCACTGTTTACGTACTTTACCCATTGCCATTGCCTTTGACTTAAGCCTGACTGCTTTGTGTCAGGTTACCAGGGATAGAGCGTATGTTTATTTCATTTAATTTGTGTGACATCTAGCAGGTGGTGGCCTTATCATTTGAAGTGGACACTTTCCCACCCCAAATAATGGTCCGCTTTCCTACACTTATGATCGGGCTTGCTTTCAGAAAGTTAATTCATAGATGGTGGCCAAGTGGGATGTTGTGTGAAAAGTAAAAGATGTAACAGGCAGAGAACATGCCAGGCTAAGGACTATGTTCCGTCTGCAAGTCATGGAATGAGGCTAGTGCAGGAGACACAGATATCGAGTATCGCCTGATATGTCCGCAGGAGCCACCGCGGAGTGAGCTGAACAAGGGCTGGAGACAAGTGTGACTGCAACTGGTAAGTGATTTCACCAAGTTCTGCCAGTCAAACGTGGACTGTACGGTCCTGCAGGCTAGAGAGTTTGATTGCGCTCAACCCAACGCCCAACTGATGTAGGGTTTTCAAAAGTCTTGTCGGTGATACAGCGTGTCTATATGTGGGCAACCATTGTTTCTAAGATATGGCTGACGCTAGGCAAAATAGCTGAACGCATTCCAAGAGGCCTTTATCTAGCCTCGGACTCTCTGACGGTCATGTATTCCCTCCCATTCACAGTTCACGGAACTCGCGTTGTCCTCTGCCACTCCCTAGGTTTGGTCACTGTAAATACTCGCCTGATTTAGCTATTGATTATCGGGCACATAAATGCGAGTCGTTTTCTGCAGACTGCAGACAATACTATTCCGGGCATAACTTTGGAACGTTCTGTTGGAAAGGATGGTTTCAAAAAGTCTTTAAATTAAATCATTTTTTAAAAGCAACCATACATGCATGTAGTCTCAATCTAAATGATATATCTGTCAGCAAATTCTACTAAATCTGACCTGAGCATTTATTTCCTCCTCCTTTATGTAGTGAGAGAAGCTTGAAAGCAGGGTGGTGTGGGAAACCTTACACCCACAGCATATTTTGGGGCATCTGTTGCCTGGGATCGATTTCGAAGCAGACTTCTGACATTCGTCTGTTCCTTAGCGTGCCAGGAATGTGCATTTCCTGTGAGTGGCCCGCGCTTCCTGCTGTGCTAGTTCCCGGTAAGTCCACGAGCGACTTAGTTTTATTTGTTACAAAGTCGAGGTGATTAGATTTTTGTCATCTGCTTTAAGACGAAATGAGCGCCTGATCTTAGACAGACGTCTGCTGTCAGTCATGGTGCATTATTTGATGTGGATGTGATGAGGAATGCTGAGGGGGCTTATAAAGCTCTAAAGTTCGTCTCCCTCCAGCTCACGCGTCACGTCAACAAATGGCGTCCCGAGGACACGAGAAGTGGCCTCGGTGTCTCCACTTCTATTAAGAAATGTAATGAAATGTTAACATTGTTCATTTTCGCTTCTACATAATTGTTTATTTCAAAATAGCCGTCCCCTTAATAATATACAGGCAGCGAGAACGTGGTGTTATTGCTCTATGTGACTGCATGCGTGCATGGTAGCATTACATCATGGCCGTTTTATAGAACACCCCACTGTAACCAACGCTTGAGTTGTGTTTACATGTGCATCGTGTTCCAGGTGAGCAGAAATCATACACCTTGAGGGTAACTCTCCCACGTCACGCGTTGGCTAAAGGGGGTCTCCCTGGCGCCACCTCGTCTGCGGGTGGTATTGTCGTTTCCTTGACCCGAGATGAAAGGATGCGGGGTTTACATGCACTCCTGCTTCGGTCGCCTCCTGCCTCTTTTGTGACTTTAATCAGATTGATTACGGATTTGTCTTTAAGATTTTCTTTTCTGTTTTCATCCATTTGCAAAGTGACATGACTTTTAGAAATAACATAAAAGGGAATTAACAACTTGAGACGACGGGGTCTAATAATCCCGTTGTGCTCGTCCCACCGTGACATACATGAAGAGTCTAAACCTGGCTGCCAGGGGTGACATTAAGGAAGTAATGGCGAACACGTCTGCTGGTAATACTTTCTCTGGTGTTACGACGTACCAGTGGCTTAGCAAGGGTTCTCTGGGCCTTAAAACAAGCAAGGACAATGGCCCCCAGTCTCGTAGCCTGGAGTAAAAAAGCTGCTATATTTTGGACTCTGTAGGCACTCACACCACTGGCCCCAGCGTCACTCCACCGGCTAACTATTGATACATAAGACAGACCCTGCACAGATGTTAAAAATAAATACAAAATCCCCTTTTCCCTTACACGTGGGCCATCCAGTGGTGTAGCAAGGTAGGGGCGGTCCACCCCAGGCGGCACGAGTTTTGGGGGCGGCAGCCTTTGACACACCCCCCCCCCCGCTCTTACCTGTGGCTGTCGCGGGGCGGCGGCCGCAGGAATGACCAACACCCCCCCCCCCCGCACGTACATTTGGCCCCAGGCCTAGCTATGCCACTGGGGCCAATGCTGTTAGACCACCAGCAAGTTGGTCCTCTGACCCTTCATAACACAAGCCCCTAGGCAGTCGACATTTCCCCCGACCCCCTCGTAAATTATCTCCTAATACATTTTTAATTTTACCAACCAACATTTTTAATAAGCCAATTTTATTACACAAAACTAAACATTAACAATTATTAATGTTCTTAAACTAAAAATAATTGGAAGCAATTTAAGAAAGCTTGATTGTAATTTTCTTTCAAGATCAAATCAATATTATCTTGATCCATTGTCGCCGGGCCCCTAAAAGGAGTGTGGCCCATAGGCCAGTGCCTACTTTGCCTATTTGGCAATCCGGAACTGCAAACTGAGGCCATATGCTTCACCCTGGGCTGGTCTATAGCTTCGGTGCCCCTGCAGACTGCCCTTCGGCATCTTCACAATTATGTTCTACAAAGCGCTACATACAGCCTGCCTTGTATAAGCCGTGCAAATTGCAATTCTATGCTAGGGGATTCAGTCTTGGCACCCAGGGAACTGAATGTAAGAAACCGGAATAGAAAGGTGATTTTATGTAACATAGGCTATGTTTTACAGCGTAGGCTGTATGTCTTATTTGCACTGTAGAGAAATGTAATGCCTCCTGTTATATTACTAAACAAGCACTGACTGAGAAAATAGGGCTAGCGTTAGGGTAAAACATACATGCACTCATCCATGCACGTAACTCAGTGTGCATAAAGGTATACAATCATGAAACACACATACAAGTACTCATGCACGCTTAAAACACATGCAAAAACATCAGTGCTAAGGCAGTACAGCTGTCGCAAATAAGTACACTTGCTGTTCTGTTGGTTGATCGGTGAATGGATAGGTGGTTGAGTTTGGGTGTAGGGGTAGATGGATAGGTGGGTGAGTGGATCGCTGGATGGGTGGGCAGGCAAAAGGATGGATGGATTCCTGCATGGGTGTTGTTGGATGGGTAAATACATGGGTGTGGGTGAACAGGTAGGTGTGGCTGGATGCAGCAGTGGCTGTTACCGGGTGGGGGGGCGGGTGGATGGGGGGGATTAAATTAAAAAAGGACTTACCTTTAACGGCCGTCTGCCGCAACTCCTCCGTCCTCCTTCCTTGTTCTGTTCCTCTTCAAGTCCCGGCTGGCAACAGGAAGCACCCGGACAGACAGGCTCCCCTGAGCCAATCACAATGCTGCAATGTAGCATTGTGATTGGTCTGAGCGCCGTGGATCGGCGCACAGACTGCAACAAGGAGCCTGTGCATGTTCCTGACCAGGCTGTGTAATGCAGAATGCTAGGAACATGCAAAGTGCGCATTAACTGTTTGGTCAGCCCAAGAGGGATGGCCAAACAGTTTATGCACACTTAGGGAGAACACAGCACTCCTCCCCTGCCCTAGCCAGCCCTACCTCACCCCACCACTGACTGCAATAGGGAAAATAAAATTATAATAACGATATGTTATTATAATTTTATTTTTCCTTTTCAGCAGTAGGGCGACGCTCCTCCGCCTTAGCGGAGGAGCCGCCACTGGCTGGATGGGCATATACATGGGTGTGGGTGAACAGGTAGGCGATTGCATGATTTTGGGTTGATAAATAGCATGCAATTTGGGGGATGGATAGATGAATGCATTGGCATGCATAAATGTGTAAGTGTGGATGGATGAACTGGCTGGATTTGGGTAGATTAATCAAAGTTTAAATGTGGGTGGATTAATGCATCAGTGTGGGCAGATGGATAGATGAAATCAACTTTGGCAGGAACCTGTAGAGGGGCTGGTCAGCCACACAATGATTTAGCTTGTCTGGGGAGGAGTGGGGGTTGCTTAGAGACTTCGTGCCCCTCAAGCTGTCAGACATCCTCCGGGGCAGCTGCTAATGGTTTATTGGCCCAGATATCACCCCATTATTAGATTGTTGGCAGCACTGCCTGATGGGGGTGAATCTGTCGTGTCATGTAGCAATCTCTACTATGGCTAAGAGAAAAGCAAGAACCCTGCCGGGTGGGTTTTCAAATTATAAACCTTAAAGCATGGTGAATGTGGAAACTTAGATTGAAGCTTTATCTACAGGCGGTATTACCAAAACCAGTGGCTGAAAATTCATTGAATGATCTCGCCCCATCCTTGACACAGGAATGCCACATCCCCAGGCGGGCCATTACAGGACCTCGAGATATGGGTGTTGACACTGATGATGCCTTGGCCCTCCGAGGACCCCAGATTTCCTCATTATCCTTTTCAATTGGGAAAAAAACTGAATAGACTAGACGATCTGGAGAGGTGATATGCGGCTACTTTATCCAGTTACTAGAGAGAAGAGATAATTTTACACAAACCTTTTAATAAAGAATTGCTGCCAATCCAAGAGCAGCCCTGGTCTTGACCGGGCCCATACACCATCATACCCATTTCAGTTATTCACCAAAAGCAGGCTGTAAAATCCAATCTAAGGTGCGTTTAGGAGTGTGAGGGGCAAGCATAAGACCTATGGGTAATGCATGCTCTCTCCCACCACCTTATGTATTCACCTCAGGCGCGCAACTAGACCCGAAATTTGGTGGGGGGCTAACACTCCCAGCCAGGCCTGGCCCTAGCACTGGCCGCACACGGTGCAACAGTCTTTTTTGGCGCCCCTCCCCCATTTCCTCCTTCTCAGGGAATTCCCTCACTACCACTCACCAACAATGCACCTCATCTCTCTATAGCACCTTTCTGACAAACGTTTCATTTTTTTATAGCGCTACTCCTAGGTTACTCACACTCAGTTCTGTGATCTGCATGGTACACGTTCTTTGTAGAAGGCGCATTAACCCTCTGCGCTGTGTGGATGGTAGGAGTGCCCATGCAAGTGCACAGTGAGCAACGCAACAGTGTGAGAGTAGGGTAAGAGGAGTGACTGCAGGGTGAGTGTGGTGACCATATGGTTTTGGGTGCGGATGTAAATGCAGAGTGGGAGGAATGAATGCATGGTTAGTGATGGACTTGTTTGAGTGAGATTGCAGATTGAGCAGTGAGGGGGACAGGTGAGTGAAGTGTCACATGAGTGCAGGGTGAGTAGTGTGCTCATGTGACTGCAGGGTGAGGTACAGGGTGAACAGCGCAAGAGCATTGTGAGTGCAGAGTGAACACTGTGAGTGCAGGGTGAGCGGGTGAATGGTGTGAGTGCATGGTGATCAATGTGAGTACATTGTGATCGCTGTGAGTGAAGGGTGAGCATGAAAGTGAAGGGCAAGAATGAGGAGTGAGTTGTCTGAATGCAGGGTGCATTCCCAGACACTTGCAGTAACTCAGCATGTTATTGACGGCGGCATAGGGTTTCAGATATAAGTTAAACTATTGCTATTATGGCATTAATATAGCCTTATAGCCCTCCGTAGCGGGCTATACCGGCTATTAAAGGCCCGCTCCAGCGTTAAAGGCCCGAGCCGAAGGCGAGGGCCTTTAAAAAGGGCGCGGGAATTTAATAGCCGGTATAGCCCAGCTACGAAGGGCTATAAGGCTATTCGAACATTCTGCCACTAGAGGGCAGAATGTTCTAACAAATAAAACAAAGGGCTCTCGGAGCCCGAGGGGGTTTAAATCCCCTCGAGCTCCGAGAGGCCTTTGTTCACAGCAATAGCTGCGAACAAAAGCAACATTGGAATGTTGCTCTGCGGGCCTTTACCGGCCCATAGAAGCTCAGAGCACTCCATTGTATTCAATGGAGTGCTCCACATTCCAATGTTCTAATCAGGGATCGAAGGTGGAGGAAGTAAATAATGTGCTGATCCTGCAACAAACTTCCAGTCTTATGATTAGGGTTGTCAGCTCATTATTTTGATGTCCCAGACGATACAAAAATAAGCAGTCACCTAAATTCGAGCAGCAAATCTAAATAGAAAGCACTTTTAATTGTGTTCTAGGGCTGCCTAAATGATCCATGATTGATAATTAAAGGGAACAAAGACAGAGAAGTCACATTACAAATGAATACATACCTTTTTATTTAGAAGCCTATGTAGTGTCAAGACGAGGTCTTTGCAGGCTCTTTAAACAACACATGGCTGGCATTTTTCTTTTGGCAACCCTACTTTATATTCCTTTTCATGAAATGCGTTCTCACACTACTGAAGGAAGTGACCCGATTAGGGCCACCCGGGTCACTCGCGACCACCTCTCAGCCTTCCATACAATTGAAGAGTCGGTCAGGCAGTAGAGAATGCAAACCAAGTATGTTTTATTCAGGATACACTCGAGTGGAGTCCAGTCTGACCAGCCTCCTTGGATTGCAGCAGAGGGACTGACTTCAGCAAGCATGGCAATACAATATGTACAACTCAGAACCAATAAAGACACACCCTAACTGGAAATTTCCAGTTGGTAGCTGGTGAACAAAGGGGATACAGAAGGATGAGTTTCATTCCTGAGACCGGGCACATGCTATCTCAGTGCCAAGGTCACTCTGCCTGCACCCGCCGCTCTAAGGGTGGGAGCAGGCCTATCTAGTTTGAAAGGTATGTACAGCAAGGACAGTATATTCATTGGTACAACAAAGCTCAACCTTGGAGAAACGAAAACTATTGCAGCTGCTTTCAGTTGGGGCAGAGAGAGAGAGTGAGACAGAAGTTAGTTTTGATCATGGCTCAAAATGGCGGCTGATTATAAAATGGTGCAGCGAATGCTAACTTAAGACATACAATGCATGGATAACTCAGCTAAAACATTTTCATTCCAACATTACGGCAGTAAATGCAAAATACAAATGTAAGGGATAGGCAGAGTGGGGGCCCAGTGGGTACTGGAACCAGAAAAAAACTAAGCCTTGGTAACCAGTTTACAAAGGTATGTAAATATGCAAATGGACTTTAAAGACCTGTGAAAACTCGGGCGTTCCGGAGATAAGACTCCAGACACTGCCCAGCCTGAGTCCACAGCAGCTCGAGCTGCAGCAGCCCGGGCTGAGACACACTGCGTGAGGGGCTGAAGCCCTTTTAGCCCCATGGGCGTTGCATGCCTGATTCACCTTGACCAACAGGCCTGATCTTGAAGCCAACCAAATGGTGGACAAATCCTCTATGTTGAATAGGGCTCTGCAATGTCTATGCCACAGTACTTGTGGCAAGAATATTGACCTAAGCAATATACACATGGTGCATCAAATAAGATGGGTAGATCCGGAACCCAAATTATATGCTGGAGATGGTGTTGTTGTTACATTTCCTGCTCCTGTGATACCTATAGAAGCCCAGTCACGTAAGGTTTGTTCCAATTGTTTTCTTTTATAGACTCATGCCAGACAGCTTTATTATGGTATTGTTGACACATCCGTTGAAGACAGTGGAGTAGCTCTGGGCTTATGATGGCTGGTATAAGACTTCTGCCCCAACATTCCAATGTCGGTCTTTCTGTTTCTCCCTTTATAATTTAAAATTCTACCCTCAGTGGGTGGAATGTTCTAGTAGCCTTGTAGCCCTTTTGCCCCAGGCTATATTGATTGTTGATGGGCTCTCCCTCGTTATAGGCCCAAGCTGCAGGTTAACAACTGCAATAGACCTTGGCAGTGGGCTATAGTCCATATTAGAACAACCAGTGCAACTGTTGGCAGATCATGACAGGGTCGAGATGCACAAGAGGCAGCAAATTCTTTTAGCAAAGGAGGCTATGGTTGCAATCCCTAACCTGCTGAGATTCCAACTAGCAATCTCTTTGGTAATAAGAGCATAATGAGGGAGAGGTTAGGTAACACATACCTTGGGGTTTTCGTGTGAAAATAGGTTTAATGCCCTTTTAACACTAGATGCTAACAACTGACTGTAAGCAGGCAAGTAAGAGATCCCTACATACAGCCTTCAAGATTTTGGGTCTATTTGCCTGCTTAGTCAGTGCAAAAATAATAAACGTGTTCTCTTTCGTCATCAGATACATGTTGTGGATTTCGATCGATTGCTGGGCCCCTTCCAGTGTAAATAGTAAATGTTCCCCTGCAACCTTGACTATTCTTGGAACTTCTGGTCTGAAAGATAAATTCAATGACTTCGATTAGGACACTGTAATTTATGACAAGATTTGTTTATAGGAAAGTTGGTTAATCGACCCATACCAACTAGATGGACACAGCACTCTTTTAGTCCCTCTTTTGTTCCTAATAGAGGGCGCCCTTCTGGTGGTACTAGAATGTCGTGCTTGTCTACTCCATTAACAATCAACTGCAAAGAAACAGAATTCAGATTGACTCTGGGTTTACTATTGTACTAGTTAACTAGTACATTCATTATTTTGGGGCCATCCTGTCTCCACACATGGTCGCATTATCTGAGTTTATAGATGACATGTTGCATGTTTCCAATTGCTCCACTTTTGAAATATTGATTGTAGGAGACTTTAATGCTACATTGGGCTGGCCTACCTCACATTAATCAGGTATTGGCGCAGATATTCAATAACAAGGAGGGACGCCTGAAAACGAATGGGGGCGGGTAAAACAGGGGATCAAGCAGACAAATCACATCAAAAGAGGAATACCCGCCCTTATGCAAGAATTAATTATAAGGCCCACAAAGGAGTCCTAAAATAATAAGTGAACAACCAAGGCTCTCAGGAGTATATATTGGGAAGAACCAGGAGAAACAAAGAATATGTTTTTCTTTTTATTAGCAAGATATCAAAAAATATATTTTTTACTTATTTTTCTTTTTCATAGCATGTTAATACAAACACATAAAATCTAATAAAATGAGTACCCCACACACACACAGACATACATACGTACACACTCAAAAGATTCGCAGTGAGCTCTGAACACCAATCGTACATTTCAAACACTGCACATCTATCAAGATGTTAAAAAGGCCAGGGGATGAGCTGATGTTCAATAGTTTAGGTCCAGATGAAAACAAGGAAAACCCGATCACGGGTTCCGAGGACCAAACGCCGACGCGCGTTTCGGTGAGACCCCACAACAGGGGCTACACCTTCATCAGGGCAGGTCATATGCGGAAAGATAGATGGCGTGGGACACCCAAGTACCTACAACAACATAAAACTATGTCATTTCCTAAATACATTTATACATTTTTTAATCAATATATACATGAGAGACCTTGGAAGAAAGGGGTAAATCAAAAGTAGGATGATAAAGGCCAGACACAATGGTCAGAACAGATAAGCAAGGAAAGTTGCATCGAAAGAAACAGAGAGACCCCAATGGGGTCCTGAGTTTAATATATATAAAAAAACAAGTGACTCCTGTGCAGGTGAGTAATAAAAAAATATATAGAAAGAAGACTAGACCAACACCAAGGAGAAATACCGGGAATAATTCCCATGATTTGATAGCACCAAGAAGTGTGGGCATGTGTTAAAGTGAATAATTAAAAAAGTACGTACGCATACCTAGAATGGTATTTTAGCGGAACATCAAGAAGTGGTATAGCATTAAAAGTATGGCCAGATAATCCTCAGGGACTGCTCGAAAGCATACAAAGAATCTATAAAGATAAATGGCTATTAGCGCTTTTTAAAAAAAATTTTTTTGAGTTCCTAACATATAGTAGAGGCCCCCAAAAAGGTTCCAGTGTACCTACCCGTAAAAGCCGCATATGAAGGGGCTTAACGAGGAACCATAGGGAGAGAAATGATTTCCAAGGATGGCACCAAATCAGTATTTCAAGGCGGGAGATCCAGGGAAGGAAGATAACTTCCTAGGATCGCGCCAGATCAGTTTTCTGAGCGGTCCTTAAGCTCCATTCAGTGGCAAATAGATAGATGCATCTTTAAAAAAGATATAAAGGGCATATATAAGCACAGTGGGAAAAGGGAGGGGGGTGCATCTGAAGCGTTAACAGACAGCACTAAAAATAACACGGATGCCTAAAAACACATAACAAAATGACAGAGGCCCCCAGGGGTAGCATTACCAGGGAAGGGGAGTCCGCTAACTACACGCTAATTAACGTGGCCATACTACCGGCAATGAAAGCACTGCTCAAGGTAGTAGAATATCCCAAACGAGAGCAATTACAACCCCAAGGGCAGCCAGGAAATCAAGGATCAATACCTGATGGAGGGCCGCGTCTTGGATCTCACGGGATTCCGTTGAAACAGGCAAGGATTCTGCCCGTATCCACCACAGGGCGAAATGAAACGAGAGGCTGAAATTCTGCTTTTAAACGCGACGGGAGGAAGAGACGCCGGGTCAGGGATGCAAACAGAAAAGAAGGACACCAAAACATGGAGGTATTGTTACTCGAACATGGCGGCCATATTGGTACTGGGGAGCAGAGTAAAAGAAAATATGCACGCCCATGGGCATACAGGGACACAGAATAATATAGCGTTAGGTCACAACACGAATAACAAAGATAGGGCTTATCTGAAAGAATAATTAGGCTGGACAGATGCCAAAAAAGGGGGGGAGACAAGCCGGAGGACGAAGACAACCCAAGAGGGGAGGGTTTTTTTTTTGTGACAGCACCGAGTTAGAACCATGTTGGTGCAAGAGGGCAATATCAAAATTCCATACCACATGTATGCCATGAAAGAAATGGTACGATATTAACAGCAAAAAAAAAAAAAAAATGTATAAGATTTTATATAATTTAGCCAGCGTGGAGAGGACAATTCTAAATAATGGCATTCTCCCAGGGACAAACTTCATTGAGGCCATTTTTTTCCGAATTTAAAAATAAATCCAAAAAACCTTCCGTTTTTTCCTTACTGAAGTGGGATCCTTACCCGGGGCGTTTTGACTTTTTCAAGAATAGACCACTTAAGATCTAATTCAGTGTGTTGTTTATTGAGCCAATGCTCTACCAAAGGAGCTGAGGTCTTCTTGGTGCGTATATTAGATTTGTGCTCCCCAATTCTAAATCTGGCTTCACGCCCCGTTTCCCCAATGTAGATAGAGTCACAAGGACATGTGATGATATAAACAACATTAGAAGTCCTACAATTCGTCATCTCGTGAAGGGATATAGAACGTTCGTGGACCTTAATGGTGTCACCAACCAGTGCATGGGCACATGCCTGGCAGGAGACACAACGATGGTTGCCCTGAATGGGTCTTAGGCCAGTGATGGATTTCTGACAAGGGCCAGTTGCAATAGGTATCTTACCCATCACTAGGTGGTTTTTCAAGTTCTTATTCCTTTTGAACACAAACAGTGGCTTTGCAAGTCTGGGCTCACTGCTGTCCATGTTGAGAAGATACCAAAGAGAATTAACAGTACGTCTGATTTTATGACTTATGTTAGAATGTTTTGTGATACATACCACTCTGTCCATTTGTGGATTTTCCTGGGTCTGAAACATCGCTTCACGGTTAAAATATCTGGCTCGCTTGAAAGAATCCTTGACCAGTTTAGCAGGATATCCACGGTTGGCGAGTTTGATTTTAAGGATGTCAGCCTGTTTGAGGAAGTCGCTGATATTAGTACTGTTTCTCCGGAGACGGAGGAACTGACTAAACGGGATGCTGTCTCTTTGACAGCGAGGATGATAACTCCCATACTGCAACAAGGTGTTTCTGGCAGTCGATTTGGTGAATAGCGAGACAAACAATTTGTTCTGGTTGTGTTCGATCCACACATCCAAAAATTCCACTTTATGGTTGCTGGAATGGGCCGTAAATATCAAATTACTATCGGCCGCATTAATCCATGAAATAAATTCATTAAGGGATGCAGAGTCCCCCTCCCAAATAAAAAAGATGTCATCAATGAACCGAGACCATGCTCGGATATTTTCGTAGAAGGGGGCCATCTCATTGTAGATGTGAGATCGTTCAAACTGACCCATATATAGGCAAGCCACGCTAGGAGCACAGGACGCTCCCATGCTTACTCCTTGGATCTGATGGAAATAATTGTTGTTAAATTCAAAAAAGTTCTCACCAAGAACTATTTGTAAGCAGTCAAGGATAAATGAGGCATTGGTGATGCTAGGTTCGTTAAGGAGTATCTCTTGTATAGCTCTCATGGCACCTTCCTGTGGTATGTTGGTGTACAGGGACTCCAGGTCCAAAGTGACCAGGAGTTCCCTTTCACCCGCATACGGCAGCCCTTCTATTAAGGAGATGAAGTGTCCCGTGTCCCTAACAAAGGAATCGAGTTTCTGGACTAAAGGTTTTAGAAAATGGTCCACATATTTAGCGAGTGGCTCCGTGGCCGCTCCAATCGTAGATACAATGGGTCTCAAGGGAGGCGGCACAGCATCTTTGTGGGTTTTTGGAACACCGTAGATAATGGGCATACGGGTATAAGTGGGTGTAAGGTATTCAGCTTCGCTGGAACAAAGAACAAAGAAAACCCTTTTCCACAGCCGACGCCACTAAATGTACAATAGGTTGTTTCAGTGCCGTTTCAGGATTCTTCGTGATGCGTTTGTAGTGTCGAGTAGAGGAGAGAAGGGTGTTCATCTTCTCAATATATGTAATAGAATCAAAGATCACAATCCCTCCCCCCTTGTCACAGGGCTTGATGGTCAGTTGCCTGTTGTTCTTAAGGGACATTAGGGCTGAGTTTTCTGTTCTCGAAAGATTGTCCGAAGGTCTAGGGACAAATTTAATAATCTTTTCAATTTTGGACTGGACTGCCTTCTCAAAGATGGCCACCTCGGGGCCAACCGAATCGAGAGTAGGAGTAAATTCCGAGGGCGGTTTCAAACCAGAGATATTGGTCAAATTATCAGGAAAAGGTCTAGAAGAAAAATAATTTTTAGTCTGATTTTCCTGAAAAACAAATGGAGATCTTTCATAAATTCAAATTTGTTAAAGCCGATTGAGGGAACAAAAGAAAGACCCCTAGATAACAGAGAGAAGGAATCAGGTTCAATGTTGGAAGTAGACAGGTTAAATACTGGAATGCACTTTATGTTTTCCAGTATTGTTGATGTCGCGCATTGAACATCAGCTCATCCCCTGGCCTTTTTAACATCTTGATAGATGTGCAGTGTTTGAAATGTACGATTGGTGTTCAGAGCTCACTGCGAATCTTTTGAGTGTGTACGTATGTATGTCTGTGTGTGTGTGGGGTACTCATTTTATTAGATTTTATGTGTTTGTATTAACATGCTATGAAAAAGAAAAAAGTAAAAAATATATTTTTTGATATCTTGCTAATAAAAAGAAAAACATATTCTTTGTTTCTCCTGGTTCTTCCCAATATATACTCCTGAGAGCCTTGGTTGTTCACTTATTATTTTAGGACTCCTTTGTGGGCCTTATAATTAATTCTTGCATAAGGGCGGGTATTCCTCTTTTGATGTGAATTGGCGCAGATATTGCCTCAAACGAAACTAGGACATCGGGGTTGGGGAGGAGATAGGAGCATTGGGCAGGGAAGGGGGTAACTCGAAGGGATTCTTAAGATAAACTTTGCTGGATTTTCTGGACACTTATGCCATATGTAGCAACTGATATATCACTGGCCCCCGGCAGGTGACAACATATACCTACGTGAAAATGCCACCGAGCATTATAGATTATTTGTTGGTTAGAGCCCATTTCATTGAGTTAATTTAGTCATACGAAGTGATCAAGCGACGTGGTAGTGGCCACAATCCTATAGACATCCCTGTGCACTGTGCACCCTCCAGTACACTCATTAACTGCTTCACATATGTTAACAGGTCTAGACAGGAAGCAAACAAGCATTTGCAAAGCAATCGGTCTCGGCTTTGGGACCTTATAAGCATTTTGCCATGCACACTCTCTGGCAATGGGAGAAACCATTAGATTTGACAGGGGGTGAAGGTTCGGAGGTGACAGTAAGCATTAGCAAGAGCATGCAATAAAGTCACATTTAAAAGGAGACAGTTGCCAGACTGCACTTAGACTTTCTCTCGTTACAGCTCAGAGGGTTAGCACCTGCTGCACAGAACCTGCAGGTCACACGTGTTTATTACAGGGACTGGACATGTGTTTCATCATTCCAATGTCGCCGAAAGCAGTTTCCTTGATTTGGGCAGTGCTAGTAGCACCTGTGCCTTGCGTGAGAAATCGCTATAAAGGGTATGTTATGAATTGTAAAGTGCTTGTTACGGTAATTACTAGCCGAACACCTGCCTGCTTTGAACCAAACTGCAAATCACTCGCCAACACAGCGCCGGCGGAAGCCTTACACACTGCCATGCATTGATACCCGCAACAGAAACGGTACAATACACTGATATCTGCAAATAGAAACAGAGTAAAAGTCTGACCTTGAGACGAGCCCTGCAGACGCCCCCACTGAAGCTCCCCGCACTGTGCACGTGCTTCACTCACCATGTCAGCGCTGCCCAAGGTGTGAACTGTTGTGAAAGTGCCCTTCCGTCAGCCTTGCACGAGTCTCTAGCCCCCGTGCCCCCCAGAGCCGTGTCATCTGTAGAGGGGTCTCTGCTGGCTGCCGGGACACTGCTGCCCCCCCCACCCCCGTCGCAGCCACCCGTCACTGCCGGCGACACAACAGGTTCGAGGGTTGACCATCTGCCCCTGGGCACAAGGGAGGGCCTTATTTATAGACCCACGAGTGTTTGTGCGGAGACAACGAGGCTGCAAATTGTCATGTTAAAGGCCTGCTACCTGAGCTTTTTTAACATGACAGGTATATTTGTAGAGCGCCATAGCCTTAAGGCGCTATTGAGAAATAGCGGATGGGCCCTCATGGTTAGGGACACGGAGTAGAGAAACGGGGCCCAGTTCAGAGTGGAAGGCCAAAGAAAGTCCTCCGATTTTGGAGGGGAAGTGGTACATCCTCAGAGTCTGCCAGCAGGATATCTCCAGAGCACACCACTACGTCGGTGTATTCTGAACCAGAAATACAACGTAATTCTGAAATTGGAGGGTTACTCTGTTCCCGCATAAGTTTGTTTTTTCTTTGTATTCTGAGATTGTAGATCTGATTAATCCGTAGTGAGATCAGAACTACAGGTCCCATAATGTAAAGAAGAAACCTGGGTCGACGATAGATCTATAAAAATTGAGCACTATGAATTCTATGTAAGTGGGCTATCCACTTGTTCGCGATACTGATAAAGGCTGAAAAGATAGTAAATACAACACTTAACAAGATTGACTGGGACCCTAGACCTCTGTGCTCCAGCGAAACTACACCTGCCGCACCATTGGTAGTTACGGAATTCATGTGCTTTTCCTCCAAACTGTCTTACGTTGTTCATCACCACTGGCATGCCCATACTCATTCAACACTGGAGGGAACTTGAATAAAAATAAAACCCATATTATTAGCAGACTCGAATAACAATAATATCACTGTTAACGGGGAGAGGATGTGGCCTAACGGTGAGAGCTGCCGACTTTGTAGCGACGGAACGAGGTTCGAGTTTTGGCATTGGCTCAACATCCTGGACAAATTACTTAATCTCCCGTGCTTACCCAAAAATTAATGTTTCCTGTGTAATGTAACTGGTGCTCATGTAAAGCGCTCCTATAGCTTCCGGTCGAGTTAGCGCAAAAAAAAACAAGCACCACATATGAAGCGTTGTGCTTACACTCCCTACACACCTAAAGGAACAACGTAATAAAATGCAAAAGGAACATATAAAGCTGCAAAGTACAGCTAAAAACTGGAGAAATGTTTCTAAAACCGGTTCCAGTCCTAACCCTTTCTTTGAACAACATTGCACTGCTGCCTATGTCTGATTTTTTAAATTATTTAAATAAATAATAAATTGTATGTTTACACCCAAATCCGGAGACTGCTGATTATTTTATAGTTCTGCCTTTGCCACACACTAGAAGGTCTTCTCAAACAGCCCAAAGGAATGTAAAACCTTAAAAACTAAATGATCGGGATAAAAACTGCACAGTAGCAACACGCTGTAACGCGAAGAAAAGAACACACACTTTCTTCTCACTATCTATTTAAAAAAATATGCATCTCTTTAGAAGATCTTTGAAAGACGTGGCATTTTGGATAGGGAAGAAAAAGACAAAGCCCCACGAATCAAAAGGGATACACTGCACATTAATGACGTCATGCACAGGAAACTAACGAGCAGCCACAGCTTACGGGAGCGCGGTGACTCAACCCGTGAGCCCACGTCTGACTGCGCATGCTTTCTGCACAGACACTCTACCATCCTGTGCCAGCTCTCTACTCCTCCTCAGTGCGGCCGGACGACGTAAGAAGCACAAACTACTTTAAAAACTAGCATTGAAAATGCAATAGGACTCACATTTACGCGAGACCTATTGCATTAGAATCGGAAGTGCGGGTGGGAAGAAGGTACGAACGGGAGTAGGGAGGGGGGCTGGTGTGGTCTGAGAAGTCACGGACTGCGGGAGGGGAGGGGGGAAGGCAGGGGAAGAAAAATACTGTTGGAAGTAAAGGGGCTGCTAGCCGTGGAAGGATACAAATCACGAATGAGGAGGGACTAACAAGCCTCAAACCAATCAGAAGGCAGCATTTAACACAAAAGCCAATGGGCAGAGAGTGGGCGGAGCTTCCACGAAGCTTCCACACTACAGTATATACTGCATGCCTCGCAAAGCGATCGCAGCGCATTCGCACTGCAACGCTAGGCGAGACCTAAAAATGGCAGTGACAGAACGTTGCAGCTGGCCATGTTGCAAAAATCTAGTTGTCAAAAAGAACGTACAGTCCAGTTTAAATTTCTTAAATTGTACCTCTTCAAACATCACGGTTCTGAATGAGTTTCAAAAGATGAATGAAGGTATTGCTAAATTAATTATGGTACTCGCAATCAAATCCAGGCATGATTTGCTGCCGACTACAGAAGAGCAAGCAGGGAGCTATGTGAAGTGACTTCAACCACCTCCAGGGCTGTTAGGGTCTTAGCAAACAGGAATACTGCACATAAACAGGCAGGTCATCCAAGAAGCAAAGAATAAAGCTAGGACTAAAGCATGGGGTGAGATATTGGACGCTTCCAGGGCCAGGGATTTCAGACCATTTTGGAAGCCAGTAGCAGATTATAGGGAGGAATGTACCTTAGATGACGTTGTACATGAAGCAGAAAGGTATAACCTTTTTTGTATACTATATGTAACCTACTGTATGGAAGTTGTGTTCAAACCTGTTTTGTCAGAGGGCTACAAATATATACAGATTTATATTTGTGAGGCCTGGAATTCAATTGAGACCAGTGAAGCTTATGAGACCAGGTCCAGATGGGGTACTATTGCTTACAAACCCGGTTTGCAGTGATGAACCAGAGCGGATCATTTTATTCTTACTCATAAAAAGCTACATTTAATTGCATAATGTTGCTGGCACAACGTTGAAAGTATGAGATCCTGCTTGTCTGGTGACCAATAGGAAAACATATGGTAGTTTTGAACGTAGCAATTAGGTTTGCACTTTGAGTACTCAAGGCCCTGTAATGTATTGAATATTTGGAACAACTGCATTGTGATTTATCTGCTTCAAAAGACAGGGCCTATGGATTTGTTTTATCTTCAACTATGAATCGAAAGTGTGCAATGGCTGTGGTCTGAGATGTAGCAATTCGGATAGTACTTTATATATTCTATGCACTTTCTCGGAATCAACAGTTTTTGTGGTATCTGTGTCTTGATACACATGTTAGAATTGGATTCAGATCAGCTCTATTTTAGATCCATGAATTGCAAGTGTTTTGTGTCATTTTTTTATAATGTGTACTAAAAAAGCTTGTGGAAGTGGTAGTGTAATATGTCACGATGATTTCATGTTTTAGCTGATAGATATGATAGAAATTGTACCAGAGTATTTTTATTACATGAATTAAATGATTTTTGTATTTTTTCAATTAATCATACAAATAAAGTTAATTGATTTGAATAAACACAATCTGACCTTTGGGCACCATTTTTGACTAAGGTATTTATTTAATGTGGCCTGCAATTCTGAGGAATTTCCCTATACTTGGGCACATTCTATTATTATTCCAACCTACAAGAGTGGTGATCAGGAGAATAATAACTTTAATTAAGCAATATTCCCTTTTAGATCCATCATTTAAACATTTGGGAAGAATACTTTTAAATATACTGGAGGACTGGGTAAATAATACAAGCCTCTTATTAAGGTTCAGCTGAATTTCTGTCAAGAATTAAGTATAAAAGAACAATGTCTCAACTTCTTCCTGCTAATTGCTAAACATGCTAAGATAACGAAAAGGTGGGGGCATTTATGGACCTCATTTAATCCTGCTGACATATCCAGAGGGTGGGTAGGAAGGAACTCTGTTTAGTGAATGTGTTTAGTGAATGTGAGTCTTCTATAGGAGTAAAGGAGTATGTACTAACTGTAAACACTATATTTATGTTATCCCTCAGAGGAAGGTTAGGGAGCATGTTGTCTCCTTTTCTTTTCAGGTCGAACCTGCGACAGCGCATGCGCTCCATGTGCTGTTGCATGCAAGAGTATTGTGTACAATAAAAGGCTTGCCATTCATTGGTTTTGTTGCCTCTTTTCTTTGTGGACTCCTAATTGGCCAGTGCAGGCCAAGCGTCATTTCCATTCCTTTCAGTGGAGCATGGGCCAAGCACAGATTTATTCAACTTAATTAGTGCTCATCCGCTGCTTGCGCTGTGATTAAGGTACTATTTCTTCTTCCCCCCTCCCACTCCTGTTCCCCAAACTCCCCTCCTCCTGCTTTTCATTATTGCTGCTCACTCCCCCTCCTCACTTGTTTTGTTTTCCTCCTCCCAGCATTGCTGCTCCCACCCATTTCCCCCACACCTCCCTCTTGTTGCTAACCCGTGCTTTTTTTTAATTAACATATTGCACATCAGCATGGCTACTTTGCAACATGGATTTTAAAAATGTGTTATGATGCATTAAATTCTAGCCACGTCATAGCGCTTTTTTCCCTAACTTTAAGCCATGTTGCACAGCAGCATCTAAAAAATTGACAAAACCAATAGATCTCACATAGGTGAGACCTATTGGCTTTGCCAATGCTTGTTTCACTGTACAGTCATGATTTAGAGAGGGAGCTTATTGGTGTGTGCCGACACACCCCTGATTGAAATGTCTAGTTTTCCTCTTTTCCTTTATGCAGTTGACGCAGTATTGATGCCAAGAACTTAAGTAGGGCTGCAGCGTTTGGTGACCAAGTTTTTAAAATTTATATAGAGTTTAGCATTAAAAAACGAATGTGGCTAAATCTTAAATTATGTTGGTGGATCCAAAAACCTAAAAACCAAGTGCATCAGGGTAAATGACACATCTCTCAAATGAGCATAATCCTTTCCTTTTTGTGGGCTATCTTTGATGCCAACTTAAATCGTGGACCATGAGTTTTGCTAGAAGGAATGGGGGAATGTATGTTCTATCTATCCTGAGACTTGATAATGCAAACATATGGTGGTGGGTTGTGGGTCTACACAGGTATTAATTCCAACTAAATCCAGGAAAAAAGATTTGTGCATCAAATACTAGGTTTTAGCACCTCTTCCCCTGTGTGTGCAGTGCATCAAGAATAAGCAGTGCTTTACCTCAAGGACTTTGTTAAATGTGCCCCCTGCAGCTGTGGGTCTCTATCTTGTTGAATCAATACACTGAGTTGACCAAATCTATTTTAATGGACATCCTTCATATGGAATTCCCCCACCAAAATTCCGTGGTTATGTTATATTAGGGATGTCTTGGGTAACATTGGCTGTGATTAAATGTTTATGTCCGATCACAAGACATCACCATCATCTCCTACATCGATGACACCCAACTACTCCTTTTCCTGACAAACAAAACAACCACACCATAACAACATCTCCAAAATACATGGCTATGGTAGCATACTGTAGCTCAACTCCAACAAGATGGAAGTACTGGTCTTAGGTAACAAGACCTCCCCATGGGACTCCACCTGGTGGCCACTGCAGCTAGGACCAACACCCACACCCACAGACCATGCAAGAAATCTAAGGCTCATCCTAGACGACAAGCTCAACATGACGGCTCAAGTCAATGCAGTGTGCACCTCCTGATTCCACATTCTATGCATGGTGCAAAAAATCTTCAAATGGTTGCCTCAGAACACCTGACACATTGTCACGCAAACACACATCACCAGCAGGCTGGACTACGGCAACACTCTCTATGCTGGAATCTTTAAACAACTCCTACACAGCCTCTGGACCATCCAGAACACTTCTACAAGACTCATACTCGACTTCCCATGCCTCACCCACATCACACCACACCTCAGGAACTTCACTGGCTCCCCATTCACAAGCGCAGCCAGTTCAAACTTCTCATGCACACATACAAAGCCCATTCACTAATAATCAAACTCCCTTTCCTTAAAACCATATTCACTAATAATACCATTCATTCAAACTTCTATTAGGAAATTAGACCTTTCTCACCAGTAGACTATATATATATATATATATATATATACATATATATATATATATATATATACATATATATATATATATATATATATATATATATATATATATATATATTCACTGAAAAAAACCATAGGTTTTAGGGACAGTTATAGTTAGTTGGACATTGCACTCGTACAAAACCCGTGAAATTCCCCGTTATAGTTAGTTCAGCAAACTATAACTCGCGCCCCCGTAATGCACTGCTGATGACTTCACATATTACATCACTCATGACATGGTCAGTGACATCACTGATGACATCACTGATGACATCATCCAGTGACTGTGTGTTTCTGTAAAGTTTAAGTATGTTTAATATATATAGGGAAAGGCGTATTGAAGAATGAGTGGGTGTATAAGTGTCTGAATGGATGATTTAGTAGGTGCGTGACTGACTGTAAGTGAGTGATTAAACGTATCTTACTGAATGCATGGGTTAGTGACTAAACTGTGTGAATGTCTGTATCCGTCTGTCTGTTGCTGTGTAAGCGGCTGCATGGGTTTGTGAATAGCTACATGAGTGTCTATATGAGTTATTGATTGGTTGTCTGAGTATCTGTATGTGTGCCTGAGTGTTTGTGTGGGTGGGGTGTGTGTGACTCTGTGCATAGATGTGTGAGTGGGTGATTCACCGGGTGCATGGTTTCAAGAGTGCATCTGTGATGGACTGTATGGGTGGATGAGTGTGTGTATGAGTGTGTTAGTGAGTGAATGTATATCTCAGTGGTACATGTGTGAGTAACTACATATGTGAAAGGCAGTATATATGTGTGTTGGAGTATATAAAAGGCTATAAGTGAGAGTGTGTGATTGTGAGAGTGGCTGTATGGATGATTGTGTACTTGTATCAGTGATTGTATAAGAGCGTAAGAATGTGCTAGTATTTGTATGAGTAAGTGAGTTGGTGTGTGTATAAGTGTATAGGTGAGTAAATGGGTGTGTGATTAATTTTTGCATGACTGACTAGGTGTGTGAGTACCTCTATGGATGAGTGGCGGTGTGTGAGTGTTTATATAGGTGTATGAGTACATATGATAGTCCTGTACTGAGTGACTGTAAGTATGAGTGACTGTACGGGTGAGTGAATAGATGTGTGTGTGTAGACCTAAGAATCAGTGAGTGGGTATGTAGTTATTGGTATTGGAGTGTGTATGGTTTTGAGAATGGCAGTCTGTAATTTAGAGTGGGTGTATCAAAGGTTATATTAGGGTGTGAGAAGATGCATGAAATTATCACATGGATGATGTGATCAGTGATGTGATCAGTGATGTCATTTGAGATGTCATCAGTGATGTCATCAGTGATGTCACTGACCATGTCATGAGTGATGTAATATGTGGCGTCATCAGCAGTGCATTGCGAGGCGCGAGTTATAGTTAGGTGAACTAACTATAACGGGGAATTTCCACGGGTTTTGTACGAGTGCAATGTCCAACTAACTATAACTGTCCCTAAAACCTATGGTTTTTCAGAGAATTTCAAACGTTTTTAAATGCTAATTTCTAACTATAACGTGTCTGAAACCTATGGTTTTTCAGTGAATTTCAAAGGTTTTTTAAATGCTAATTTCTAACTATAACGTGCCTGAAACCTATGGTTTTTAAGTGAATTTCAAAGGTTTTTAAATGCTAATTTCTAACTATAACGTGCCCCGCCCCTCCCTTCACCACTGTGCAAAGCGCGCCCGTGGCGCGTTTTAAGTTGAGGATTAAGTCCCCTTGAATCATGAGGGTCCCTGGGGTCCAACTAGCCCACCCTGTACCTCCAGTATGCGCCAGGAGCTGCGTTGCAAAGAGGTGTTCAGAGGCCACGCCCCTTTACACCTCTCTGCAACGCAGCTCTGTGGCGCTTTCTGGATGTACCTGGTGAGCTAGTTGCTCCCAGGGACCCTCAGGACTGAAGGGATTTAATTCCCCATCTTAGAACAGCGCCACGGGCCTGCTTGCACACATGTCACCTGAAGCCCCGCCCCCTCCCTTCACCACTGTGCAAACACGCCCCGTGGCGCGTTTTAAGTTGGGGGATTAAGTCCCCTTGAATCCTGAGGGTCCCTGGAGTCCAACTAGCCCACCATGTACCGCCACAGAGCTGCGTTGCAGAGAGGTGTAAAGGGGCGTGGCCTCTGAACACCTCTCTGCAACGCAGCTCCCCTGGCGCATACTGGGAGGTTCCTGGTGGGCTAGTTGGCCCTAGGGACCCCCAGTATTGAAGGGAATTACTTCCCCATCTTAAAACGCGCCAGGGGGCACGTTTGCAGAGTGCTGCAGGGAGGCAGAAAGCACCCTAGACGCCAGGGATTTTTTTATAGGCCAGGGGTGGGGGCTGCCCAGATTGGGCATGCCAAAGCACCCACCCTACCCCCAAAGAAGGAATAAGACTTTATGCCCCCCCCCCAGGAGGCAGATGGGGGCAATGAGCCCCTGATCTGCCCCCGGGGGCAGGCAGAAAGCCCACTAGGCCCCAGGGATTTTTTTTTTATATATACGTAGGGGTGGGGGCTGCCCAGAATGGGCATGCAAATACCCCCACCCCCAAAAAAAAATGCTACAGTCTTTCTGCCCCTCCTGGGAGGCAGAAGGGGCAATAGCCCCTTATCTGCCCCCCCCCCGGGGTGGCAGAAAGCCCACTAGGCACCAGGGATTTTTATTTTTCCAAAGTTCAGGCCGGGGGCTGCTCAGAATGGGCATGCCAATGCCCCCACCCCAAAAAAATTTCCACAGTCTTTCTACCCCCCCCGGGAGGCAGATGGGGGCAATAGCCCCTTATCTGCCCCGTCGGGGGAACAGAAAGCCCACTAGGCACAAGGGGTAAATGTTTTTCAAAATTCAGGGTGGGGGCTGCCCAGAAATAGGAATGCCAATGCCCCCACCCCCAAAAAATATGCCACTGTCTTTCTGTCCCCCAGGAGGCAGATGGGGGCAGTAGCCCCTGATCTGCCTCCTGGGGGGGCATAGAGCCCACGAGGCGCCAGCGATTATGCTGGCTTTTTTTATACGTAGGGGTGGGGGCTGCCCATAATGGGCATCCCAATGTCCCCACCCACCCAAACAACATAGCCACAGTCTTTCTGCCCCCCTTGGGGGCATATCGGGGCAATAACCCCCGATTTCCCCCCTCCCCAGGGCGGCAGAAAGCCCACTAGGCACAGACTTTTTTGCGGAATGTGCCTACATGTGGAATGTGGGTCCTAGTGCAGCTGGCACCCAAGGAAACCTAGCAAACCTATACATTTTTGAAAACTTGACACTCAGGGGAACCCAGGATGTGGTGACTTGTGTGGCTCTCACTCGGTTCTGTTACTCAGAATCCCTTGCAAACCTCAAACTCTGTAAAAAAAAAACATTTTCCTCACATTTCTGTGATAGAAAGTTCTGGAATCTGCGCAGATCCACAAACTTCCACCCATCCCGCATTCCCCAAAGTCTTTTGATAAATATGATACCTCACTTGTGTGGGTAGGCGTAGTGCCCGCGACAGGAAACGGCCCAAACCGCAACGTGGACACAACACATTTTTACAGTGAAAACTAACCCTTTGTTTGCAAAGTGCCTAGCTGTAGATTTTGAACCATAGCTCTGCCGGCACCTAGGGAAACCTTGCAAACCTATACATTTTTGAAAACTAGACACCCAGGGGAATCTAGGATGGGGTGACTTGTGTGGCTCTCATCAGGTTCTGTTACCCAGAATCCCTTGCAAACCTCAAACTTAGTTAAAAAAACACATTTTCCTCACATTTCTGTGATGGAACGTTCTGGGATCTGCATGGATCCACAAAATTCTACACACCCCGCATTCTCCAAAGTCTTCCGATAAAAATAGTACCTCACTTGTGTGGGTAGACCTAGTGCCCACGACAGGAAATGGCGCAAAACATAACGTGGACACACCACATTTTTACAGTGAAAACGGACCCTTTTTTTGCCAAGTGCCTAGCTGTAGATTTTGAACCCTAGCTCTGCCGGCACCTAGGGAAACCCAGCAATACTATCATTTTTGAAAACTAGAAACCCAGGGGAATCTAGGATGGTGTGACTTGTGTGGCTCTCACCAGGTTCTCTTACCCAGAATCCCTTGCAAACCTCAAACTTTGTCCCAAAAAACACATTTTCCTCAGATTTCTGTGATGGAAAGTTCTGGAATCTGCGTGGATCCACGAAATTCCACCCACCCCGCATTCTTCAAAGTCTTCCGATAAAAATGGTACCACACTTGTATGGGTAGGCATAGTGCCCCCGACAGTGCTTAATTTGTAAAATATTAAGTGCAGGTGCTCAAATTTTTGGGGGGAGGCCACACCCACTTTCCCGGGTCCGCCCACTTCTCCAAGAGGCTGCACCCACTTCCTTTATTGGTTCCACCCACATCCACAAGCCTCAACACATCTTAGCCACCTCCTCACATCTTGAGTTCCGCAAGAAGCTAAAGACCTGGCTCTTCACATAAGCACCTCGGGGACCTCAGACCTATACACCTGCCCAAGTGCCTGGATATTCTCTCGGGTGATTAGTGTGCTGTACAAATCAATATATCATAACATAATATAACATATGGGAAGCCTATGAGAACAACTTAAAAGTGAGCTCAAATTAGAGAATGTGTGTAATTCTCAAAATGCAGCTTTAGGAAAGGTCATTGGAGGACTTGAGGCAGCTTTGCAAACTAAAAAGAATGTGCTTTGTACTGTGCTGTTTAAAAGATAGGAGCGGGTGAAGGAAGGAATACATTAAAGAAGGCAGCAACAAATGCAGGCAGGAAGGGGAGTACTGGAGTGAGGACATATATGAGTAACGGATGAAAGGAGGAGGAAATAAGAAAATAATGTGAAAGGAAGAAATGAAGGAATAGAGGGAGAAAGGAAGTGAATGATGTGTGATGGATGAATAGAAAGAAGAAAGGAAAGGAGCAAGAGCAGCATAAGGAAGGGTTGATAAGAAAGGAGGAAATTAAAGAAGAGAGTGAAGGAAGGAGCAGGAAAAAGAAAGTAAGGAAAGAATGGAGGAAGAGGAATAAATGCACCAAGGGAGGAAGGATGGGGAATGAATGAGGGTGTAAGGAAGGAAGCAAGAATGGAATGAGGGTGTAAGGAAGCAAGAGGGGAAAGGAGGCATGGCTGGAGGTGCTGAGGAAGAGAAAAAGGGAAAAGAAAAGATGGGACGAAGGAAAGAAAGGAGGTCAGGGGAATGGATACGAGTATGAAAGGTACTGGGTCAAGGAGGGACAGAGAGAATAATGACAGTGTAATATTGCCAAGAAATTGAAAAACAAAAGATTAAAATACATTTGTGTGCTTATCATACCATGTATGTTTGTAAAGCACATATTCACCAAAGGGGGCCTTGACACAGAATTTAAAATGTTGTTATCCAGCTTATAGGCACAAATTTTATCGACCTCAGAAAGATGAAAGACTGAGTTGCACACCAAGATTAAAATTTATGATTCTGAGAACAAACACTGATTCCTGGAGTGGATATAAAGAAATGTGCAAGAAGGAAAAATATAAAAGGGAGAGTGAGGAAGGAGGAGAGGTCTGGAGGCAAAGATAGATACGGTAGACAAAGAATGTGAAGAGAAGTGAGGAAAGCAGAGATAGGGAGTGGAAGACTGGAGTGGACCATGATGAGAAAGAAAAAGGAAAGAGGAGAAAGGGAAGAAGAGCAGACAGAAGTGAGGTGCATGAAAAGAGAGTGCAAGGGAAAGATGAGAAGGTGAAAAATGATAAGCAGTTAATGAGGGAGGTGGTGATTAAGAGGAAACTGGACGTAGGGCAGAAAGTGAAAGAAGGGAAGCAGTAAGGTGTGAAGGGTAGGAAGAGAAGCAGATAGTGAGGAACACCAAGAAAGAGTACACCTCTGCCTTATTAAAAATAGAGTAATTCATTATGTAAAGTTGAGAGGTGACAGGGCTGTATCGTTCCTGGCCAGCCTCATGAATGCATAGCTGTGCTGTCCAAGACACACAATAGCGATTTCCGGGCACCATATCACTGAGTGGCAAGCTTGGGGCGTGCCATTTGCGCATGCACTGCGAGAGCACGAGCCATTGTTAGTTCTAAGGCCTTGTTCTTTCAGAGTGAACACAGTGCTCCCCTTCTGGCAGACCCTGCCACCGATTTAAGGCATAATCTGTGCATTGCTTCTTGGCCAGAGCAACCCAGACGACTCTAGGAGAGCCAACATCGAGGCCAAGCTCACAAGGCTGCAGATTCGGGGTCCCAAACCCCGTGTGCGAAACACTATCGACTTCTGCCAACCAGGGGCTAGTAAAGTTAACAGGCTCAGTGATCTCGACTGTGCAGCGACAGAAAATGCAGGACAAGCAAGGGCGGTAGGCGAAGCACCCGATTAACAGCAAGTGATGAGCCAAACCAAACTTTGCGCAATGAGGCACTAAAGCCAAGCTTGTCTGAACAACGAGAAAAAGCGAGCCCAGCAAGTGATGTGCAGACGCCAACTTTGGGCAAATGATGGGCTGAGGCATGCACTGCCTAAAGAGCTCAGCTGAGAACGAACTTTAAGCAAACGACTTGGAACTTCAAGAGAACTTTGAGAGATTATGAGTCAAAGTGAACTTTGTGCGTGCAATAAATGTGCTAACGTCAACTTTGAACTTGAATGTGTTTGTCTTGACCTCGGAGTGCAGAGCGGTTCTCAGGAGCACAAAGGATGCTTCATTTCTGCAATTTAAGTAAGTTAAATGTCAACAGTCTCAGTGCGCCTCTGGAGAGTGTTAATAATAAAATGTGCCTTATGTTTTAGCGCTTGCTGCAAAGTACTTGAAATATCACAGCTTTCTGGCTCACTGAGCTGCTGCACTATGTGTGTGCGTGTCTCTCAGCCTCTTGCCCCCAATAAATGCCTGGTGCTCTCTGCCGCCCTGGATGTTAGTCTGTGAGTTTTTAGAGTGTGTGGCCTCATTAACGCAACTCATCTGGCCTGCTGGCTAGCGCCTGGGGCCGGGCATGTAGCGCCACGCCGACCGGGCCGCAGATCACTTACTTCAGGGTAACTTTTTAGGGTTAACTACCTGCTTTTGAAATAACATTACAAAAGCAGGGGTTACTAAACAGCCAGGCTACCCTACCAGCTTTACCCCACACCCCAGGCGCTCACCCACGTCTCCTGAACCACAAAATCATGGGGTTCCCGAGAACGTCTCCCAAGATCGTTTCCAGGAGGAACTTCCATCCTCTACTCCAGGAACGCATCTGGTGAGTCTGGGTGCAGAGTGATTCTCGGGAGCACAAAGGATGCTTTATTTCGAATTGTCCTTTCTTTCACGTAATCGCGGCGCTCCCCGCCTGCCAGCGCGTACATATAATAACGCCCTTTTGCGGCTCTTGTTGCTTTTATGAAGCAAGTAAATCAAATGTATAAAAATTATACCTGTATGTTTGCCGGCGCTCGTATATATTCACTTCTGCTGGACATTGTACAATGTTTATTGACAGTCCTCCATACTTCCAGCCTGCCGCGCCCCAGCTCAGCCAAAAGCCGCCTTCAGCCATTCTTCAACGGAAATGAAACAATGTTCCGTGAAAGGCAGGCGCAATCTGCTGCAGTGACATCACTAACGTGATGACGCCACGCATTTTCAGTATGCCTGGGCCAGGGTGGACTTCCTATGAGGACATACCAGGCCGCAGCCACAGAAGGAGAGCAGGCATTTATTTACATAATTACCGGGCCATCGATCTGCCGAAGAACAGTCGTATAGACCCGGCCCGGTGAAATAAGTGCCGGTGCTGAGCACCGGAAAGCACCGGCACAAATTAAGCACTGGCCCCCGACAGGAAACGACCCAAAATGCGACGTGGACACACCACATTTTTACAGTGAAAACTGAGCCCTTTTTTGCAAAGTGCCTAGCTGTAGATTTTGAACCCTAGCTGTGCCGGCACCTAGGGAAACCTAGCAAACCTATACATTTTTAAAAACTAGACACCCAGGGAAATCCAGGATGGTGTGACTTGTGCTGCTCTCACCAGGTTCTGTTACCCAGCATCCCTTGCAAACCTCAAACTTTGTAAAAAAAAAACACATTTTCCCCACATTTCTGTGATGGAAAGTTCTGTAATCTGCGTGGGACCACAAACTTTCACGCACCCGCATTCTCAAAAGTCTACCGATAAAAATGGTACCTCACTTGTGTGTGTGGGTCAAGTACCCGAGACAGGCAAGGGCCCAAAACATATTGTGGAGACATCAAAATTACCTATCACAAAACAACCTGGTTTTGCAAGGGGGGGCACCTGGGTTTTTGGCCCCGGGCTCAGCAGCCATCTAGGGAAATCTACCAAACCCACACATTTCTGAAGACTAGACACCATGGGAGTCTAGTGAGGTATGACTTGCGTGGATCCCCAAGCGATTCCCTACCCAGAATCCCCTGCAAACCTCAAATTTAGCTGAAAAAATCACATTTTCCTCACTTTTCTGTGTGGGAAAGTTGTGGGATTACCGGGCTGACACCAATTTCCTACCACCTAGCGTTCCCCCAGGTCTCCTGATAAAAGTGGTACCTCACTTGTGTGAGTAGACATAGTGGTTGCAACAGCAAATGGCCCAAATCGTACTGTGGAGTCTTCAAAATTACCTATCATAAAACTACCTTGTTTTGCAGGGGGGGGCCTGGTTTTTTGGCCCAGGGCTCTCGCCCATCTTGGGAAACCCACCAAACCCACACATTTCTGAAAACTAGACACCCTGGGGAGTCTAGTGAGGTATGGCTGGCGTGGATCCCCCAAAGTTTTCCTACGCAGAATACCCTGAAAACCTCAAATTTAGATGAAAAAAGCACTTTTTTCCACACATTTTTGTGTGGGATCACTGTGACGGCACAAATGTCCTACCACGTAGCGTTCCCCTTGGTCTACCGAGTAAAATGATACCTCACTTGTGTGGCTGTCCAATGCAGAATCCGCTAAAAACTTATATATTTTAAAAATGTAGCGCTTAGAATTTGTGGTGCTATAATTTGAATCCCTATGTTTTTGGGTCTTCCCAGTCACAGGCCATTGGCCCACCCACACAAGTGAGGTATCATTTTACTCGGGAGAACTAAGGGAATGCTGGGTGGTAGGACATTTGTGCCCGACATGGTGATGCACACAAAAATGATTGGAAAAAGTGATTTTCAGCTAAATTTGAGGTTTGCAGGGGATTCTGGGTAGGGAAGCGTTGGGGATCCACGCAGTCATCTCACTGGACTCCCAGGGTGTCTAGATTTTCAGAAATGTGTGGGCTTGGTAGGTTTCCCTAGATGGCCGCGAGCCCAGGGCCACAAAGCCAGGTGCCGCCCCCTGCAAAATCAGGTCGTTTTATGATAGGTAATTTTGATGTCTCCACAATACGTTTTGGGCCCTTGCCTGTCGCGGGTACTTCACCCACCCACAAAAGTGAGGTGCCATTTTTATCGGGAGACCTGGGAGATCGCTGAGTGGTAGGAAATTTGTGTCAGCCCGGTGATCCTACAACTTTCCAACACAGAAATTTGAGAAAATATGATTTTTCATCAAAATTTGAGGTTTGCAGAGATTCTGGGTAAGAAATGTTGGGGATCCACTAGCCATACCTTCCTGGACTCCCCGGGTCTCTAGTTTTCAGAAATGTGTGGGTTTGGTAGGTTTCCTAGATGGCCGCAAGCCCGGGACCAAAAACTCATGTGACCCCCTTGCAAAACCAGGTCATTTTGGAAACATCGGGGGCATCCGCATTTTTGGTCCCGGGCTTGGCAGCCATCTAGGGAAACCTACCAAACCCACACATTTCTAAAAACTAGAGACCGGGAGAGTCCAGGGAGGTATGGCTTGCGTGGATCCCCCAACGTTTCCCTACCCAGAATCCCCTGCAAACCTCAAATTTTGATGAAATCACATTTTTCTCAAATTTCTGTGTGGGAAAGTTCTGGAATCTGCGTGGATCCACAAATTTCCTACCACCCAGCATTCCCCAGGTCTCCCAATAAAATGGTACCTCACTCGCGTAGGTGGGTCAAGTACCCAAGACAGGCAGGGCCCAAAGCGTATTGAGGAGACATCAAAATTACCTATCACAAAACAACCTGGTTTTGCAGGGAGTCACCTGGGTTTTTGGCCCCATGCTCTGCGGCCATCTTGGGAAACTACCAAACCCACACATTTCTGAAAACTAGACACCCGGGGAGTCCAGCGAGGTATGGATTACGTGGATCCCCCAACGTTTTCCTACCCGGAATCCCCTGCAAACCTCAAATTTAGCTGGAAAAAACACATTTTCCCACGTATTATTGGGTGGAATCTAGGGGTGGGCGGAATTTGCGTAGTCGCGCTACGCAAAGCTCCGCGAAACGGTAAAAAATCTCCGCGAGCACGCAAAAGTTCCGCGAACACGCAGAATTGCTTGTTCCGCCCGTTCGCGATGCTTTTTTCCTGTTCGCGAACGCTGTTTGCATGCTCGGGGAGAAATATCTCACAAACACGCATTTTGAAAGCGTGAACAAGCAAAAAATTCTGCGAAGTCGCGGATCGTGGAATTTTTGGCTATTCCGCGTTCTCCGCGGAACGCGAAATTACCCAAATTCCGCAAATTCCGCGAGCGGAACGGAATTTACCGCCCAGGCCTAGTGGAATCACCATGCCGGCACAAATGTCCTACCCCACAGAGTTCCCCTCAGTCTCCTGAGTAAAAGGATACCTCACTTGTGTGGGTGGGGCAAGGGGCCTGTGAGCTGGGAAGAGCCCAAAACATAGGGATTAAAGGTATAGCACCGAGAATTCTAAGCGCTACATTTTAAAAAAAATACATTTTTAGCCAATTCTGCTTGGACACCCATACAAGTGAGGTATCATTTTACTCAGGAGACTAAGGAGAACGCTGTGGGGTAGGACATTTGTGCCGGCACGGTGATTCCACACAAAAATATGTGGAAAGGTTTGCAGGGGATTCTGGGCAGGAAAACGTTGGGGGATCCACACAAGCCATACCTCGCTGGACTCCCCCAGTTGTCTAGTTTTCAGAAATGTGTGGGTTTTGTAGTTTCCCATGATGGCCGCCGAGCCCGGGGCCAAAAACCCAGGTGACTCCCCTTGCAAAACCAGGTTGTTTTGTGATAGGTCATTTTGATGTCTCCTCAATACGTTTTGGGCCCTTGCCTGTCGCGGGTACTTGACCCACCCACACGAGTGAGGTATAATTTTTATCGAGAGACCTGGGGGAACGCTGGGTGGTAGGAAATTTGTGGATCCACGCAGATTCCAGAACTTTCCCACGCAGAAATTTGAGAAAAAAGTGATTATTTCAGCTAAATTTGAGGTTTGCAGGGGATTCTGGGTAGGAAAACGTTGGGGGACCCACGCAAGCCATACCTTGCTGGACTCCCCCGGGTGTCTAGTTTTCAGAAATGTGTGGGTTAGGTAGATTTCTCAAGATGGCCACCGAGCCTGGGGCCAAAAACCCCGGTGACTCCCCTTGCAAAACCAGGTTGTTTTTTGATAGGTCATTTTGATGTCTCCTCAATACGTTTTGGGCCCTTGCCTATCGCGGGTACTTGGGGCACCCACATGAGTGAGGTACCATTTTTATCAGGAAACCTGGGGGAACACTGGGTGGTAGGAAATTTGTGGATCTACGCAGATTCCAGAACTTTCCACCACAGAAATGTGTGGAAAATGTGTTTTTTTTCACAAAGTTTGAGGTTTGCAAGGGATTCTGGGTAACAGAACCTGTTGAGAGCCAGACAAGTCACCCCATCCTTGATTCCCCTGGGTGTCTAGTTTTCAAAAATGTATAGGTTTGCTAGGTTTCCCTAGGTACCGGCAGAGCTAGGGTTAAAAATCTACAGGTAGATACTTTGCAAAAAAAGGGTCATTTATCACTGTGAAAATGTGGTGTGTTCATGTTGCGTTTTGGGCACTGTGAAAATGTGGTGTGTCCACGTTGCATTTTTGGCTGTTTCCTGTCACGGCCACTAGGCCTACCCATGCAAGTGAGGTACCATTTTTCTCGGAAGACTTTGGGGAATGCTGGGTGGGTGGAATTTTGTGGATCCACACAGATTCCAGAACTTTCCACCACAGAAATGTGAGGAAAATGTTTTTTTTTTTTTTACAATGTTTGAGGTTTGCAAGGGATTCTGGGTAACAGAACCTGGTGAGAGCCAGTCAAGTCACCCCATCCTGGATTTCGCTGTGTGTCTAGTTTTCAAAAATGAATAAGTTTACTAGGTTTCCCTAGGTGCCGGCAGAGATAGGGTTCAAAATCTACAGTTAGGCACTTTGCAAAAAAAGGGTTAGTTTTCACTGTAAAAATAAAGTGTGTCCACGTTGCGTTTTGAGTCGTTTCCTGTCGCGGGCACTAGGCCTATCCACACAAGTGAGGTACCATTTTTGTCGGGAGACTTAGGGTAACACAGAATTGTAGAGCAACTGTTATTACCTATTGACTTGCGGTACATAATAAAAAACCATTGCAAGACGCTGCTTAGTTATTGGCTCTGTGTTCGTCGGGTTCTTGGTGAACCTACAAGTCCTATATATCCCCACAACCAGAAAGGTCCAGCGGATGTAACGGTATATTGCTGTCAAACATTTGTCATAATTAGAAGAAGTTACAGGTGAAAATGTAGGCACAAATGGCTGTTTTGTTCAACTCATTTTCAATTTTTCCTATATTCAACTGTTAGTTTCTATAACGAAACCTTGAAGGATCTACACAAATGACCCCTTGCAGAATTCAGAATTTTGTCTACTTTTTTAAAATGTATAGCTTTCTAGGGTCCATTATTGCTTTCATACCCATTTCTACCATTAACTGGAAGAAGCTTGAAAGCACGAAAAATAACAAAAATAGGCTATGTCCCAGTAAAATGCCAAAACTGTGTAAAAAAGTTTGGTTTTCTGACAAAAGTCTGTCAGTCCCTGAAAGCTGGGAAAATGGTGATTTCAGCCCCACAAACCCTTTGTTGATACCATTTGCAGGGAAAAAATCAGACGCTTTCATTTGGAGCACTTTGTTCCCATTTAAAAAAATAAGAAAAAATGTAGCTGTATTTTGGCTAATTTCTGGGTCCCCTCAGAGAATCCACAAACCCTGGGTACCTTTAGAATCCCTATGATGTTGGAAAAAAAGACGCTAAATTTGGCGTGGATACCTTATGTGGTCAAAACGTTACAGGGGCCTAAGCGTGAACTTCCCCAAATAGCCAAAAGGCTAGCACGGGGGGAGAGCCCTAGCAGCGAAGGGGTTTACGCTCGAGTATGCTTGTTTGCTTCTAGTATAAACTTGCGCGCACACCCACCCCCAGAGGCACTAATATCTCCACAGATGCATTGGGCTTATCTCCAGGGCCACTGCCACTGGGGTGCTCCTGTGCCCGGCCCAGGGGTTAACACCCCGGCTCAGCATCTGCTTCACAAGCCGGAGGGCAGAGGGCCCGACCCGGACTTGTAAACAGAGGCATGTTTACATTCCCTACACAAGGCGCAATCACGTACTTCAACAAGGAGGACTGTGGAAATGTTTACATCTGTTCCCTCTGGGTTTACCGTGGTGCTGAACATGTGGCTGTGCGGCCACTTCAGAGCGCATCCTCTACAGGAAGCCTCTCTGCTGCCTGTGCTTCACTGTGACGTGCACGGTGGTAGCGCAGAGGGCGCACGGATTGAGTGGAGGCTCTGAAATCGGACGGATGGTATTTCGGTGGGCACCCCGCAGCCGCCCATGTGTTCCATGGAGGTGGGTGGACATGGCAAACAAACACGGCCCAGCGTTGGTCCTGTGATCTCCTGTCCGTGTGTTATAAACACGGTCTCAGCACTGCAAAAGGAAATGCCATCGATAAAACTTTCTTCATGTGTTCAGTATTTTGGACACCTGAAAAATAGCTGCACCCACCCGGGTATCCATTCCCAGATTTAAAAAGAAAGAGAAATAAAGCTAGGGCACATAGCAAATGGCCTTTTAATGATGGCGGGGGAGTAGGGGGGTCCGATGATCATTCGATTGATTCCACTGACATCCCTGCTAGATAAGGCACGTCTCCAGGTCATCTCTCCTTGGAAGGGACCTCGGTGAGAAGGCCCGGCCTCTCGTGTTCAGCACGGAGCCGCTCAGCATTTCGTCTCCGACTTTTGATGTAACGAAGAAGCTTGTGAATATTTAATTGTGAATATGGGTGAAATACAAAGAGATTAAGTGTCTGGAACTGGAATCCGATGAATGGCACGTTTGTGCTGCATGTGCAGAGTACGCTATACTTTTTTTTTTAATATAGGCGCTACATCTTGAAAGTGCTGGTCGGGGACACTAAATGGTCGCTGACTTTTCTTTGAGAGATGCCACCCATTACCCACATGCAGTAGGCGCACACGATTGTACACGAGGCGCTGGCACCATCTAGTGTGTCGGAGGAGGTGCATATATCCTGTGTATCCTGTCCTGTGCACACAATGGGGCTGACACTTGTGTTCGGTGGGCCGGTGCGTGACATCTGCCCGCTGTGAGGGCCAGCTGTGATTTTTAGGAATTATGCGATAACGGGATTTGAATAAAACCAGTGTTTGAACAGGAAACAGCGGACGTTTTACAGCAGATGAGCAATCCACATCTCCCAGACACTAAACACGATGCAAAGCACAAGCGTTCTCCGTGCGTTAGGGTGTGAGTGTGCGCGCACCCATCACTAGTGGGTCAAGTCAGTCGCAGCGCGGAATGGAGAACGCGGAAACTGAAACTTGATTTTGTGTTTATTGGTTTGTTTATTTTTGATGCCGTGAATCTGGCTCCGCTTCTTTCATTTTCTGGGAGACACGGCTGGAGGCAATATATATATTATGTATCCTCCGTCACTTGTCCGTCGGTTTATTCCGATTTTTGGAAATGGTTTGCAATGCCCCGGGTTGCAGTCTCAATGTAGGTTAGATGCATGGCTGCTATTAGTTGTGGATACTACAGAAAAAACCCACAATGGTTTCATGTCAGGGACGTGTGTGCACTGTGGGCAGCTGGGTATATACACGTGTTGGGTGGTGAGTGAGTTTGCGTCTGCGTGTGGGATGTGTAAGCTTGTGTGGGAGAACCGTGGATCGGGTGGTCTCACTCGAGGCATGCAACGTTCAGGCACCAAATATACTCTTTATATGGCTCGTGAGTTATCAACATTGCCCCTGGGGCCTGGCTCACCCGGGGGCTTAAGGAAAACAAAGCGCGGGAGCCCGTGCTTTGTTTTTTTTGTTTTTTTGGCCTGATTCGCGCAACCAGCGTGAATTCGGACAATTTTCTTTTTAAAAAAATGCTTTTTTTGGACCTGGGGGTCCTTGTGGGACCCCCTGAGCAGGCCTAGGGGGTCAGGGTGTTTCTACCCTGCCCCCTTTTCTTGTTTTTTAATCTTTTTTTTTACTGTCTTGTGACTCGGTTTTACTGAGTCACAAGATGGCTGCCAACACTTCCTGGTTTGTAGTGTTGGCAGCCAATCAGAATGAAGCTCGTGCTCGGGAGGGTTCGCGAATCCTCCTCGGTGCTCAGATATATAAATGTTTATGTTTTGAATTTCTCAGCAACTACTGAACGGATTTACACCATTTAAAAAAAAGCACGCTTTCTGGACCAAGGCCTACCTTTTTGCCAACCTTGGTGTAATTCCGTTCAGCAGTTCAGTCTGTAGCTTTGGCTAAAGTTTCTATGGAAATTAACATGGGGAAAACGTGTTTTGGGACCCCCCTTTCTTTCTCGGCCCCCGCTTGATGAATCACCCTGAAACCTTCACAACAGGAGCTGACCTGAGTGAACCATTAGTTTTGAAAATGTCGCCAAGATTTGTCAAACGGCGCCAAAGGTATTGGCAAAAGAAAAAACGCTTTTTGAATAGAAACAAGGCCCTAACTATAACTACCTACTGGCGACCGCCAGTAGGTAATATATATATATATATATATATATATATATATATATATATATATATATATATATTACCTAATATATATATATTGTTACTAAACACTGAGCATAATTTCTGAGGGCCTGATTCACAAAGAGCCTCCGCACTCGAGGCAGAGGCCCAGCAGTCATGGGGAAGTCTCCACATTCAGGGCACAAATATCCGCAATGAGAATTCTCATAGCAAAAATACTGCCCCGGATGCAGAGACTCCCTCACGACTGCATGGCCTCCACCATGAGTGTGGAGGCCCTTTGTGAATCAGGCCCAAAGTGTACAACTCTACATTCCGCACTGTAAGAAATTGGATTATTGGTTGAAGGGGGTCAGAACCCATTTCAAATAACAATCACAATCTTTGTCATGGTGAACCACAAAAGCCACTAAATAAACATGTGCATAACTCTGGTAGCTTGGCACAAAAGCAGTCAGGCCTAACTTAGAGGCAGACAGACAGACATAACCACTTTATTCGATTAATTAAAATCACAAAAGTATAATACAAAAAGATCCATAAAAGCCAATGCATATTATCAGACAATACATATGGGCAATGATAAAATTAAACATAAAAAGCGTCAGCAACAAATATATAATTCATCAGAATTAATCAAGAAATTTTGGTAAAATTGCATAAGAATATAAAATTTGGAATTTCATACAACAGGTGGCATGGGGAGTCTCTTTTCCTAAGGCGAACCGCAGCAACTAAAAAATTAGCAACATTAAAAATGACCCAAGTGTTATTCAGCATCTGGAGGTAAAGCAATGCAGGTCTAACCTGTAGGAATCCCCTATCCCTCAAAAGGGGGACCAGGAACCTCCTACGAATATTACTATAATATTCGCAGAACATCATGAAATGTAGCGTGTCCTGTAGTGAGAAATTATCACACTGACATGTGCCTAAATCCTCTGGTTTGCACCAGCTCGTCAGATTACCAAGCGAGAAATGGATTAGATTAAGACGGAACCTGGTCAGGAGCCAGCGGTGAAAAGGCTTAGTTACGATTCTCAAATATGGCTCCATTAATAGTGAGGATTTTGTCAAATAATGAGCCCTAATAGTGGATTTCTTTAGTTCCTGCTCTTCACGTTCCATTATTAAAATATTCGTAAATTGTGACTTAGCCCATTTCACATCCTCCTTTTAATCCTTTCAGGAGCATCAAAAGTTCAGGGCGCCCCAGTTTCAAAAGCATGGACTTAACATAGGATAGCCATGGAATACTGCTGGCTTTATCCAAGGTGACACAATCCCTCATAATTAAGTGATTCAGCGATAAAGCTGGGTTGAGCCAGGTTTTAAGCCAGCATATCAATGGGGCTATTCTCAACAGGTCAGACACATAACCCAACCCCAATTCCTGATGGATAACAAAGGTCGGGGTTGATTGAGGTACAGACAGAAGAATACGTAAAAATCTGTTTTCTGCTATCTGAACCCCAGCCAGATGTTTATATCCCCAGATGGCTGACCCGTACAATGCAATAGCCAAACATTTGGATCTATAGATACTAAGCATGGCTTCCAATGGCCTTGCTCCCAAACGCTGTGCGAACCCTAATAAGCCTGACGTTGATCTTAAAACTGCATGCTTTTTAACCTTTTCTTGGGGGACCCAGGAGCATCTATCGTCAAATAGGACCCCCAGGTATGTAAAAGAGGTCACCCTGGACACCTCTAATCCATTACAAAAGAACATATTTGTTTTTCTGTTTCTTTGGCCCATTGACATGACATGTGATTTTGCAATATTCACTGTCAGGTCCAGAGACTTCATATAGGCCCCAAACGCATCCAAAAGCCTCTGAAGACCCAAGGCAGTACGGGCTAATAGGACAGCATCATCCGCATATAGGAGAACCGGAATAGTCCTTTCTCCTACACGCGGAATGTCCAAACTGGCCTGATCCAAAGTTTTGTCTAGGGCATTAATATATAAAGTAAAAAGTAGGGCGCCAATATACATCCCTGGCGGACACCTCTGCCCGATTTAAAATGCCTGGTGCATTTACCATCCTGGGTTACCCTAACTGATGCTGAAAGGTCCCTATGCAAATCTGCCAGAAAATGAACCAGAGGAGGGTCAAGACCCCTATCAAGTAAAATAGTCCACAGCTTCGATCTGTTCACCAGATCGAACGCTGAAGTGAGATCCATAAAAGCCATTTGTAGGGAACCCTTTTTTGCTATGGTGTATTTACTTATTAATAAGTATAAGTTAAGGCACTGATCCATAGTGCTTCTGCCCTGTCGAAAGCCATATTGTAAATCTGATAAGACCTCATTGTTGTTCACCCAGTCCGTTATTTTAACCATGGATCACTTTACCTAGGATTTTGACTGCGGAATCACTCAATGATATTGGTCTATAGCACCGTGGCTCCCCTCTCTGGCCCTTTTTAAAACTGGTACAATAGTCGACAAGGACCACGATACAGGAAACCCCTGAGAACCAGAGGCATTAAAAACATTAGTTAATATCTTAGCCCAAAATTTGGGATCGCATTTATACAAGTCTGCAGGCACACAATCTGGGCCGGGTGCTTTATTACTGGATGTCTCTGTAATTGCCCTTTCAACATCCTCCTCCTTAAAAACCAACATAGGCGAGGCTCTATCATTTTCTAAGCTAGAGAAGGGAACAGCGGTTCCACTAGAGCCATAAATAGCCTCAAAGTGGGTAAGCCACTGTGCCTCTGTGATGTTACTTTCCATAGTGCTAATCTCTATGCCAGCAAAAAAGGGTGTGTTAATAATAGCCCAGAATCTTGAACTGTTCTTTAACACTTCCACTGATAAAAGTGCATTCCAGGCCTCTTCCTTAATCTCCCTTTTTCGTGCATAAAACCACAGACTTGTACTCCTTCCTTAAAAGCGGCTATCGCAACCCTGTCTCGAGGAGACTTTTTTAAGGCTTGAACCAGATTTCGATGGGCCCGTGAGCAGTTGGTATCAAACCACCTTTCGCCCATATTGAGACTGGGTTTTGTTATCACAGTCAGATCAGAGGCTATCTGGCTGCAAATTCCTTCGAAGGCCAGAAGAACCTCAGCCCTAGGGGTCTTAAAGTCTACACATTTAGCAATATTTACTTTGGCCTTCTCACGAAGGTCCGCAACAAAAGATTCGGGAATTACCTTGGACCACTTGAGCCTCCTACCCTGGGCAGTTGTTACCAAACAATTAGCTTCGATTTTCTTTCCAATTGTTCCCATTAGGCCACAACCTTTATCAAGCTCTAAAATAACAGGGTTATGATCACTAAAGGTAGACAACGTAGCATTATAAAACATTTCCTTAGCTAACAGCGAAGGGGACATAAATATATAATCATATAATCAAATATGTCCCTCGCCTTAGCTTTGAATGTAGGGACCCGGTCAGATCGATCATTAAAACCAGGTTCAAAAGGTCAGCTCCAGCCAGGAGGTCCTCCAGGGCCTCCCCTGATGCGTGTGCTCAAAATGGGGTAGGACTGAGTGATCGGGCCCTAAATGGTCAAGCAGCATGACACATAAGGTTACACAAATGTATATTAAAATTGCCCATAAGTATAATATGATAAAAAGTGGTTTGTTTTAGCCTGTAGTCCTCCAAGAAACATTTCAAGTAAATTAAATGTTGATTTATAAAATCCCTTTCACCCGAATTATAAAAATTAACAAATAGTATTTTAGGATAATTGGGAGTAGTTAATTCTACTATTAGAAGGTTATTGGAATCCGCCTCCAACCTCTTTAGAGACCCTTTTAGTTTTAATGAAAAAAGGAGCATAAGGCCTCCCTTAGCTCTACCAGCCAAGGCAGAGCGAGCAGGTAAGAAGTAAGACTTAAACCCATCCAGCCAAAAATTGCTCTCCCTATCCCAAGTTTCCTGTAGGCCAATTATATCATATAGTTTTATAAATTTAAACCAGTTAGAGGCAATGTTTAAAGTATTCATGCAGTACTCAAACAGTAATAAAGTGAAAACACAAGAGAAATCCCAAACCAATTTAGAAGAATAGAGTTTATTTTATTGAATAAAATGAAACCAAAATGCAATCAGTAGAACCGGAGATCTGAAGTGCACAGTGATGGTATCTGGTCATGCAGGAACAGAACAAAGTCACAAGTTTAGACCAACCACGATGGAGTGCAGGCCAAACACAGGACCAAGCTCATCCCACTGAGGGTATTATTGTCTAACTTAGGAGCAGGGTCTGGGGGCAATGTTTTGTGGAGCTCTGCATTGCTTGTCGTCGGATGCGATGAGGCATTCAGCTGCGCAGTGAGGCTCTGCGGGGATTTGTGTTGCTCTATGTTTGATCTGATGGAGCCATCAGTAAGGGGCAGTGCGGCTTCGCGGGGATTTCCATTGCTTTGCATCAAGTTCAGTAAAGCTTTCAGTCAGGATTGCATGGCTTATCTCTCTGGGTTTTGTCTTTGATTTGAATCCAGTGAAACATTCAATTAGGCATGGAGAAGTACACTCTTACTGCAAGGGTCCAGGACCTTGAGCACAGCACTTGGGGGTCTTGACTCACTCCCACAGAGTCCAGGCCAGATGAGGGCCCAGATCAAGGCTAGTTGGGTTTGACCAGCTGGAAAGAAGGAAAGGCCTCTGGAAGCTTGTGGTGTCCCAGTAGCTGAAGCAGGAGGTCAGCCAACTGAACCTTGGAGTCACCTGGGTTAAAGGTAAGCAGGTTCCATCTTTTTCTTCAGACAGCAGGGCAGTCCTCCTTCTGAATCTTCTCAGGTCCAGGAGTGTTCTGATGAGAGGTTATGGGGTTGTCACTTTTATACCCAGTGCCAGACTTTGTAGTCAGGACAACCCCTTTGTCTAAACCTAAACTAGTTCTGGTCAATTCTTCCCTTTCCTCTGGGTCTGGCACAAACCTGACCAGTGAAACAAAGAGCATGCAGGCTCAGGTGTGAGCAGCATTTGTCAGTGACAGGGCAGAAATCTTCAGAAGTCAGAAGGGGCATGGGTACAGCCCTCAGGATACCTTTTGAAGCTCAGGGAGGGTCTGGGTACAACCCCCTAGGCCGTCTTGCTCAGTAGAGGAACACCATTCCCCACACCCAAGGCGCTTTTGTCCTCTGTCTCGAAGGAATACACATCTCACCGCAGAAAAGGCATTAACTGTCATATTATCCTGGACATTGGCAGAAAAGCACATTTGGTTTAGACAGAAAAATGTTAACTTTCTAAAAGAAACATTTTCAGTATGGTAATTTAAAATCCAACTTTACCATTAACAAAGTTTTTAAATTGCAATTCATATGAGCGAAGTAAGTATTTCTCTAGCTGTTCCTAAACTGAAGTTATCACTTATTAAATGTAATCCCAGTCAATGGGAGAGCTAGCCTTGCTGCAGTGAAAAACGACTTTGCAGGAGTTTTCACTGCCAAGACATGTAAAACGTAAGCACAAATGTCCTACTATTTAAATACCATGCACCTTGCCCTATGAACCTTTTGGGCCTACCTTAGGAGTGAAATATAAGTATTTATAAGGAAGGTGTGGGGCTGGCAAAACTTTTATTTTGCCAGATCGATATGGTAGTTTGAAAACTGTACTGCAGCCTGCAGTGGCAGGCTTGAACATGTTTTACAGTGCTACTTTAGTGGGTGGCACAATTGCTGCTGCCCACTTGTAGCATTTAATTTACAGGCCCTGTGTGCATGTAGTACAATTTACTAGGGACTTATAAGTAAATTAAATGTGCCAATTTTATAATGTTTTGGAAGGGAGAGCGCAAGCACTTAACCACTGGTTAGCAGGAGTAAAGTTTGCAGAGTCCTAAAGCCAACAAAACTGTTTCAACCCAAAAATCGGGTAGTGACGGCAAAATCTGGGGGAATACCATGCAAAAGATAGTTGTTTCCAATATACATACCATCATCTAAAATATTCACAAACATTTGATATAAATTCTGCAAAAGGAGAAGGCTGTTCAAGGTAGCACACATGCCACATTTACAATTAGTTTAAATTTCGGCTGCTTTTGAGAACTGTACCATTCTTGAAAACAGGGGCTGCTGGAGAAAGGTCCCCTTATTGTCTATGGGAAGCATGAGCCCCTGCTTTCAAATTCACCATGGCAAGCTGTCACTTTTTGACCTCTACCTCAGTACTCACGATGAACATGCATGTGCATTGGAGGTACTTTATGACATGGATTGAGACCCAGAGCGGGGCACACTGTGCGCACTATCTTTACGGAGAGTGACTAGCGTCAGCTTGCCAGGCAGAGAAGGGCTGACAGTGGAGGCAGCAATACAATTTATAGTGGTACTGCAGGCATTTTTACCTGTTGGTGAGAGATGCCTGCTGACTTGTTACACCATTTCCAAATTAGTCTGCTAGCCCCATAGAATTGGCTCTTTACCCCATCCATGTGGGACATGGATGCAGCTTGTAGCTTGTCTAGGGGTTGTGTATATTGAGCATGTATGACACAGGTGGCCATAGCAACACTGGGATTTTATATGTGCTGCATTCAAGTGGTACCTAAGATAGAGGATTGGAGGGAGCCCAGAGAGCAGATTTGAATTGTTGTGATCACCCCAAGATATTCCAGGGTTTCTTTGTAGTAGGTCAGATTGTTGAGCGTTAAGGAGAGGAAATAGAGGGACCCTTTCTTTGAAGCTAGAGCATTCCTCCAATCTTTCCCATATCATTGTTCTCATAAAGGGCTACACCCTAAAAGTTAACGGGTAGTTAAGTGGTGCAGCCCCACTTGCTACAGTGACTTTGATTCAGAGTTCTCCTGCCTGGAGACTCACAGCTCCACCCCACCTTCCGGCTTATACCTCCTAACAAAGACCTTGACTAGATCAGTCTGAGTGGAAAAAGAAAAATGGTAGAGCTGCACAGAACCTGTGTTGGATCGGAACTATTGTAATACACAACTCCTGTTTGGCACTTCAGTATAAAGATGGGACAGAAACTTCCAACCAGTGTGCAAAGGAAACTGTGATATCCACATCAATAGCGACTGAGAATCTTTCTGTGCTCCAGGGTTGAGGTATCCACCACCAACTCTCCTTGCCAGATTCGGGACCAGAAACCTGAGAGCTTTGCCTAAGGCTGCCTGTAGGAGCTGGCTAGACCTTGTTTTGAAACAGGTGGTTGACCAACCGCTCAGAAGGGACACTTGATTTGTGCTTGCATATTGATAACGCTCAAAAGAAGGGGGGGTGTGAAAGAGCCAAGGCGGAAATACCTGAAGACGCCCACTGCCACATCAGAGAAAGACCTCCACAACATCTGCAAGCGTTTGTCCCAGAGATCATGAAGTGAACCACAGAGGACTGGAGGAAGCACGGTGACAATTGATCTACAAGTTCCATTAAATAACGTGCCAAAAAGTGAGTTGTTGCTATATATCAGACCGCAGTCCATGATTCCTGCCAAGAGAAACCAAAAGTACAGAATAGGAACAATATCAACCAACAGGTTGATATACCAGCATAAATACTCCCCAAGACAATAGGTGAGCACATAGCTTATTTGAGTGGTGGGGTCTGTGTTTAGGCCTGAGGAAGAATCCAAGCCGAAAGATCCACTGCAGCCTCCATGACTGGTGCTGTCTCTTCTTACTTTGCATTGGTACCATAGGAATTGACTGTGCACCAGACTAGCCTAGGTACTTCCCCTTGCACATCGTAGGCCATTCAGGGCACACCACGTTGAGCCTAGTGGCCCAACTAATGATCGCAGGGGAGTCTGCACCAGTAAAGAGGACATTGATTAAGGACTTTGCAAACCCAGAAGAGCTTAGGAATGGGGTGGGAAGAGACTGATACCAGTGGGAAAGGAATCTTGAGACTCAATGACCGACATCCTCGGCAGCAGCCCCCCTAGAGACTCTCTTGCTATGAAACCCTGCCTGAAAGGGGCCCCAGGTACAGGTCAAAGACCATTTCACATGACTACTACAGGAGGCAGCCCTCTGGAAACTGCATAGGTTGCTGTTAGAAATGGGGGTCTCTAGTTGGCAATGGCTGGCCACTGTCCAAGTAGGGACCCTGCTTCCTAAGTCAGAGTGAGAGGGCTACCCTCTTTAATACCCCTGCTCAACCCTGTGGTAACGTAGCACGAGCAGGTAGGCTTATCTCAGAGGCAGGGTGTGAAGCATTTATGACCATACACAGTAACACAGTGAGGAACACTACAAAGGGACACCACACAAGTAGTTATAAAAAATAAGTATCTTTATATAAAGGCAGATTTATCACAAGACCAATAACTGTAAAAGCCCCAATACTGTCAAAAATAGGATAGCCGTTGAAGGACTGTCAAAGATAGTTCAAAGGTTGCAAGAGTAAGGTTCAAATTCAAAGCAGGGGTCTCTGCGCCCCTTTCTCGTTCAGAGGTTGCAAAAATAAGGTTCAAATTCAAGGCAGTGGTCTCTGCGACCCTTTCTCTCATAAGACTGTCAAAAATAGGATGGCTGTTGAAGGACTGTCAAAAAATAGTTCAAAGGTTGCAAAAATAAGGTTCAAATTCAAGGCAGTGGTCTCTGCGACCCTTTCTCTCACAAAGTACCTGGGTTTAGTAGCAAAACCAACAAAATGTCGCAAAGAAGTGGTAGCGATGATTTTCCTCACGCGAGGCCGTCGATGCGTTAAAATCCTTGCCGCAAGGGAGGATGATGCGCCGATCTGCTGATGCGTGCGGAGACGATGCGACCAACTTCTGCACGCTAGGCCGCCGATGCGCTGAGACCTTGCCGCGAGGGCGAAGGCGATGCGACCATCCTGTTGCGTGTGCGGAGACGATGCGACAAACTTCTGCACGCTAGGCCGCCGATGCGATGACTTTCTTGCCGCGAGGGAGAAGTCGATGCGACGAGCCTGTTGCGTTGTGCGATCGTGTTGCGATGCGAAGAAATGGCGCTCCGCGAGGGAGCGACGAAATCCGGTGCGATGCGATGAAAATGGCGGACGCACGGCGTCCGCAATGCGATGTCTTGAAGCAATGATTCTGTAGGGGTTGCGAGCGCTCGGCGACAGCCGCGCGATGATTTTTCCAGCGCGTCTCGGCTGCAGCGGCTCGCAAACGTGCGTTAGCGACGATTTCCAGCACTCTTTTCTCTGAAGCAAAACTAGAGGCCCTAGAACTCACAGGAGCCTCATCAGCAGATAGCAATCCTCGCAGGGAGGAAGCAGGAGGTTGGTGGTGGAGTCAGATGTGCCTGAGACTCCAGCAGGAGGCTAGCTCTTTCCTAGCCCTTGGGTAAGTGCTGTAACAAAAATAAAAGTTCTCTCAAAAGTCCTTTTCTCTCTTCAAGGTCCAGTGGTCACTGCTGCAGGCCAGTGCAAGAAAAACACACAAGCACAAGGACCGTCACTTCCTGCAGATTCCTCCAGTGGCACGGACAGAGTTTCCTCTCCAGATCCAAAAGCAATACAAAAGTAGGGGGTTTGAGCACAGATATTTATACCCAAAAAGCCTTTGATCGTTGAAGCTACCAGTCCCTGAACCTAGCCAGAACCAGTTCTGCTCAGGCCTGGAGCACTTTGTTTACCAGGCTGCATCCTTCCTTTCAGAAAGAGGGGGTCTGCTAGCAGACACACAGTGGGAGGTGGAGCCAGCATTCACCTTGCCAGGCACAGCCCTATTCAGATCAAAGAGCCACCCCTCCCCACACTCTAAATGCAGATCTCTCTATTCAACCCAGGTCTGACTCAGCCTGTCCTGCCCCTCTAAAACCAGACAGCCAATACACATAACGGCAGAGCACACTGGAAGGCTTAGGCAAGAAAATACCTACTTTCTAAAAGTGGTATTTTCAAACACAGAATATAAAAATAAACTTCACTAAAAGGTGTATTTTAATATTCTGAGCTCAGGCATACTAAATTCGTTTTTCTACCATGTTCCTGGGGTCAGTTAGGACTATAGCATGTAATAGTCAAACTGCCCATTCTAGCCTATGAGGAACAGGTAGCCTTACAGTAGTGAAAAACGAAATGGTGCATAATTCACTACCAGGACATGCTACACACACCAAGGCATGTCCTGCCTTACACATACAAGGCACCCTACCATAGGGGTGACTTACAGGATGCTAAGGGAAGGTTCAGGGGCTGGGAAGTGGGTGCACTTCACAGCCAAGATGGCAGTTCTGGACTGCACACAGACACTGCAGTGGCAGGTCTGAGACACACTTTACAAGCTGCTTCTGTGGGTGGCGCAAACCAGCGCTGCATGCCCACCAGCAGCATTTGGTTTACCAGCCCTGGGCACACACATGCCACACTACTAGGGACTAACAGGTAAACCAAATAAGCCAATCAGGGATATACCAATTCACATAGACATATTTACAAAGGGAGAGCATATGCACTTTAGCACTGAACAGCAGTGGTAAAGTGCCCAGAGTCATAAAACCAACAGAAACAGGTCAGCAAAAATACAGGAGGCAGGCAAAAAGTTTAGGGGTGACCCTGCAAAAAGGGCCATTTCCAACACAACCCCCTTCCAGCCAAAACGCAGGGTAGACCAATCACTACTTTGATGGGCTTCCCTGCTTCGGGCGATAGAACATGGAACTGGCCCGCAACTGCAGGGGCATATGCCAGCTCTACTCCAATCTGAACCCTGGTGGATCCCTCTGTCCACACTCCAAGGGCCCACTAAGATAACCAATGGGGAACTCTGCCCCTCACCTGTGGACACCACCTGTGCAGCACCTAACCTTAACTGGCCCCCAGGTGTGTCCCAACAGATAAACGATAAGCCACAGTAGCCACTGACAGTAGTCAGGGATGAGACCCAGGCCTTATACCTCTCAGGGCTCACTAAGACAACCAATGGGGAACTCTTCCCTTACCTGTGGACACCACCTGTGCAGCCTCTAACCTTAGCTGGCCCCCAGGTGTGTCCCAACAGATAAACAACAAGCTCCAGTAATCACTGACAGTAGTCAGTGATGAAATCCAAGCCCTATACCTCTCAGGGCTCTCAAACGTTTGTGGCATCAGAGAGTGAGGGGCAGTAACCCCAGGTGCCTGGCACCTTTTGTACACTCTCCCTCCTGTCAGGTCAGGCAAAGCACCCGGACACTGACCCACCAGCCCTGGGCCTGTACCCAGCGGCTGGGCCAGAGACTGGGGTGGGCTCTCCCACACCCGGTCCTCCTCTTTGGGGCTCGGTACCCTCCCACCTGGAGCGATACCCCCTTTCAGAATTGTCAGGGCACCTGAGGCAGGTGTCCTGCATAATTTGCCCACCAGTTCAGGGGTTCTATCCTGCAACTGGTATCCCAGCCTAGGGTCTGTACCCTCAGACTGGGCGGAGGTCAGGGGTGAGGCTGCCCTCTCCCCGCCCCCTTTACTGGGGCCCGGCACCCTCCCACCTGGAGAGGTGCCTCCATAACACAAACCGGGAGGGGCACTGTTAGCAGTTGCCCCTTTCTCCAGATCGGGGGGACACCCTGAACCTGGCCCCCAACCTAGGGTCTGTACCCTTAGGCTGGGCCTGTGCCTGGCAACCCAGGACTTCTGGGGGAGGACACCAATTCCCCCAAGGAAAATACACTCTTCCACTAGTTCAGGGTCTTGTCCCTGCAACTGATCCATCAACCTGGAAAAACCCTCAGGTGGTACCGGGGTCAGAGGCGAGGACTCCCTCCTCTGCACCCCTTCCAGTATACTGCACCCTCCCACCTGGAGTGGTGCTTTAGGAAAAAAATGGTCGGGACACTGCTTACAGTTGTCCCTCCCTCCAGGTCAGACAACACCTGGACCTGACTTACCATCCCAGGGACCAACCCCTGTGGTTGAACAACTGCCTGGCCACCCAGGACTTCCTGGGGAGCACACAGGCTCCCCTCAAGGGAAACACACTCCTCCACCAGTTCAGGGCCTGGACCCTGCAACTGACCTACCAACCTGAAAAACCCTCAGGTTGCACCGGGGTCAGAGGCGAGGACTCCCTCCCTCTGCACCCCCTTCCAGCATACTGCACCCTCCCACCTGGAGTGGTGCTCTTGGAAAAAATGGTCGGGACACTGCTTACAGTTGTCCCTCCCTCCAGGTCAGACAACTCCTGGCTCTGACTTATCAACCCAGGGACCAACCCCTGTGGCTGAACAACTGCCTGGCCAACCAGGACTGAAGTGGTGTCACCATGGTCACTCCTAGGGGGCTCAGCCCTTCAGACTGGCCCCTGACCCACTGGCTCTCCCACTGGGGACTCCTTCCCCCTTTCATCCCTCAGACTGGACTTCCGTACCCTCCCCTAGGAGTGGCACTGCCAGGCACAAGAGCTGATGGAGGCCTGACTACAGGCACTCCCAGCTCACCTAACACTGGGGTACCCCCACAATGGACGGTCCATCCAGACAGACTAGGCTCCCCACCTGGTGTTCCCTCATGGAACCATCCAGTCCTGGGGACTGAGGCTGGGGCACTTCGGGACCGATCCCAGTCTCACTCCTGCTCCCACGAGACAGGATGTGAGGCCCTACAACCTCCTCACAACAAGGGGACCCAGCTGTAACACTCCTAACCTTTACCTCACAATCCAGTGTCTCACACACGTACCCCACACCACTCTCTTGAAATGGGCGAGACATTAACTGACTGTCTCTATCACTCAACCCACACTCTTCTGGGCGGTCCTCACACTCATACACCAGGACTTCAACCACGGGGAACCCCTCTCCCTGCACCTCTCATCCAGAGTCGGTAGAGTATCCCTCCTTTCACTAGGACTATGGGCCCCTGCGCTAGTTCCCCAATCCACCTCAGGGACACTGCATATTAATGGAGCTACCTCATATCCTTGAATCCCCTGGTGTAGATCAACCCCCTCCTTCAAGTCAGGTGCTACATCTCTGGGTGGGTGTACTACACTGTCATCACTATATACTTCAATTTTGCTGCCACCACTGGACCCCACCCTCTCTGGGGAATCCAGACAATTAAAACTGCGCTCCAGGGGTAACCTACCCTCTTGAGCTAACTTCTCCTTTTCTGCTATCTGCGCTAGGTGCGCCTCCAGCTGGGCAATCTCTATTTGGAGCCTCTCCAATTCCAGCTGGTACTCCCTCTCCCTCTGTCTGTCCAACTCCTCTGGGGACCATGAAGGGGATTGGGCACTACCCTGTGCACTAGATCCAGCAAGGGACTCCCTACCTATGGGACCTTCCCGCTTGTCCCCCAACTCCTCTGGGGACCATGAGGGGAATCTGGCACTACCATAGGCACTAGGCTCATCAAGGAACTCCCCACCTATGAGGTATTCCATAACACTTTCTTCCTCCTCTTCAGACTCTCTAGAGCCACCCTCAGACCAACTACCCTCTTGGTAGGTGTACTGGGACTCCAAGAATCTCCATCTGTCTTGTTGCCAAAGTCTCAGGGATGTCTGCAGGGATAGCTGAGTCTCCTTCCTACTCACTGCTAAGCCCTTCTCCTCACAGAACCCCCTTAGCTCCTCTAGACTGTAGGTTAACAGATCATCTATATAAAAGGTAGGTCTCATTTCAGCAAGACCCATTGTAGCAATATCTGGCAATATCAATAATAAAACAAATAGGCTTGCCCGTTGTAACAATCAACGGGCAATATCAATAACAGATAGAAGAAAACTTCTCAAGAAAATGTATGCGGGTAAAAAATCACCGGCAATATCAATCACAATATAGGATCCAACAATTTTCAAAAATGTATGCGGGTACTATCACCGGCAATATCAATAAACAATAGGCTTGCCCATTGTAACAATCACGGGCAATATCAATAAAAGATAGAAGAAAACTTCTCAAGAAAATGTATGCGGGTAAAAAAATCACCGGCAATATCAATCACAATATAGGATCCAAAAACTTTCAAAAATGTATGCGGGTACTATCACCGGCAATATCAATAAAACATAGGCTTGCCCATTGTAACAATCACGGGCAATATCAATTACAATATGGGATCCAAAACTCTCAAAAAATGGGCGCGGGTGAAAAATCACCGGCAATATCAATCACAATATAGGATCCCAAAAAAAACTCTCAAAAAATGTATGCGGTACGTGATGGTCTGCACTCACTAGTAGTGTACACTGTAATTATTGTATGCGATCATAAATGCAAGTCCAGATCCTCACCGCTGACCACCAATGTTAGAAATGGGGGTCTCTAGTTGGCAATGGCTGGCCACTGTCCAAGTAGGGACCCTGCTTCCTAAGTCAGAGTGAGAGGGCTACCCTCTTTAATACCCCTGCTCAACCCTGTGGTAACGTAGCACGAGCAGGTAGGCTTATCTCAGAGGCAGGGTGTGAAGCATTTATGACCATACACAGTAACACAGTGAGGAACACTACAAAGGGACACCACACAAGTAGTTATAAAAATAAGTATCTTTATATAAAGGCAGATTTATCACAAGACCAATAACTGTAAAAGCCCCAATACTGTCAAAAATAGGATAGCCGTTGAAGGACTGTCAAAGATAGTTCAAAGGTTGCAAGAGTAAGGTTCAAATTCAAAGCAGGGGTCTCTGCGCCCCTTTCTCGTTCAGAGGTTGCAAAAATAAGGTTCAAATTCAAGGCAGTGGTCTCTGCGACTCTTTCTCTCATAAGACTGTCAAAAATAGGATGGCTGTTGAAGGACTGTCAAAAAATAGTTCAAAGGTTGCAAAAATAAGGGTCAAATTCAAGGCAGTGGTCTCTGCGACCCTTTCTCTCACAAAGTACCTGGGTTTAGTAGCAAAACCAACAAAATGTCGCACAGAAGTGGTAGCGATGATTTTCCTCACGCGAGCCCGGCGATGCGTTAAAATCCTTGCCGCAAGGGAGGATGATGCGCCGATCTGCTGATGCGTGCGGAGACGATGCGACCAACTTCTGCACGCTAGGCCGCCGATGCGCTGAGACCTTGCCGCGAGGGCGAAGGCGATGCGACCATCCTGTTGCGTGTGCGGAGACGATGCGACAAACTTCTGCACGCTAGGCCGCCAATGCGATGACTTTCTTGCCGCGAGGGAGAAGTCGATGCGACGAGCCTGTTGCGTTGTGCGATCGTGTTGCGATGCGAAGAAATGGCGCTCCGCGAGGGAGCGACGAAATCCGGTGCGATGCGATGAAAATGGCGGACGCACGGCGTCCGCAATGCGATGTCTTGAAGCAATGATTCTGTAGGGGTTGCGAGCGCTCCGCGACAGCCGCGCGATGATTTTTCCAGCGCGTCTCGGCTGCAGCGGCTCGCAAAGGGGCGTTAGCGATGGTTTCGTGTTGCGAGCACCCAGCGGCAGCAGCGCGATGATTTTTCCAGCGCTCTCGGCTGCAGCGGCTCGCAAACATGCGTTAGCGACGATTTCCAGCACTCTTTTCTCTGAAGCAAAACTAGAGGCCCTAGAACTCACAGGAGCCTCATCAGCAGATAGCAATCCTCGCAGGGAGGAAGCAGGAAGTTGGTGGTGGAGTCAGATGTGCCTGAGACTCCAGCAGGAGGCTAGCTCTTTTCCTAGCCCTTGGGTAAGTGCTGTAACAAAAATAAAAGTTCTCTCAAAAGTCCTTTTCTCTCTTCAAGGTCCAGTGGTCACTGCTGCAGGCCAGTGCAAGAAAAACACACAAGCACAAGGACCGTCACTTCCTGCAGATTCCTCCAGTGGCACGGACAGAGTTTCCTCTCCAGATCCAAAAGCAATACAAAAGTAGGGGGTTTGAGCACAGATATTTATACCCAAAAAGCCTTTGATCCTTGAAGCTACCAGTCCCTGAACCTAGCCAGAACCAGTTCTGCTCAGGCCTGGAGCACTTTGTTTACCAGGCTGCATCCTTCCTTTCAGAAAGAGGGGTCTGCTAGCAGACACACAGTGGGAGGTGGAGCCAGCATTCACCTTGCCAGGCACAGCCCTATTCAGATCAAAGAGCCACCCCTCCCCACACACTAAATGCAGATCTCTCTATTCAACCCAGGTCTGACTCAGCCTGTCTTGCCCCTCTAAAACCAGACAGCCAATACACATAACGGCAGAGCACACTGGAAGGCTTAGGCAAGAAAATACCTACTTTCGAAAGTGGTATTTTCAAACACAGAATATAAAAATAAACTTCACTAAAAGGTGTATTTTAATATTCTGAGCTCAGGCATACTAAATTCGTTTTTCTACCATGTTCCTGGGGTCAGTTAGGACTATAGCATGTAATAGTCAAACTGCCCATTCTAGCCTATGAGGAACAGGTAGCCTTACAGTAGTGAAAAACGAAATGGTGCATAATTCACTACCAGGACATGCTACACACACCAAGGCATGTCCTGCCTTACACATACAAGGCACCCTACCATAGGGGTGACTTACAGGATGCTAAGGGAAGGTTCAGGGGCTGGGAAGTGGGTGCACTTCACAGCCAAGATGGCAGTTCTGGACTGCACACAGACACTGCAGTGGCAGGTCTGAGACACACTTTACAAGCTGCTTCTGTGGGTGGCGCAAACCAGCGCTGCATGCCCACCAGCAGCATTTGGTTTACCAGCCCTGGGCACACACATGCCACACTACTAGGGACTAACAGGTAAACCAAATAAGCCAATCAGGGATATACCAATTCACATAGACATATTTACAAAGGGAGAGCATATGCACTTTAGCACTGAACAGCAGTGGTAAAGTGCCCAGAGTCATAAAACCAACAGAAACAGGTCAGCAAAAATACAGGAGGCAGGCAAAAAGTTTAGGGGTGACCCTGCAAAAAGGGCCATTTCCAACAGTTGCCTACCTCATAATCATGAGATCTAGTAGTACTAGCCAGTGTAGTTTGTTACTGCCTGGATCTTACGCACTGTAATACTGTGTGTGTTTATGATAAAATACTTACTCTTTTGCAAAGAACAAGCATTGCCTGCTGTTGTGCCTGTTTTTGTTGGCTTTTGGGCTCTGGGCACTTTACCACTGCTAACCAGTGCTAAAGTGCATATGCTCTCAGTGTAAATTGTATTTGTGATGTCTGTATGGTGATGCATCGGGTCTTCAGATCAATGCGGGCAAATCTGATCTGGTGGAGGTGAGGGGAGACACGGGAGGGTGGCTCTGCTATCCGGAAATTCCCACCCAGCATAATTCCTTTAAGTTCTTGGGCATTCATATGTCCCACCTCCCTGACCTGGCTTGGGCTCTTAGCTTTCGGGGGCTTGCTCAGGCTCTTGAATGAGACTTGCACCGTTGGGCAGCTCTCCCGCTCCATCCCTTGGGGTGCATCACCCTGCTTGTATGTCTCCCCCTACTATTTGTACGTCCTGGGAAATTATCCCTATACCATTCCCCGCAAATGTATCCACTCCCTGACTTTCTAAGTTTACAAACTTTGCATGGGCAGGTGGTAGACATAGAGTGGCTTCCCAATCAGCGTGCAGATCTTCCTTGATGGTGGGCTTGGAATGTCCGATATATACCTTTACTATTTGGCAGCACACCCAGTACCGATAAATAAGTGGTTCACTGGGGGTTGGGACGATCCGACCTACTGCCTGGAGCTCCATCTGGTGAGTCTTGATGGTCTTGTTGACCTCCTTTATGGAACTCGTGTATCCCCGACATTACCCTCATGCATGCAAGCCTCTGTGGCGGGGCACATGGCTCCATCACCTTTCTATTTTGGAGGGCTTTGCTCCATAGGACGAATTGGTATTTCTTATTTGGGGGACCTATACCGGGGGGGTTCGAATGTCTTTTCAGGATTTGAAGGACCGATAAGCATTGGCCAACCAACTCGCAGTTTTTACGCTTCCTTCAGCTGTGACATGCCTTGTGTTCACACATTCTCCCCGACACCCCCTTCCCGAATATAGCCCTCTTGAAGCTAAGATCTTTTTGGGTCGCCTGGGGAAAAGAGCCAATTCTTTGATTTACCGTTCCCTAGTTATCCATGCCCCAAATGTCCTCGACTGGCTCAGACAGAAGTGGATATCATGGGTTGGTGACCTTGATGATGATGCATGGTGCCTCGTGAATTGGTGATCTCCTCCCGTATGCACATGATCCAAATAAATTATCTTCACACGACTTATCTCTCCCCACGCAGCCTGCACCGAATGTCACCCAATGCCCAGGTTGTTTGCATGCGATGAGTACTTCTGACAGCTGACTTTTTCCATACTGCATCGGACTGTCCAGCATTGTGGCCCTTTTGGAATAGGGTGGGCCAAGAGCTCTCAGCGGTTCTTGGACGCTCTCTGGACTTGACCTCCCGCAATGTGCTGCTGGGGTTGGTGGAAGAACTGGGGGTCCTATGGGCTGAACGTATTTTCCTTGGGGTGGCCTGCTTGGTTGCCAAGACAGAGGTAGCTCGTACAAAGAGACAGCGGGCACCCCCCATGATCCCGTGTTGGTGCGGGGGTAGATTGGTGTGCACAACAGAAAGCCTATTTATACTGCATGCGGGTGCCCCCATTCGCATGAACGGGTATGGGGGGAAAAAGTTGCTCCTATTACGGACTGTCAATATAAGCAATTGTTTTTCTCCGCCATGCTGTTACCAGGTCCTGCTGTTTCACCGTATGCACAATTTCACCTGTATGTGATAATGAATGTTTTTGCCACAAAACCTGCAATAAAGTTGGTTATAAAAAAGATTGTATTTGTGATTGGTTTATCCATGATTGACATATTTGATTTACTAATAAGTCCCTAGTAAAGTGCACCAGGTGTTGCTCAGGGCATGTAAATCAAGCTACAAGTGGGCCTGCAGCACTGATTGTGCCATCCACATGAGTTGCCTTGCAACATGTCTCAGACCTGCCACTGCAGTGTCTGTGTGTGCAGCTTTGAACTGCCATTTCGACCTAGCAACTGCACCCACTTGCCAGGCCCAAACCTTCCCTTTTACAACATGTAAGTCGCCCCTAAGGTAGTCCCAATGCAGCCAACTGGGCGTGGTGCAATGTATTTAAAATGTAGGACATGTGCTGTTGTATTTTACATGTCCAAATAGTGAAATACTTCTAATTCCATTTTTCACTATTGCAAGGACTATCTCCCCCATAGGCTAACATGGGGGTTGCCTTGAAACATCTTTTAAGTGTAATTTCCCATTGGGAGCAGATACAGATTTGGAGTTTGGGGTCTTTGAACTCACAATTTAAAAGTAAATCTTTTGGTGAAGTTGGTTTTTAAACTGCATGTTTGAAAATGCCACTTTTAGAAAGCAGGCTTTTTCTTGCTTAACCATTCTGTGCCTCCACCTGTCTGTAGAATATACGTCTGGGTTAGGATGATAGTTGTGCTCTTGTGCATTCACTTTTGACAGTCACACAAAGGGAGCTGAGGTGTGCGTTGTATATCCTGATGGGCCATCACCAGGCTGATGGATCTTCCTGAGCTAGAGTGATGGGAGGAGTTGTCACTGACACCTGAATAGGACTGTGCCTGTCCTCACACAAAGCTGCCTCCACCCCCCATAGTGTGCCTGGAGCCAGGTCTGGGGAAGGCAGAGTTTTGCGCACTACAAAGTTCACCTACTTCAAAGGCAGAAAGAGGTATACGTATTGGACCTCTTACACTCTCAAATCAGAACACTTCTGTACTGGGGAAATTTTGCCAGGAAGAGGAGCTGGAAAGCTGTCAAGAGGGACTGCCACTTTGCTGTTTTCTTTGCTGTGTTGGCCTGCTGCTTGCTACTTCTGTCCTGGAAGTGAAAAGACTGCACTTAGCTTTCTGTATCCTGCTTTCCAAGGCTCTCCAAGGGCTTGTGTGTGCTTGTCTCCTGTTAAGAAGTCTCAGGGCCATAAAAGACTTCACCTGCCAGTGCCTGGGCTCTTCTGCTGAGAATCTGGTGATCTAAGAAGAAAATCCATGCATCAGCTCCCAGTGCCTGTTTTATTGATGCACCGCGGCCTAAGATTGACGTATCGCCACTGCCTGCCCCGAAGCATGGGTCCCGATAGGTGCCTTGCGCATGGCTTCACCGCAGGGGCCAGCTTGCAATTGCAGTGCATCAGAAAAATCACCGCAGCTGAGTCCTGAGCCTCGTGTAACCGACGTCCATGGCACCCGCCCCGGCTCCAACACATCCCCTGTTTGCGGCGGTGGAAACAACACATCGCCTGCTTTGCTGAGGCTGCATTGACAGCATGTCCGTATTTTCAATGCATTATCCCTGGGCGCCGATTCATTATCAACACCCCACCGCAGTAAGGAACCGAGGCTACATGTCCGGACCCCGACACATCACCTCCCCTGTCAGCAAAGAATAGACGCATCACCTCCCCTGTCAGCAAGAAATCGACGCATCACCTCCCCTGTCTAGCAGTAAGGAACTGACGCACCACCACCTAAGTCAGTAAGGAATTGATGCATCACCTCCTCTGTGTAGTAAGGAACCAACGTATTACTGTGTTTTCTGGTGCCTCACCTCCCCTTCGGGCCAGATCGTCTTTATTTTTGACGCATCCCAGGTATTTTGAACTAAAACACCTGCATCCATTGATTCCTATGGATTAAGACTGACTGGACCTTTGAAGAGTGATATTTTTACTTGTGTATGTTTTTTTTTTGTCGTTTTGGTCTTGTTTTATTCAGATAAATACTTACTATTTTCCTAAACTGGTGTGGACTCATTTTGTAGTGTTTTCACTGTGTTACTGTATGTGTATGTACAAATGCTTTACACATTGCCTCTGAGATAAGCCTGCCTGCTTGTGCTAAGCTACCCAGGGTGGTGAGCAGGGGTTATCTTAGCTATGTAATCAACCCCCTTACCCTGACTAGAGTGAGGGTCCCTACTTGACAGGGTGCAAACCACTGCCAACTAAAGACACCATTTCTAACACCTGCACAATTATTAACTTGTGGGAGACCGCTCTGCAACGAGAAGACACGCACTGCAGCACTTTTCCTACGGACCCCTGCCTGATCCCTGCCCCGCACTCTGCACTTTATCCTCAGCCCCTGGAGGTGGGCGGCAGCTAATTAAACTCAGAGCCGGTCCCGCAGCGCGGGAGACCGCTCTGCAGCGAGAAGACACGCACTGCAGCACTTTTCCTACGGACCCCTGCCTGATCCCTGCCCCGCACTCTGCACTTTATCCTCAGCCCCTGGATGTGGGCGGCAGCTATTTAAACTCAGAGCAGGTCCTGCAGCGCGGGACGCATGCGGGGCGTGCCCGGTCTCGGCCCGGGCCAAGACGGGCCTGTCTTAGCCCATCAGAGTCCGAAGGAGGGCGGGCTGGGCCACCCCTGTAGGCCCTGAGAGACTTAAACAGTGAACTCGGAGATCGGATCATTTCCACCACCACCACAGGTTTGCTGTACATTTCCAGTAGTCCCCACCGAGGTTATCAATCTAAGGGGAGACTATACTTATACCCAAACACGGACACTTTGGATTTAACCAGAGATTGTACGTTTGGAAAAAGTAATAACATATAGTTTAAAACTTGACGTCTGATCTGTACGACCCGTTTGTTTCGTTGTATGACGTAATTGCATATAACTAGTAGGGTTTGGGATACCTGTAAAATCTGCGACGATCCCTGTAAAACGTGATACCATAAAGATGGGAGAAAGAAAGGCCACAAATAACTCCACTTCCCCCGTTCCAGTGGTAAAGGGATCATCTCGCCAGACACTTTTGAGTTATCTAACTGGGGCAGTTGGAGCTATTGAAAAACAAATCACTACGGTAGAAGAATCTATACTGAAGGATAAACAGGGGGTTTCAGTTAGGGAAACTGTTGAGATAGTTATTCAGGCGGGAACCTTTGGGCACTCAGCAGATGAACAATTACAAAATGGCTGCATTCATAATGGGACCAACTATATTTCTGTTAGTGACCATGAGCAGGATTCGCAACCTCCATCTAAGCACCCAAGAAATCCGGGGGCAATAAGAAAATCTAAGACAGCCGCCAAAGTTAAAGTTGATCAGACACACCTAGGAGGGCTTAAGCCATCTTTATTAAAACCCCAGAAACAATTAAGTAAATGTGGCAAAATGCCGACTATACCTAAATTGGGAGATAAGTTAAGTTCTAAAGGTCAACCTGCTGTCCCCTCAATTGATTTAGATTTAGAAAACCTAACTACTTGAGTAAAGGAATTAGATCTTTTGTAAGAGACACTTTAGTGAAAATAGATGAGAGGTCTCCATGATCGAACTGAGATTGAATAATTGCCAAGGAGAAAGTAGTAGTACAAAATGCGATAACCGACCCCAGAAAAAAGAGGGTTGAGGGGAATTAAGTAGGACAGTGACAACAGGCAATGCTGCCACACAAGCCAAGCCTTTTGAGTCAGCCAGCAACAGAGAAGGGATACAAGGTAAAGATGGTTATATTGAGAAAACACAACGGACAGCAATAGAAGCCCCGCGTTCTATACCCACCAATCATTTTAATGGTAAATCAGATAATGTGAGGCAGGCATTTAACTGTATAAACGCAAGTTCTTTAGAATTAATTAACAATGAGTACCCTAAATATCCAATTCGCATGAGAACTCCAGCTATTCCCGACTGCCTGGATTTACCACCAGCAGCTACGCCTTATATAGTAATCCTTGCAAATGTCCCAAGTTTAATGGTGCAGGAAAATGAATCCTGGGACTCTCTAAAAAATAAAGCTTTGCACTGGCTGGGGGTTAAGACAGGGTTAACTGAGATACTCTTCTCGGACCTTAAGATGGCGAGAAGAGTTAGTTGGCTTGGAAAAGATGAAAAAACATTACCGGGGGACTGTGTTGTCCTGTCATTTAAAACACCTAGACTAGTGGAAAGCATTCATCGGAGAATAGGAAACAATAATATTACATGGCAAGGGATTAAGGTTCTACCTCTGGGTTACTTTTATCAGCCGCCCGATCATATTGGCTCTAGAATGATTAGGGGCGATAGATCAGGTACTGATTATAATACTTCAATGTGGTGGTAAAAAACAGGTTTGAACCGTTAACTACGTTAGAAGAGATAGATTGACTCAATATTAGGATAGACGACTCTATGTCCCAAAGGTATAACGATACGTGCCCTCCACTAGATATAATAGACAACAATTTGAAAGCTGCTCTGAGGCCAGAAAATGAACCTTCGACTGTTCATGTGGGTAAGCCACTTGGAAACCTCATTAAAGGGCCATTTAGCGGAGTGAGTAACATGGGGGAGCATCATCTAAGTGTACGGGGAATGACAGAAGTTATTCCACTAGGCATCCTAGAGGACAACTCCTCAGTTGAGTTGGGTGTAACACAAGGCTTAATATGCCCCAATCAAGAACGACCTAAAAGGCTAGAGGCTGATGAAGATAAGACAGGGAATATTTCAGTATTATTTTGGAACATTGCCGGCCTCCGTTCAAAGCTCACGAACCCAGTATGGTTAGAGTTTATCGAAAAGTTTAACATAATATGTCTTCAGGAAACCTGGATGGTAGACGAAATACATATTAATAGATATATGACGTTCCACACACCTGCTGTCCCTGCCACACATGGAAGATCTAAGGGGGGTCTATGCATTTATATATCTAATCAACTGAATGTTAATAAGGTAGTCCTGGCAACCTCTGACAATAATTATCAAATCGTGACCATGTATGTAGACAAACATTGTTGTTATGCATTGATAAACTTTTATAATAATGCTGAAAGGGATCAAATTGTGAACGTTCTACAAAGATTGAGTCGGGATTTGATTAAGCTACAGCGGGGGAATGTAAGAGAAGTAATTGTTGTTTGGGTGGGTGATTTTAATATTGGTTTGTGTCCATTAAGTGGAGGGACAAATTGCGGATTTCAGTTAGAGAACAATGATGAGTGTTCTCACTTCCTCCATTCAATGTATGGGGAAGGTTTAAATGAGATTTTATTCTCTTTCGACTTAGGTTTTGCGAATAATCTATGTTTCCCTCCAGTTCCTTTTACCCAGACGTTCAGTGGAAGAGGCACGAACTCAATCATAGATTATATAATATTACCCAATAGATGTGCCAAAAGACTTATAAACTTTGGAACCCATAAGATCGCCGAAAGCGATCATTTTCCTTTGAGTATAATTTTAACTTGTCCTAATAAACTGCAAAATTCCAAGAATAATAGAGTATTCGCGGTTACAAATATATTTGTGGGCAAAACGAACGGTTATTCCCTACAGTGGGCGAAGATAGATTCAACAGAGTTTACTAGTAAAATTGTCAAAAAAAGTTATAATTCCCTTTTAGTCTGTCTGGATGAGACAAGCTCCCATGTCGACATCCTGGAATCATACGCACATGTCACAAATAAAATAAAAGAGGCCCTGTGGGTTGTGAATAGGAAAGATCCAGTGAGTAGCCATGGGTGGTTCGACTCAAACTGCACCAAAGCTTACACAAAATTAAAATGTGCTTTGCATAAATCAGACAGGAATATCAATGAGATAAGGTTATGCAGAAGGGAATATAATCAGGCCCAAAAAGATCAGAAAAAGGAGCTAAAAGATGAGGCATGGGTAATGCTGCATGAAGCATCACAAAAGAGGGACGGCGCAGCATTTTGGTGGGCAGTAAATTTCCCATTTCTTAAAATCAAAGATACGCCAACTGTAGAGATTGCCATCAGCGAACATCAATGGGTGGATTTTTTCTCCAAAGTATATAAAATGGAAAAAGAGAATAGTATCCCTGACAACATACCCAGCTCACAGGGGTTAACAACCACAGTTAACTATCCCATTGATCTCTCTTTTTCCCTCGAAGAGGTAACACGTGCAATAACTGAAAGTAAGGGAGGCAAGGCACCGGGCTTGGATGGCGTTCCGGTTGACCTTTTTAAATCCAATTTACTTCTATGGGGCCCACTTTTAACGCAGGTTTTGGCGGCCTGCTGCTCCACTGGATTTATTGAGACGTGGTCAGAATCTATCCTGGTACCTATTTTTAAAAAAGGGGACCAGCAGAATCCAGCATGCTACCGACCGATATCTCTGCTGGATTCACTAGTAAAGATTCCGGGATGGATAGTCCTCAACCGGCTCCAAGACTGGGCGGAAGATAATCACGTGTTGTCGGATATACAATTTGGGTTTCGCCAGGGTTTGGGTACGCTTGAACAAGGACTGAACCTTAATATTCTGATAGGGAAGTACACGCGGTCGAAAGAAGGTAGATTATACCTTGCCTTTGTAGATCTCTCGGCAGCTTTCGACAGCGTGATACACAACAAATTGTGGGAGATTTTAGCCAGTATGGGGGTAGAGTCATCACTGATCCAATTTCTAAGACAATTGTATTGTAACGCCAAAGCAAGGGTCCGTTACGGACTTAAGGGAGAATGCACTGCACCGTTCGGCGTAGAAAGGGGGGTTAGACATGGATGTGTCCTGGCACCGTTTTTATTTACACTCTATACTAACGGCCTGGAACAAATTCTGATAGAGGAGTGCCAGGACTTACCACAAATAAATAAACGTCCTATACCCGCCCGTCTGTACGCGGACGACGCAGTGCTGATGGCCTGCACTAAATTAGGCCTCCAAAGGGTACTCACTAGCTACACCAGGTACATGGAGAAGCTGGGTCTTCGCGTTAACATTACTAAAACTTTTGTAATGAAGTGCGGCAAAAATAGTTCTAGGTGAAGGGGCATTTTTATTGGTAATACAAAGGTGGAACGTACTATAACCTTTCCTTATTTAGGTATTTTATTTGACAACAAGGGGACATGGTACCAGGCAGTAAAAAATAGGAGCCTGCTTTTTATGAAAGCCACTGCAGCCTTGGCCAATTTCGCAAGAAAGCTGGGTAGAAAACCACCAGTGGAACTTCTACAAATTTATAGGGCAAAATGTACTACCATAGCAATGTATGGTGCGGGTGTGTGGGGTTACCAGGATATTAAATCTATTCAACAAGTGGAGAATGCCTTTTTAAAATATCTCTTGGCGGTTCCAGATAGCACTTCCACCTATGTATGCCACTCAGAACTAGGATTGCCCTATATTTCAGATTTAATAAAAATCCAACCAGTTCTGTAGTGGCATAGGATCTGGACTTCCCCAAACACCATTTTTAATCGTTATATATTGAAAGATAGCCTTACGTTAGATCGAGCTCTGGAGATCCCATGGCTGAATTATATAAAAAATGTTATGAATGATCTGGGCCACTCTGAATATTTTAATAATCCTGGAATTTTACATTCTGTTACCAGAAAGCACCTTAAAAAATGCTGTTTGACACACATGGAGGCAAATAGATTTGCCACCGAGGCAGTTAAGCCATCGGTACAATCTAATCAACTTAGACTTACTACTTATGATACACAGATGTATCTAAATTTCACATTAAGTGGGTTCGACCGATTTGTTTTAACCCGTTTCAGATTCGGTATTTATCATCGGCTGATACGTTTTCCTGAACCAAACTATTGGTCTCCAATATTAAGTAGTTGCCCATGTGATAAACAATCTCAACAAACAACAATGCATGCGGTTTTTGTTCTGTAAATTTTATGTAACGCAAAGGAAAAGATGGATTTTACCTGTTTTACGATTGTTAGGATTAAGACAATGTAGGCCAGCGTTTTTAGCATTGCAATTTCTAGATAACGAATGTTTCGCAAAGTCGATAGCATCTTTTTTTAAAAGCATTGCTAACTATAGGAAAAGAATTATTATATGAAATTCACTGGAGAGGACTAAATGAATTTGTAAATTACTGGTGCAATTAATTATTGTATCCCTGAGTAACTCATTTTAAAGGCACCTGGCGTACCTTTTACTATGTAATTCTGCTGTTTTAAATTGTTTGCTTTTATGATTTTGTCCACAAAAATCGAATAAAGCTGGCATTGATTGATTGAACTTGTGTTGTTTAACTTGTTGATAGCTGAGTCTATAACCCCACACAACGTCCCTGAGTAAGCCTTAGGCTGCTCAACGTTGCTACCCTGAGAGACAAATGCTATTGGGTTGTACTTGGTGTCAGTTTTGGGTCCAATAGTAGTGTTAACCCCCAAGACACCAAAGGTTACTGGCTCTGATTCATACAATCTTAACCCTGTAACCTCAGACTTCCCTGGGACTCATAAGAAGTTCCCAGAGGCTAAGGAGAGCGCTTTGAAAATCAGCTCTGGGGCTGTATTACACAAAGTGCCCCTGGGGCACTTTGGTATTACAGAAGGGGCCGCAGACGCTTGTGCGGCCCGTACTGTAATACCGATAGTGCTGACGCGCATAAAGCGCCAGCGCTATTTTCAGGGGGCATTCCCTCATTTGCATGGGGGCGTGCCCCATGCAAATGAAGGAATCCCTTTGCCTCTGCGCCTGCGCCCTATTACAGATGCGGGTGCAGAGGCAAAGAAGCTCTCAGGAAGTGCGCCATCTAAAAGGTGGCGCACTGTCATTGTGCCCCCTGATGGCAGCCCTCTGGAAGGGGGAAAAGGGGTCCCGTCGACCCCCCCAGACATCCTCTTGCAGGCGGGTGCAGTCACTCACTGCACCCGCCTGCAAGGAGATCTCTTATCCCCCTTCAAAGTGCAGGCTGGTTGCCGCCTGCACTGTGAAAACACTGAATGGCTTCAAAGCAGCCACTCCATATTTCACATGAATGCACTGCCCCCAGGGCCGTACGAGTTCGCAGCTGCCCTGAGAGCAGAGCATTCATCATAATACAGCGCATTTTCCTTCATTGCGCTGGGTGCACCTGTTAAAAGGTGCGCCCAGTGCAATGAAGAGAAATGCGCCACATGTATAATGCAGCCTCTGGTGTATATCTTTAAAATTATACATGTATAAATGGTTTAAATACATCCCACATCTAACCTCACCAGACACAATCTGAAAGCAAGTTTTTTTTTTTTACAGAGTATTTTCTTTTATTATACATTTGCCTGTATTGTTCACTTTGGTCAGTCTTAAACCATCTAGAGATCTATGTTACACAATTACATTATTAATACATTTCTTATATGTAGATATATTTGAAACAGTGGGTGATATTAGGCAATACATTTGGAGTGCTGAGATATGCAGAATGATAATCCAGGCTGTCATCCCATCTTGGGCAAGGCTAATGTATTTGATAATATTAGATTGGTTTACATTTGGCTCTCATAAGCATACATCTGGAAGCTGAGAAAAGGATCACATGTAGCAGTTCAGTGGTAGTGTAGGTAAGGTTGAGCCCTGCCAGACACTGCACAGTGACATAGATTCGATCGTTTTAATAGATCCAGCGCATAAAATAAACACAAAGGGAAAGCTATCAATACGATCTAAACAGTTTACCCAATCGCGGCTCCTGGAGGGAGTGCTGCGGGGTGGTGGGGGGTAGTAAACTCCGGCATACGGCCGAACGGAGATATGTACATAAATAAATAAAACGAATTACATTGCGCGCGCCGCATCGCCATTTGGTGATGCGGCGCGATAATGTAATTCGTTTTATTTATTTATTTACCTCCGTTCGGCCGTATGCCGGAGTTTACTACCCCCCAACCTGCCCCTCCCCCACCCCGCCCCGCAGCACTCCCTCCAGGAGCCGCGACTGGGTTTACCTACACGTACCAAATGTTTTCATATATTTCAAGCTGATAGATGTTTGTTATGAGATATTCAGACACTCTTGGCTTTTTTGCTCACATCATTGTACATTCTAGTAATGTTGTTAAACTTCGCATGTTTAGCTTCAAGAATAAATCTTCTGTCGTTCAGCTACTCACTACGCACTAATAATTTTCTAATCATATATATTTTCCACATTAAACCCTTTGGGGGTCATTATGATCACGGGCGGATTGCCACCGCCCGACCGGCGGTGGCGATCCGCCCGCGATAACTCCCCGCCCGCCCGCCATTTACCCCCGCCACATTAGCATGGCTGGGGGTACAGCGGCGGACGGAAAGTCCGTCCGCCGCTTTTCCGCCGGTTGGATTGCCGACCGGGCGGAAATGGGAGACAATATGGTGGCGGTGCCTTGCAGGCACCGCCATCCATATTATCATGGGCATTCAGAAAGGCCTTTCCATGGCGGCGATGCCGCCATGGAAAGGCCGGCGGAGATTGCTTTGGGGGCCCCTGGGGGAGTGGGGGGGTGGGGGGCAGCACTTGGGGGTACCTATGGTACCCCCCTTCATTGGCATACACAAGGTGGCAGGCACCGAGCCAATGCACAACATGCATATTTGACATTGTGGCGGGTGCTGCTTACAGCACCGCCCACCACAATGTTAAATATGTGGGATGCAACCACCAGGGTGGCGGTCGCATCCTAATGGGCACAGCGAGACCGCCGCACCTCTGGCGGTCGGTCCCGTTTACAGTTACGGTGGCGGGCGGACTATGTCCGCCCGCCATCGTAATGGGCCCCTTAGATCCCCAATCAGCCTATATTTCTCAGTATTCTCACCTTTTGAGACTAAACATGTAGTTCTAGAATTAATAGACGTTTGTGGAAGTTCTGGACCTTTTGTATTCTATTAGTCCCATAGAGACCCTTTAGAACTCCCCGAAACAGCAATCCATAGTGTATTTCACACTTTGTCGGAAATGTTTATACCATATATGAGTAAATAAGTAACCGAAACATCCACCGACCCCCGCTGCCCCCACTTCTCCCACTGCCCCAACCCCCTCCCCTCAAACAATTAGGAAGGAAGCAAAGTTGTAATTCTGTTGACATAACTAGGCGAAGTGAACAACTTTTGCACTTCACAAAATTGAAAGTTAGTACACTTTGCTCAACTTCAGCTAGGGAGAGTATTTTTTCAAATCTCAAAAGTTTTTGCCTGAAACCTTTTCAGCAAAATAAAACTATTTGTGTAGGTTTTTATCATTTGAACATTGCAAATATTGGGGAGTTCATGAAGATGGCAAGGTTGTTCAAAAAAGTTACAAGCTGGAGTAAATGAAGTTTCACCACTTCATCAACCCCTTAAAAACCTCTGGACGATTTACTTGCTTTATAGAATCCGTTTGCTAATTTGAAGCTCCAACTATACTGAGAAGAACATGGAACACTTGCACTTATACATATCGCAGCAGTATGAAAGGAGTTAATGAAAATACCCCACTAATTTAGCACTGAAGCAAATATATATGAAAGGCAAGGCCTGTATGGATTCCTTATCATCACTAGTAAGAGTAACTAAAGGATGGTTATGATATGACTGGAATGTACAAAATGCCCATGCACTCAGATGAGTTTAAAGACTGGGGGACATATGTATCAAAGTTAGGTTTCGCGATTCTGAAATAGCGAATTTTTGAGAATCGCTATTTGAGAATCGTAAAACGAGATGTATGTAGTATTTGCAAACAAATTTGCGAATCCTACATATTTCTTAATTGCGAATCGCAAATTGCGATTCGCAATTAAGGAAACCCTCCCCATTCATTCCTATGGGCATATAGGCCCATAGGAATGATTGGGAGACATTCTCAATTTGCGATTAGCAATTAGAGAATCGCAAATTGAGAATGCAATTTCAAGGTTGCAAGGGTGTCAAAAGGACACCCTGTTGCACCCCTGAAATAAGCATGGGTGCACATGTGGCGGACAAAAAAGCCCAAAGGGCATGTATGTGCGCCACATTGCACTTTGAAAAATGCAAAAAAGTGAATTTTTTGAGAAATTGCATATTACCACCAACTTGAAGTTGGTGGTAATTTGCGATTCCTTAAGGCCAAATTGCACTTTTTGGTGCTTCTACATTGCATTTAAGGAATCGCAATTTGCAATTCCTTAAATGCATTTACATAATAGGGAATCGCAAATTTTGCGATTCCTTATTTTGCGAGGCAGTTTTTCCTTCATACATACCACTAAGCCAAATTGCGATCGCAATTTTGTTTGATACATATGGCCCTGGGTTTCTCTATATAAAATACATAGCTAGTTGATAAGCAATTGTTTTTGCCCTTACTGATTTTTTTGTGAAAAGCTGGTTTCAAGTTATGTCTAAATCAAAGGTTCTAGACAAATGTCCTTGTTTGAAGTTATAAGGGGCTGTTCAACACATTCTGCTGCTTTCAAGATTTTTGCCTTCCTGCAAAATTGTGTGGTCTAGAGAGGGGGTTCTTGATGAGTGCCAAGAGGGAAAGGATGACTGGTAGATTGAACTTTGTTAGATTTTTATAATATGTTAGTTTAAGGGGCTGGTTAAAGACCAGTGAGTAGTCTGTTTACATTAACGGGTTATATGCTACTTATTTACACATATGATTTAGTTGACAATCAATCCTTTAGATCATTATTATTCCTAAGTTGCAAGATATATAAAGAGGTCTGTTGTAAATATTGTTTTTCATCCTTCAATGCCATTCTAAAATATAATAAATTTCTATTAAAAAAAACTAGGACAAACACGAGTTGTTTTTTTAAATATCTAAGACGTTTTGCGATATTTCAAGAAGATGAAAATCAAAATGGCAGCTTATTTATTGTATATTATCATCCTCTTTAACAATACATATATGATCTAATTCTGTAAATACTGTAAAATTATGCTGAAAATATAAAACTGAAAGGATTACTTTTGTCCCCTTTAATTATCAGGACACATATCTTAATGGACGATCAAACCAATTTCACTTTATACTGTTTGAAGGGCAAAATACCCCTTAAATGATACAAGAAATAGTGTGTATGTATTTGATATGCTCTCATGTTTCCAAATATTTGGTTCTGGTTTCCTTAAATCAAAGCATTGCTGCTAATTATACAACTTTACAAAGAAAAGATTGTGACACAAATGTCTCCAGACAGGAGTCAATCATGGAAAATCTACTCTCAATGGACAGATATATTTGTAAATGATATTTAAGTCACAGTATTTATATCAGACAATATTTCTGTCTATGGTATTCTGATATGCAACTAATCTTTTGGGTGAGTGTTCAAGTCAAGGTACTCAGCAGTAAATGCCATACGATTGCATAATTTGTCTTTATTAGTTTTTTTTTGTGTTTACTTCTGTGTAATAGGGTTGTTAAATACTATGGTGGACACATATTTTGGTCAACATTTTATGATAGGTGTTAGATAAAAATGAATGCAATTTTAGAGTGTTGGAACATTGTATCAATTCCTTACCAGCATCCTTTTTCTTGTCACGTGACAGTTCATGGACAGTTGCACCAATGTCTTGCCTCAAACACCTGACGATATCATTCAGAGCAGAATCACCGTTTTGCTCAAGATTGATGAAGAACTGATATTCATCCTTGTTCAGCCGAGAAGGTCTTGATTCAATGTGTGTCAAACTGATGCCCTTCTCCTACAACAAAAGAGGAGCAAAGTACAATGAGATAATGTTCCTTTAATGGCGCGAGCAGTGAGAGATGATGCAATAAGGCTGGGTTCACGAGTGCAACCTACTTTAGATAAAGTTTGCAAATTATTTCACACTGCCAAAGAGAAATGAATGATGATGTATTGCGTCCGACTTTCATTTCCTAATGTGCAAACACTAACTTTTAAACTGAACCAGATAAGGTTTTTGTCCAGTGTGAGTATTTTCATGTAAAATAAGGTGTGATTCATAATTTAAGCTTTTTGGCATATAGATCATTGATTTTGTTTTTGGTTAATGGTTTCATTAGTGACTTATAATGTTTAGATCACTAACCTTTCATTGTCATTGTTCCTAGTTTGATGCATACTTGTCACAATCGTTTCCAGTAAGATGGAACCCCTCTGAGACAACGGAAAGAATGTTGATCAACCCACCCTGCCTAAATATAATAATAAAAAGGATAGCAGTACCAGAAATTAACTGGGCTCACCCAATTTTCAGCTGAACTACCAGGGTAGGAGGGTGTGGCATAAATACTGTGAAGAGACAAAGTATGACTAAGAGTAGTGAGGATTGCTGCTCTGTAGTCTAGGCCTCTCATTCCCTCATCTCATTCCTTACTAAGGAGGAATGCCAAAGCGTGCTTGCGTTTAGTGCAGTCTACCCAATGAAAGGGGTGTACTGAAAACCCCATGCTCTGCACATTCTTAAAAAGATGAACACTCATCCTTGCTTCCTAGTCTGTTAACCACAGCCACCAACATCAGAAGGCTTGGCCTCTGGTTTGTGATTTGTAACCCTAAAGATGAGCAAAGGCAGATGTGGATGTGTCTGTGGTCACAGGGCAGTGGCAGATAGAGGATGGCATCTTGTGTCAATTACTCAAAAGAAGTTGAACCAAAGTTGGAGGTCTCACTGACGCTCTATCCCCCCCAAGTAACCTCTGCTTCTTCAGTGGTTTTTCGGGCCATATAAGAGGCTCTATGAAGAATCACATAGAGTTTTGCCAGGACAAAATAATTCAGTTGCTGTAAGGCTGTGGTTGATATGCTCTTTTGCCCACACAAATCTTCCTCTGTCATCTTCTTTCTCACCGTTGTTTCACTCGCTTTAGTTATCTGTTTCTCTCTTTCTCTCCCACCCCCACCGGTTTTGATCTTGCTCCCTCTCTTAGTACCCAATTCTTTACCTGTATTCATATGTTTAGGATTCTCTCTTTCCTCCTAATAATGGCTCTCATCTCCTTTAATCTTTCTCTCTCTCGCTCCCATGTCTCACCCCTCCTCTTTTCCCTCTCTCTTGCATTCATTCCCATGAATTCTTCACAACTGATTATTTTTATCCTTTCATCTCACTTCTACTCTTCGTGCCCCATGTCCTATTTTTCCACTCTTCCCTTTTATTATTGACACCATTCACTGTTCACCTCTCACTGATAACCATTCATAATTCTCTTTGATTCTCTTTCATCGTCCATCTCTACTCCCTGTCCCTCATTCAGGCCTCCAAAGAACATCATTGGTGTTTGAATGTAGTGATTGATTGTGTTTGTGGGTTAAACAGCTTGATGTGACTTGATTAGAATATTTGTTTGCATTTTTTCTCTCTAACCAAAGGTGTAAATCTATAATCTGTGCTTGGCGGATTCAACACCATCTTTCAATTGGGAGACAGAGGCCGTCCTGTAATGGTTGGCAGGGCGGGAGCACTGCTGTAAATTGGTTGTGCTCCTGCCACACCAAACGTATGGTTCCTCCACGCTCTTTAGAGTTGGGGGGCACCAGCAGAGCCTCCTCTGACTCCACAGGTGTAAACCTTTGACCTGGAGCCCTATCCGCCATGGGGCTGCTGGGTAACAGTGGCAATCATCCCATCCTGTCGAGGGTAGGACTACTGTCAATCATTTACCATCCCAGTGGATTTACAATCCCAGTGGCAGCCATACAAGGTATAACCAACATGGCCATGGAATTACAGATGTTCCCTACTCTCCCAGTGTCAGTATGATGTTTTTTTGTTCAGAGAAAGAAAACTCCTAGTTTAGGATTTTGTTTTCTCTGAACAAAAACGTTTTGTGAATAGGCACTTTCAACATGGTACCTGGGTGGCACACCTGCAGTACAGTATAGGGGACTGCTGCACCACCATAGTTTAAATGAGTTTCAGTGTCTCTTCTCCCTTCCATTACACATGATGAAACATCATTTTTCTAATCACATTCATCATAGTAGAATTGTAATGCTTGGTTTCCCTGACCGAGTTTTGAGCAGGAGTACAATGACACGAAATTTCAGTGAAATAATGTGAATTTACCCAAAATCCAAATCTGGCATTTCGAGCTATAATGTTAAAGTGTGAAATGCACCCTCATGCCATTTTGGATGCTAGGATGCATTTCATGACGAAAATATTGCAAAAAACACAAGTGTCATGAATAACATCTGCTACGTTCTGTTATGTCGTGTGGTCCATTAGGATTTTTAACTGAATGCACTTGAAATTACTCAATAAAGCATGTTGCAGTAATATCAGGAATTTTACGTAGCAAGTGTAGCGTAAAATGACAGAAATTACGTGAGATTACACCTGCATGATGAAAATTTAGCTTGGGCCTAGTTTTCAGCCTGATTTTAATTCCACAATGATGATGGTTCCTGTGGACACACCCGTGTAAATCAAAGGAAGCACAAAAGGTGGGAGAGGCATTGAATCCTAGGCAAAATATCATAGGGTTTAAATCCCACGCAAGAAGAAGACTGCGATGACAGAAATAGTAGTCCTTTCACAATGATGCTGTTATAGGTTCTTTTTATTCAATATTTAAAACACAGCAGCCAACGCGTTTCACCCACACAGGCTTCTTCAGGGCAAAAATATTGGACCACACAGTTCATAGAAGGAGTGGGGAGTTTCCTCCCGGAGTTGTCCCAGGTCAATCCACACTGAACTAAAATTGTCATCAATGACACCAAAAACCTGAAAAGTATTCAATCAATGAGATATTCAATCTATGAACTTCCGCGGTAACCGACCTCTTCAAGGACCAATGTAAATGTAATATAACACGGTCACTCGTGAGCCTGAAATGATTCGATCTACGGGCCACCGTAGTGGCTGTCCTCTTCACGGAGCAGTGTAAGTGCAGTGTAATGCGATCAATCGCAAGCCTTTTCAAACATTTTCGTGGCAAACACTCGACGTGCGAGGTTTCTCTTGGAGGGCTATTTGAAAAGGCTGGCGATTGATCGCGTTACACTGCACTTACACTGCTCCGTGAAGAGGACAGCCACTACGGTGGCCCGTAGATCGAATCATTTCAGGCTCACGAGTGACCATGTTATATTACATTTACATTGGTCCTTGAAGAGGTCGGTCGCCGCGGAAGTTCATAGATTGAATATCTCATTGATTGAATACTTTTCAGGTTTTTTGGTGTCATTGATGACAATTTTAGTTCAGTGTGGATTGACCTGGGACAACTCCGGGAGGAAACTCCCCACTCCTTCTATGAACTGTGTGGTCCAATATTTTTGCCCTGAAGAAGCCCGTGTGGGTGAAACGCGTTGGCTGCTGTGTTTTAAATATTGAATAAAAAGAACCTATAACAGCATCATTGTGAAAGGACTACTATTTCTGTCATCGCAGTCTTCTTCTTGCGTGGATTTAAACCCTATGATATTTTGCCTAGGATTCAATGCCTCTCCCACCTTTTGTGCTTATATATTGTATTTGAAACCAATTGTGGGTGGCTGGTTTCGGGAGGTGGGCATTGACTATCTGCAAACTATATGCAACCTTGTTAGGACTGTAAAAATATTGGTAGTAGATGCAGCGAGATATACCCTGCCACCGTGTCTGTTTGCAGTAAATCAAAGGAAGCAATGAAGCTTTGGCCTGGTTTTTTCAGCATCCAAATATCAACTGGGGAAGAACCAGAAGAAACCATCAATTGCATTGTAAATCATTTGGTAAAATTCATCCTTGCCTTTTGTTTCATATTCCAAGTATTTCTTGTCCCGAGAACAATGCACCTGAAAATAGTCTGTCGTTTTGAGATGAAACTGAAATTAAGGTCCCCAACAACCTGTAACAATCTCATCTTGCAGTCCAGGGAAATTGAGCGGAAGTGTGATTAATTCACAAGCTCCATAGTGGACCTTGCGTGACATGTATCAGTTGGTTGTGGTGTCCAGGAGAGTGGAATGGTCGCTGACATTCAGCATATGGTGCCGTAGGTTGCAGCCCAGTTCACTGTAACAGTGCATAAGAGTTGAAGATGAATGACCTCTGCCCTCGGGCCATGCTTTTATTTCTTTTTTACACATCGTTACTTTTTATGTGAATGTCAGCCTATAAGTTGTCTATTATTTTAACATCGTGTGCTGCTCGTACTTGTGAGAGAGCTTTTATCAGTAACATAGTACTTTGAGGGATTCTGTTGAGTGCACTGGCTAGGATGTGAGCATTGCTCAATCCTGCAGCGCTTGGTCTGATTGGTGCAGACCAATTTACGCCACAGCCACTCATGTGTTCTCTTTATTAACACATTGTCAGGGAGGTCTCTCATTAAATCCTATAAACATATTTTTAACCAAACACAACAAACATCACGTGAATTTGCAAAACAGGAAACATGGTCAGGAAGGCTGTCATTCCAGGTGGGGAGCCTCCCAAAGGGGGTTCTCGTGCCTCATTTCAATGAGTTGCTCAGAAAAGGTTTCCAGTAATCCACAAAATACAGAAATGACAAGCATGCATTTCCCACCTGTCTGCTGCTTTTCATGGGCTGCTCCAGTTTGTATTTTTAAATTGTGACCTGAGTTGGTCTTCCCTCGGTAGACTCAATTAGAGACAATATTTAAAACCTATCAATATGAAAACCTACTCCCCGTCGTGCACCAGTTCTCAGTGAGTCTTTCTACACTCTTCTGAATTTCACAAAAAGTGGGTGGGTCGTTATAAACGTACTATTGGTTTCCTTCAATAGCCCATCAGATTTACAGCTTTTATTTGGGTGGGTTACTCTAGGCACGCACCATAACAGCTAAGTGATAGCAAACATTCATAGCAGTTTAATCAACTGTGTTCTGTTTCATGAGGAATCAATGCATGAACTTGCAAATAGCTTCGCAAATAGGAAATAGCAGTTCCACCTCTCTCTTCTAGAGTGGGGGCTATCAGGGGCTTGTTGTGTGCGACGAGAAACCCCCGCCTAGCCATGTAAACCGTCTGACGTTATCTCGGAGTCCGGCACAAACATAGCTTGGTCAGAAAGATTGGGGGGGCTTCAGATTTTCCAACAATCATGCTAGCATATAATGCTAAAATACATTATAGGACAAGCAGTGTGCAAGAGAGGGGCTAAGGGGCAGTGGAAAAGGAGATGAATGTCGTACTTAGAGAAAACATATTTTGTAAAATAACCTAAAAAATAAAGACTTACAAAAGAGAGAGAGAGTGTGTGTGCGTTTTTGTCTGTATGTAAAAATTCCTTTTGGAATCCGCCAGACACTTCTTCACCATTCCCGACTGAAAGCAACTCTATGCAACTATTTACCATAAAATACATGTACGGGCAGGTAACACCCCAAGCACACCGCCCCCCCAAGTCCCCCCAACACCCCTCCCAACCACCACCACCCAAGTTACGCCCCTGGGCACAAGACATCCTTGGCTGTACCTGTTGACAGTGCTGGCATACACCAACAGGTTTGATGAAAGCAGCACAAACTTGTGTTTATTGTCCCCAAGCTCCAGTTCAACATTATTTTTTACTTTGGCAGAATCAATTTGACTTATTTCACAATACTTCTCATCAATAATCCCAGAAGAAAGAGGCCGCGTGCGTAGAGATCTGTTGACAAAAGGGGGGGTGTAGGTGACCGGAATAGGAGTTTACGACATTTCCAAGTTCCTTCTAACATGTTATGCAAGAACCGTGTGCACTCTGGGGGCGGGAGGCATTGCCATCATTCTATTGGCTGTGTACGGGGGGCCCCAGGCGTGCCCATAATCAGACGTGTTACGTGCTTCGTGCACGCTCACATGGTTGGTCCAAAGAAGAGGCAGATTGAGAAACATCTGATGTTTGTTATCGCCTAATAGGTTGCACACGTGTCGGCCCCTCTGTTGCTGAACCACGCACACGCACACGCACTCTGAATTGCAACAATTGGAACTCAATGGGGGAACATTGCGCAAGTGAATCAAGCGAACGTTTTGGAACAAAAGAGATCACGAACTTCGAATAATATTTTAGTAACGAAGCAAAAGCTATAATTTTGTAAACAAGCGTGGTGGGCTTCCAGTTGTACTGCTGTTCTGTTCCGTTCCAGGCCTGCACTACTTCAGAGAAGTAGCCAATGAGTCGCTAAACATGCTGCGCCGGTAGAGTTTTATCTAAACAGAAGAAAACATTGTAGGTATGCTGTGCAAAAAAACATTCTAATGTATGATTTATAATGACGCTGAAACATAAGTAGGTCTACGGGACAATGATCAGTATGGGTTACTGATGATTTTCTTGTAATTGATCATTCGTATTTATCATTAGCGATTATTGATTATGAGGGTCACTGCGATTATGCGGCAAGGTTAACTAAATTATGCAGCGAGAAGGCACATTGTGCGGCATGGAGGCGCCACATTTTGTGATCGCATTACTTTATTATTTTGTCATTTTTGCACATACTAGTATAGTCTGGACAAAGCTTTCACCTCATTAGTACCAGTTTAATACAACATTTCTGGCTATTTATTAGATCATTTTAATGCTATTTTGTATATTGTAATCTTTGATGCTTGAATATGGAAGAACTTTGTATTGTACATAAGGTATTCATTTTTATATTTTTTGTGCACTTTTGTGGACCTCCGTTGGAGTTCCATATCAAAATAAAATAAAATAATAATACAAAATACAGCAATTAGCAACAGAAAGGTGACCAGGGAACCTTTGCAAAGGGCCTTTCACTTCGCGGCTGCACAGGTCACCATTTTCTTTTTAAACTTTTAATCTGTTGGATCTAGAGACAGTTTTTGGGTAAAATCTGCAGATTACGCAGCAGAAGGTAGGTGCTAGCCTCTCCTGCTTTTACTGAAGCCACCACACCAGTGGAATAAGCAACCACAGGTAAGATGTGGGTGGGCACAGCTGCCCAGCCGTTTGCTAAATCCTATTCAGATATTGTCCTGAGCCTTCACATTTTGCGAGGGCAGATTGTGCAGCTCATTGGGAATGTGAGCGACCCGTCACAAGTCTGCAGTTCCTGTACATGCGTGACCGGACGTCTAGCTTTTTCACCAGGCTTTTCAGTGGCATTTTAAGCAAAGGAGGTCACTCTTTCTGCCAACAGCCTGAAACCGTGAGTGATTATCAGGGCTGAGCTCCTTCTTTTTGTTTGGCAGATTTATATAGCGCTAACTCGACCCTAAGGTGTTGGAGCGCTTTACACGAGCACACAAGGACACATTCATTTTGGGAGGCATTGGGGAAATGAAGTGATTTGCCCAGAATAACACGATGCTGAGCCCACGCCGAGACTCGAACCTGGTTCCCCAGCTCCAAAGTCGGCAGCTCTAGCCACGAGACCACATGCTCTTGTAGGGCTGCTCTGAACAGGGCGTTCAGAGCAGTTTCAGCAGTTCTGGCTCGCATGTATGCAGCGGTGCTTTCTTGTGACGTGCAAGAATGCATTGTCCCTCTTTGTTCCAGACATGTGCCGATATTTGGTTAATGCCACGGCCCTGTCCCTATCTACTCAAACGGCAAACAGAAGGCAATTCCCCTTACTCTTTGGGAATTGTGTACATTGACAGAAATTGCTACTGAGCAATACAAACACGATTGGTGCCATTCAAGCCGCGTAGTAAATTGACCTCATTTTACTCTGTAAGGCAGCGCGAGGGACATGTTAGCACTGGGTGTATTTACTTGCTTCCGGTGTTATATCAAACGACTTAGTATTGTATGCTTGGAATGAACCACTCTTCACTGTCAGTGATTTGTTCCCAGTGCTATACCTGCGCAAATGATCGTTGTGAATTTAATAACCATCAAAGAATCTAATAATACTTTGAAACCCTACCGACCCAATTTAAAAAATACCCTTTTAGAGCAGCGAAAGACTCCCGTTTGGTTCTTCCTCGCCTCGCGTTTCTTTCAATTTCTGCACGTTTTACAGAAGATCCCAGCTAGATTTTGAGAAATAGTCCCACCTCCAAAATGTACTCATCCGGATTGTTCACACAGCAGAAAATCTGCGGGAGTAAATCCGGTGGAAATCCGCATTTAACTTTTTTCTCTACAGGGGAAAGATGTATTTCCGGTCGATAAACCCTTACCACTCTACTGCCATAAAATATATTAATGTATGTGCCCTTTCCCACCCAGAGAGACGCCTACTCCTGGCTTCAATTGAAGTGGTTTTCAGTACTTTCTTAGGGTGGGAAAGAACCTGCAAAATGTTTGCGAATATCACCAGACATTCAGGTTTTATGGTGTTCCTTGAAATCTACAGCCTACATCTCCTGTGCAACCCCTCCTGTGGCACCACTATCTTACGACCATAGAAAACCCACCTCATTGACAGATCTTCCAATATTGCAAGTACGCTTTGAAAATCCGTCTAAACACGATATCGTGCACAAAAAATTAAAAAAAATGGCATGGAGCTGTTATTCCACATATTTACACACTTTCTGCTGCATATAAAAGCATCACACTGCACCTTCCTCTACGAAGAAAAAAAGTCATAAGCATAAATAACAAAGGACCTTTATCTGCTTTTGGACAAGCGTCTTTAAGATGAAAAGAGGGGCAGGAATTGTGAATGGCGTTTCTGAACACAGATAAAAGTTGCCCATTATTTATCCAACAAAGTTCTGCTTCATTAAAAGGAGATGTGACGAGGGTCGGACTAGAACCGAAAACTGGCCCGGGAATCAATTGACCCCCATTGGTGAATTAAATAGCTAAAAAAGGGGCCCATGTTTGCAAATTGGGGCAGTGTGGAACTTATAAAGTCACGCTGAATACGTGTTTGGCAAGGTATGGGAGACTGTGCTTGCTGCAGCCAATGCTTATTTTATTATGAAGGAACTCAACAGTAAACATCGGCTCAACAGTCCACAAAACACCCTGACCTTTCGCTTTCAGAGCGGCTGGTCTGGCACTGCCCGATTGCCCTGTAGGCCAGCTCAAGCCTGGACGTGACCCCACGCAGGCATCATAAGCCGACCTTGTGTATTATTTGAAGAGCAAACAAAGATTTGCAGATGAGAACGCTATGCAGCGGACTTTGCAGAGGTGACATTGATTCTTCACTCAGGTCACGATGACGCAATACGTGAGGATCAGAGGGCACACTTTTTATAGCAAAATGCCACTCTTTCCCTTTTCAAGTAACTTGTATAATCAAATCAGATGACTGCGTCTGTCACCCTAAGATGTTTGCAGCACTTTGGCCTCCATTGCCTCGAAGTACAAGGACGGGGACTGTGATTGGCTGCTTGAAGCAAAGGTTGGCAAAGCCTCTGACCTGGAGATCATGGGTTCGAGTCTGACCCAGTACGTTGGCAGTCGAACCTTCTTCCCCTTTGGTGGTTTGCTTTGTAGTCTCTGTGAAATGAGTTTGTGGGCTCTGCCGGCCTCCTTTTGGCAGAGGCCCAGTACCCTTACCACAATTTTACTCTATCCATGGTGATAGCAAGAATAGAGTCCGGGCAGCCCTCTCACCACTGCAAGGAAGTGGCAGGAGCACTTTGTCAGCTAGATAGCTACATCTGGCTGAATATTTGTACATAAGAGATTGAGCAATGTTTCACCAGTCTTAACCAGAGAACTCCCAAAAAAGGCTTTTGCTTGGCCATTTGGTGCAAATTACCTTTTTCAGTACTTATCACTGGAGATGTTTTTGCACTAATCAGGCAGTGGAGAAGTTGGCCGTGCACGTCGTTTTGCGTCTGTCAGTTAGTGCAGAGTTGCATCTGTTCAATCCAGACCTACAGTGGGTTCATCTTGCACTGCACACGACATACTCCTCCGATTGGTCCTACGAAGCAATCCCTCAGATTCATCATCCATGTTTGTCATGCTTTTAATCCGGTTTAACTACGTCAAAATCACTACACGTGTTTGCAACAATGTACCAGACACTTCGTGATAGTTAAATGTTCGCCTTTCAGATGTTGATTGCATTGTAATATGGTAACCATCACTTAAATCCATGAATGTAATTCAATTTGAGTGGGAAGTCAGGTTTAATCTTTGTCATGAAAATGTTTTGTTTTACTGTTCACACATGGGTACTTTTCTCAAGGTATCCACTGTTTCAAGATGGCGCTCAGACCTTAACAACCCCAAACATATTGCATCTATTTTAAACACGGCATCGAGTGTATGATGTCGCAATAGATCTCAAAACCCCAGCTGATGTCATCAAGCACTCTAGAATGTCTGTTGTTGTTGATTGTTAGAGATGCAGGACCGGGCAAAGACAACTGTTTTTCTGTACAGTATATGGGCCCTTCCTTTAAGTTCTGATGTAATGAATCCTAAAATATCTCATAAACATCTCATAGTGAGATAGACACATAATAAATATGAAAATATTACACTGGGCTATTTCTAATGAATAGGGATCCATCCAGAAGCTCTATAATGTAAACACTGGTCAAACATAAAATTGAAGTCAACCTTCGAAACATACCTTGTATGTGCCAAATAAATAAGGCACACCTTTTATTACAAGAAGTGTGAATATGTAAGTTTGTTTTCTGGTGAGTGCAAAGATGTATACATTTTGCACAGTCGACACCAGGAGGTAGAAAGGACATTGCTAATAAAATGGTGTTCATTTGTTTCCTTGCAAGACAAAGGGCCTCATTACTATGTTGAGCGGAAAGTCACTGACAGACCGTTGGTGGCGGTCAGTTAGACATCAAAGGCCATCGGCCCGACTGCCGCATTTTGATACATGCGGTCTGACTGCAGAGGACGAGGGGAAAGACCGCCGCCTCCGACAGGATCCAAGATCTCGTCGGGATGGCGGTCGGAATCCTATCTCTAAAATGGAGGTGTTGCCTGTGCAGGCACCACCGTAGGGATTAGGATGTCCCTTTCCTACTGCCTTTTCATGGTGGTCCCACTGCCATGAAAAGGCAAATGGAAATGGACTTTGGGGTCCCCACACCGGGCCCGTCCCCTGTGTGCAACTGTTAAGTGGCCCTGGGGACACATTTAGTGGCCCCCCACACATCCACCCACCGTGTGCTAGGCACTACATGGTGCCTGGCACTCGGTGCATGGATGTGCACAAAGTGCTATTTTCTACTGTGGCTTGTGCTGCAGCCCTTCTCCTGGGCTGCAGCACAAGCCGCAGTAGAAAAAAGCACTTTTCGACCACAGTGCTGGTGGTCTCATCACATTAGGGCAGGTGGGACAACCGACTCTTTGTCGGATGGTCTCCTGCCCAATGCAATGGAGGCCGGCGGTCCGACCCAAACACATCCTAATTACGGCAAATTATGTTAATTGAACAAAACTGTAAAATCAGTTGATTCAAAACTTCGAAAATATATATTTTTTAAACTTCATAAAGGTAAAAACTTTACAAATTCAAAATGAAAAAGAGTGGCAGCTTCAGTGACTCTTGACAACAGTGGCAAACCGATCCTGCTGCCAAGATGGACCATAAAAGGCAGTGGGTGGGCTGGTGTTTGAAATTATCCCTGCCAGAGCTCTCACCCCAGGCACATTTTCTGCCCCAGCCTGACCATTTATAGCATTCTCTGCCCTGAAGGCCCAACTCTTCTCTGACAAGATCATGTTTTTAAGATCTGGAACTCACCATACACTCTGTCCTGAGGGTCTCAGACTCCCTCAAATTTTAATCCCAGCCCCTTTTACCTCACTCATCCCCACCACACCTTGTATAACTTTGCAGCAGTTTCCCAGCTACAGCATGCTTTGCCCTTAAATGTTGGGCATCTTGCAGCTGAGAAACAGCCAATTATCCACTCCAGTCAGAGAAACTTTGCCTTGGCAAAGTCAGGCAACTTAAAAACATTTCAGCCACCTTTTCTGAGGCAAAGTTCCTTAAATCAGTAGACTTTGTGGATAAGGTGGTACCGTTGCCACCCGTAATTAGAAAGAGGCTGCACCTTTGCCACTCGTAATCAGAAAGAGGAAACAGCTCGTAGCTAAAAGTAACCTTACAAAAGTACTCTTGATAAATCTGTGCATGAGTGTCCTCCTATGGAAGTAATGTGATTACACAGGCGTCTGTGTGAATATTGCTCTTCCATAGATACCCCATCTTCCAACCATCTATCCATGACATTAGAATTCTAAACCCACATATTTCTTAGTTTTAAGATTTTCTTCTTGCCCAACTTATTTATGTTTACTCATTGAATGAGAAATGGGTTTGCACATCTTCGTTTTTTTAATCTCCACCTCTCTTCAACCTTTTCTTATAGCCTCTGAGTTCACACCAGGCCACTGCATTTTCAGAGTAGAGTTGTGAAAATTTGCAAAGACTAACTCTGCAACATTACACGTTTTATTTAATCTTCACAACATTCATAAACTTCCTGATGTATGCAAAGCATAAAAACAACAACTAGAAGGAGAAACTTCCCTCTAAATGTAGGTTTTGGTACAAAAACGTACAAAAAACGTGTAGTGGGAAAAATCTCTCTCAAAAACGGTTTTGCCAGAGACTTTTCTGCCAAGAAATGTTCTCATGCACAAAAGTTTTCATACAGGTTGGTTAACTTGGACAACTTGGAAAATGATGAGTTAGCAAACTGAGTCAGACATGAATCTTCCTAAATTTAAGAGTGGAACTTGAACATTTTGCACAGCTAACTAAGGGGGTCATTAGGATGGCGGGCGGACTTCAGTTCTAATGCATCATTAATCTACAACATTTTTTATAGAGAAGTTCTCAGTACTAAATAAATATAAAAACAAATATTTACACAAGCTAGTAAGGGATACCTTCTTCATTCTGTTCTTAAAGGCAATTACAGTCTGCCACATGAAGAAAGCTGTTAAAACAACATTTAGATTTTCTTAAATAACACATTATTTTATTTCTAAGCGAGGCAGTAGGAACCTTTAAGTGTAAATGTCATAGTTTATACTCAAAACCTTGCTGACATACTCAGACAAGCGAGACAATGGTTCAAATGATATAACATGACTATGGAAAGTGTAATTCAGCTTGAATCAGCATCTAAACATGGGCTCAGTTACCTCAAATATACGCAGCACTTTGGCTAAAGCGCCAACTTCCTCCTTCAAAGTGAAGATCAAGGATAAGGCGCCATTGGTGCCGTTCTTCTTGGTGATTTCTTCGATGTACCTGGTTTCCTGAAAACAAGAGAGGCAGGTTAGACATCCCTGCAAGAACTGTGGACACCGCGTGAAGACCTTTGGTTTGGGGTAAAAGAAGTCCATGCTTTGTCATTTCCGAAGAAAAGTGCTGCAAAGTCTGTAGCAAAAGCGATAGGTGACTATGAGTAACGTGTTCTGCATATCAGTGATAAAGTGCATGCAGATTAATTGCAGTCAGTGATATTCAGCCCTGAGCGATAAAGCAGTCAGAGAGTATGAGCGTATAGTGGGAAAGGAGGCATGACTATACCTTGACATGATGTACCCACTGCTGTGATTTACCTCTGTTATTCTATGCATCCAAAGGAACACAAAAGTCAGGTACATTAATATTGCTGTTACTTTGATAACATTTATATGTGAGCAGAAATTCAATGGCACTGTTGCACCTCTTGCTTTGATGCTCCCAACAACCTCCTTCTAGTGCTAGCCTTATAAATTACAAAATGTACACACACGCACAGTGGCCAAGCTACATCATGTGGCCGAGTGCAGTCCTTCTGTGTTCCGTTGGAACTTTACATATCTGCCCTTGGAAAGTGCCGACTGTGATTGACTCTGAAGTTAGGACAGTATGGGGAAGCAAATGAGGGCTCGAGAGGTGAGTTAAAATGGTTCTTTAGATAATTGTATCAAAGCATCACGAATAAGGAAATCCAACCATGTCAAGTCCTACATGACTTCCTCAGTCTCAGCAATTAGGAGACAGCAAAGGAAAAATGGAATATCCGGACAAATATATGCATGTAACCGTAGGGCATCCCCCTAGGCCACAGGAGAGGGGAAGCATGCTGCAGAAACATGGTGCCTGCCCAGAAGACGGGACAAATGTGGCAACTATTTCAGAATCAAAAGCGGAAACACGTATGAAACTGGAGTAGAAAAGGTACACCATGGAGGTGAAATTAATTAAGAACAACATGGAAATTACTATGTGCAAATCTATAAATATATAGATGAGTGCTCACAAGTAACTATGAATCCCGAGGATATCGGTCTCAAATGAAAATCAAAATCAATAACGGTGTGGTTTAATAAGTCACAGTATTCAGTACTTCAATGTGTCAACCAAGCTACTTTACTGAAATGAGAAATGCATTCCTGGAAGTTTATTTTGGGTTGAAACCCTCAGGTGGGTTTTGTATACATGCTATGCCTTAATTCTATGTCACTTCCTTATTGTTGGTGTTTTGCAAAGGAACCTCAACAGTACTTTAACATTTTTGAACATTCAGATATCTAATGTAAATTGACATGATGAGGCAATCACAAAACATATCCAATTACCACAATGACAGAATGAAAAGTTACATGTAAACAAACATACAACAGGATATTGAACTACAACTGTGACTGATAGACATTGTAAAGTAGGGCAGTCAGAAAAATGGAGGTTTAGTAGAAAGAAAAGTAGTATCTGAAGTTATCAAGAACAAATAATTCGCAAATATTAATTAATAAATGAGGAATTAATGGCATGTAAGAGGAACACCATAATTGCCAGTATCATTCTCACAGCATTGACGGCATCTTCCAAATCGCCTATCTTGTCTTCATTGTCTGATTTCTCCCCTTCCCAGATAGAAAGACCCTTCTGGCCCATTCCCCAGTTTGAAATGAACCGGTTTCCCTTTGCATAAAGTGGATATCCGTCTTCGGCCTCCTTCTCATGCGATCTTTCCAGATTCATGTCAAGTTTGATCTAAATAGAAAGCCAAATGTTTATGCTAATGTTATGTTTTATAACCTAATACAATTGCATGCAACATGCCCTTCTTTAGAGCGAATTGCGTTTGATAAGGTTTCAAGCAAGCACCCATATTACAAAAATAAAAATCCAAGATCCTCCTTGAGACAATGGTCTACATCAGTGGTTCTTAACCTGTGGTCTGGGGACTCCTGGGGGTGCACGAAGCCTACTCATGGGGTCTGCGACTATTTGAAATGAAATTATATTATCAGATTAATAAAGTGTATATAAATAAAGAAGCAAAATTGAAAATTGAAATTTTTTAAAAATTAGTAAATGAGAAGTAATTTGAAATCGGAAGCTAAAAATTAAGTGAATATCTTCAGATCAATTTGTGTGAGTATTGAAAGTGCATCAAACAGAATATTGTATAGACAAGGAGAGGCTTCAATTGAATTTATAAAAGCTCCATACTTCCATTAATTTTTAGATTTTTTTATAATTGTTTGTGAATTAAATACAGTATTTTAGCATTTGTGCATTTATTTGACGAATGCTTGTTTCTGTATTTTTTTTGTATTGTTTTGTAAATCAAATCATCGAAAATACGTAGCTCCTGTCCCCAGCTTCCAGCAATGACTCACTGGTGGCCCCCAGATTCCAATAGTGATTCAGAGGGAGTCCCCAGGTTCCAGTAATGACTAAGTGGGGGGTCCACAGCAGTCAAAATGTTAAAAACCACTGGTCTACATTGTAATCAGCTCATCTCTTCAATGCTAAGTATTGATCATTTAAACTCAGAAGCCGGTGCACTACCACTAAGACATCTGCTGCATGAACCAGCTCAGCAAGCTGGTAATGTAGTCCAATGAGTTAATACATAGCCATGTGCATGAATGCAGGACAACTGCTAGACTCAACATAACCTGCTATTCGTTTAACTTGCTAGTATAAAAGGAGTATCTTTAGGGTAGAACATTTTAATATATTTAGTTTTAGCAGTTAAGCAAACAAGCCTTTAAGTTGTGAAAAAGCCATAAGTTGTTTCTTTGGGGTTGAAGTCCAAGGCTGACAGGCACATAGGAAAATTATGAGATTCCCAACACCCTAGAACACTTTATAGGCTGATTGTGTTCTTAATTTGGGTAGTGACATGTCATATGTCAGGGCCACCTAATATGCCTCTGAAATTGATTCAGGATCATGGGTCTTTTGGAAGACCCAGCATAGAGCGTAGCATCAATCTTCTACAGGCTAGATCATGTCTGAGTGGAATCAATCTGCTACACTGCAGCATTTTGGACTCATTTGTACAAGCAAGTTCGATAGCTCCTGAAAAATGTATTCAGTACTGTCTCACATGCAGATAGATCACTCCTTAAAAATCTTTTAGACGGTGAAGACTTTTATCAGAATCAAAAGATGTAGAAAAATAAATTATCCTTCCAAAACTGAATCCGATCAAGGGTGCAATAACTTTACACTATATTAAAGCTGTTTCATTTATAGGCACAGATTCAGTGGCGTCTCTAGATATGAATTTTAGGAGCCGGGGTACAAATTGGGCCTCAGATAAAACTGTGTATGTGTGTATATATCATGCACTCCGGTCTACTAAAGTCGCCTGTTCTTACAGATGGGTGCCGCTAACACGGTGGAGTCACGTATTTATTATCCACACTCCTCAAGAAAACGGGCGGCACTCACAACATATACGTTTGGCACTTTATCACTTTATTCACGGATTCCTCAACAGACGCGTTTTGACTTGCCGCCTTTGTCAATGTTGGCGTGTTCATTTTTTCAACAAACAATTATCGCATTATACTTTCATTTCATTGGGTGAGCACTTATACTGAAAATCAAAGAAGGACTATTGCGACAATAACCTCACTTTGTACGTTTCTGGCAACAGCCATTTTGAAACATTTCAAAATTATAAGCAATCAATCACAATACATAATCTTCTGCAGCACCATTAATTAATCATGGCTTCAACGGATGCATAATTATAATTGATTCATTCTTTTCTTCAAAGTTTCAAAATTGCATGATTATAAAGTGGGTCCAGTCAGTTCCTCAAATTTAAATATATGGCACAAATCTGCAATCTAATAATCTTGCTGGTCACAGTTTCTCTGAGTTCCCATGCACATGCCCCCATTGTGTCATAAATATACCCTCACATCCCAGCCCAAGAAATTCATTATATATGGCGACCATCTTGGTATTCTTGTGTTCTATTCTTCAGCGACATAAATTCACACTTATACCAAAATCGGCATGTTTGTTGTACACTTCTCAATGACAGACATATCCTATGGGGTAAATACTCTCATTATTATGCAGCTATATGACTTCTCATTAATTCAGTGTCTCTATATCCATATTTAATATTTAACATAATTGTGCCCTGTATGGGCAAATCAATATAGGTGGCCTTATACATGATAATTAAGCTGTGCAGATGGATACTCATTATCCTGGTTGTGGCATGTTTGTCTGCATGGGAGATATTCTGTGATCAATTGTGTTTTTCTCTAAAGGGAAACATCTCTCATAGGCTCATACAGTTTCCTATTTACCTAAATGTAAGGCTAATTCCTCTTCTCCGTTTAATCCATTGTTGTTCTCACCAGATAATATTGTGGGGTGTCTAAGCAAAAAGAAATATATGGTTCCCTACAAGTGAGCAGTGGAAGGACACAAGTAAAGAGGCTTTGCTCCAGGGGATGGATAGACACAAGATTGACAGGTCAATCCATCAAATTAGAAGCAAGCAAATCAGAGTGATGATAATGGCAAGGAGCAGGTGTGCTTTAAGACCACTGTGAGATCTTGCAAGCTGACAATAAGTCTTCTGCAACCAGCTATTTGGTAAGCTTAACCTAAAACGAAAGTGCAAGAGTAAGGTAAATAGACAGCAAGTGGAGGGTGGTGGAAGAAAGATACCTGAGGTGGAATCCAGCCTAGGCAGTCTTGGAGTTTGAGAACTTTGGTTTTTGGCAGCACAATAGCAAACTCTAAGGAAGGTTTTTTCTTTACAAATTAAACGACATGAATGACTATAATTCAGAAAATCAAATTCTTGTTTTTTTTTTCCGTGTTTTTTTGTTAATCCTAAATGAAACAGGGTCAGAGTTGGAAGGGCTGGTTAAGTCCAATCTTGCACAATGTCCAGTCGTATGATGCAGCATAATAAATTCAAACCATTCTAGTACCTACAAAACTAACCAATGTGTAATATCTAAGCCTGGGCGTAGTTCGCGAAGTAGCGCTACGCGAAGCTACGCAAAGTGCAGTTCGCACTACGCGAGCTACGCGTAGCACTACGCGAACTGCGTAGTGCACTGTTCGCAATGATTGCACAGTGCCGGATGCTTGTCCGCACTGTGCAATCATTGAAAACGGCATCTTGCACAGTGCGAGCTGTCTTTTACTGCCGCTCGAGTAGATTTTTACTCGAGCGGCAGCTTCTCAACGCGGACTGGTAGTTTCTCATCGCGAGCGGTCGCGAGCATACGCGACCACTCGCAATGAGAAACCTGACCTCCCCGCGTTGAGAATCTCGCCGGGAGGTTTATTTTCCACGCTCGCGATCGGCAACTTGATGTTGCTGATCGCGAGCGAGGCAAAGTCTCGCAGGGATGTCATTTTGCTTGCTTGCGGTCGCCAACTTGACGTTGAGGACCGCGAGCAAGCAAAAAATGACCGCTGCACTACGCTACGCTACGCGTGTTTGCACTGTGCTACGTGCAATTCGCGTTGTGCGAAGTAGCGCAAACTTCGCAAACTTCGCGAGCGTAGCGTAGTGCTTTGCCCAGGGTTAGTAATATCCGAATTCCATTAAAAACATAGATATCTAATAATATTTTCTTCATGCCTTCACTAAACGTGCTCTAAATGCTGAATTTAGAGGTCTAAAATTAGATCATTAGGCCCCTCAACCACCCTTTTCTCTTACACCATTCCCTCTCAACAAACGTTAAAGAAACTCAGTAGTGTTATCCTGGTTATAGCACTAGCTCACATGAAAACAATACAGTTTCTTTCTAAAGTTTTGACTCCTCAAATTGCATGCTATCTCAAAAAGCATCCTCTATGTTCCTAAAATCCTGCATGAAACACTACTTTTTTTTTTAAACAACTGATTTTTGCCTCTCCTTTTTCCCCTCAAATGATCCTTTACATTCCTTTTATTTTCTGAATGCTAGCTCTCTCTGAACACAGCCTACTCTAATTCACACGCATGTTTGCCCTAATCTCTTTCATTGTATTTCTTCAGTTTAGCTAAAACTCATTTCAAAGATCATAACCTCTCCTTCTTTAAAAGTCATACTGCTTCAATCTAACCATACCTAATCACCTCCTTCCCATCTATTAACCTCACCAACCATCTACATGACTTCACCCACTAATGATCACACCTAACTCCTACTAATTTAATCTACCCCTAAGAAACTGGAGTAAATGCAATGGGAATGGTCTGCTTGAGCACAGAATAATAATACCAATAACCAATAAATCCATTAACCTTTGATTCTGGAGAAGCGTGCTGCCCCACAAAATGTGCTTCGAGGCCTCATAAGTAAGTGGTATATCAATACAATTATGCAATACAATGATCACCAATCACTCGTTTTACATCATTCATGCTACAGCATTCAACTCATTCTCAACACGACACCAAAACACAATCTTACAGGAACACCAATTTCACAATGACTCTTTGAATCATACTTACTGTTAGAAATGGGGGTCTCTAGTTGGCAATGGCTGGCCACTGTCCAAGTAGGGACCCTTCTTCCTAAGTCAGAGTAAGAGGGCTACCCTCCTTGATACCCCTGCTCAACCCTGTGGTAACGTAGCACGAGCAGGTAGGCTTATCTCAGAGGCAGGGTGTGAAGCATTTATGACCATACACAGTAACACAGTGAGGAACACTACAGAGGGACACCACACAAGTAGTTATAAAAAATAAGTATCTTTATATAAAGGCAGATTTATCACAAGACCAATAACTGTAAAAGCCACAATACTGTCAAAAATAGGATAGCTGTTGAAGGGCTGTCAAAAGATAGTTCAAAGGTTGCAAGAATAAGGGTCAAATTCAAGGCAGGGGTCTCTGTGCCCTTTCTCGTTCAGAGGTTGCAAAAATAAGGTTTAAATTCAAGGCAGTGGTCTCTGCGACCCTTTCTCTCATAAGACTGTCAAAAATAGGATGGCTGTTGAAGGACTGTCAAAAAATAGTTCAAAGGTTGCAAAAATAAGGTTCAAATTCAAAGCAGTGGTCTCTGCGACCCTTTCTCTCACAAAGTACCTGGGTTTAGTAGCAAAACCAACAAAATGTCGCAAAGAAGTGGTAGCGATGATTCTCGGCACGCGAGGCCGGCGATGCGTTGAAATCCTTGCCGCAAGGGAGGATGATGCGCCGATCTGCGTGATGCGTGCGGAGGCACTGCGACCAACTTCTGCACGCTAGGCCGCCGATGCGATGACTTTCTTGCCGCGAGGGAGAAGTCGATGCGACGATCCTGTTGCGCTGTGCGATTGTGTTGCGATGCGAAGAGATGACGCTCCGCGAGGGAGCGACGAAATCCGGTGCGATGCGATGAAAATGAGCGGACGCACGGCGTCCGCAAAGCGATGTCTTGAAGCGATGATTTCTTTAGGGGTTGCGAGCGCTCGGCGACAGCAGCGTGATGATTTTTCCAGCGTGTCTCAGCTGCAGCGGCTCGCATAGGGGCGTTAGCGATGGTTTCGTGTTGCGAGCACCCAGCGGCAGCAGCGCGATGATTTTTCCAGCGCTCTCGGCTGCAGCGGCTCGCAAACGTGCGTTAGCGACGATTTCCAGCACTCTTTTCTCTGAAGCAAAACTAGAGGCCCTGGAACTCACAGGAGCCTCATCAGCAGATAGCAATCCTCGCAGGGAGGAAGCAGGAGGTTGGTGGTGGAGTCCGATGTGCCTGAGACTCCAGCAGGAGGCTAGCTCTTTTCCTAGCCCTTGGGTAATTGCTGTAACAAAAATAAAAGTTCTCTCAAAAGTTCCTTTTCCTCTTCTTCAAGGTCCAGTGGTCACTGCTGCAGGCCAGTGCAAGAAACAACACACAAGCACAAGGACAGTCACTTCCTGCAGATTCCTCCAGTGGCACGGACAGAGTTTCCTCTCCAGATCCAAAAGCAATACAAAAGTGTAGGGGTTTGAGCACAGATATTTATACCCGAAAAAGTCTTTGTTCTTAGAAGCTACCAGTCACTGAACCTAGCCAGAACCAGTTCTGCTCAGGCCTGGAGCACTTTGTTTACCAGGCTGCATCCTTCCTTTCAGAAAGAGGGGGTCTGCTAGCAGACACACAGTGGGAGGTGGAGCCAGCATTCACCTTGCCAGGCACATCCCTATTCAGGTCAAGGAGCCACCCCTCCCCACACTCTAAATGCAGATCTCTCTATTCAACCCAGGTCTGACTCAGCCTGCCCTGCCCCTCTAAAACCAGACAGCCAATACACATAACAGCAGAGCACACTGGAAGGCTTAGGCAAGAAAATACCTACTTTCTAAAAGTGGTATTTTCAAACACAGAATATAAAAATAAACTTGACTAAAAGATGTATTTTAATATTCTGAGCTCAGGCATACTAAATTCGTTTTTCTACCATGTTCCTGGGGTCAGTTAGGACTATAGAATGTAATAGTCAAACTGCCCATTCTAGCCTATGAGGAACAGGTAGCCTTACAGTAGTGAAAAACGAAATGGGGCATAATTCACTACCAGGACATGCTACACACACCAAGGCATGTCCTACCTCACACATACAAGGCACCCTACCATAGGGGTGACTTACATGATGCCAAGGGAAGGTTCAGGGGCTGGGAAGTGGGTGCACTTCACAGCCAAGATGGCAGTTCTGGACTGCACACAGACACTGCAGTGGCAGGTCTGAGACACACTTTACAAGCTGCTTCTGTGGGTGGCACACATCAGTGCTGCAGGCCCACCAGCAGCATTTGGTTTACCAGCCCTGGGCACACACAGGCCACACTACTAGGGACTAACAGGTAAACCAAATAAGCCAATCAGGGACATACCAATTCATATAGACATATTTACAAAGGGAGAGCATATGCACTTTAGCACTGAACACCAGTGGTAAAGTGCCCAGAATCATAAAACCAACAGAAACAGGTCAGCAAAAATACAGGAGGCAGGCAAAAAGTTTAGGGGTGACCCTGCAAAAAGGACCATTTCCAACACAACCCCTTCCAGCCAAAACGCAGGGTAGACCAATCACTACTTTGATGGGCTTCCCTGCTTCGGGCGATAGAACACGGAACTGGCCCGCAACTGCAGGGGCATATGCCAGCCCTACTCCAATCTGAACCCTGGTGGATCCCTCTGTCCACACTCCTAGGGCCCACTAAGATAACCAATGGGGAACTCTTCCCCTCACCTGTGGACACCACCTGTGCAGCATCTAACCTTAACTGGCCCCCAGGTGTGTCCCAATAGATAAACAACAAGTCCCAGTAGTCACTGACAGTAGTCAGTGATGAACTCCAAGCCCTATACCTCTCAGGGCTCTCAAACTTTTGTGGTATCAGAGAGTGCGGGGCAGTAACCCCAGGTGTCTGGCACCTTTTGTCCACTCTCCCTCCTGTCAGGTCAGGCAACGCGTCCTGACACTGACCCACCAGCCCTGGGCCTGTACCCAATGGCGGGGCCAGTGACTGGGGTGGGCTCCCCCACACCCGGTCCTTCTCTTTGGGGCTCGGTACCCTCCCACTTGGAGCGGTACCCCCCTCCAGAATTGTCAGGGCACCTGAGGCAGGTGTCCTGTATAATTCGCCCACCAGTTCAGGGGCTCTATCCTGCAACTGGTATCCCAACATAGGGTCTGTACCCTTAGACTGGGCGGAAGTCAGGGGTGAGGCTGCCCTCTCCCCGCCCCCTTTACTGGGGCCCGGCACCCTCCCACCTGGAGAGGTGCCTCCATAACACAAACCGGGAGGGGCACTGTTAGCAGTTGCCCCTTCCTTCAGATCAGGGGGGACACCCTGAACCTGGCCCTCCAACCTAGGGTCTATACCCTTAGGCTGGGCCTGTGCCTGGCAACCCAGGACTTCTGGGGGAGTACACCAATTCCCCCCAAGGAAAGCACACTCCTCTAGAGTTGTGCAACAGTCTGCCTGGCGCACCAGGACTACCTGGGGAGCACACAGGCCCCCCTCAAGGAAAACACACCCCTCCACCAGTTCAGGGCTTGGACCCTGCAACTGATCTACCAACCTGAAAAAACCCTTAGGTTGCACCGGGGTCAGACCCCTCTGCACCCCCTTCCAGCATACTGCACCCTCCCACCTGGAGTGGTGCTCTTCGAAAAAATGGTCGGGACACTGCTTACAGTTGTCCCTCCCTCCAGGGCAGACAACTCCTGGATCTGACTTACCAGCCCAGGGACCAACCCCTGTGGCTGAACAACTGCCTGGCCAACCAGGACTGAAGTGGTGTCACCATGGTCACTCCTACGGGCTCAGCCCTTCTGACTGGCCCCTGACCCACTGGCTCTCCCACTGGGGACTCCTTCCCCCTTTCATCCCTCAGACTGGACTTCCGTACCCTCCCCTAGGAGTGGCACTGCCAGGCACAAGAACTGATGGAGGCCTGACTACAGGCACTCCCAGCTCACCTAACACTGGGGTACCCCCACAATGGACGGTCCATCCAGACAGACTAGGCTCCCCACCTGGTGTTCCCTCATGGAACCATCCAGTCCTGGGGACTGAGGCTGGGGCACTTCGGGACCTATCCCAGTCTCACTCCTGCTCCCACGAGACAGGATGTGAGGCCCTACAACCTCCTCACAACAAGGGGACCCAGCTGTAACACTCCTAACCTTTCCCAGCATTCTGGGTTGGAAAACTTCTGAACCACTTCTCTTAGGGTCATTCCCTAATGCCTCTACAGAGCCTCTGGTACTCACCCAGAGGTCTGCCTCCTGCGCAAGTTCCCTAGGATCAGAGAACTCGCACTCTAACACATGTTGGTTTAGCTCTGGAAAATAGGAACTCACAATATGCTCTCCCACAATTGGATTACACAGTTCCACGCAGGTGCTAACCTTTACCTCACAATCCAGTGTCTCACACACGTACCCCAGACCACTCTCTTGAAATGGGAGAGACATTAACTGACTGTCTCTATCACTCAACCCACACTCCTCTGGGCGGTCCTCACACTCATACACCAGGACTTCAACCACGGGGGAACCCCTCTCCCTGCACCTCTCATCCAGAGTCGGTAGAGTATCCCTCCTTTCACTAGGACTATGGGCCCCTGCGCTAGTTCCCCAATCCACCTCAGGGACACTGCATATTAATGGAGCTATCTCATATCCTTGAATCCCCTGGTGTAGATCAACCCCCTCCTTCAAGTCAGGTGCTACATCTCTGGGTGGGTGTACTACACTGTCATCACTATATACTTCAATTTTGCTGCCACCACTGGATCCCACCCTCTCTGGGGAATCCAGACAATTAAAACTGCGCTCCAGGGGTAACCTACCCTCTTGAGCTAACTTCTCCTTTTCTGCTATCTGCGCTAGGTGCGCCTCCAGCTGGGCAATCTCTATTTGGAGCCTTTCCAATTCCAGCTGGTACTCCCTCTCCCTCTGTCTGCCCAACTCCTCTGGGGACCATGAAGGGGATTGGGTGCTACCCTGTGCACTAGATCCAGCAAGGGACTCCCCACCTATGAGATATTCCATAACACTTTCTTCCTCCTCTTCAGACTCTCCAGAGCCACCCTCAGACCAACTACCCTCTTGGTAGGTGTACTGGGACTCCAAGAATCTCCATCTGTCTTGTTGCCAAAGTCTCAGGGATGTCTGCAGGGATAGCTGAGTCTCCTTCCTACTCACTGCTAAGCCCCTATCCTCACAGAACCCCCTTAGCTCCTCTAGACTGTAGGTCAACAGATCATCTTTATAAAAGGTAGGTCTCATTTCAGCAAGACCCATTGTAGCAATAACTGGCAATATCAATAATAAAAAAAAAAGGCTTGCCCATTGTAACAATCACCGGCAATATCAATAAAACATAGGCTTGCCCATTGTAACAATCACGGGCAATATCAATAAAAGATAGAAGAAAACTTCTCAAGAAAATGTATGCGGGTAAAAAATCACCGGCAATATCAATCACAATATAGGATCCAACAATTCTCAAAAATGTATGCAGGTACTATCACCTGGCAATATCAATAAAACATAGGCTTGCCCATTGTAACAATCACGGGCATTATCAATAAAAGATAGAAGAAAACTTCTCAAGAAAATGTATGCTGGTAAAAAAATCACCGGCAATATCAATTACAATATAGGATCCAACAATTCTCAAAAATGTATGCGGGTACTATCACCTGGCAATATCAATAAAACATAGGCTTGCCCATTGTAACAATCACGGGCAATATCAATCAAAAATAGAATCAAACAAAAAAAAAAAACTTCAAAAATGTATGTGGTACGTTATGGTCTGCACTCACAAGTAGTGTACACTATAATTACTGTATGCGATCATAAATGCAAGTCCAGATCCTCACCGCTGACCACCAATGTTAGAAATGGGGGTCTCTAGTTGGCAATGGCTGGCCACTGTCCAAGTAGGGACCCTTCTTCCTAAGTCAGAGTAAGAGGGCTACCCTCCTTGATACCCCTGCTCAACCCTGTGGTAACGTAGCATGAGCAGGTAGGCTTATCTCAGAGGCAGGGTGTGAAGCATTTATGACCATACACAGTAACACAGTGAGGAACACTACAGAGGGACACCACACAAGTAGTTATAAAAAATAAGTATCTTTATATAAAGGCAGATTTATCACAAGACCAATAACTGTAAAAGCCACAATACTGTCAAAAATAGGATAGCTGTTGAAGGGCTGTCAAAAGATAGTTCAAAGGTTGCAAGAATAAGGTTCAAATTCAAGGCAGGGGTCTCTGCGCCCCTTTCTCGTTCAGAGGTTGCAAAAATAAGGTTTAAATTCAAGGCAGTGGTCTCTGCGACCCTTTCTCTCATAAGACTGTCAAAAATAGGATGGCTGTTGAAGGACTGTCAAAAAATAGTTCAAAGGTTGCAAAAATAAGGTTCAAATTCAAAGCAGTGGTCTCTGCGACCCTTTCTCTCACAAAGTACCTGGGTTTAGTAGCAAAACCAACAAAATGTCGCAAAGAAGTGGCAGCGATGATTCTCGGCACGCGAGGCCGGCGATGCGTTGAAATCCTTGCCGCAAGGGAGGATGATGCGCCGATCTGCGTGATGCGTGCGGAGACACTGCGACCAACTTCTGCACGCTAGGCCGCCGATGCGATGACTTTCTTGCCGCGAGGGAGAAGTCGATGCGACGATCCTGTTGCGCTGTGCGATTGTGTTGCGATGCGAAGAGATGACGCTCCGCGAGGGAGCGACGAAATCCGGTGCGATGCGATGAAAATGGCGGACGCACGGCGTCCGCAAAGCGATGTCTTGAAGCGATGATTTCTTTAGGGGTTGCGAGCGCTCGGCGACAGCAGCGCGATGATTTTTCCAGCGCGTCTCAGCTGCAGCGGCTCGCAAAGGGGCGTTAGCGATGGTTTCGTGTTGCGAGCACCCAGCGGCAGCAGCGCGATGATTTTTCCAGCGCTCTCGGCTGCAGCGGCTCGCAAACGTGCGTTAGCGACGATTTCCAGCACTCTTTTCTCTGAAGCAAAACTAGAGGCCCTGGAACTCACAGGAGCCTCATCAGCAGATAGCAATCCTCGCAGGGAGGAAGCAGGAGGTTGGTGGTGGAGTCCGATGTACCTGAGACTCTAGCAGGAGGCTAGCTCTTTTCCTAGCCCTTGGGTAATTGCTGTAACAAAAATAAAAGTTCTCTCAAAAGTTCCTTTTCCTCTTCTTCAAGGTCCAGTGGTCACTGCTGCAGGCCAGTGCAAGAAACAACACACAAGCACAAGGACAGTCACTTCCTGCAGATTCCTCCAGTGGCACGGACAGAGTTTCCTCTCCAGATCCAAAAGCAATACAAAAGTGTAGGGGTTTGAGCACAGATATTTATACCCCAAAAAGTCTTTGTTCTTAGAAGCTACCAGTCACTGAACCTAGCCAGAACCAGTTCTGCTCAGGCCTGGAGCACTTTGTTTACCAGGCTGCATCCTTCCTTTCAGAAAGAGGGGGTCTGCTAGCAGACACACAGTGGGAGGTGGAGCCAGCATTCACCTTGCCAAGCACAGCCCTATTCAGGTCAAGGAGCCACCCCTCCCCACACTCTAAATGCAGATCTCTATATTCAACCCAGGTCTGACTCAGCCTGCCCTGCCCCTCTAAAACCAGACAGCCAATACACATAACAGCAGAGCACACTGGAAGGCTTAGGCAAGAAAATACCTACTTTCTAAAAGTGGTATTTTCAAACACAGAATATAAAAATAAACTTCACTAAAAGATGTATTTTAATATTCTGAGCTCAGGCATACTAAATTCGTTTTTCTACCATGTTCCTGGGGTCAGTTAGGACTATGGAATGTAATAGTCAAACTGCCCATTTTAGCCTATGAGGAACAGGTAGCCTTACAGTAGTGAAAAACGAAATGGGGCATAATTCACTACCAGGACATGCTACACACACCAAGGCATGTCCTACCTCACACATACAAGGCACCCTACCATAGGGGTGACTTACATGATGCCAAGGGAAGGTTCAGGGGCTGGGAAGTGGGTGCACTTCACAGCCAAGATGGCAGTTCTGGACTGCACACAGACACTGCAGTGGCAGGTCTCTGACACACTTTACAAGCTGCTTCTGTGGGTGGCACACATCAGTGCTGCAGGCCCACCAGCAGCATTTGGTTTACCAGCCCTGGGCACACACAGGCCACACTACTAGGGACTAACAGGTAAACCAAATAAGCCAATCAGGGACATACCAATTCATATAGACATATTTACAAAGGGAGAGCATATGCACTTTAGCACTGAACACCAGTGGTAAAGTGCCCAGAGTCATAAAACCAACAGAAACAGGTCAGCAAAAATACAGGAGGCAGGCAAAAAGTTTAGGGGTGACCCTGCAAAAAGGGCCATTTCCAACACTTACCCTCCCCGAAAGACCCATCAGCTCTCTAATAAACCTAGTTGAACAGGACAATGATTACAAGGGAAGCCAAAATCCTAACACTATCAATCCATCCGTGCCACCTCCTGTCTCACATTCTCACATGCATGATAAACAAGTCTCATCCAACAATAGTGATAGATCAATGAAGAGCTCAGTGGATGACTCCAACAGCAACCCAGTCACAAACCCTTCCTTCTGCAAACAAAAGATACTTCCTCTAAAATGTTTGCTGACGAATGCCTGATCAATGATCAAAAACAGCATCTTTGATCTACTGACAAATATAGAACCAGACATATTATTCTTCACCAAAACATGGTTATGAAAAGATATGGCTCCAATATTTCTTAAAGCTATTCCATCTGGATTTAGAGCCATGTCACACAATGGACAAGGCAAGAAAAGAGGTGGGCTAGATACTGTCCTTAAGGATACCATGACAGTCACCAAGAAGGAAATGTGAGAATACAAGGTTGTGTAGCCCTTTCTACTAGATGAAAAACCAGCACTACATTCACTTGCAACTTCTTATTGCTTTATAGACCCACACCAGACTAAGAACTTTTCATTGATGCTTTTTAGGTGCAATATCAGATCTGTCAACCAACATTTTTGTTTACTCTGTGACCTAAACCTCTGGTTTGATAAAGTAAATATTGCTCAACCATATGTTTAACATGCACAACTTACTACAGATTCTCTCTGGACCAACCCGTATTGCAGGTCAGGAGTTTGATGCCATCTTCTTCAGAGCAGACTTCATCATAATTCAACAAGATTTACTAGTCACCTGGTCTGACAATCACATCTCCTTCTCACTCAAGATCCCAAATATAATAACAACTGAATCCCTCTATTCCTCAACAACCTACAAAAGATGAAACAAATTAAACATACAAAAATGATAATCTCACAAAACAATAAACACACAATTGGAGACAATAAACTGATTAGAGAAACTCTATGAATAGATGACCACAGCCTTTGACATAGTAATCCCAATTAGAAGTTCATGGAGTGAGTGAAGAGTTAAAAAAGATAGAAGGACTGATTTCAGCACTTCAATGGAGAAACTACAAATCCAAGAACTCTCAAGACAAAATGCATCCACACAGGCACTACAACATGTACAAATCATATGTAAAAAAAGGCAATAAAAAACACTCAAGTCGGTTCGACAATCCCAAAAGCTCAACCAAAAAGCTTAACAAGATCCTATCAGAATTTCACTGTCCAGAAAGCAGTCAAACTTCCACACTGCCTTCACAGCACTTCTGTAATAAGTTAGTAACTCATTATTTAAACAAAGTGGAAACATTGGATTCATATAGTGCAATCAAGAACAACAACGGTACCCCAGTTGTACAATGAAAAACCATCACGACAGAAAAACATTCTCCATCTATTTGACCCTTTAAAAAAATTGGATGACTTGGCAAAAGATAGCAGTGTAGCTGCCTACCGTCACATCCCTGCCCACCTGTCCCCTACAATATTTCAATAAGATTCTTGTATCAACATCTGCAGCTATCCCAGTCAGAAATATTATCAATAACTCAGTAAACACAGGAATTTTCCAAGAGGGATTGAAGCAAGCATACATATACCCATTAATTAAGAAGAACAACTTGGACTGACAAGACTATAACAATTACAGACCAATCTCCGATGGTCCTTTCATTTCATCTGGAGAGAGCAGCATTTTCCCAGATCTCGGAGTTCATAGAAGAAAATAAACTACTCTCAGATTGGCAAACAGGAGTCTACCTAGGAAGAGGAAACAAACCAGCCCTAAATGCAATTTGAGATGACCTAAAAAAAACAAGTCAACAAGAATAGTATTGCTATTTTACTTCTTCTGGCCATTTCATTAGCTTTTGGCATAGTATGCCATGCTATCTTAAGTCTAAGATTCACAGATGTCATTATAGATGGCATTGTTGGATTTTGTCTTACCTAAACAAATTGACCTATTTGATTCATATAACCCCTTTTCATAAAATCCTTACAGCATAAAACAGCATCTATCATTAAGGACCTATCATCTCACCTCTTTTACCAAACCTTATCAACAATTTTGAACTCATCTGCTAAAGCTATGCAAATGGCACACAGATAATGTTCTCTAGGGAAAATCCCTAATGACAAAGAAAAATCAAAAATCTACAGGTGCCTCATAACTACAGATCAATGGGTGATGAGGAATTGCCTTAAGTAAGTCAAAAAAATCGACATACTGACTTGCGGTCAATGGAAAACTTATGACCATTTGTCGGATGAACTCGCACCTCTGACAAAAAAATATTGGAAGAGGTACAAAATCTTTGATTGTTTTTGGCTCTGCACTCTCCGTAAATGCTCAAGTGGACAAGCAATCTAAATCAGCTTTCTGCTCAATGAAAATACTTTGATGCATCTTTCTCCATCTTCAATTTCCTCAAAAGATGCAAGCATCTTCATCAGTCCTCCTCCCTAAAAAGAAATTTGCTAACGGGCTGTCCATAGCATTCCACTTTTTACCATGAGAAGGCTGCAGAGAATTTCAAATTCCGTAGCATGTCCACTTCCAAATATAAACATATGGACACACATCTCAGACCATCAAATTATGGAATTCCCTCACTGCAAAGATTAGGAACACTAAGAATCACTTGGAGTTCATAAGAATGGTTAAGAGTTGATTATTCTTGATGTGATTTATCAGAGTAGCTTGTAATCTGGTTCACAAAGACAAAGGCCAACACAACATCTAGCCTTTCTGACTACAGGAAGATGCCATGCAGTACATACAGTCTAAGATCCAGCAAGAACCAAATCAGCACATTTCCCTTACAAACATTCCCTTACTAACATCATGTGAGAATCCGTACATGAAGGAACAATGGATACAAATGCCTCCAAATCTTACTAGCCAGACCCAAAGGACCAGCTATCCATACTTACCATATAATACAGAAAATCATATTAGCAAGAATACATAGCAAAAGTTAATTGGAATAACCTTTGCTATTGATGTAACTTAGCAAAGGACAATATTTCAATACCACAGACAGCTAAAGGAAACACTATAGATGATACAACATATAGCACACATCTACATGTGAAAACCATGTATCCATCTTCTACAGTTTTTACATCTTGAGATTGCATGCTGTCCCAAAAGACGTCCAATATATTCCAAATCTCTGAATAAAAAATGCTCCTTGACTTAAAACTAACTGTTCCCTATCCTCCTTTCTATTAAATGACCCTTTCTCTTCACATACTTCATCTCCTAAATGCTTATTTTTCTCCAAGTGTAGCCTAGCTTTTTGCAAGCCTGTCTTTCTTACTCTCTATTATAGTATTTCTGCAAACTACCCGGGCCTCACCCATAGATCAGTCACTCCTTGTTTAAAAAAATATGCTTGGAATCTAACAACAACTAACCCCTCTAGCCTATCGTCTCATCCCACCAACCAAGTACATGAACACACACCTAACTTAATCTACCACAATGACATTGGAGTCAATTGATGGAATAGTTTCCTTGAAAGCAACAAGACTAATCCAAATACACAACAATAACCACTGGATGAGCCATTAACTTCTGAATTCCGGAGTAGAGTGCACTTCAGCACCTCATCAGGTGTAGTAAGTGCTATGTAAATGCAATTTTAATACAGTACAATATGTAGGACACATAACAATAAAATCTCTAAAACAAATCTGACAACAGATATGCTGTTTTCAGAATGCAATAGCCCCCTAACAAATTCAGTCCAATATTTTTAAACTAGGGTGAAAACACGTTACCTGCATGATTATTAAAAACCACTAGTAATTTTAATCTGATCACAGATATCAAATGTGTAGCTCCAGTCTGTTGTGTAATGTGTACACCAGTTCTATAGAAACATTTTTGTCATGCTTTAAAAATATGGCTTGTCTATCTGGGCTCCTGCAGAATGGGCAAAGCAAACATGCTCTTCCCCCATTTGTACACATTTGTTTCCTGTGAGAGTTGTTTGAATAGGAAAATGGACTTGAAGAAAAGTCTGCAAGGGTAAAATAAGGAAAAATTGCCTAAATAGTCCAAAAAGGCAAAACTTGCTCAGGAACTTGGTCCCTGTTTGCATCTGTTTGTAGTCGGAAAAATAAATTCTTCTTTTCTCATATTCCATCTCAAATTAAGTGTTTCTGGATTCCTGGACTTTCAACAAACATAAACAAGGAGGCAAAATATAGTTCCTTTACAAAAGAGCAAGCTTTGTATGAAAACTACGGCAGGGATTCGTACTGAACTCCATTGTCAAAACACAATTCAATTATATGTCTCAAGGACACATTGAAGTGACATACACAATCAGACTTGAATATTAAGATTTGTACTTAAGGCTTTCTAACAAGTCAGGTAGATTGTTGGACTTGGTCCTTTTTGCAGGGTTATCCCCAAACCTTTTGCTTCTTCCTCCTATTTTTTCCTGACTTGTTGTTGTTGGCTATAGGACTCTGGGCACTTTACCACTGCTAATCAGTGCTAAAGTCCATATGCTCTCTGTGTAAATTGTTGTTACAATTGGTTCTCCCTGAATGGCATATTTGATTTACTGGTAAGTCCCTAGTAAAGTGCACTGAAGTGTGCCAGGGCCTGTAGATCAAATGCTACTAGTGGGCCTGCAGCACTGATTGTGCCACCCACATGAGTAGCTCTGAAAAGGTAACTCAGATCTGCCACTGCAGTGTCTGTGCGCAGTTGTTAACTGCCATGTCAACTTGGCAAGTGCACCCACTTGCCAGGCCCTAACCTTCCCTCTTTTTACGTGTACGGCACAAGTTACCCCCCTGGGCAGGGTGCAGTGTATGTGAAAGGTAGGACATGTACTGGTGTGTGTGACATGGCCTGATCGTGAAATACAGCCAATTTCGTTTTTCAATATTGAAAGGCTATCTTGCCCCATAGGATAGAATTAGAGTTTATTTATAACATCTTATAAATATAACTTCCCATTGGGACAAGATATAGAAATAAAGTTTAGGCTCTCTGTACTCAGAATTTAATAACACATCTTTTAGTAAAGATTGTTTTTAAATTGAGTGTTTGAAAATACCACTTTTAGAAAGTAGGCATTTTCTTGTTTAACCATTCTGTGTGCCCGTGCTTATTTGTGTATTGACTGTGTGGTTTTGGAGTGACGGGCTGGGGATGTGCATTCTCTCAGACAGCCACCAAGGGGAGGAGAGGGGGTTAATGTGTGTCCTGCCTTTCCTGAGTGAGTCAGGGCTGGGCTGAATAGACCTGGGCTGCACTCAGAGTAGTGGGAGGAGTTTTCACTAGCACGTGAATTGGCCTGGTCTGCATTTAGAGTGGTGGGAGAAGATTTTCCTTACACCTGAACAGGGCCTGTCTCCCTTGCACAATGCTGTCTCCACCCCCTGTGGTCATACTACACCAGTGAGGACAGAACTGGTTTGGACTGGGCTCAGAGACCCTTGCACAAAGAGAACAAAGACATTTTGGGGTATAAGTATTAGACCTAAAACCCAAGAACGTTAGATTACTTCTGGACTCAAGAGGAACCTTTGCCAAGGATAAAAAGCTGAAGAGCTGTGAGGAGGAGTACTGCCCCTTTGCTGTGTGCTGTGTGGAGTTGGCCTGCAGATGCTGTTTCTGCCAAGGAGAGGACAAAGACTGGAACTTTGCTTTGAACCTGCTTGAAGAAGATCTCCAAGGGCGTGAAGTGTGCTGGCCTCCTGTTCTGAAGTCTCAGGGACACAAAGACTTCACCCCCCGCTCCCCTGAACCCTCTTGCTGAGAGTTCTGACTTGCCAGGAGGTGCCTATTCCAGTTTTGGGCCTCTGGAGGTTGTTCCTGCTGTTGGGAGCTGGAAGAAACCTAAAATAAGCAAGAAAACCTGTTTCCGATGCTGTCAGCAACGCCGCTGTGATGCCGCGACCTGCACCGAGGCCCGGGGGACCGCTCGTGAAGTGAACGACGCACCGCCCGGCCTGCACCGCAGCTCCGATGCCCACCGATGCCTGCAGTTATCAGCTGTGCCCAATGCCAGCGCTCGCACCGACTCCGTCATCACCAGCACCTGCAACTTGTTATGTTATTGCTCCGCCGATAACCGCCGAGGGTGACTCCACAAATTTGCCGACTTCACCGGGACCAACGCCTCACCGCTGACGCAACCGTCTTCCCCTCTCCTGGACTCGACACGTCGCCTACTTGCGGACACGACGCCTCGCCTCCCCGTTGCAGCCAAGAAGCCGGCTTCGACCTAGGCACCAAAGCCTCACTTCCCCGACGCCGTGCATCGTCATTGACTTCGTTTCCAAGGTACTGTTTGTTTGGGGGTCCGTGTGACTCCGTGCCCGAAGGTGCGCTCCTCGTGGAGCTATTTGTTTTCTACCTGCTTTATTTTTTCTATAACTGATTTAAAGTCGTATTTCATTACCTGTATGTTGGATTTTTGTCATTTTGGTCTTGTTGAGTTTAGATAAAGATACTTAATTTTTCTAAACTGGTGTGGTGTCCATTTGTGGTGTTATCACTGTATTATTGTGTGTTTTGAGTACAAATACTTTACACATTGCCTTTGGGATAAGTCTGTCTGTTCAGGCCAAGCTCCCCAGGGGGTGAGCAGGAGTTATCTAAAGTGTGTATCCCCCTTACCCTGACTAGAAGCAAGGGTCCCTACTGGGACAAAGGTACCTACCTCTGCCAACTGGAGACCCCCATTTCTAACACAGATAAAATCAATCTTCCAGAATATACTGGAAATCTGTCAAGCCAAAAACAGAGGGGCAGATTTACAAGCCCCCTGCGCCACCAGTACGTCACTTTTTGTGACAAACTGGTGTCTTATTTCTCTGCCCCATATTTACAAGGACAGGAAAAGTCACCCTGCGTGTCCTTGTAAATATGGCCCCTTTACACGCAGCACTTTGCGTGAAAGGGGCGTTCCATGGGTGTTGCTGTGGGTGTTCCCAGGCAACACCCATGGAACGAGACACATTTCCAGATTTAGAAGGAATCGTAAATCTGGAAATGCGTTAGAATGCTACGCCTCCCTAAGGGAGGCGTAGCGAGGCGCAACGAGGAGAAATGTTTTCATTTCTCCTTGTTTTTTCCTCTTTCAATGCGTGCTGCATTCTACAGCACGCATTGAAAGAGGAAAATGCCTGTAGCGATTGTTTTTGTGCAGGAAGGTGCCCCTTCCTGCACAAAAACAATCTCCCCATGATGCAGGCATCCTTGCACCATGGTGCAAGGGTACCTGCGCCGGCGCATGGCAGCTGTTTGTGCGCCAGCGCAGGGGAGAGCAGAGGAATGCGACATATTATTGTAAATATGTCGCATTCCTGTGCTTTGGAAGTGCCGCAGCGTGGCGCAGCCAAAGGGCTTGCGTTGCCGCGCTGCAGCACTTCCTTGTAAATCTGCCCCCAGTATGTAAGTATGTGGTTTATATAGTACAAACATGGCTACAAGTCAGTTGGGCACAGTACAAGACAAGGGTTTATAATTAGGGGGGGTGATGGTTGAGGTGCATGAAGGGCACTATTGGGCATGGCATTTAAGGTTTAGAAATAGAAAAGGAAGGGGTCTGCATTTAAGCAGGGGCAAATGGTTGTGCAATGAATCACAATGTTGACGTTCTTTACGATGTTGCAGAAGATGGTCAGGAGAGGCACAAGAATTTCAATAAGAAGAGGGACTAGGGGGAAAAGTAAAGGAAGATAATCCACAGGTGAGATGGAAGAAGGGATACCTTTTAGGTGGGCTTAACAGTGGGGCCCCAACTTACCAGCCAATTATAGGCCTATTTTCCGGCTTCCAGCATGGTCAAAGCTGTTAGAGAAATTTGTGAATAGGCAACTCTCCTGTTATCTGGAGACGAATGATCTCTAGCACACCAGTCAGTCAGGTTTTAGGGAGAATCTGAGCACCGAAACGGCCCTGCTTGAGGTATCCAAGCAAATGAAATTCACTTGGACACAGGAGGCAAGGCGATGCTGAATCTGTTGGATCTATCAGCTGCCTTTGATACGGTACCTCACTCTATCCTCCTCTGTCGCCTTCAGAAGATCGGAGTAAAGGGGCTGGCATTAAAGTGGAGGGACTCTTTTCTAGGGAATAGAAAACAAGAGATCTCCCCCTTTTTGCATCAGGCAATAAGGCCATAACAGTTGGGGTCCCTCAAGGTTTCGCCCTTAGTCCCACTTTGTCTAATATCTATTTTACCCCTCTTGCCTTCATGGTTGAATCATTTGGAGCCAAGATTAAATCTTATGTGGATGACACTCAGATATTCCTTTCCTTTAATAAAGGTGAAGATAGCGCCCCTGACAAAATTAGGCCTTGCTTGGCTGCAGTGTTCTCCTGGATGCATCAGAATCAGCTCAAACTTAAGGGAGAGCTGCTCAAATTTCACAGAGGTCTCACAGCTAACCTCTTTGATTATATATATAAATGACTAGAAGATGATCCCACTTTTCTTACACACATTTCCACATCGCAAATTGATTTCCCTTTGATGCATTGCTCTCTTGTTTAATCCTTGTTCTGCTGGTCAAATGCCTTAGAGTAGTCTCAGGTTCTACATAGGGATCATAGTACCTCCGGCTCCCTCCCATTATTCTCTCCACCTATACAACTTCATTTCCCCTTATCCAAAATGCATGAAGCGTCACTCGTGGTCATCTTGTCCAACTAGGCAAGGGGCAAGTTCAGGTCGGCTGCGATGGAGTGTGGGTCAGATCCAGTGCCTAGGTTAGTCCCACTGAAACTTACCTTCAGAGTCTGTCATGAAGAGTTTAGTTCATGCTGGAGGAGGCTGTGATGAGCAGGCTGAACGTCGTGGATGGGAGTTGCTGTTGTGCGAAGAGTCGGTCCGGCATCACAGATGGTCATTGCTTTAGCTTCGCGTTGGCGGTCATTGAGGGCTGTCGTGCAAAGTATGGGTTTTGTTATGCAGGTCATTGCAGATGATTTCTGTCAACGCGAAGACCTAGTCTCACCGGAGCTTCGCGTTGGCGGTTGTTGCAGGTGGAGGACCTTTGCAGAGAACGGGCCATTTACAGTCACAAGGAGCTCAAATGTTTTTTCAAGAGGAGTTCACTTTGATGCAAGCCAAGAGTTCAGAACCTGGGGAGGCATAGCTTGGGGACTAGGGGCTCACTCCAGCAGAGGTCAGCAGGGTTTAGGCAGGTCCAAACAGGTTCAGTTGCAGCAGATCAACTAGGCAGTTGGAGGGAGGCCTCTGGAGCTTATTGTGTCCCTGTAGCACACAAAGCAGATCAGCTAACTGACACTTGGAGTCACTCTGGTTAACCTCGGATGAAGGCAACAAGGTCCAGTCATCCTCCTTAGACAGCAAGGCAGTCCTTCAAGCAGCAGGACAGTCCTCTGGCAGCAGGGCAGTCCTTCTGCTGTAACTTTCACAGGTCCAGGAGTGTTCTGATGAGTGCCTCTGGGAGTCCGATATTTATTCCTGGTGGCAGCCTGTGGGTGGGGGGACTCCCCACAGATGGTTCTGCAAAGTTCTCCCCCTTAACTTGTCAAGGCTCCAAATTGCCTGAACAGTCCTGGTGTTACATTCCTTTGTGTGCATTGTGTACATGAGGTAAAACCCTGTTAAGTGTGAGTGGGGCTGGTGCAGCCCTTCTCCAGTCATCCTGCCAGGATGTTCCATCCTGTCTTCACCTAAGCCCCCTTTATGTCACTGTCTGAGAGAAATACACAAACCCAAGCAGCAGAGCTTTTTCACAGGCATGTGCCCTAGGATACTGGCAAAAGGCTGGGACAAGAAAGAAAATGCCAACTTTCTAAAGTGACATTTTCAGAATTGTGACCTTAAATCTGACTTTATCATTAAAAAGGATTTTAAATTACAATTAATGAGTGTAAACTGAATATTTCTCATGCCAGCCAAGGGTTCAAGGCCTGGGGATGCACCTCTTGGGGATCAAGGACTCACTCCAGCAGAGGCCAGCAGGATTTACACAGGTCAATGCAAGTCTGGTTACAGCACGTCAGATGGGCAGTTGCAAGGAGTCTTCTGAAACTTGTTGTGCACCTGTAGCACACACAAGAGGTCTGTCAATTGACACTTAGAGACATTCTGGTTAGCCTGGGTTGAAGGTAAGGAGATCCAGTCTTCCTCCTCAGACAGCAATCTAGTTCTTCAAGCAGTGGAGCAGTCCTCTGGCAGCAGGAAAGGCCTTCTTCTGCAACTTCCACAGGTCCAGGAGTGTTCTGATGAGAGATCTTGGGATGCAATATTTATACTTGGTGCCAGTCTATGTGTGGGGGAGTGGGGTAATCCTCAAATGTGATTCTGCAAAGTTCTTCTCCTTCCCTTGTCAAGGCTCCAAACTGCCTAGGGTTAACAAAAGGCAGGGCAGGCCTAGTGTTACATTTCTTTGTGTTTACTGTGTGCATGAGGTAAAACCCTTTGAAAGTGGCGTTGGGTAAAGCCCTTCCCCATTCAACCTGCCAGGATGTCCCATCCTTTTCTCACCTTAATCCCTTAGTGTCACTGTCTGAGACAAATAACACAAGTCCCAACAGCAGAACCGTTCACAGTAATGTGCCCTAGGACACTGGCAGAACGCATAAATGGCTGCGACAAGAAAATAAAAACTTTCTAAAGTGGTATTTTCAGAATTGTGATCTAAAATCCAACTTCACCATTAAAGGGGATTTTAAATTACAAATCATTTGAGTGTAAACGGTTTTATTCTACCTGCTCCTAGTCTAAAGTCATCACTTATGAAGTGTAATCAGGTAACCCAGTATTAGTCAATGGATGAGGTAGGCCCTACAACAGTGAAACAAACAATTTTAGGAGTTTTTCACTGCAAGGACATGTAAAATGTAAGTACACTTGCCCTACTTTCTAAATACGATGCACCCTGCCCTCTAGGTGTTTAGGGCCTTCCTTAGGGGCGACCTATAAGTATTAAAAAGGAAGGTTTAATTTTTCATGTCGAAATAGCAATTGAAAACTGCACTACAGGCTGCAATGGCAGGGCTAAGATGTTGTAAAAGGCTACTTTAGTTTTTTTTAAATTATTTTATTTTGCTCGGTTTTATCAACAAACATAAAAGAAAACAAAAACAGTTACATATACCTTAAAACATGATTACATCGTAGGAAGGTGCATCAGTACAATAAATCATATCAGTACATCAATTTGGATATTCCCAATTAGTGTAAATCAGGCATATAGAGAGTGTCAATAATACAGTTCTACCACTGGGCAGTATGGTATTTCACAAGTTGCAATTGAGTCCTTTTTTTAAAAAACAACATCTCATGCAAGTTCAACGCCCTGCTCTTTGATCATGCTAGTATAGTCCCACCACATTTCGTCACTCACTTGTGTGACTAATTTCCCGCTTCCTGTGATAAAGCCACAGCGGTCGTAGTGTGAGGATCTGAATTCGCATCCCTAGATTTGCTCATAAGATATGCTTTGCATGGTTCCCAATAATCCCTGAGACGGCTCCTAGGAGGAAGCAGCTCGCTATACGTGTCTGACTGCGTATTACAGTACAACATGTCTGCATGCCAATCCTTAAGTCGTGGCTGTGGGCCTCTCATCCAGTGAATTGCCACCCGGCGCTTAGCTAATAAAAGTCCAATTGCCAATAATGGACGTACTTGTTTAGCAATAGAAAGATCTCACCCAATGAGCGCCATCTTGGGGTCTGGTTCCAGATCTGCGCTAATGATGGTTCCCAACACCTGGAACACTTTACTCCAGTAGTGGCGAATCCCCGGGCATTGCCAGGACAGATGCCAGAACCCCGCGTCCTCCTCCCCGCATCTAAGGCAGCAGGAATATTCTACTAGACCATGACGAAACTGACGCTCAGGGGTACAGTAAGCTCTGTGTAAAAACTTAAAGTGGATTAGCCTGTGCCTTCCATTAAGTGAGACTGATCGGGTGCGGGTGCAACAATATTGCCACTCCTTATCACTAAGAGGAGCACCTAGGTCCCGCTGCCATTCCAATCAAACTCGCAGGACTTTAGACTTGCGTGTGTCTTGGAGGTTAGTGTAAAATTTAGTAATCAGTTTAGTAGGCTCTTCAGTTTTAATAAGCGAGGTAAATGCCCCCGTGATCTGCGGCTCCAGCAAGTCATTGCCTATAAGTGTGCGCCACGTGTGCCTAGCTCTAAAGAAATGAAACAACGCTGCACCCGCCGGTTGCCTATCTGGTTGCTGTAACTCCTCCCAATTTGCCAGCACACCGTTTATGAAAAATTCTTCCATCACTTTGATACCTATGGTTTGCAGTGCATGACGAGCCCTAGCCCCTTGGCCTATCGGGAACCACAAACACCACTGGAGTTGCATTTCTGGAGCATATAAGAAGGCTCCCGCCTGTGCATATACTAGCTTCTGCCAGGCTTGTGTAGTAACGGCTATCGAATGAAAGACTTGCGGTCTCCGAGGAGCAGGCTGTGTGAGCTTTTGTGGCAGTGATAAAGGCGCCACTGCATTCTTTTCCAAGTAGAGAAAAGGTATATCTTGTGGGCCGTGTACCCAGTAGTGGGCAAATGTACTATTCGCTGCCCAGTAATATTTCTCCAGATCCGGTGCTCCCAGCCCACCCAACTCATAAGGCAGGGTAAGTGATTCCCATTGCACGCGGGCCTGCTTACCAGCCCAGGCAAGCCGTATCAGCTGCGTGCTCCAGCCTTTAAAGAGGAGTTTCGGTAGGGGGATAGGTATGTTTTGAAATAGGAAAAGGAATCGCGGCAAGACCACCATTTTCATAAGAGAGATTCTTCCCATCAAGGAAAGAGGGAGTTTAATCCACTTATCTATGTTTTCAGTAAGCCTCTGGGTGGCTCTTCCATAGTTTTCCCTCATCACTACTTCAGGATCTGTATGAAATTGTATGCCTAAATACCGCACTGCGTCTGTGGTCCAGTGTAGCGGGAACTGCATGGATGGTTTCGTAGTGGTGGGAGTGAGAGGGAAAATGATAGATTTATCCCAATTTATCCGCAGCCCAGAATAACCTCCGAATTGTACCACCTCTCGCAATATTGGGGAAAGGTTCACTTCTGGATTGTAAACATATAGTAAGGTGTCATCTGCATATGCTGATATATTCAGCGTGTACTCAGGAAACCTCAGTCTTCTGTGTGCATGATATTCACGAATGGCACAAGTCAGTGGTTCGGCAACTACTGCATATAGTAAGGGGGCCAATGGGCACCCCTGACGTGTTCCCCGGGTGATGTCAAATGGCTGGGACACTTCATCGCCTATCCGCACTCTAGCTGTGGGTGATGCGTATAGCACTGCCACTAGACGGAGAAAGATATCCCTGACTACAATCTTTTGTAGCACCGCAAACATAAAACTCCACTCCACGGAGTCGAATGCCTTCTCAGCATCAAGAAAAACTGCCGCTGCCTTCACATCGGGATTCAAGTTTTGTGTAGTACCAAATAACGTTCTGAGATTGTGAGACAGATTGCGACTTGGGACAAACCCTGCCTGTTCCGGCCGAACAATGCCCGGTAGCAGAAGCGCCAACCTATTGGCTAGTATCTTTGCGTAGATTTTGGCATCCACATTGAGCAGAGATAAGGGCCTATAGGAGGAACAAGTGCTAGGTGACTTGCCTGGTTTCAACAGGGTGACAATTATCGCTTCCCGCATAGAGGACGGCATAACGCCAGCCTCCGCCATTTCCTCATATAACATTTTGAGATGGGGGGGGATCAGCAACTCTTGGAATTCCTTATAAAATGCTACAGAGAGACCATCCGCCCCAGGCGCTTTCCCAGTGGCCATTCCATGCAGCGCACCTCGTATCTCCTCTAAAAAAAGGCTACTTTAGTTTGTGACACAATGAGTGCTGTAGGCCCACTAGTAGCATTTTATTTACAGGCCCGGGTAGATGTAGTGTTATCTACTATGGACTTACAAGTAAATTAAATGTGCCAAATAAGAGTAAGACAGTTTTACCATGTTTGGAGGAGAGAGCACATGCACTTCAGCACTGGTTAGCAGTGGTAAAGTGCACAGAGTATTAAAGCCAACAAAAACAAATTCAGCAAAACAGGAGTGGTGAAGACAAAACATTAGGGGGGAGACCACACCAAAGATTTTAGGTCTAACAAGCAACCCTTATATGAGGACAATACTAGGAACTTGTTTGAGATTTGAGGGCATGATGCACTACTCAGTATGTTGCTTTATGTCGCGTGTAAAAGTAAGTGCTATATATTTCAACTTTATGGGCATGCACTTAAGAGAACTCAGCATTCTTTTTTTTACTGTTTAATCACAGTTGTATCCGTTGTCTTAGTGCTTCAATTGCATCCATATTTTTTCTCATTTGGTGTTTCACTCTGTCACCTAATTTTACGACTTGTCATGGTTGACTTTAAAATGTAATTTAATTTTACACCATTTTAGGTCTGGCTGTAACACGCCATGTCTTTGACAGCAGAGTCTGTTTGAGAAGGTTATTAGAAGGGTACAATCAGGCGAAGCAGGAAATGTAGGGACCCGGCCGGGCAGAGAATGACGGGAAAGGGCAGACTACTGCTGGGAAACACAGTTGTATACCTTTCTATTAAATTCTTAAAGTTGGATGCATCACAGATTGTCTTTCCATTTTCTAGTGCCTGTTTTGGAGGGTGGGCAACTATTAATTCTAGTTTAATTTTCACGCCTGTGCAGTCAATTATTATTGATATGTGTTGCCTTTTTCCTACAAACACAACAGTAGGATAGCTGATACAGGTATTCTATTCATGAATAAAGCAAGTGTTAGCTGTCATTTCCTGAATGGTTCAGAGGTAAACAGGCTTTAGTGCCACACCTGTTTCTGAATTAGCGAGCTTAGTGCAAAAGTATGCATTCGCAGGTAACTGATGATGAATCAGATCCATGTGATAAAAATAGTAGGGAACTTGGTATCCAAAGTTATCCAATGTCTATTTCGTTTCCAGATATGTTTCTGATCCTTTAACAACATGGCAATTTAAATCATACAATTGCTATCAGTATGGGTTATCAATGTCCAATTGAAGACACCAATAAAATCTATAAAGAATGTTGAACAGACACTAAGGGGCTGATTATGATGTCAGTCGGAAAGCCTCCGACCAACATTCAGATTCCCCTAGACCGTGTCGGAACCCATCCGCCCGACTCGGTCAGAAACAATTCCGACCGACTGATTACTATGCTCGCTGTTGGAAGGGAAACCGTTCGATCATTCCGAATTGGTTCTGACCGGCATTTGGAGAATCCGAGTCGGTCGGAGTCGATTCGTACAGCTCAATGGACAGCGTTTCCGACAGACCGATTACAATGTCGGATTCTGACCGTCCTTCCGACTCGGTCTGTCCAACACAAAAAGGCTCTCGGAAACTGACTTTGGGGGCCACAGGCAGGCCCCCTTCATCCTGAGTCCTCCGGTTTGGGGTTGAGGGGATACCCAAGAGACCCACCTGTAAAACCATGCACAGTGTGGCAGACACCATGGGGTGCCCGCGACAGGGTGCAAGGTTTTACGCAGACATCCATTTTCCCCATAGGAGCCTGTGTTGTCCGTCGGAACACAGGCTCCCATTGAAGTCAATGGGAGTCCTTCCGAATGGTGTTCGGAAGCATCATAATCGGTCGGGCGGAACTGCCGACCGCGAGTCGGTCGGAACCGAATCTGACAAGGACTCAGGCCGTTTAGTTTCCGACCGACATCGTAATGAGGCCCTAAGTGTATTAATCTGTAGAATTGTTTACTGAAATCCTCACTAAGAATGGTCAGACAGTGAAAAAGGTCCAAAATGATCTCAAGATCCCAATAGGCTCTCTATGTCCACACTAAATTGACAATTTCTACAGCCCCTGAATTAAGCACTGTGGTTGGGTGTAAAACAAGCAAGGAAAAGGGTCAACCCCGTGGATAATGGGGCAACGGACATGTCTCTGTCCAAATTGCCCATTCCTTTTCTATCCACTCCAGGGGTCAGTGCCCTGATGCAATTCCCATCCAACACTGGAAAGACTTCCTATGTATGTTACATCAGAACAATAGCTTTTCTGGCACTTTTTTAAGAAATGGAAGTTGGACCTTTACGGAAGGTTGAAACTGAAAAATGATCGTTCCTTTAGTATTTTGAAGACCTACTCTTCTGTAACACAGAGATTGAGTAAGGGTTTAATTGCCTCCTGGTGAGTCGTGAAATCAGTTTGGAGTTTAATAAGTCCATTATGAAAATTCCACAGCAATCAAAGCTTGAACATAGAAATCTTTCTATGATGTCCAAGTCACTAACCAGTCCAGTGTCGTTCAATAAAGAATGTCTCATACGAGTAATCCACTTACACCTAACACCACCAGTAATGCTATAGAACATCATATCCATTCTCAACTATTGCTTTATTCATTGTGTACCCAATATCAGACAGGATAACATTGGACGTCTCATTTTCTTGTGTCCCCAGTTGGAAGATCTACTATTGTGTTAACATTTTGACAAATTGACTTCAATTTTTATTTTATTTGTTTTTTGTGTAGGCCTGAAACCCAAATGGGTACTTTAGCCATGTTATAGCCATGCTACAAAGACGTCATGAGAGGCACCACAGGTCATCTGGTATTCTCTGGTAGTAAGACTAAATTCAGGGGAAAACAGTAAGTTGAAAATAGCAAGTTGAGGTCGGTGGCAGAATGGGCAAGAGAAATTAAGTTACTGCATCCAGAATTTAGAAGAAACTCAATTTTAAAGATTTTATATATTACAATTATTACCTAAATAAATTGTTGGCATATTTATCATGATGAAATAGTGCCAACACTTATTATTTTCATTTGTAGTTGTATGTTTTGTTTATCTAATGTTTATTATACATTTTTTACTATTTATTATTATATGTTTTTTCTTTGTAGAATATGTATGGGCTTTGAAAGAATAAATGACACAATTAAAACAAATCAAATACAATGTAGCTTGCCCTGGAGTTATTTTGTGAAACTGAAGGCTAGTGAGAGGTTTTAAATGTTTAAGATAGTGAGCCAATATGCTTCGGATTGCTGGAAGCTGCTATTAATAATAACCATCTACTATTGCAGGCCAGCATTGTTTGGAACATATTGGCATTAATGTACATTGTTTCTGGTTGCTGTTTTGTTATTGATTTGAGCAAGCTTCTTTGTTTCTATAAAACTCTTTGGGGATATGGATATATTTGAATTATAAGACTGAGGGTGTGGCAATGAAGATGGTTAAGAGGAAGTGTGATTTGGAATCATCACTTCAACCTAGCTTCTAATATCTCAGCAACATGGTGGACTCCCTGTAGCAAAGAAACAAGATGCAGAGTAGACACTAATGATGATTTGGGAGAGAGAGAAGTATAGGGTGGTGACGACCATAAAAAGAGACAAGGGTCTAGAAATAGGAACATAAATACTATCTTGTTTACTATCTTAAAGGCATAGCTACAAAATACAGCCTAGAGATGAAAGCGAAGTGGGTTTTTGAATTCACACCAGTAATTATGGTAGAGTAAGGTGTTAATTGTCCTTTTATTTTGTCGAAAGGAGATTGTCCACAATAAGATAGAGGTTAAAGAATCCATGGTTAGTGCTACAGCTCATGAGAGCATGCAGGCCCCTGTTACTCTATTTGAGAAGAAGAGATGCTATGGACTGGACCATCATCTGACTGAACCTTTTTGTTGGTTGCTAGGTGTTTCTTAGTCTTAGTGTTTCTTAGTCAGTTCCATTGACTTTGTTGACTTTTTCTTTAAATGACTTGGTTTTTGTTGACTACCATAAAAACAATCTTTGGTGCTTCTCCCTGGTTTACATCAGTAGTTTAAGTGGGACAATTGTTTGGGCTAGGTTACGGTTATAGTGCTCAACCTGTTCCTCTGGGGTGATCTTTAATGAGAAGGGCAACTCATCAAAGTACGATGGTTATGAAGAAAGGGGTCAGCAACTTTTTTTTGTAATTTTGGTTAGGGGTCCTGTTAGAAATGGGATCTTTAGTTGGCAAGGGCTTGCACCTTTGTCCAAGTAGGGACCCTTCTTCCTAGTCAGGGTAAGGGTTGTTACACTCGTGAAGTAACCCCTGCTCACCCTCGTGGTAGCTTGGCACGAGCAGTCAGGCTTAATTCAGAGGCAGTGTGTAAAGCATTTGCACATAACCAACAGTAATACAGTGTAAGCACTACAAACGGACACCACACCAGTTTAGAAAAATAACCAATATTTTATATACTCAAGACAAGACCAATTACGACAAAAATCCACAATACTATACTTTACGAATGAATGCTTGATACGGTAACTTCTTCTTTGCAGGAATAGCACAAAAAGCAAAGTTCGTACGAGTCAGTAGCTCCGTCCGAGCCTACCGCGATGCTGAAAACCACAGAGTCTAACAGTTCCAGCCGACCGCGTCGATACGGGCCAGCAGAGTCGTGAATAGACTCGGTTACAGTACCTTTCTCGTTGTGGCTGGTACGGAGTGTACGAGCCGGTCGGCGTTCGTCGCGGTTGCGGTGCAAGACGGAGCGATGCAAGGTGCGGTGTCCCTCGATGCGGTGCAGGCAGCGGCTCGATGAGCGTCGTGCAGACGGAGTCGGTGAGTCCAAGGCGTGCGATGCAGGGTGAGACGATGCTCGATGCGGTGCTGACAGGTTGCAATGCAGGCGACCTAGCCGGAGTGCGGGAGCTGGCGTCGGACAGCGGTGCGAGTCGGAGCGGTGCGTCGCAGACGTGCGAGCGGTGCCCCAAATGCGGTGCGGTCTCGACTCTTGAGCCAGTTGCAGCGACAGTGTCGGTCTGGTCCGGCTGGCCCAGTGAAGCGATGCGATGCGAACTGCGGTGCCCACAGGTCACGGTGCAAGCAGCGGCTCGATGTTGGCGGCGTCGGACGTCGCCACGGTGAGACCAGGGTTGCGATGCGAAGCGGGGCGATGCGGTCTGCGGTGCAAACAGGTCACCGGCCAGGGATGGATTCGGTTGACGGAGTCGGTTGCGGTTCCCTTCCTCTGTGGCAACTGAAACAGCGTTCCAGAAGCGGTACCCAGAGGCTTGTGAAGTCTTTGTAGTTCCTGAGACTTCTTAACAGGAGGCCAGCTCGGTTCCTGGCCCTTGGAGATACTCAGCACAAGTTTGTAGAAAGTTCAGTCCAGTCCTTTCACTGCCCAAGGCAGAAGCAGCAGCTGCAGGCCAGCCCAACAAAGCAACAACACAGCAAAGGGGCAGTACTCCTCCTGGCAGCTCTTCCAGCTCTTCGTATTGGCAGGTTCCTTGATTCCAGCGAGATCTAAATTCATGGGGTCAGGGCCCCAATATTTATATCCCCAGTTCCTTTGTTCTCTGAAGGCAGAGAGGCCTTCGCCTAGTCCAAACCAGTTCTGGAGCACTTTGTTGACAAGTCTCCGTCCCTTCTTTCAGTGAGTAGGCCAGGGACATCAGACGCACCACAGGAGGTGGAGCCAGCATTGTGGAGGGAAGGCACTGTCCTATTCAGGGCCCAGGTGCGACCCCTCCCACCCATCTACAGGTCGATCTGGCTATTCAGCCCTGCGCTGACTCACCCTGTCTCCTGGCATCCCCCAGCTCCTGTCACTCACATTCCAGACAAGGAATACACAATCCCGCAGAGGCAGGCTTGGATGGTTAGACAAGAAAATACCCACTTTCTAAAAGTGGTATTTTCAAACACAGAATGTTAAAACCAACCTTACTAAAAGCTGCATTTTATCATTCTGAGTCCAGGCATACTAAACTCGAATTTCTACCATGTTCCCGGGGTCAGTTAGGATTATAAGCTGTAATAATCAAAACTGCCCGTTCTGGCCTAGGGGAACAGGTAGCCTTGCAATAGTGAAAAACGAACTAGGCTGTAATTCACTATCAGGACATGCCGCACACACCCGGGCATGTCCTACCTTTCGCGTACAACGCACCCTGCCCACAGGGGTACCTTGGGCCTACCTTAGGGGTGACTAACATGTAGCAAAGGGAAGGTTTAGGGACTTGCAAGTGTGTGCACTTGCCAAGTCGACATGGCAGCCCCAGGCTGCGCACAGGCTCTGCGATGGCAGGCCCGAGTTACACTTTACGGGCTGTTTGCGTGGGTGGCACAATCCAGTGCTGCAGCCCACCAACAGCATTTGGTCTATAGGCCCTGGCACTCGCAGTGCACTTTACAAGGGACTGACACATAAACCAAATAGGCCAATCATGGAAACACCAATCCATAACACATTTTATACAGGAGCACTTGCACTTTCCCACTGGACCGCAGTGAGGAAAGTGCGCAGAATCATCACACCAGCAAAAACAGAGTCAAAACCGGGAGGTCAGAAAGCAAAAAGTCAGGGGAAACACGCCAAAAGATGCCAAGTCTAACACATGTCCCTCCAGCTGAAAGTAGGGAGAACTACCCAACCCCATTGGAGTTCTCTTCACTAAGGCGGAAGAACCTGGACAGACCATCTGCGTTGGCGTGTTCTGTACCAGGACGGTGTTCCACCGTAAAGTCCATTCCCTGTAGGGAGATGGACCACCTCAGAAGTTTTGGATTCTCGCCCTCATTTGCATCAACCATCTGAGGGGCCTGTGGTCTGTCTGAACCCGGAAGTGAGTCCCAAACAGGTATGGTCTCAACTTCTTCAGCGCCCAGACCACAGCAAAAGCTTCCCTTTCTATGGCACTCCACCTCTGTTCCCTGGGAAGTAGTCTCCTGCTAAGGAAGACTACAGGCTGATCCAGGCCCTCTTCGTTCAGTTGTGAGAGCACCGCTCCCACACCATGCTCTGAAGCGTCAGTCTGCACGACGAATTCCTTGGAGAAGTCAGGTGCCTTGAGCACGGGCGCCGTGCACATGGCTGCCTTCAGGGCATCAAAAGCTTTCTGGCAGGACTCAGTCCAGATCACTTTCCTGGGCTGCCTCTTAGAGGTCAGCTCTGTTAAGGGGGAAACGATGGTGCCATAGCCCTTAACAAATCTCCTATAATAGCCGGTGAGACCTAAGAAGGCTCTCACCTCTGTCTGGGTTTTGGGGGGTTCCCAAGCCAGAATGGTGTCAATCTTGGGTTGTAGGGGCGCCACCTGGCCGCTTCCTACCTGGTGTCCCAAGTACACCACAGAACCCTGTCCGATCTGGCACTTACTGGCCTTGATCGTGAGGCCTGCACCTTGCAGAGCCCTCAACACTTTCTCAAGGTGCTGTAAATGTTCTTCCCAGCTGGAACTGAACACAGCAATGTCATCCAGGTAGGCGGCACTGAAATCCTCCAGCCCAGCCAACACCTGATTGACCAACCTCTGAAAGGTGGCAGGGGCATTCTTCAACCCAAAGGGCATCACCCGGAATTGGTAATGACCTTCTGGGGTTGAGAATGCTGATCTCTCCTTGGCCCCATCGGTTAAGGCAATCTGCCAGTACCCAGACGTCAAATCAAACGTGCTGAGGAACCGGGCAGCTCCCAACCGATCAATGAGCTCATCAGCTCTGGGGATGGGGTGCGCGTCAGTCCTGGTGACGGCATTGAGCCCACGGTAGTCCACACAAAACCGGAGTTCTGGAGTGGCACCGGGCGCCGCAGCCTTTGGGACCAAGACCACTGGGCTGGCCCAAGGACTGTGGGAGGGCTCAATCACCCCTAACGCCAACATCTTAGAGACCTCCTCCTTGATGCTGGCTCTGACCCGGTCAGTCAACCTGTAAATCTTGTGCTTCACAGGATGGCTGTCACTGGTGTCCACGTCATGGGTACACCAGTGAGTAACACCGGGGGTCAGAGAGAACAGTGGGGCGAACTGTCCCAACAATTGGCGACAGTCCTCCTGCTGCTCCTGAGTCAGAGTAGGGGAGAGGATCACACCCTCTACTGACCCATCATGCTCCTTGGTAGACAGGAGGTCAGGGAGAGGCTCGCTCTCCTCTTCCACCCCATCATCTGTCGCCAAGAGCATACTCACTTCGGACCTCTCGAAGTGGGGCTTGAGGCGGTTCACGTGAAGGACCCTCAACGGGTTCCTTGGAGCCTGCAAATCCACCAGGTAGGTGACGTCACTTTTGCGCTCCTTTACCTCATATGGCCCAGTCCACTTGTCCTGCAAGGCACAAGGTGCCACTGGGGCCATTACCCACACTTTCTGCCCAGGTTGAAATTCGACCAGAGTGGCATTCTGGTCATACCATCTCTTCATTTCTTCCTGGCTTGCTTCTAGGTTCGCCTGAGCGAGTTTCCTGAAGCGGGCAGTTTGGTTTCTAAAGGCCAGCATGTAGCTAAATACATCCTGGGGAGTTTTCCTGGGGGCTGCCTCCCAGCCTTCCTTTACCAAACTCAGAGGTCCTCTGACAAGGTGGCCATACAGGAGCTCAAAGGGGCTGTACCCAAGAGACTTCTGAGGCACCTCCCTGTATGCAAAGAGTAGGCATGGCAAGAGGACGTCCCACTTACGCCTCATGGGTTCTGTTAGACCCTTGATCATGCCTTTCAAGGTCTGGTTGAATCTCTCCACCAGACCGTTTCCTTGTGGGTGGTAAGGAGTGGTGAACTTGTAGGTTACACCACACTCCTTCCACAGGGATGTCATATACTTCGATATGAAATTGGTCCCCCTATCGGAAACCACCTCTCTGGGGAATCCCACATGGGAAAAGATCCCCATTAACGCCCGGCCCACCACTGGCGCCGTCGTTGTCCTGAGAGGGATTGCCTCCGGGTACCGGGTGGCATGGTCCACCAAGACCAGGATGTACCTGTTGCCCATGGCTGTCTTGGGATCCAGTGGCCCCACAATATCCATCCCTACCCTTTCAAAGGGTGTTCCAACAACCGGAAAAGGTTGGAGAGGAGCTTTGACCTTCCTCCCACTCTTACCACTTGCCTGGCAAGTTTGGCAAGACCTACAGTGTGCATCTGACTGCCTTCGCATTTGGGGCCAAAAGAAGTGGGTGACAAGCCTGTCAAAGGTCTTGTCCTGCCCCAAATGTCCTGCCAAAGGCACGTCATGAGCCAGACCCAGTAGGAAGGTCCTGAAGCGCTGGGGTACCACCAGCACACGGGCTGACCCAGGCTCAGCAACCTTAGGCTCACTGTATAGGAGACCACTCTCCCAGTAGATCAGATGTGACCCGGACTGATTACCAGCTGCCTGGTCTGCAGCCTGCCGCCGCAGACCCTCCAGAGTAGGGCACTCGTTCTGCTCCCTGCAGAACTCCTCCCTGGTGGGACCCCCTTCTTGCTGCCAATGGGTCAGCTCAGAGATGTCTCCCAGTTCGGCTACTTGCTCCCCTGTAGGCACCGGGCGTCCCCTCGAGGTCCGCCTCGTCCCGGTCCGTGGGAACTTCGGGGGCCGGTTTCCCGCGCCCCTGCCCTTTCTCTTGGCAGGGACTTGGGCCACTGTTTCAGGCTCCAAGTCCTCTTGATCACCCTTTCTGGCTGCCATTGACCGAGTAGACACGCATGCCCACTCTGGCAACCCAAGCATCTCCAAGTGAGACCTGAACTCAACCTCCTTCCATGAGGACTGCTCCAGGTCGTTTCCTAGCAGACAATCTACAGGCATGGTAGGGCTCACAACCACCCTTAAGGGACCTGAGACCCCCCCCCATTCAAAGGGAACCTGCGCCACCATACATTGGCGCTCTGAGTTGTCGACAGCAACTACTTGGTGGAATGCTCCTGGGACTACTTGCTTCTCAGACACCAGGTGACACCGGACTGAGGTCACACTGGCTCCAGTATCTCTGAGAGCCTCTACCCTGTTCCCATTAATGGTCACCCAGGTGCTATATTTCTTTGTGTTAGGGGGCACCTGGTTTCCTGGGACCATCTCACTGTCCCCGAGTGAGACAAGGGTCATTTCTGCGGGATCCCCACCCTCCTGTGGGCACCCCTCCTCCCCAAGCGCTACACTAGCCAACACTTTGGACTGTCCACCGGTGGGTGGCTGTGTCCCCTTCGGGCACTTGGGGTCCCCCTTAAAGTGACCTACCTGGTCACATGCATAACACTTGTGGGGGCCGGTCTCAACAGGCTTCCCTGTAGAGACCCCTTTCTTCTTATCACCGGGGGGCTGGGAACCTTTACCCTGGGTACTAGTTTGGGGCCCTTTAGAGAACTCCTGTGCTTTACCCTTGTCCCCCCACCTTTCTGCTGGGGACCCTGCCCACCTTTGGCTGAGTCTCCCCAAATGCTTTCTTGTGGACCCTGGTACTCACCCAGCGGTCCACTTCCATAGCAAGCTTCCTGGGGTCAGTTAGCTTACTATCAACTAGGTGCTGGCGCAGATCTGCAAAACATAGACTAGACAAGTGCTCCCATGCAATCAAGTTGTAGAGCCCCTGAAAATCTGTTACACTACTGCCCTTCACCCAACCATCCAGAGACCTGCAGAACACATCCACACATTCCAACCAAGTGTTGACATCAGACTTCTTACTGGACCTGAACTGATCCCTGTACTTTTCAGGAGTAAGACCATACTTCGTGAGAAGGGCATCCTTCATGTCAGCATAGGTGAGGTGATACCCTTACCCAAAGCTATCAGAGCATCCCTTCCTTCTTCCGGGAAAAGTGGCCACAATCCTGCTCCCCAATTCTCCTCAGGGACCCCATTCATGTGTATGGCTGCCTCATAACCCTGGAACCACCTTTGTATGTCATCCCCCTTCTTGAACTCCTTGCCTACGTTCTTGGGAATGTGCACAATCCTGTCTGCCTTTCTGGATGAATTGCTGCCACCATCTGAGCCTGACTTACTCCTAAGTTCTAGCTCCTTCAGTTCTCTCTCATGCTCTAAGAGCATCTTCCTCTCCTCTATGGCCAATCTCTTCTCCTCCCGCTCACTCTCCAGCCTGAGCTTCTGCAGCTCGAACTGCCTTGCCTCCCGCCTGTCCTCCAGCTCCTCTGGGGACAGACTGCTGCTGCCCGACCTGGCGGGTTCCCCCTACCCAAAAGCACATCCACCCTGGAAATAGGCTCCTCCGCCTCCTCACTGAGATCACCAGACTGCCCATTGGCATGTCTGGCTGCTACCCAGGCCCTCAGCGCCGTCTGTAGCTCCTCCTTCCTTGTGAGGCCTTTAATTTGGACTTTCAGGTTTTTACAAATCGCTCGTAACTCCTTTACGGCGTAGGATTCCAACCTGTCCTCCTCAAAGATAACTTCCAGAGATGCAACGGATGATGCAATTGATTCAGGCATGACAAAAGTCGTGAGTTGAAAACTGGCAAGATCAAAAATAGGCCAAAACAAAAAGAACCAGTATGTGGTACGTAATGGTCTGCGATATGGTAGTAGTGCACACCAATCACTGTAAGTCAAGTGCAAACGCAAGTCCTATCCTCACCGCTGACAACCAATGTTAGAAATGGGATCTCTAGTTGGCAAGGGCTTGCACCTTTGTCCAAGTAGGGACCCTTCTTCCTAGTCAGGGTAAGGGTTGTTACACTCGTGAAGTAACCCCTGCTCACCCTCGTGGTAGCTTGGCATGAGCAGTCAGGCTTAATTCAGAGGCAGTGTGTAAAGCATTTGCACATAACCAACAGTAATACAGTGTAAGCACTACAAACGGACACCACACCAGTTTAGAAAAATAACCAATATTTTATATACTCAAGACAAGACCAATTACGACAAAAATCCACAATACTATACTTTACGAATGAATGCTTGATACGGTAACTTCTTCTTTGCAAGAATAGCACAAAAAGCAAAGTTCGTACGAGTCGGTAGCTCCGTCCGAGCCTACCGCGATGCTGAAAACCACAGAGTCTAACAGTTCCAGCCGACCGCGTCGATACGGGCCAGCAGAGTCGTGAATAGACTCGGTTACAGTACCTTTCTCGTTGTGGCTGGTACGGAGTGTACGAGCCGGTCGGCGTTCGTCGCGGTTGCGGTGCAAGACGGAGCGATGCAAGGTGCGGTGTCCCTCGATGCGGTGCAGGCAGCGGCTCGATGAGCGTCGTGCAGACGGAGTCGGTGAGTCCAAGGCGTGCGATGCAGGGTGAGACGATGCTCGATGCGGTGCTGACAGGTTGCAATGCAGGCGACCTAGCCGGAGTGCGGGAGCTGGCGTCGGACAGCGGTGCGAGTCGGAGCGGTGCGTCGCAGACGTGCGAGCGGTGCCCCAAATGCGGTGCGGTCTCGACTCTTGAGCCAGTTGCAGCGACAGTGTCGGTCTGGTCCGGCTGGCCCAGTGAAGCGATGCGATGCGAACTGCGGTGCCCACAGGTCACGGTGCAAGCAGCGGCTCGATGTTGGCGGCGTCGGACGTCGCCCACGGTGAGACCAGGGTTGCGATGCGAAGCGGGGCGATGCGGTCTGCGGTGCAAACAGGTCACCGGCCAGGGATGGATTCGGTTGACGGAGTCGGTTGCGGTTCCCTTCCTCTGTGGCAACTGAAACAGCGTTCCAGAAGCGGTACCCAGAGGCTTGTGAAGTCTTTGTAGTCCCTGAGACTTCTTAACAGGAGGCCAGCTCGGTTCCTGGCCCTTGGAGATACTCAGCACAAGTTTGTAGAAAGTTCAGTCCAGTCCTTTCACTGCCCAAGGCAGAAGCAGCAGCTGCAGGCCAGCCCAACAAAGCAACAACACAGCAAAGGGGCAGTACTCCTCCTGGCAGCTCTTCCAGCTCTTCGTCTTGGCAGGTTCCTTGATTCCAGCGAGATCTAAATTCATGGGGTCAGGGCCCCAATATTTATATCCCCAGTTCCTTTGTTCTCTGAAGGCAGAGAGGCCTTCGCCTAGTCCAAACTAGTTCTGGAGCACTTTGTTGACAAGTCTCCGTCCCTTCTTTCAGTGAGTAGGCCAGGGACATCAGACGCACCACAGGAGGTGGAGCCAGCATTGTGGAGGGAAGGCACTGTCCTATTCAGGGCCCAGGTGCGACCCCTCCCACCCATCTACAGGTCGATCTGGCTATTCAGCCCTGCGCTGACTCACCCTGTCTCCTGGCATCCCCCAGCTCCTGTCACTCACATTCCAGACAAGGAATACACAATCTCGCAGAGGCAGGCTTGGATGGTTAGACAAGAAAATACCCACTTTCTAAAAGTGGTATTTTCAAACACAGAATGTTAAAACCAACCTTACTAAAAGCTGCATTTTATCATTCTGAGTCCAGGCATACTAAACTCGAATTTCTACCATGTTCCCGGGGTCAGTTAGGATTATAAGCTGTAATAATCAAAACTGCCCGTTCTGGCCTAGGGGGAACAGGTAGCCTTGCAATAGTGAAAACGAACTAGGCTGTAATTCACTATCAGGACATGCCGCACACACCCGGGCATGTCCTACCTTTCGCGTACAACGCACCCTGCCCACAGGGGTACCTTGGGCCTACCTTAGGGGTGACTAACATGTAGCAAAGGGAAGGTTTAGGGACTTGCAAGTGTGTGCACTTGCCAAGTCGACATGGCAGCCCCAGGCTGCGCACAGGCTCTGCGATGGCAGGCCCGAGTTACACTTTACGGGCTGTTTGCGTGGGTGGCACAATCCAGTGCTGCAGCCCACCAACAGCATTTGGTCTATAGGCCCTGGCACTCGCAGTGCACTTTACAAGGGACTGACACATAAACCAAATAGGCCAATCATGGAAACACCAATCCATAACACATTTTATACAGGAGCACTTGCACTTTCCCACTGGACCGCAGTGAGGAAAGTGCGCAGAATCATCACACCAGCAAAAACAGAGTCAAAACCGGGAGGTCAGAAAGCAAAAAGTCAGGGGAAACACGCCAAAAGATGCCAAGTCTAACAGGTCCTAATATAGAATGCACACGGGGATAGGCAGGTGTTCATCTACTTGAAGGAATATAATTGTGCTACATTGAGGGGCGTGACATATTACATTTTGCTTGAATTTTAATAGGCAGGGTAGGGTGAATTGTGTTTGGGGATAAGCGGTGCTAGGACATTGGTAGAGCTCATATCTGCAGTATCTGTGTTCGATTGAAAGTACTGCTCAAATTCTCAAAGTGAAATTTGGTGTGAGCTGGAGATGAGCAGAAAGGGAACTGGAGATGAGTAGCAAGGCTGAGCAAAAAACTTGGGAAGAAGTATGTAAAGGTTAGATCTGGGCCAGGGATATGTATAAACATAACAATAGAACTGGCGGTGCCTGGTGTTGACAGTCTGGGAGTCAGTAGCATGTTAGTGGTTTAGGAAGGTTAAGTTAAATGACTCCTAATGACTATACTTATCTGTGGAATGAACCTAGATTCATAAACATTCTCTCTGAATAAGCTGCAAGCACATATGTATATGCAGAGCACCACTGCTAATTTAGCACAATATTTAATGTTTCTAGTCTTCTTGTCACTTGGACTCACTCCCTCTTATGTCATTTTAAGACATCATCCCTAGATTAGCTGTTAACACACTGGAAAGAGCAGTCCAGTGGCATGCAAAGAAATAGGTGACCAAGTCACTGAATCAGGGATGTATGGTACTCTTGCTTAGGAAGGCATACACTAAATATGAGGAATTAGTTAACTTTTGTCTACTATCTAGTCTACCATTATTGTTCATCACATTAGAATAGAGGTTGGCTAAACAGGTTCAACCCAGAGGAGAAATGAAATTTGTTTGTTTGATGATGCAAAAAGCTTTTATTTTACCCCATCTCACAACAGATCTTTATACTGTCTCCTCAAAGACTTGTTTGGCTGAAGAACCAATGACGCCCATGGGCACTGCTTGAGGCTGTAGAGGTAAAGAGACAGCCTGCCACCCCATTATCAAGAGATCATGTTACTTTCATTCCAAAATAGGTATGCTACATTTCTCATCTACATGTACACAGTTCCCTGTAGATATCACAATAAATGCCATACTACCCCCTTACTGTATGCCAGGTGGAAAAGTAGACAATCTGCAGCTCTATGGTCAGAGTTTGGATCAGGGGAAATTAGGTGATATTGTATCACCAGTTAGAGAGCCTCAAATTGAGAAAAAAAATGCACATTGGCTAATGTTCAATTATCATAATGTTGCTAAGATCACTATGTGAAGATTTGATGAGGTAGTAAAATAATATAGAAGGAACATATGACTAGAATTCCAAATGAAAGCTATTCCAGAACTTTCAGGAAACCAAGCCAATAAGCTTCCAAAATGCTCCTGAAAGATGTGGGGGTGGATATGGGACTGTACAACTTTAGAAAACCAGCTACACCTTTGGTCCTGGTTGATCATCAGAGGTTGAAGCTCTAAACATTAGCATCAAGCATGTCTCTCACCATAGAGAAACCCAAACCCTGACATGCATATCAGAATTATCAATGCTTGGGCTAGAGTTTAGCAGTAGCCTAGGCAGGGAGGGGTGGAAGAGCAATGGTGGTGCTGGGATGGGAAACAAGTTAATGCTACAGACGAGGGGCGGCATTGGAAGAAACTGGGTGTATACAAATACATCAAGCAAGACAGGTAGAGGGAAGCAATGGACTAGCTGTGGGGGAGGGGATGTGAAGGGAAGCAGCACAAAGATCAGGGCACAAGAAACACATGCTCTGCCATATTGAAGGCACACAAATAAAGTAATTTGCTGAACGAAAGCAGTGGAAGGATGCAAGTTACCAGTGAAGGAGCTGTTCTTCAGGAAAGGACAAACACAAGAGGAATGAAAGCCATCAAATAAGAAGATAGCAAATCAGTTTGACAAGAAAGACAACCATTGATAAGAAATGGGATTACCCAAAACCCACTGTAAGGATTTGTATTGTTTATATAAAGCTGGTTTGTATGAGACCTAAAATGGCATAAATGGCAAGGTGAACAACAGCAGTGCATTTAATGGTGGAGGGAATGGTAGAGCAATCAATACCCACGTAGATTTAGATTTGCATGGCATGTGATAATACTCCAACTTTAGAGCTGCAATTCTGATGTTATTTTATTACCTGGATGATGATGCACTAATTACTGAAGAAGGGCAATGATAGAAATGATATCTCCTGACATGCACCATGGACAGATCAAGTGTTACGGGATTTATATTTTCTCTAGAGGGGTAGAGAGGGCCCACTGTATAATGAACGGCTCCAGTGGTATAAATATCAGCATACCGGTTATACAATCAATGTTTCTTCAGTTTCATTTTCTGATGGGCACATGCATGCTTTGTTGTCCTACTGAAATGATGCTCTTCATTAGTGAGGAAAGCCACGGAGTATTAGAATAATTAATGAGTTCACCTTCAGAAGTAGATGTAAAACCAATGAATTTTCATTTAAAATTTTTAGAAAATACATGACTTTTACTAGGTTTTTAGCTGAAATCATAGGTGAGACACCCCCCCCCCTCATCCCCCCCACCCCGTAACCAAGAACTCTCACTCACTCTACCTGTTACTGGCTGCATGACGATTTGAAAAAACATAATAAAGGTGGAAGTTGAAATAAGATGAAAATTACACACTTAGATGCATGAAGAAGGGATGCAGTTGCAAGATATCATAGTATGTTTGCTTCTTTAAATATAATGGACAGCTTTGCAAATGAAGTGTGATAGGCTCCCTGCTCATTAGTCTTACTCCTGCCTTGTTCCCAGTTGGCGAGACTGCTTCGGAAATGGTCAAGTGTCAAAGATGGAAATCTTTCTCGTTAGGGTTACTACATTCTGAGAAAATACCCAACAATTTAGATTCCAATGAATGACTGACAAATATTTCCTGAAATATACTCAACTGTTCCAAAAATTAACACTTGCAGGAATTTCACAAAAATGATGTTAAAATATATGTTTGATCCACTTTCATATGTGTCTGATGGGCCACATTATTATGGGACTGTTATGCCCTTCAGAGCAAAGGACACTCCCTCTGTATCTGTATTTCAATACTAATAAATAGGTTCGAGGTACAAAATAGAAGTTAAAGGTGGGTGTAGCAGGGCTTGGATCCAGGTCAGTGTTGGTCACAGCTAAACTGAATTTTGGCTCCAAGAAATGTGCTAGAGGTTTGACTGTGGCAGCTTCCTATCTTCAACCACCTACTTCCTGCTATTTGCAGCTCAAGAATAGGGAGTTGTTTGGAGCTACCCTCTGCCCTCTTCAAGCAGGGTCTGACGCTCATTTATGTGCAAGACACTTGGATGCTTGTTAGCCATCAGCCCACCCAGTGGACTTACACAGCCAAGTTTTACAAAGCTAACCTCTACACTTTTTGCAATGGGAAGTCAGCTATTGGGATCAGAAGACTTTGCATGTGATTTCTGTAGGACACGCTAGGGAGATTTATTAGCTTCAACCATTGCAGCCGGCTGTATTAGTGCACTGAAGTGGGTATATGGCACAGCATGAAAAATAAGTGAATACGTGCTATGCTATTGTGTCTCATTGGAATGGGAATATATCCTAACTCAAAAAATGGGACACAATATAAATAGATGCCCCTGGCTGAAAATGTGATATCTTCTTTGTTAGCGAGCAAAGTTGTAAACTTAGGATAGAAACTTAAGTTTGTCCGGGCAAAATAATAAAAAGTAGGAGCCTACAGAGTTTAGGGATGTGTGGTCTCCAGAGAGAGCTGAGGAGCCTCGTGACCCGCACTTGAAGCGGCTTGAACTCTCTCATACTGTTTTATCTATACCATCCAGGGGCATAGCTGTCTTCTCTGTGTTTGGGGAACTCCAATAGGAGCCCAGCACTTTAATTGAGAAGTGCTGTTTCGATCAAAACCTCTACAAGGGCTGTTTGGACGCCCTTCAAAGACAAAGAAGTATGAATCATCTTGAGGTGAGATGAAAATCCATACAGAAGCGAAATTTTATGAAAATGAATAGCACATTTCCACAAAAGGCCATACATTATTTGAGAATGGATTACATTTTTTCTCTGCCAAATCCAAGCACACATTTCCAAACACTGATCAGTTGCAGCTGCAGTTTTTTTGCTCATGTGTTTAAGAATGATATATTCCAAAGTTCTACAAGTTTGTAATGGTGGTCGAGTGGTGAAATGTTGCCATTGCAAAAGAACTACAAAAATGGAAGTCCAATGCACCTCTACGGAAACATGAACATTTTTATAACCTCATTTTCTTGAAAGCATAGTTTTAAAATCTAAAGATTTTTACTTTTTACCCCAAACCTTTACCCAAAAAAATGACGTTGTTGCTGCTTGGTGCCTAGCACACACCTTTCCTTGAATTTTAGTAGCATTACATTTCATAAAAGAAATAAAGTGAAGTGGAGCAGTATTTATTTTCTTTAACTGAAAAATGAAATATTTCGTACATTTACTTGATTGAGAATGAATGTGGTCACACTGCAGTTCACTAAAGATACACAATAATAGTCTTAATAACGTGTTTCCATGTCAAGTGACTTACTATACAGAGATCAAGGCGCCAGTTGAAACAAGTGTCATTTCCTGGAACAATTCCATGCAGCCCCGACAGACTGTGTTCTATTTGTAGTAGCTAATCTCATATACTGTGCACCTTACCTGGGATGTTTTGGCAATGTCAGCATCCATACTGTTGCCAGTGAGAGAGCCTGGCTGTGGTGACGGCTGATGAGCGGTCCTGTCGCGCGCTGTCGAAAGCTCCCGGCTCTGGTGGTAGTTGCTGAGGGTCTCGTGCTGTGAGAGGGCCGCCTGAACCTGACCTGCTCTAGTGTGTGTTTGCCTGGGGCTGCACTTCACGCAGGGGTATTTAAAGTTCATTCAGTGAGCCACAACACCCTCCCCTGCCTCCTGTTACTGGCACCACCACTGGGTTGGAGAGGGGCGTTGTCATCACATGGGCTACCACCCCAGCCTCGCCCCCCGCCGCCCCTTTCCACCTTCGCCCACTGTCACGAGAAGCACACATGGTTCCCATCAACACCGCACACAGGCGGCGGCGGTCCTTTCATCCTTCACAAACGGCAGAACAAAACATGTGGCAACCATTTGTGTTTGTTGGCTAGTATAGTGAATGCCATTCTTTAGCTACAATTCTCGTTTGTTTACAGTACCCCTCTAATACCCGTGTTTCTTTTTTAATGAATTAGTCCAATAGTTAAGGTAAAACAACAGAAAGGTACATTTTGTTTAATTATTTTTCCAAATTTAATATTTATCATTTTAACATCCTCTGAAAAGTGATCGACAATCTTAGTCATGCTGCTGTTGTGTATAGTAGCTGAAACCAGTCGCACCTACGTGTTTGTCTTCGCACTATAGTATCAATGTGTATTAAGTTATAGTAGTCACATTTATTTTAGTTAAGTATATTTTGTCCTCTTTCCTACCTAGGGTGAGAAAATAATGTGACTTACTGAGGTTATTACAAGTGGTCTTTTACGATAACAAAGTCGAGATCCACATACAATTAAAGAACTGAGCTGGGACACAGGCTAATGTTATAGAATGTCTGAGTCACATGTCATAGAGAGAAGGAAAGACATCTCTGTCCCACCAGATAGGAAACAAAGGCATTGGTGCTGGGCAGTGCACGTGAAGCCCTTCAACATTGCTCTCGTCTCTTCCCATGGAGGCAGCCCCAAGTCAAGCAAGAAAATAGTGGCTGAAAATACAATTGAATAGAAGCTATTTATTTCTTGAAATAAATACAGTTGCTCAAGGTAACAAACTTGGAAATGATAGTACGTAAAAAGTGTCTTTTTTCCCAACATACACAGCATTAAAACTGTAGTCCACATGCAAACCATCCTTATTAGGTTGAGCCTACTAGACAGCGCATGCACTGTCTGTTATAAAAGATATTGTGGCCTTGCTAAAACATACAGGTGCTTAGAGCCCTCCAATTGCTTAAAATTGCTTAGTTTTCCTGTCATTCTCATTTACCTGCTTCTTATTCGCATCCCAGCTTGTCAATCTTGTGTATGTCCCACACATAGAGCATAGCCTCCTTACAATCTCTTTTGATTGGCTGGCTTCTATTCTTTCACTGCTTGCTTTTCAAGTAGTACTTTTCCTTTTGGGTTAAGCATTCCATAAGCGTGCAGGCCTCATCGTGTATCTCTCTCCCCCTGCACGCCGTGTTGGTTGTGTCACTCTCCGACCCTTTCCATGTTATGATTACTCTTGTGTCCTCCCCTATTGCTTTTTCACCGGTGGCTTCTCCCGTGCCCAGTCCAAATTGCTGTCTCACCTGTTACTTCTCCTCCCTGCCCTGTATGTTGGTTCTCCCCATTCGCACCCTCCTTCTTTGCCACCTATTGCTTCTCCTTCCCACCTCTTGCTTCACCCACTCATGCCCTCCAGGTCGCCCCACCTGCGCCCTCTGTGTTGCTCCACACCCACCCAGACTTCAAAAAACGCTTTGGAACATTATGTTTTTTTAATTTGCAGATAACCTGGATCAGCAAATAAAAAGAAAGAAAAGCAATTGCTTCTAATGCTCTATTTGCTTATTTAGCCTGCTGCACAGCATCAGGGCTGCTGTACAGCATTTATTTTTCTTCATTTGTACAGCGCACGGCTACCCATTGGGTTTCCCGGCGCTAGCATAGGCATAGGCTACTGAAGACACCGGACTTAGAATAGCCATGTTTTTAAAAGTTTGCGGAACACAATTAGAGAGGTACAGTGTCTTAGGGAGTGTGGTAGGGCATTCCAAAGCTTAGGACCTAGGTATTAAAATGAGCGTCCACCGGACCGAGCCAGGCGGATTCTAGGCACACAATACAGATTCTTACTAGCTGATCTCACTTTCCGGGAGGGTAGGTAAGGGGAGACCAGGTTCTGTACATATCTGGGGCCGAGTCCAGTCCTAGCTTTACAAATTAAAAAAAGAACTTTGAATTCTACTCTCTTTCCAATTGGCAGCCAATGCAACTCACGGAGAATAGGAGAGGCTGGGGCATGTCTCAGGAGTCCAGCAAGAAGTCTAGCAGCAGAATTCTGCATGACCTGAAGGTGGACGATGCAAGCCTTGTCAGCTCCCAGATAAAAATATTGCCGTGGTCCATTCTTGAGAGAAGGAGTGCCTGAATCAGAGTTCTCTGTGCCGAGTATGGAATAATCCAGATAATGTTCCTCACCCATTTCATTACTGAAAAGCAGGTGGATTCAACTTTGGCAGCTTGTGGACGCATAGACAAAGTTTCGTCTAACCAGAAGCCTAAGCTTTTAACTTTGGGGGATAGAGTAGGAGTGGTCCCCAGGGAAACAGGCCAGTGCTCAGTCTAAAAACCATTGACAAAGCCAATAGGGCTCAAAGGCTAGACCAATTGTCTTTACCAATACTTGTTGACATTGGTGTAGCAGGGAAAGCATTATAGTTGATGTGATGTCAAATGTATGGGAGCTGCTTTAGTGCTTGTACATTCAAAATGGAAAGAAACTTGATTTGTATAGAGATGCGTCCATTGTAAGCAGAGTGTTCACAATTGCCCTTGCACATCTTTTCATCATGGAATATGCAGTGGGCCCATATTCGTCCAGAGGGCAGAAGGAAACAACATCACACAGATGGTCTAAAATGGTTCCCTCAGTACTTAGGAGGGGACTTCAGAATCAGACAAAAGGGCACATAAAGATCGCCCTATGTTGTTACATACTGCATCTCACTAGGTAGACCATGTGTCCTCACAGACTTTAGTAGGGTTTATCTGAGACAATAGTGTAGCTTGGCAGTGCAGCATAGCTCTGTGCCAGTAAAGTCTCCACCATTTCCTTTAGGAGGAGTATCTGGGCTTAGTGGCACCTGTCAGCTTCGCATAAGTCTGTGATTGCACCAAGTATGGGTTTGTGGATCCTCAAGCCTCCCTCAAATATTGGGTACAGTCTGCAGCAAACTACGGGAGTGTGGAGGGTGAGACTCTTTTATAGCGTGCAGTGCCCGTTTTAGGGCAGTCACATGTACATCTATGGGGGATGCCACTAAGCACAGATTTCTGTAATAAGGCCTTAGATCTCTTTTTATAAAATGCCTGGAATACTACCAAATTATCTGTGCGGCCCTCCAGAACAAACCTGTTAGACAGGTTCAAAGAATAAAGACACATGGTACCTACCTAGTAATCTCCCCACTGTCTCCAAGTTATTCAAAGGTTAAAATGCAAATTAATATGCCTCATGTGTGTCAATTTCAGAAACTGTAAATGCAGAGTTCAACCACTGTAGCTCTGGCTTGATTCCATTTCTGGGCACCAAGCTATTAATGACAGCTTTCTAAATATTAATAATTAGTTCCTTATAGGACAATGGTAATGGTACTTGAGTGTCTTTATGGAACCATAAAACAAAATAATTCAATTCAAAAGTGCACATGATCCAGTTAAGAGGCTGAGCTGACCTCTAAAGACTTTGCCACCTAAAGAATGCTTTCTTCAGATAAATGTAACTTAATTATTAGTTTGGATTTAGAGTTTTGTTAATGTAATCATCAACAATATTACAGCCTATATGCAACTTACCTTAATAGACAAACGTGTTTATTAAGCTTCATGGCTGCCTCTATGAAGTATCAGTCATGGGTAATTATTTGCTCAAGGGTATAGCTTAATTAGTGAGATTCAGTGGTGTGTGTCACACATTTTCCAACTAAAAACGCAGTGGACTGCAGGGAGGAGGGGTGAGAGGAACAAAGTTCAGGATGGTCTGTTTCCATGAGGAATAGGTTATGTGCTGATTTGTATTAGGTGGGCCTGTGTATAAATTGGCACAGACAGTGAAAAAAGATGGGTTGGAGTGCATCCCCGATCAATTGCCACTGGTTAGACTCATTGTAAGCATTCATCCCATCACCTTTTGGGTGTTTGATTGCCAGTAGTATGCCTGGAAACTTGTGACTGGCGCAGCTTTTCAAGTCTACTACTACTAATGTTTGTGAATTCCAAAAAGGAGCACCCATTCAAGGAGTACTTATATCGGTGCAGAGTTACTAACTGTCACTATATACATTCAAAATCCCGATACTAAAAAATGAATACATTAAAACCTCTTAATAGAAAAAAAATGATGAGAAAAACCAACACAGACATAGAAGACCCGTCTCAAGGCCCCGAGACCCAACTGCCAAACCCAGAATGCATTTGAGGGGCGTCATTGAGCCAGAACCAAGCCATGGGTCTGCCTGGGACCTAAGAGTCCGTTAACAAACCGAGCTGTCAAAACGTTTGATATGTATATTGTGCAAAAAACATAATGCAAAATATTGTGAAATGCATTTGAAGTGAACTTGGTTTAACTGGTTGGTAGTGGGTGGCACTGGAGAGCAAGTGGGCGCTCCAAAGCCACAAGGATGTTCTTCACCATGATGACTTTTCCATTTGAAACGATTGTGGAAATTATTTAAACTCTTTCCGAGGACTGAAACCATCTTGACATCAATGGTGGCGGGTCATCTTTGAAAGTGGTGGGCTGTAATAACTTATACCAAAAGGGAGTCACTGTTCCTTAGTAGAGAAAGAAAGAAATAGAAGTAAGAGGTACTCTCGTCGTGTGCTACTCTAGCTGTGGGGGACAGTGTGTCCTCTTCTTGTTGCCCTCACACACCCCGAAGGATGTCATGCTTCATCATTGGGCTTTGCTCCTTGTCGGGCCGGCGCTGCAATGCCCTACGGGTCCCCCTGAAGGGTCTCTTTATCGGAGATCTTTTGATGAAGCCGTATGGGTGCGTGGGTGTAAGTGGCAGTGAAGTCCTAAAGGGTGTATTAAAAAATGGCTGGAGGGAGAGGGATTAATTTTATTAAGGTGATCCCTCTGTCATTATTAAAACAACATCCTTCGGGGTGTGTGAGGGCAACAAGAAGAGGACACACTGTCCCCCTCAGCTAGAGTAGCACACGACGAGAGTACCTCTTACTTCTATTTCTTTCTTTCTCTACTAAGGAACAGTGACTCCCTTTTGGTATAAGTTTAATTTCGGGAGCACGAGTCACTGTACCTCTTAACTTGCTCCTAGAGTCCCCCCCTCTTGATAAATAGGGCTGTAATAACTGCCAGGAGTTCATTCCATTTTTTTTCAAAATTTGCCATGAGAATTTCTCATGCATTAAGAATTACCTTCATTGGGCCAATGTCTGCATTTTGTTATGGGTACCCCCTTGTGGCAAGAATTGCATACAATAGTGCAGTACCAGAATTTTAAATTGATTCTGTCCATATGCCATGGGTAGCCCGTTGTCAAAAATTACCTCCAGTATTTCAGAGCCAGCACTTTGTCATGGTTTGCTTCCCCTAACCCGCCCCTCAGCTTTAGTATACCATGGTTTTCCTCTTTGAGGCAAAGAATTCCCTTCAGTATGGCGACACAAGCATTTTCAATGTAAAAGTGACAGAATGCACACCTTTATATTTAATAATCCTTTTACAAAATGCTCAAAGGCAATACTGTATGTGTGCAGAGCGTCGCCATGCCCTGCCCCAACAGTGCGAATGAAATACTTCAACATATGTGGAGCAACGTTACGCTCCATCCACCTGTTGCACAGTCAATTCAAGATGTATTCAAAAGACTCCATTGTCAGTTTGATCATCCATTTTAATCCGTATTGATCCATATTATATTCCATTTCGTCAATTTCTCATTGTTTCCTCCATTCATCTCAAAGGCTACATCTTTCCCAACTTTTTTCAAATAATACATATATGCCTATCGGGCCCTTTTCTGTAGCACGTGGGTATACACAATTAATGCTGGGCAGCTATGTTCACTTTGACCCAATTCATTTCAGGCTGGACAGCCCTTCATCAAGGGTAGCTATAAATTTAAATTAAAACCACTATTAATATTTGTGACATTCAGACATACAACATAATCTATGGTCTCTAGACCTGTTTTGCAAACTGTAGTCCTTGCATGTTAGGTGTGAAAAAATAATAATACATAATCACCTATAACTAATTAGACCCACCAGTTATCTTACTCCACGTTGAAAATAAAAAACCTTTGCAAATTACATCAACCAAAAACACCACACGTGAAATTTCCTACCACCCAATATGTGCCAGATTAAACCTCTATAGTGACATCATTTTCTCAAACCCATAATTTTCGTCTGTACCTACATCTTTTAAATGCTATTTCTAGCGGTTGAACCGGCTCATCTCCTCCTTCTCGCATAAACATGCGAGTGCATAAACAACAAACTACTGCCTCGTGGTTCCCATAAGCCCCACCTATTTACAATCCCCTATGTGCATTCGAACGCTACACCTGACTCTAATTACCAATTGAAACACCCATCCTTAAAAAATACAAGTCCCACAAACCATTGCTTTGCCTTGCCTTTTTAAAACACCCACCCTCCATGCATAAACCCCAACAATTTGCATGTTCTGTGTCGACTCTGTCCACTGTTATTGTAAAATGGTTTAGTAAAATTACATATGTCCAATGTCAGTTGTACACCAAATAAAAACAAAGTTCGCAAGTCTTAAGTTCTTCGACACAGACTTTTTTAGCGGTACTTGAAACGTAAACTGACTTCCTCTTGTGAACTGGATGTTTCCAAACAGCCTTTATATGATATTATTTTTGTTACTTTCAACTTTTTATCCATTTAGTCTTCCTGGGTGCAAACATGCGAATAGGCAAAATTAATTCAACGTCAATGTAAAAGTGACAGAATGCATACATTTAGGTTTAATAATCCGTTTTTACAAAATGCTCAAAGCCTACACTGTATGTGTGCAGACCGTTGCCGTGCCCTGCCCCAACAGCGCGAATGAAATACTCCAACATATGTGGAGCAACGTTACGCTCCATCCGCCTGTTGCACAGTCAGTTCAAGAAGTATTCAACAGACTCCATTGTCAGTTTGAACATCCATTTTAATCCGTATTGATCCATATTATATTCCATTTCGTCAATTTCTCATTGTTTTCTCCATTCATCTCAAAGGCTGCATCTTTCCCAATTTTTTCAATTAATACAGATATGCCTATCGGGCCCTTTTCTGTAGCACGTGGGTATACACAATTAATGCTGGGCAGCTATGTTCACTTTGACCCAATGCATTTTGGGCTGGACAGCCCTTCCTCAGGGGTAGCTATACATTTAAATTAAGCCCTATCAGAGCTGAGACAGTACTGGGGAGACTGCTGTCGTGTTCTTCTTGCTTGGACTACACAGGAGACCAGGTAGGCTTTCTTATTTCTTTATTGTATATTGCGTATGCGCTGCGCGCTGCCCACATGCACGTCTGCTCTTCTTCCTTCTTCCTGCCGGACTGCCCTTCCACCCCTTGACCGGAAGTGGTGTCCAGTTGCTTCCCTGCCCTCTTGCCCAGTGCAGGGTCCTAGTGCCTTCCACCCAGGCCACTACATCTCCCCCTTTTGTCACAAAGGAAATCAGTCGAGGGAAAAGAGGGAAAATAGAACTTGGAGAGATAGTGAAACAGAAAAGAAGAAAAGAAAGGAAAAAGAAAAGACACGAAAAGGAACTCGCTCCAAAAGGGAAACGACACGTGTGTACTCCTCACTACATTTCTTCAATGAGTCTCTTTGGCCTTCTGCTCGCTCTCTTTGGACAAGTCTCTTCCTGTTGTTCGTCTGCTCTCCCTTCACCCTTGTCCTTTCCTTTCCCGTTGTGACCTATCGCTCCGTCTTCTCCACTTGCAGTATCTTGGCCCTCTTCGTTTACCGTCTTCAGTCCTTTGAAGTGAGAACTGTTCCGTGTTACTTGGTGGTGTTCTGACGCCGCTGTAATCATCGGGCCCTTCACTTTTATGATCGTGAGAGGTTCCTTTGAGAACACGCTGTCAGACTTTCGTTGTTGTCGCTGACGTACTACCACGGCGTCTCCTTCTTTGAGGTGTGACGGGGTGGCATGACGCCTTGCATCAGCATATGTTTTCATTTTTTCTTTTGCTTCCTTGTCTCTGGCTGCAATGTTGCTGTACTCTGACGGCCCTTTTGCTTCGATCTGTGGTAGTCTTGTTCTGCTGGTTCTTCCCAGTACCAGCTCAGCCGGACACTCTCCCATGGAGCCATGTGGTGTGTTTCTGTAGTCTCGCAGAACCTGGCATAGCGCTTGTCCAATGGAGATCTGTGCCAGTTTTGCTCGCTGAACCGCCTTCTTGATGTTCCCCATGAAGTGCTCCACCATGCCGTTCGCTTGTGGCCACAGCGGCGTCACCTTCCGGTGATGAATGCCCAGGTAAGACATAAACTTTCTGAATTCTTCTCCTGAAAATGGAGGACCATTATCCGTTTTCAGTGTTTCTGGGGAGCCCCATGCTGCAAATATGTCGTCCATGATTGGTAGCGTCACTGTTGCTGACGTTGAGGACACTGGTCTCACTATGGGAAATCGTGAGTATTCATCAATGATCACCAGTAGGTAGGTGCCCGTCTCTAGTGGCCCGAAGAAGTCAGCCGCTAGCGTTGTCCACACTGCTCTTGGGAGTTCTGACATTTATAGCGGTTCTGGGCTAGCTGGCTGTCCCGTTACCTGACAGACGTGACACGTCGCGATGGTGTCTTCCACCATTTTGTCAAGGCCAGGGAACCATACTTTTTCCCTTAGCATCTTTTTCGTCGCCACCATTCCACGGAGTGACTCGTGTGCCACGTTGACAGTCATACTCCTTAATGAGCTTGGTATCACTATCCTTGTTCCTCTCATCATTATTCCTGTTTCTGTCTCTGAGAGTTCCTCGTGTATTTTCTTTAACGCCAGCATTTCCTCCTTGTTTACTTGTTCTCCCCAGGTGCAGTTATTGTTGATGTGTCTCCATCTCTGCATCCTTGTCGTTTCTTTAGCTAGCTGCAAAGTGGCATCCTTGGCTGTCTCTTGCTCCAGTTCCGCTATTGTTATTGGCGCTGGAGTGTTTTGCTTCAAGACGAAATTTAAATATTCCTCAGCCATTGATGTGATCTCTGGTGACTGTGGCAAAGGGTGTCTTGACATGTAAACACAAGGAGATGATGGACGGAGCGCTGAAACTTTTCAGGCACTCACCCCCAGTCACAGATCTGGGTTGAATCCATCGTCGTTCTTTAGCTCACTTCGCCACCCCAGTTCAGACACAGCTATATGCAAATCAGTCTTGACCCTGTGCCTCATAGTCAGCCGGGTTGTGTTCTTTCCCCGGCTTGTGCACAATCTTGAAATCGTAGTCCATCAGCCTTATGCCCCAGCGCTCAATGCGCGGAGGCATCTTCGCTGCTGGATTGCCATAGATTGTCACCAGAGCTTGATGATCTGTGATGATGGTGAATGACTTCCCGTAGATGAACATGTGATAGTGTTCACACGCCCATACCACTGCCAGACTCTTTTTTACTGGTTGAGAGTATGCTCTCTCGATGTCGGACAAGCTTTTGCTTGCATATGCAACAATCCTTCTTGGTGAATCTCTCCCCGGCAGATGTTGCGCTAGTATTGCTCCTAGCCCTACTGGGCTGGCATCTACCGTTAGTTCCGTGCATAGCGACGGGTCAAAGTAGGCAAGGTGATCTACCGTCATTACAGCCTCTCTGATGGCTTCAAATGCCCAGTGGCACTCTTGCGACCACACGAACTTCTGACCTTGCTTTGTTAGCTCCCGGAGCAGTGTGCTCATCGTGGCAAAGTCCTTGATGTATCAAGCGCAGTAGCTGGCAAGCCCTAGGAATGACCTCACTTCTGCGACATCCTTGGGAGACTTCATGTTTTTCAACGTTTCTACCTTGCTGGGATCCGGCCTCATCCCTTTCTTGGAGAAAATGTGACCGAAGAATACCAGTTCACTTCTCCCCAGTTCACACTTGTCCTCGTTTAGTGTTAGTCCCGCTTGTTCCAGCTGTAGACATACTTGATGCAGTGCTTGGTCATGTTCCTCATCTGACCGCCCAAATACTAAGATGTCATCACTGTAGTTCAGGCTGTTCTTCACCGGCCTTATCACCTGCCGTATTGTTTCTTGAAATATTTCTGCAGCCGACGAAATGCCAAAACTCAGTCTCTTGTAGCGAAAGAGCCCCATGTGCGTCGAGAATGTGGTAATGTATCGTGACTGTTGGTCCAGCTCCAGTTGATGGTACCCTTTGCACAAGTCTAATTTTGAAAATGTACTTGCACCCGTGAGACAGCTGATCATCTCATTTAGATGGGGCCCTGGGTGCCGTTCTCGCTCGATGGCTGTGTTTGGTATCCTCATGTCCACACAGATGTGAATTTTTGAGGTGTTCTTTTTCGGGACTGCCACTATCGGAGACACCCAAGGCGTCGGCTCTTCCGCGGGCTCAATGATGTCCTGGGCCAGTAAGCTTTTAATTTCCTCCTCTACTTGCGGTTGCAGGTGTATCGGCACCCGCCGATGCCTTCCACCCAGGCCACTACAACTGCATTTGATGTTCTGTGTGGCTTCTCATTGGCCTCAAGGATGCACTGATGTGCACCCTGACAGCCACATTTTAGCAGATATACTCTGCTGCCTAAGGCATGCGCAGTATGTCTGCTAAATAAAATGGATTGTGCCTGTGTAAGTGAATCATAGTTGAACTATGCCCCTGAGATGCACAATCCAGACATCGACTTACAGAGTGCTGTAACACTCTGTGGATGGAGCGTCACTCAGCCTTGTTAGCCCTTAGCTCCCTCCTCCTCTTCCTGTCATCAGGAGCCTGGAGACGAGGCTAAGATGGCTGACCTGCTCATTGGCAGTGTTCATGAAAACACAAAAGTTGTGTTTTCAAGAACACTGCTAAATTAAATAATGTGCAGTGTCGGGAGAGGCATAGGGCAGAACATGGGGCCTCACAGGAGGCAGGGCTGTCCCTTGAAGCCCATGATAAAAGCCACCACTGCTTCACACTGTATTGACAGTGGGAGGTGCACTGTGGATAATTTGTATTGATTGGATTGGGATCACCTACGAATGGCATTCTAGTTCACCTTTTAAAAATTGTGCCAGGCTCACAGGCATTCGGATCCAGAAGAAAAAGGCGAACACCCTGTGGGTGATTCCTCATCCCACCTTGAATTTCTGAGTCCAGAACTTGGTGTTTTTCACGTCAGTTTCTTTACTTTGGTGCAGAAGAACAGTTGAACTGCAAGTGCACATAATCCTACCTGCAGGAGAAGTTGCTATCTGGATGCCTGGGTGCCATGGAGCTGAGGAAGTCATGGGACCAGAGTGCATTGATGACTACAAATAACCTACCACAGGAGATTACGTAACAAACTCCAAACACTGCGGCTGACCCTACGTTCAGCACCTCAATCCCAGTTCAGTCAATATAAGTGTCCTGTGCATTACACTTCCGAAGTCTGCCGCAGATGGACTCCACTGGAAATCCAGACAAGAAAGTTTACGAAAAATGGAAGGTGCACCAGGAGAAAGGAGTCCAAACATGAATAAGGAAGTCCTTTAGAATTCTTTTATTCATTATAATAAGGCATGCAGTCAGACATCAGCCAACGCGTTTCGTTCTTTACAAAAGAACTTCTTCAGGGCTGAAATAATTGACACAAGACAGCACATAAATATGCACCAAAACATATGAATGAAAACCACACCAATACATACACATCACATCACATATAAATACACATAGCACACCACATACATATATAAATATATATACACAAACTGTATTTACAACATATTTTAAAACATATATATAAAATATATATATAAGTCCTTGTGACACCACACTGTTTAAGCCTGGTACCATCTAGTCCCAAAAATGCTAATAATAATAAAAACATAGTGGTGACCATAAATACAAATGACCCATGTAGCTGCCACCACAACATACACAAATCCTCAGTGCAGTACATTCATGTGAAAACACAGAGCGACTGCTTGCAGCCACTCCGTGTTTTCACAGTGCAGGCGGCAAACTACCTGCACTTTTAAAGGGGATTAGAGATCCCCTTGCAGGCAGGTGCAGTCATTGACAGCACCCGCCTGCAAGGGGATGTCTAGGGGGTCCATAGGACCCCCTTACTCTCCTCCAGAGGGCTGCTCAAAGGGGGGTGCACTTACAGTGATCTCATGGGAAGACTCGCTGGGATCTGTGGGACCCATTGTATAATATAGAAAAAAAAAATGCTTTGGCCCAAGGGGAAATGGCCCTTTGGGACCCTCGCTCCCCCCAAGGCCCAGGTGGTCCCAAAGATAACCTTTGGCCTTGGGCCCCCGTATATGTCCTTTTTTTTAAAATTCAGTACAGGGGGTCAAGTTCCCGAGTCCTAAAATGGGGGCCACAACATTTCTGTTCACGTTGTGACCAGCCAATCACATCCTTTGGTCTTGAAGGATTGGTACTGGTCTTGTGGGACTAAAAGGTCTGACAGGGGAAAAACACATTCAGCCAATCCGAATGCTTAATATTTTTATCCCCTTCACTGCTAGGCCTTTCCCTCCCCATGCTAATCCTTTTTTTGGCTATTTGGGTTAGTTCGCACATAGGCTCCTGTAACTTTTTGTCCACAAAAGGTATCCACGCCAAATTTGCGTGCTTTTCTTCCAACATCTTGAGGATTCTAAAGGTACCAAGGGTTTGTGGAAATCCCTGGAGGGGACAGAGAAATTAGCTAAAATACAGCTCATTTTTGTTTTTGGGGGGAAAAATGGGAAAAGGGTGCTGCAGAAGAAAGCATCTGTTTTTTTCCCTGCAAATAGTATCAACAAAAAAAATCACCATCTTCCCAGCTTTCAGGAGCAAGCAGACTTTTGTCAGAAAACTAAAATTATCTTCACAGTTTTGGCATTTTACTGGGACATAGCCTGTTTTTCCTATTTTTTGTGCTTTCAACCTCCGTCCAGTTAGTGGTAGAAATGTGAGTAAAAGCAATAATGGATCCCATGAAAAGAAGCTAAAATTCCGAATTCAGAAAGGGGTAATTTGTGTAGATCTTTCAAGGTTTTTCTATAGAAACTAACAGTTGAAATAAAAAAATATTGAAATTGAGTAAAAAAAAACAGCCATTTGTGTAAACGTTTTCAAGGACAGCTAAGTATTTCTGAAATTGGGAACAAAATGTACAGTTTAGCTGCAGTAGCTATTTGCACATCTCTGAAATTTTGGGTACCCATACTAGCATGTGAATTTGAGGATATTTTTCAAAATGACTTCTTTTTTACACATTGTCTTAAATTTGGAAGCCAGAAATGCATAGATAGTCAATTGATAATAACACTTGTTCTACAATTCTGTGTTCCCCTAAGTCTCCCGATAAAAATGGTACCTCACTTGTGTGGGTAGGCCTAGTGCCCGCGACAGAAAACGGCCCAAAACGCAATGTGGACACATCAAATTTTTCCAGTGAAAACTGACCCTTTTTTTGCAATGTGCCTAGCTCTGGATTTTGGACCCTAGCTCAGCCGACACCTAGGGAAACCGAGCAAACCTGCACATTCTTTAAAACTAGACATCCAGGAGAATCCAGGATGGGGTGACTTGTGTGGCTCTTTCTAGGTTCTGTTACCCAGAATCCCTTTCAAACCTCAAACTTTGTAAA